>OY730194.1:49705858-50363339 GCA_963422505.1 Pseudognaphalium luteoalbum
CGAAGTTTTCATTGTCTTTGGGTAATGGTAGAATGGGTGCACTACAAAGCTTTTGCTTCAATAGCTGAAATGCTGACTCTTGCTTATCAGTCCAATAGAACTTCTTTTCCTTCTAAGTCAGTGTCGTGAGAGGTTGAGTTGTTTTTGAGAAATTCTCAATGAAGCGCCGATAGTAACCAGCCAGTCCTAAGAATTGGCGTACTTCGGTCGGTGTTGACGGTGCTTTCCAACACTTGATAGTCTTGATTTTTTATGGATCAACGTGAATTCCTTGACTATCAATCACATGACCAAGGAATTGAACGGTTTGCATCCAGAATTCACACTTAGAGAATTTAGCATATAACTCTTCGTGTCTAAGAAGTTATAGAATGGCTTTGAGATGTTGTGCGTGTTCCTGTTCATTACGCGAGTAGATGAGAATGTCATCAATGAAGACAATGATGAACTTGTCGAGATAGGGTTTGCACACTCGGTTCATAAGAGCACACAGAGTGGTGACGGCCTAAACACAGTGTTTTGAGTGAGAATTTTGTGGTGAGGATTTTGTGGAGTGGTAACAGTGTTCTAGACAGTGTTCTGCAATTTTTTATTATTTGTTTGATTTATTTTTTAATGATGATAATTGTATAATTTAATATCTAAAAAAAAAAATTAAATAAACAACATTTAATTTAATTAATTCGAAGTAAAAAAATTACAAGTCCTAAAACTACAATAGTAAATTTAAACACACAATTTAAAAAGTCCTAAAAATTAAAACACACAATTTAAAAAGTCCTAAAAATTAAAACACACAATTTAAAAAGTCCTAAAAATTAAAACACACAATTTAAAAAGTCCTAAAAATTAAAACATACAATTTAAAAAGTCCTAAAATTAAAAATACAATAGTAAATCTAAAAAGTCCTAAATCCAAGTTTCTCGATCCCGAGCCCCCAGCTCCACCTGTTGCTCCCGTTGAGTATGGCCATCCCATTTGCTCGCAAATCTTCATTTTCTCCATTTCCAATATGAACCTCGCTTGGTCAGGTAAATTCTCGGACGGCATGGCCAAGATTCAAAGTTTGGCCTCGAGATCCTTTGTTTGGTAGTAGCCTTGTTTGTCGCTTCGGATACCCTCGAATGTTGTTGCGAGTGATTCATCAAACGAAGCACGAGAGGAAGCGGCCGAACCTGAAGATGTTTTTTGGGACTTTGGTTTCCTTGACTTTCCTTGCGGACGTGGATGTGGATCGGGACCAAATAAACCCTCGTTTGGGTTTATTTCCGTTTCTTGCTCATGTTGGAAATCAAAGTCTAAGTCTTCCAAATTGACCGTCTCGCGGCGTTTGGGGACATTTCATCAGCCGACGACAAACGGATCGGGATGGAGCCATTTTTGTTTATCCTTTAAAAAGTTCCATGCCATCAAATTTGAGAAGCTTTTTTCTTCATTTTCCACCTTGTATTGTTGGTGACAACGGATCAACAAGTCAGCCACGTCTTCGCCACTCCTTTTTTGGTCGTTTAGCCTTTTCCATATGCCTTGAAACTTGTTGTAGTCTGTCTTGAGTTTGTTCCATTTTGACGAGAGTGCGTCTTTTCCCCGCACAAATGGTGGATTGCGTGCGTTGTATGAATCCATGACTAGATACCAAAAAGAAGAACCTTGTTGGTCGATTCCACGGTTGGAATTTTCGGAAACCAAAATCCAACTTTATGCCAACCGAAGCTCGTCCTCTTGTGTCCAAATGTTACGGTTTGGAATCGTTTTCTTGGTTTTCGACCGTGAGTGTTTTTTGGACTTTTTTCCTTTTGATTTTTTTGATGATTGGGGTGTCGGGTTTGTTTCTTCCACGGATTGTACGTCGGGTTGATGTTGACTTTGACGCCACATTTGAAATTGTGTATAGTTTTCCGGTGATTTTTGAGGTGGTGGTTGAGGTGGTGGTTGCATGGGGCGTGGTGGTTGGTTGTACGCGTACGGCGCAAAACCTTGGGTTTGTGGGTTGAAAGATGGTTGTGAAGTTTGCCATTCGGATGTGAACGAGCTCCAAGTTGATTGTAAATTGTACGGATTGTTTGGGTTGTTTTGGTTGTTTGCCATGATGAATTGTATGAATTATGACGGTTGTAAATTGTATGAATTATGTGAACTTGAGTATCATTGGTTTGAAGTGTATATATATGAATTCTTTCTAGTGTATATATATAAATTTGGTGAAGTAGATTTCACACAACCTACCACCACTTCAAAACAAAGTAGCAAAAAACAAACAAAAAAAAAGTTGGTTTCTTCCTATCCGTGACGAATTTGCAGAAAGAAGCAAAAAAGGAAAGAAAGCATGCCATAAGAAAACAAAAAAGGAAAATAGAAAAGGTAAATAATCTCGTGGGTGAACAACATCGACTTGTTGATTTTTTTGATTTGTTTTTTATGATGATAATTGTATATCACATCTTTTTTAAAACAACATTTTACATTTGACAAATTACAAGTCCTAAAAATTAAAATACAGTACATATAAAATCATTCATCTTCATCTTCATCTTCATTCTCAACCACCATTCCCGAGCCCGATACGTGCGCTTCATTCCACCTTTGTTCACGGTACATCCAAAGATGCTCCACAAGGTCGGCTCGAAGTCCCTCGTGTGCCTCCCGATCACGTAATTCCTTTGTTTTCCTCTGATACGTGTTACACCTCTCGTGCCAAGTACTTTGCATGTTCCCCACAGGTACATAATATTCTTTATTCTCGGCAATGTTAAAACCGTTGTCTTCAATTATCATGTTATGCAATATAATACAAGCATACATGATTCCTTTTATAGCATTTTGACTATAACATCTCGCGGGTTGTTGTAGTATATGTCATCTTCCTTGTAAAACACCAAAAGTTCGCTCAACATCTTTTCGGGCGGCTGATTGTTTCCTGCTGAAATAAACCCATTTCAGATCAATCTCGCTTGAAAATCCCTTCACGAACGCTGCCCATGATGGGTATATCCCATCAGCAAGATAGTATCCTCTAGCATAATCCATATCGGCCACTGTGTATGGAACTTGGGGAGCGGTGTCATTTAGCAAATTCCTAAACAACGGAGACGCATTAAGAACATTTAAGTCATTGTTAGAACCTGCAACCCCAAAGTAAGCATGCCATATCCACATATCGTACGAGGCGACGGCTTCAAGCATAATCGTCGGATACCCATGATCGCCTAGGGTGTATTACTCTTTCCATGTATTTGGACATTGTGTCCAAGCCCAATGCATACAATCTATGCTACCTAGCATGCCGGGAAAACCATGAAGCTCGTGATGTTTATCATACAAAAGATGTATGTCTTCATTTGTTGGTTGTCGCATGTACACATTTGAATATAAATCGATGATGCACTTTGTGAAATTTTGTAGAGTTTCATGAGAAGTTCTTTCCGACATTTTCAAGTATTCATCAAAGGCATTCGGACGTGTATCATACGCCAATTAATGAATTGCGGAAGTGACTTTTTGAAGACAACTGAAACCCGGTACGCCACGGCAATCGTTTCTTTGACGAAACGATAAAAAATGGTCGAGAAGTGGTGAAACGGAGTAAGAGCCAATGTCCCCACAAATTTTGAGGAATAAATAAGGACTCATCCGAAATCGACGTTTGAAATATTCATGGGGATATTTTGCATTTTCATCAAAATAATCATTAAGTAACGTTTGTTCTGCAGTTAGTCAGTCACGTTGAATGAAACGACGTGAACTAGCCGTGGAACTTTCGGCAACTTCTTGATGTTCACGATATTTACCAAGTGCCAAAAGAAGTTTGTACGTAGTTTCGTCGGAGGAGGAGGATGAATCGGATGACATTTTATTGAATTGTTGAAAGTGTGAAGTTGGTTTGAAGTGTATGTATATGAAATATGTGAGTGTATATATATATATCAATTTTGTGAAGTTGATCGGACATGTACCTACCACCACTTCAAGGTTTTGTTTACAAAAAAAATAAACACATTTTTATTTTGTTCCTATCCGTGACCAAGACCAAGAATGCAGAAAGAAGAAAAAAAAACAAAAAAAGATTCTTTCTATCCGTGATAAAAAAAACAAAAAAGCATTGTTTACAAAAAAATTCTTGTCATTTTTTTGGTTGTTTGATCCGTGACCAAGAAAGCATTTGAAGGAAAAAACAAAAAAACAAACAAAACAAGTAGAAAAAAACAAAAAGAAAACAGAAAAAGAAAAAAGAAATTAAAAAAAGAGGATTATGTGTGCTTCAACGTCCGGGGTGAGACGGTGGCCGGTGAACGCCGTCCAGAACATTGTTGAGAACGACGTTAAGGAGTGGTAGAACACTGTCCAATAGTGTTCTGGACCAAAAATGCAGACAAAAACAGTACCACTCCGTATGCTCTAAGGTCCATGAATACAGCCGGTGCATTTGTCAAACCAAATGGCATCACTTGGAACTCATAATGCCCATAGCAAGTTCGGAAGGCAGTCTTTGAGATGTCGATGTCACGAACTCGTAACTGATGATAACATGATCGTAGATCTATCTTCGAATAGAAACTTGACTCTTGAAGTTGGTCGAATAGGTCATCAATGCGAGGAAGTGGGTAACGGTTCTTGATGGTTAATTTGTTCATCTCTCTGTAGTCGATACACATCCTGAATGAACCGTCCTTCTTTTTCACAAACAGGATCGGAGCTCCCCAAAGTGAAGAACTCGGTCTAATGAACCTTTTGTCCAGAAGTTCCTGCAATTGAGTAGATAACTCCTGCAATTCGGATGGGGCTAGACGATTTGGTGCTCGTGCCACCGGTGCTGCTCCGGGCACAAGGTCGATTGAGAACTCAACTTGTCTTGCTGGAGGAAGACCAGGCAAGTCTTCGGGAAAGACTTCTGGAAAGTCTCGAACGATGGGCACATCCTCAATTCGCTTCTCCTTCGACTTTTTCTCTATAATGTGTGCGAGGATTGCCTGATAACCTTTTCTCAAATACTTCTGGGTTTTCAAACAGGAAATGATATTCAATCTCGTCCCACCAATCTCCCCTTATATGACTAAAGTACTACCGGTAGTGAGAGGAATGTGAACAATTTTATTATAGCAGACGATTTCAGCGCGGTGCTTGGACAACCAATCCATGCCAATAATGACGTCGAAACTTCCAATCTCGACAGGTATAAGGTCGATAGAAAAGAGCTCATCAGATGGATTTAATGTGTAATTAGGTATTAGACTGTCGGTCTCTATGAGTTTACATTAGCTAACTCTACCATGTACTTAGCATTTAAAGCAATAGGAGTGATGTCAAGCAATGGACTAAACTTATCAGATATAAAGCTCATATCAGCAACAATATCAAATAGAATAGATGCAGTAAGATTGTTGAGAAGGAAGGTACCCGAGACCACATCCGGGTCTTGACGGGCTTCCTTGGAGTTCACCACAAAAGCTCTTCCCTTAGTAGTGTTGTTGTTGCCCTTGTTCTTCAAGTTTGGGCATTCATTCCTAAAATGCCCTGTGTCTCCACACTCATAGCAGGACTTGGGTTTTCTAGTGGTGGTATTGGCATTGGTAGATCTGCAATCTTTGGTCAGATGCCCATACCTTTAACACTTCCCACAAGGAGTACCGCAAGGTCCTTCATGAAGTCGTCGGCACTTTGAACAGAAGGGTTTATTTCCAGTATAAACCTTCTGTACTCAGAACAAGAGTTGGAGACGTTATCAGTGCCAACCCTATTTGATGACGGTTGGTTTTGATTGGGGTTTCCAAACCACTTTCTTTTGTTATCCCCAGAGTGGTTTCCAGTGTTCTTAGCAACAGAGGCTCCTTGACAAACCATTTGTGCCATCAATTTGTGTGTGTACACATGGTACCATGAAATGTGGGGGAGTTGGATGAAGTGACCATCCCCTGAATTTGTGGAGGAAGTCCCCAGAGGTAGCGTTCAATACGCTTGGATTCCTGATCAACCGTAGATGGACACAGGTGTGCCAACTGATTAAAGTGAATAGGCCTAGTGTGTGGCTATCACAAAACAAGTAAGTTTCTGGTTTCTCTCGTGGTCAGAGTCAACTAGTGTATCCTGTTCAACTATAACCTGTTTCAGATCTCGCACCATATTCATTTAATTGTACATAGTTGATCAGGCTATGTTAAAGAGTTAATTACACCGATCGTCCTTGTGGTTTGCACTGAATTACACCGATCGTCCCTACATTTGAGAAATTACATCGATCGTCCCTGTGGTTTGCACTGAATTACATCGATCATCCCTACGTTTGAGAAATTACATTGATCGTCCCTGTGGTTTACACTGAATTACACCGATCGTCCCTACATTTGCTCTTGTGGTAGGGACCATCACCATTGAGTTTTTCAAAAGTTAGGGATGACCAGTGTAATTTCGTAAATGTAGGGATGATCAGTGTAATTAAGTGCAAACCACAGGGACAATCGGTGTAAGTTCTCAAACATAGGGACGATCGGTGTAATTCAGTGCAAACCACATGGACGATCGGTGTAATTAACTCTATGTTAAATTAAACTCATATGATGAAATCTCTGAACCAGTCCTACCTAATAAGGAATACTGCCTAACGGTCATAGTCTAGGCCCACTAAATGCAACCTAGTTCACTATAACCTTAGGCTCTGATACCAATCTGTAACACCCCCAAATTTACTGTTGAGCGGAAGCATACTTTGGGGTGCAACTAATCAATAAACAAAGCACATAAGATAAAGTGAACGACTCTATATGCGTCGTTTACAGTACATTGATATTATAAAGTCTTACACTGTTATAATAGTTTAAAAAAGCTCGAGATGAAGTGAAAGAGATTCTATGGCATAACTAATTATACAAAATATAGTAATGCATGATAATCTCCTGATGTTTGCAGACCTACTGCTGCTGCGAACCTAAGAATACATGCTAAAATGATCAGCTAAAAGCTGGTGAGCTCACAGGTTTAATGATAAAGTGTAATGTATGAACAACAAGATTTAAGTACGAATATTTGTAATTAAACAAATAAATAATTGATAAATGATGTATATAACTGCCATGAGCACATACTCTGAGCTTAACTGAGGTGTCAAGATCACAATTAAGTGCCTGAGCAAGGGTGCCTCTATGCGTGTGCCTAATCAACACACGTATGAATAAATGATAATGCGTCCGTTTGACCAGTCAGTGCGTGCTGACCTGGACGGGGATTGTCAGTCCCATATGGTACCATACACTAACATTCACGCTACAAAGTATTACCAAACTATGCTATTAAGGAATTATGATGATTAGATGCATAACTCTTGCAGAATATTGCGATGTTTGATACTTACGTTCACATGTAAAACAAAACAGGCATATATTCTCACCCCTAGGTTTAAAACAATAAAACAAGGGCTATGAGACTCACACGAGCCTAATGAGATGCTATCAAGCACAAATGATGGTTTACAAGAGAAATGATGTCCTATCCAATGACTAAAACCTGCTGGGCATCCTAAACGTGCAAGGTTTTAATGATTAGATGTGGAAACCTGCTGAGCAGGTTAAACGCGCAAGGTTTTAATGATTAGAGGTCTGATGCGTGTGAAAGCATCTAGTTTTATTATTTATTAAGTACAGGATATAGCACTATCACACAACCAGGTAAGAATACCCGATCGGAATATTATAGCTATGGTAAGTCCAGGTCGAACACAGGAACACATGAACGATGTTTTTCAATTAAATTGGAATTATTAATAAAGCAATAAAATAGGGGTTACATTTTAGGTCCGTATGAACGTTCAATATGAACTAATTAACCAAACCAACAACATAAAACAAGGTAAAAAGTAAAAGATAAACAATTGAAGATAGACATGTAATAGCTTAGATTCTTCCGCTCAGATTCATATTATCCAGTTCTTGTGGTTTGATTGTCTGATTGTGATATCTTTTATATCAACTTAGATACTAATCAAAGAGTCCAAGTTAAATGTAAATTAGTTTCCGGTTCTGGCTAAGTATTTTCTACAATCTAGAGTCCCACATTAAACTTCGATCCGACGTCACAAGAATGTTGCTCTATTGCGTGCTTTTCCCTAGATTGTGCATTAAGTGTTCACAACTTGTTATGACTAATCTTCACGGTATGACTCAACAATACCTACTAATAATCTCTTATTAGCTCATTCATTTTAGATTAATTAATTACTATGCTCTTAACCTATTAAACTCAATATATTTAGCAATGATCATAAAACTAAATTCATAATCATCAATAATCAATAGTATCAAAGGAACTCAATCTCAATAATCCTATTGACCATGTTAAGTAGCAATTAATTATCACCAATAAACAAGGTTCTACAGACAACGTAATAATCTTCAATCAGTCAATTGATTCAAAACACAATTATAACTTTCAAACATTCATAATCAAAGGTTATTAAACTAAACAATTAACAATAAGTCTAATCCATGATTCAAGTATACAAAATCAGATTCATATCTCAAAACAAAACACATAGACATGTTTAGAGTTGAAATCGGAAGATGATACGCAAACCGAATCGTGAACCAAATGAAGTAGAATCAATAGAATGATCCTAGCCTTTTCCTCATCCATTCTGCCATCGATTTGCTCCTAAAATGGGGGAAAAACCCCTCCTTGTCGGCTGTTATTCGTAGGTTTAGGTATTGAGAGATTAGGGTTTCAAAATGCTGAAAATCGGAATTAAAACCCTCTTTTTCAATCCATCCAACGAATGGATGATTTTTCACTAAAAACGGCCCACACGAAAGTTGTAGCCCTTTGTGTTAGCTAAATTCTCCAAGTTGAATCACCCCAATCGGAGTTCGTATGAAGAAGTTAAGGTCAATATACTAACGCAGAGCCGAAAACTCAGCTTTTACACTTTTCTTCATTTTCAGCTCATCTTTCGTTTTCTATCCGATTCAAGCTTCATATACACCTATTCCAATCCAATCTTGCCTATCTTCACTCTCTTAGCTTCTTTTCTTCACGATTAGCTCATTTTTTGTTTCTTTTCAATCCAAGTTCCGATTGAACTCCTAAATGCAGATATGAACGAAATGAGTATCTTATTCACATACAATGCATTAGAAATCTATCAAACACGGGGTAACTTAGTACTACAATATAGTACATTTTGGCATTTAACAAACACCCCCAACTTGAATCCTAATTTTCCTCAAGTAGACTATCACATAAAATGAATAGGTAAACGACGAAATGAGACTTACATGCTAACTAGCATTTAACCAACCAAATTTTTATCTTAAAAATAATCCTATCTTAAGATTTAGCAATCAAGAAACTCCTCTAGAAAAAGAAAATTGTCTCATTCATTATTATTATGCATAACAGATAGCTCACAAGGATTACCGATATTGTTGTCCACCTAAACAATATATACTTAGGTAATTGAGCTTGACTTATCATTGTTCTATCAGCTTTACCCTTGATTCACAATAGCAAATTACCCTCATACATATAACGTGATAATATTGCACATATTATGTATATTCAATTAAACAATCATTTTTCAAGTCAAGACATTGGTGACAGGTCTGTGCCTCAATACAACAGAGCGACATAACTTGACTTTGGTTAAGCATAATAACTTTTTAATCAAACTATTGGTGGCAGGTCTGTACTTTAGTACAACAAAGCGACATAATTTGACTATATTTTTAAATCATGAGTTCATTTAAACTCTTTTTGCTCTTTTTCATTAAATATATTGGCGGAGATCAGGTCTGTACTTACGTACAACAGAGGAAACAACACCCAGTATATCCCCAAATGATATTAATTGAATTCCAAAATTATGGCATATCGCACACTATTATATAAGAATTAAGACTAAAGTTATAAATTGCTAAATTTCCTCTCGGAATATCGCATACTTCTTACATTAATTTTATTTAATAGCTCAACAACTTATACATAGATTGCGGATCGATACATCACATGATGAACCATCTAGTATTTTCAAATTTATTTCATACTTTGAATTTCCAAGATATGTTACAAGATTTTCTAAATTTAAAGAGAATATATTTTTAAAAGAAAAATTTGGGTTGAAAAATGACTAACATAGAATGCCTTTCACCTTTAGTCTACCAATATTTTTTGATTTATAACTCAGGACAATCAAACTTCTTTTCCCCATCCCCCACTTAAAATAAAGCAATGTCCTCATTGCAAAATAAGGAATCGTAAAATAGGGAATAGAAAAGAAGTAAACAGAAAACTCCCCTGATCTTGAAGAAAAATGCTTTCATGATCTGATTCTGAAAATATACAACAGCACACTTCCGTAGGCATCACGATTGCATTTAGCATATGCAATAAGCCTTTAAACCCCTCGGTATCCCGAGTGGACGAGTTATAGTCTCGTGAGGATTTCCAGGGAACACACCCACAAAGTTCGAAACTGCAAAACAAACACAGGAAAACAAAAAGTAGAACAAGAAAACAAAATATAAAATAACTAAAAGTTAAAACTACTTATTAACAAACAGAGTAGACAACATAATCTTGTCGCAAAAGTACCTTATCGCTTAGCCCCATCCGAACTTCAGGAGTTGTCCACTCAGTTACAGGAACTGGTGGATAAGGGATTTGATGCGCACCCAGTGGTTGGTTCAGAAATCACTTGTTGTCATTGCAGACCTTTCCACTAGGCGCGACACCAGATGGTAGTTTTAAATTTAGGGGGAGCCTAAACCTCCGTACTACCTACTAATACTGGGTATGAATACCTTGTATGAGTATGCGGTAAGGATGATCCAGGGACATTCCTCACGACGGTAGAATTAAAATAGAGCTAGTTCTGATAACTTATTAATTAAGTTAGGGTTTAACAGATTGAAAGGTAATTGTTTTTGGGTTTTTATTTAGTTAAACTACTAAAAACTAAGAAAGCATAAAAGTAAAGGGAGGCTAGCAGATATGTAACACTTAAAGATAACAAAAATGTGGTTCACCATGATTTAGGATAGCGTATTGTTGGAATGCTGATTAGTGGGGACACATTCAGCTAACAGACAAGTAAACTTAGGTGTAAACACAAGGACCTTGCTTATTTAGTTCTGATTCTAAATTATAATATTACTGAGTACCTAGGCTATCGTGATTCTGATCAGAATAGGTTGCTCAACCCCCCAACACTGCCCTTGTGACGGTACAGTGACCCATGCTCTACTACCCTGTTACAGAATAGTGAGTCTTTGGAGATAACTCCGGGTTGCATGCATGAGGTAACAAACTGCCATTAAGGATACTCTGACCGTTTCTTAACACCTATGTCTAAATGGTATTACCTAATTGAGTGCTAGTTGTTTACTTTGTTATTCTAAACTATCGGCTAAGTGGAATTAAGCGGTTTAAGCATCTTAGACTATTGACGAGTCTTTGCTTTCTTTTCAAAATTTCTTATTCTAACATTTTAAGCTCAAGTACTTCCGTCATGAATTAGACCCTCCTTTACAATCAGTCGTTCATCCCTAGGTATACTTATGGTGTACACTGCATTAAGTATTTCCACAACTTGTATAAATCTAAGTATACTAACGGTGTACAGTACTTTTAAGGTTTAGCATTTCCACAGCTTTATGTATCCTAGACCATGTTCTATAAGGGTGACTTCTAGGTAATTCACGATGAGAAGATCCTACGGAATTTCCTTAGCTTCCACGTATTTGTACTTCACACGAGGTGTTTCCAATGCTAACAAAGTACAGTTCCATTTTACGGACTCTCATAGCTTCATACTATAACAAAGATGACTATATCTACGTAGTATTCAAGTTTGCAAAGTCCTATCCTAAGGGCAATAGTCACGTGAAAGACTGAAAAGGGTGAACAATAAAGTCTATATTCAGGATAAGCTTAGACTGATAACAAAGTATAATACCTTCCATTTATACAGATAGAGAATTAATGTAACATTATTCCTAACTATCTAAATTATGGCAAACATACAAGCAACTACTCACAAAGCATACCAATAAACATTAATTTCTAACATTAATAAATCACAAAGATCAAACAAGAACATGATGCCAAATTAATAATAGAAAGGATAGATAATACCGATACGTATTACGAGTAGAATAACAACTTGTATTTCTTCGAATAATATCCAAGCATTACAACCACTAGCCTCTACTAATTATATTACATTACTAATCTAGAAGAAAAGATAAGGATTCCCCTACTAATCTTCTCACTAGTCCAAGGATTTAAAACCTTAGCAAGAAACTAGAGAGAGAGACTAGAGAGAGAACCTAAAGAAAACCTAGAGAGGGAAAGTGAAAGAGAGAAAGTGAAGGTGTGGAGGTGTGTGAAATGAGGTAATGAGGTCCTCTATTTATAGGCAAGCCATGGAATCAAGAGTACAAGTCCACAAGCACCACCGTACAAGCAAACGAAGCAAAACAAGAACACATGGGGGGCTAGAGGCCGTACACGGACCTACATAGGCCGTAAACGGCCATGCCAAGGCCATACACGGCTATAGGCAGGCCGTGTGCTAGGACGTGTGCTATTTTCGGCTTTTCTCATTACTTCGGAAGGCCGTATCTTTTTCGTTTCGCGTCCGTTTGACTTGACTCTTTCCCCTATGATCTCGTAATTCCATTACGCCTCTAATGATGCTAATTTGGTAGGAATTGGAGGTGTGGATCCTGGGCGTGTCCAGAATTCGTATCGTAGTCTTTGGAAGAAGTGTTCGGCTTGTAACTTTCTCGTCCTTGATCCAAATTGAGATTTCTTTATATCCACGCTCTCGTAATCTCCATAGCTACAAAATAAGATAGGAATGAGTTCTTCATAGAGTTTACAGTAGATTTGAAGTGTTACTCAATTCGGTGCCTATTTCGGTTAGTTTTCCGACCTTTTTGCGTGATTTTTGAAAGACCGGCAAGTTTATACCTTTCTAACAAAAGTTGATTAGTAATTATGATTTTATGATATATTTTTTAGAGAAGAGCTAAATACAGGGTAAATAATGTAGGTAAAAACGTGACTTTTTGCGCTACATCAGGATTCATTTGAACGAGTTCCTCGCCTTGGGGAGTGCCGGTCCTGTTTGTGAAAAAGAAAGATGGTTCCTTAAGAATGTGTATCGACTACCGAGAGTTGAAAAAACTAACCGGAACCGGTATCCACTCCCACTCATTGATGGCCTGTTTGACCAAATTCAGGGGTCGAGTTTTTATTCAAAGATTGACCTACGGTTAGGTTATTATCAATTATGAGTTCGCGACGAAGATATTCCGAAAACTGCCTTTCGAACTCGCTACGGGCATTATGAATTTCAATTGATGTCGTTCGGTCTAACCAATGCACCGGCTGTATTCATGGACCTTATGAATCGGGTGTGGAAATCATATCTCGAATAGTTTGTTATCGTATTCATCGACGACATCTTAATCTACTCGCACAACGAATATGAACAAGCGCAACATCTGAACAAATTCTACAACTACTTAAGCACGAAGAGTTATATTCTAAATTCTCTAAGTGTGAGGTTTGGATGCAAACCGTTCAATTCCTTGGACACGTGATTGACAGTTAAGGAATTCATGTTGATCCATCAAAAATCGAAGCTATCGCAAGTGCCTACAACTCCAAATGAAGTACGCCAATTCTTGGGATTGGCAGGTTATTATCTTCAGTTCATCAAAAATTTCTCGAAAATAGCCCCACCACTCACAACACTGACTCAGAAAGAAAAGAAGTTCAATTGGACTGATAAACAAGAGTCGGCATTCCACCTGTTGAAACACAAGATTTGTAGTGCTCCTATTCTATCATTACCCGAAGGCAACGATGACTTCGTGGTATACTGTGTTGCTTCTCACCAAGGTATCAGTTGCGCGTTGATGCAATGAGACAAGGTCATTGCCTACGCTTCCTGACAACTCAAAATTCAAGAGAAAAACTACATGACTCACAACCTCAAGCTGGGGGCCATGGTGTTCGCACTTAAAATCTGGAGACACTATCTGTATGGTACTCGAAGTACCATATTTACCGATCATAAAAGTCTCCAACACATATTCGATCAGAAGGATCTGAACATGATGCGATGTCGATGGGTCGAGTTGCTTACCGATTTCGATTGTGAAATCAAATACCATCCAGGAAAAGCGAATGTTGTTGCCGATGCCTTAAGTAGAAAAGAATGCGTGAAACCCCTTTGAGTCTGAGCACTCATCATGAACATTCACAACAATCTTGTTACTCAAATCCTCGCTGCTCAACTTGAGGCACTCAAGCCCGAAAACATCATAAATGAAGCCTTGTGAGGCATGGATAGACAGTTCGAGACCAAACCATTGGTACTCGACAATTCTCTAACCGGATATGGTTACCTAGCTTCGGTAACTTACGAGACTTGGTCTTGGATCTGACAAGATGTATCACGGTATCAAAGAACTATACTGGTAACCTAACATGAAAGCTGACATCGCCACATATGTCGGCAAATGCCTAACATGTTCTAAGATCAAGGCCGAGTATCTAAAACCTTCCCGATTGCTCCAACAACTGGAAATCCCTCGATGGAAATGAGAGCAGATCTCCATGGATTTCATCACAAAACTTCCAAAAACATCTAGCGGTTGTGATACCATTTGGGTGATCATAGATCGGCTCACAAAATCTGCTCATTTCCTCGCAATCAAAGAAACTGACAAAATGGAATGCCTCACGCGAATCTATTTGAAAGAGATTGTATCCCGACATGGCATTCCTATCTCGATTATCTACGATATGGATAGTCGTTTCACATCTCTCTTTTGGCAATCACTTCATAAATCAATGGGTACTCGTCTATTTATGAGTACAACATACCACCCAAAAACCGACAGCCAAAATGAACGAACCATTCAAACACTGGAGGATACGTTATGGGCTTGCGTCATTGACTTCCGTAAGAACTGGGAAAATCCCCTACCGTTGTGCGAGTTTTCATACAATAACAGCTACCATACGAGTATTGGGGCTGCACCTTTTAAGGCACTGTACCGTCGTAAATGCCGCTCACTGATTTGTTGGACCAAAGTGAGAGACAGCTAAGTCACTGGTCTCGAACTCATACACGAAACCACCGAGAAGATCTTTGAAATCCAAAATAGACTCAAAGCCGTACGTGATCATCAGAAGAGTTGTGCTGACATGAGACGCTGTCGCACCCCCAAATTTGTTAATCGTGGTTAGCGGAAGCATTAGTATAGTCGGGGGTGCCGACGTTAACGCTGAACAATCACGCATATCAGAGCGTATGATTATTGCTGAACAGTAGCTAAGATGTCATCCTATTTCGTCGTGGGTCCCTTAGTTCCATATGCATGAAGTCTTACTGGTGCTACTAGTTTCCTGAAAGACATAGCAAAAGTTAACAAAAATGTTGAGTGAATTCACAGGTTTTAAATTTATGAGTATAGTTCGTTAAACCAGCTTGCTTGTAAGTTTGTTGACTCAAAAGTCAAATAATGTCAAATAAGGTTTCATTTTGTTGGAACGTTATCCAAAAGTGTCGTTTTGTTGGGATGTCACCCAAAGTATAGTTTAGTTGAATCACTATCCAAAACGTAGTTTCGTTGGGATGTTACCCAAAATACAGTTTAGTTGGATCACTATCCAAAAGTATCGTTTCATTTTCGTGATGTCAACACATCATTTTCTATACGTTTAGAACGCATTCCTATGTAGTCAATCGTAGGAAAATGTTATTTCTCAAAAAGTTTGTAATAGTAGTAGGGAAACATAGACGGTGATCCCTCAAAGGTTAGCTAGACCTTATGAGTTAAAGTAACGACCCCTAGTGCTATAACCAATCCACGACGTTTTACGTTTTTGCCACAGTAACATTTTAAATATACGCTCCTCGTTACGACTGCCGTCGTGCGGTTGGCGCGACCAACAAGTTATAATAGTGGGAGGGCTGTCAACTCGATAGTACTATCCGTATATCTAGTGGCTAGAGTCACCTAGCTAATGGTTATAGGCTCCGTACACTGGGACTTTTGTGCACCCAACTACCTCTCGTAAACCTAGGTCCGTACCAAGATTCGTTGTCATGTTCCCAAAATAGTGTGAAAAGTCATTTCGTAAACAGTTCAAGTAATAGTATGAAAGCATTTATAATAATCGTTGTACGTTTGTATCAAAACAATAAAGTAGTAGCTATGTCCTTCACCCCTGTTAGAGAAAAGTATTGAAAACAGTAAAAGTAGGGGCTGTGAACTCACCTGTGGTTGCTAGTGTCTCTAATGCAATTATTATTCGAGTCAATAATCTCCTAACGTCCTAAACGTATGAGATTACAAGTGTAAGTATGTGGATGTCGTAGTTGACCATCCATGTTAGCATTCATCAACTAGTTATGTCCAAATAAGTTGTTCAAGTTCGTTTATTAAAACATGTACGACCCGTTGGAGAAAGTTTGTAATAATAATTCATTTAGACATTATTATTAAGTTTGTTTTGTTGTATACCATTTATTAGTACATATCGTATGTTGCAAACAGATTATTTAGTTTGTAAAAACCTTAAACCGTTGGTCAAAGTTGGTCAAACTGGTCAAAGTTACCAACTAAGTCACCCAAACCCATTTTTGTTACCATTTTCCCAAAAATAGTAAGTTTTTAGAAATCGAGCCACTTTTGTTGACTTGGTCAAACTTACTCGGTTTAACTCGAAACTTTCTCCCAACCCATATATCAGTTTATAGAGTCCAAATAAATTGTCGGTTCATGTCGGAGTTCACCAAAAGTGTCAGTTTTTACAATAGTTCCAAAACAGTCCCTAGTTGTCTTTTCGGCTTTTGTCGGTTTGGTTCGCCATAGTTCTTACTAACGTCTGATCCAAATCAAGCCTCACAAATTTTACCAACTGATCACCATGGTTTCTAGACTAACATATAACTTTTACAGCAACTATAGTGTCCATTTACATAGGTAATTAATTTTGCTAAGGAATCGAACTCGGTTTTCGAAAAAGTGCAGACCAGACTTAAAGATGGGTTTATTCATAAAATTCCGTACAGATCTAGAAAAAGTGTAAAACACAAAAGTTGTATCTCTTTTCAATACGCAACTTTTAAAAAAAATCCGTTATCTAATTCTTCCTAGAACTCAAGATATGGCCGATTTACCAAACTGCTTTTTGAAGACAGATTATGCATGTGTATGTATACTTTATAAAAACGTAATTTATCAAAGATTTTGGACATAATCGAGTTAGATGAACCATATAACATGTAGGTAAACATAGATGGAAGTAGAAATGAGACCTCACAATGATGATTTGAAGATAGAAGGATAGAAATGAGATGAGATGTTCTTGAGTTTCAATTCCTTGCAAGAATCTTTGAAAATGATTGAAGGAAATGGTGGTGGTGTAATGGTGGATTATGGTGGTTGATGGTGGTTTATAGAGGTGGAAAAGGGCTGAGTATTTCTCTGAGTTTTTAGAGAAAGAGAGGACTAGAGAGAAAATGAGTTTGAGAGTTAGAGTGTGAATGATGCAAATGCATGTATTAGCAGTGGATGGAGGTGAAAATGTCATCATTTGATTTTGCATGGTGTGGGAGTGGTCAAACAAAGGGGTGGCATGTGATGAGAAAGCAGCAGATTTCTCATGGGTCCCACACAAGATTTGGTCAAATTTTAATTCCCCAAAGTTATGTTAAGTCCCGTGGTCGTTTACCCGATCGTTTCGACGTTAATTTAGACGTTAAATGTTTAATATGCGCGTTTAAATAACGATTTAAATTTCGATATTTTTATGTGATATCTTTATTCTAAATACTTGAAAACATTTATAAAAAGGTTCTGTTAATTTATCTGTCTCGATTTGCACGTTCATTTTTCGGAGGTTAAATCACGTAATGTTTTAATCGGACCTTTTTCGTTATCGATTCAAAGTACGATATTTTAAGTAAAAGTGTTACTTGAAATAATATATTTTAAATTTATAATATATATTTGGGTTCTCATTCGATTGTCGGGCGCGTTCCGCACGTTTTCGTCGCGTTTGAGTTATTTTATATGATGCGAATGATTTGTTAGATATTATCGGCATAATATTTATAATTTTTTGAGTTTATTAAATAATTTCGTATTATTTAATATTTTGTTCACCAACGGTCGTGTACTTTTGTCAGGTTCGTTCCGAATGTTTTATACATAATTATAACTAATTACGAATTAAGTAATACTAAGCGTATTAAATTTTTGAGGGGTGTCACAGACGTAATCCTCTCGAATTCCAAGTTGGGGATCAAGTACTCATGAAAGTGTCTCCTTGGAAAGGCGTAATCCGAATCGGAGAACATGGGAAATTAAACCCCAGATACATTGGACCTTTTGAAATCCTCGAAAGGATAGGTCTAGTGGCATATCGATTGCGGCTACCATCCGAGCTCAACAGTGTGCATCCCACATTTCACATTTCTATCTTGATGAAATGTATGTCTGATGAGACACTTATTATTCCGCTCGACGAAATTCACATTGATGACAAACTTCATTTTGTCGAGGAACCCGCAGAAATCATGGACTGTGAGGTCAAACAACTCGAACAAAGTCGTATTCCCATCGTTAAAGTTAGGTGGAATTCACGGCGTGGTCCGGAATTCACTTGGGAACGGGAATACCAGATGCGACTCAAGTATCCTCAGTTATTCACAACTCCAACCACCACATGAGCTAAATTTCGGGACAAAATTCTTCTAACAAGGGTAGAATGTGAAACCCGCTAAATTAGGACTAGTAATTAGTGCTTAATCATCTGTTAATACATGTAATTAGTTCTATGTTAGGCTAACTTATGTATCCTTATATATATTTTTGAATATATATACACGTACACGATTAGGGTAAATCGTGCATTTTACTATCGGATGGATTCTGGTACATCATAAATACGGACGTTGGTGAATAAAATATTAAATAATGTGAAATTTTTATAAACTCATAAATATTATGTTGATAATATTTAATGTATTAATCATATCGTATAAAATAAACCGTACACGACAAAAATGCGCGATTCGCGCCTACAAACGAAACAATCAGAGTTATATTCTTTTAGCTCACTATAAAGTATTTTGATAAAATACTTTCATAAAAATTATCAAATATTGTTCGTTAATTAAAACACGTGTATAAAACACGTAAAGTATATATAAATGTCTAAACGACCGGGGAAATAAATCACTCACGGAATACAAACTTTGGGGAACAAATATTGGTGAAGTCGACCCTCGTGGACCCCACCTTGACCAGCCAAATTGGATGGGAATGGCCTCCCATTTCCCTTGACCCAATACTCCACTCAAACCACTCCCACCTCACTTCACCACCTCCACACTTCACCACCTTTCTCTCCACCATCTCTCCACTCTTCTTGTCTCTCTCTCTAAAAATGGCAGCCATCACCACCCTAAAATCACCACCAGAAACACCTTGAATCACTTTGCTCATTTGGAAGAAAATGATTACCGCAACGAGCTCTACATTCCTATCTTTTTGGATTCTTCGCGCGATGAATCGTAAGATCCCGACACTTTCAAAAATACTTATATTATGATTATTTTTCATGTTTGTTGCTTATCTTGCTAGATTATGTCCGAATGTAGTGTTAAAAGTTTATTTTTGAAAAGCTTCGGTTTTGACCATTTTATAAAAACGACACCTCGAATCATTCCCGACGCGAACCAATAATTTTTACAAGCTCTATTAACTATTCTAAGATTTGTGTAAAAGTTTCAGGTCAAACCGAAGAGGTTTGACCACTTTCCCGACAACTCGAAACCATCAGACCTATTATGTCGCAGGATGCTGTGAGCAACCTGCGACACAAGGCACTATGTCGCAAATCGAGTCCAACGTCGCACATAGTGACATAAACTCTTATGTCGCAGAACCCTTTAGCGACACCACACTTATGTCGCAAATAATACCCGATGTCGCATAGTGCGACACTAAGACCTATGTCGCTAACATGACCAGCTACACAACACTTTATGTCGCATTAAAATTTTGGATGTCGCATGATGCGACACAAACTCTTATGTCACATCTCAACCTAGTGTCGCGCCCAGTGTCACATAAAATAGAATCTAGGAAACACATATTCTACTAAGTGTCGAGACTTAAAATTTTTGTTACTTAACGATACCTGAATTCAAATTTCTGAGGAATTTTTACTAAAGCAATGTAGTAGAAATAAAAAGTTTGCAAGCTGACCTGGTAGCTCGACCCTAGCCAGGGGCTCTGCCCATTGGACGATGATACTCGTACATGATATACATATACTATCACAAAATCTTATACGATGATACTCGTACATGATATACATATACTTTGATAAGTATACAATACAATGAAAATGATATTAATACTTTCGAACTATTATTACAAACCGTCACCAACGGGCCGTACATGTTTTCAATATGTAAACAAACAAACCAAATGTATTTGGACATAACTAGATGTGTGATCAACTAGCATAGGTGATCTTTTAAGATACCTACTCATATTAACCAACGCACATCTTTAACGCCCTCAGGTTACAGTCTTAGGACATCATTGATTGGCTAAGCAACGCACGTTTACTGTGATAAACGCATCATACCCAGGTGAGTCTCATATCCCCTATTTTACTGTTTTTCACTCAGGGGTGTGATCCATTGTTCGTTTTATTTACATTTGAACGCAAGTACAAAACAACGCTCGATACTACATGAGTTTCTCACAACTAATCATTTTAAAGTCCTCCACAACATAGTTTCGTAATACTTATGTAGCGTGAATGTTAGTGTATGGTACCATATAGGATTGACAATCCTCGTCCGGGTTAGCACGAACTAATGGTCAAACGGATGCATTAGCATTTGTTCAGGCAAGTGTAGATTAGATACTCGTGGGGAGGCACCCTTGATCAGGTCCTAAAATGTGGATCTTGACACCTCAGTTAAGCTCAGACTATGTGCTCATGGCTGTATATACATCTTTTATTTGCTTGGTTGCAAATCAGCATATTAAATCTTGCGGTTCATACGATATGTTTTGACATATAAACCTGTGAGCTCACCGGCTTTTAGCTGACTGATCGCGCTCCAAAGGTCGGTTCAAGAATTGCTTCCTGGTCATTGCGGGCCTTCCAGTTAGGGCAGATGATCGGATGGGTGGTTTTATACTTATAGTGCAGGGAAGCCTAATTATACTACTACTTGTATAGTAAGCGGCAGGTATGACTCAGGTGTCGTTCTTCAAACCACAACGGGCATGGGATCTTAGGAGGATTAATTATCTTTGGTAATTTAGCTAGGGTTTTAAAACTTTTTAAGGGGTTTTGTTTTCTATTTTATGTAAACTAAAGACAATAAAATAAATGAGGAGTGTAGTCGCTGAGAGAACTATGGATTACGCGAGTATTTGCTATGATGTCAGTATATGCTATTTAGGGGTAGTTATGAAGATTAAGGCTCTAATTATAATGAATCCTAGCAGTGCTGATTTGGGGTCTCTGAACGATGTTCAACATAGTACTGTACCTACGGCCTTTTCATGGCTTCCACACATTTGTACTTCACCAAAGGTGGTTCCAACGCTATACCAAGTACTAAGCCGTTTTACGGTATTTCCGATGCATCGCCCAGAGATCCCATGTCATTACTGTATATGTCCTAAAGGGACATAGCTCCTATCCTATTACTTATCTAACGTAGAGTTGTCCACAATCAAATAAATAACATGTAACATGGATAACAAATATGGAGTGTTATCTACACCGGAAGTTCTCCCAAATGTAGTACCAATTTAACCGACAGCTAACCTCGAATCCTATTCCCCATTCTCGGTCATCTGAGACGTCCATATCGTGGCACGGATTGTTGAATAAACAATAAAGTGAACAGGATTTACCCAACGGAATAAGTTGGGAAAGTCTGTCTAACGGTCAGTTAAATTGTTCGACATTATTTCATACAGATCATTGTAATTATTCTAGCATGTTAAACTGTTGTATGTATTTATTCTATGTTTGAAAACCTAATCATGAATCCAACAACCGCAATAGACAAATAGATACTAGCATGCAATCCCTAAAGCAACAATCAAACAAGAACATGCAGTAGTGTAACATGGATAGTTATCAGTTTATTTCAGGCAGAGTTTCTGGATTAATGGTTAAGTCACGAATACTCCGAAAGTTCTCTCAAAAGCATTCGATTTATGAAATTAATTCTAATCTATCTCTAACCCTATGCTCCGTGTCTCCTCCAATATATTTCAATCAGGAGAACAACAACAATGCCAAGTTCATTGAATCATTCAGACACCGAATGGTTGAGGGACCTATTTCTAGTAATTGGTCGGATTCTATAAATAGGTTTAAAACCACAACATAAGTTGGATAAATAAACATTTTTAAACTAATTCATTAATTCAAACATATGCTAATTACATGCGAGCAGAGTAACAGCATGGTTTAAAGCGTAACTACCCTTGCATAACGTCTATCATAGCAAACACATATTTGTCTAGCCTAACATAGCAATTAATAAATCATGCATTCTTAAATAACCATGGCAAAAGCATAAAATATTTAAAAATAACAAGAAAAGATTATATATAAAACTTGATAGGCGTTACAACAAATTTACACAACCGCAGTCTCGGAGTGACTCCGTACAAAGCTCGTAAGCTTGCTACTCCTACTAGCTAACTACTACTACTATTCTAGAGAGAGAAAGTATGTGTGAGAGATAATTGTGTTGTGTGAATGAGATGTAGGTGGAGGTGTGTGTTGAAATGAGGAGGTTAAGCCTCTATTTATAGGCCAAGGCTTCCAAGCAAGTTCCCACAATTCGACACACAATTCTTCCGATTTGGGCTGAAATACCACCCTAGCTCGGAAATTCATATAACATCCTCCTTTCTGGTCTGGTAAATTCTAATTTTAAATTGATTTATTTAGTTGTGTTAGAAATTATTCGATATTAATTGTTTAATTGCGAAACTAGATAAATAAGTTGAAGGACTTATTGTGAATAGTAAATTGTTGTTTGTTTTAATTTACTATTGTTGACGGTAAAATAAAATAAGTTTCTCGCAATTAGTATTTAGGTTTCTAGCAATAGAATTAAGACGGGTATACAATACCCGTATTATTGGGTCTAAATAAGAAGGGGTCGACCTTTTCCTTTTATGACTTTCCCCAATTGCTACTAATCACTGTGATTTCCTTATTCCTTCAAGAACTCAAAATTTAAACTAAATTCATACACTAAATCTTTGAATTTGAAGTTGTGATCATTGTATAAGCTTAGTTCTATCACCATTATTATCCTTTCTTGAAATCATCATCACCATCATAAAGGGTAAGTATTTGCTTTTAAGAATTCAAGTGCTTACTTAGGTTAAAGTAGAAATTGATGAATTGATTGATGAATGAGTGTTCTATGTTGATTTATGTTGATAGTAAACTGATTATATATCTTGAATGATTGAAATCATGTTCATATAATTTAAAGCCCCCAACTAGGGTTAAATGAATTCTTTGAATTTTGGTAAGAAAATAAGATAACTTGATGTTGTTTGATGTTGTTAAAGTTAGCTAGTTGCAATATAGTGTTTCTTTGATGCTAAAAACATTGTCTTGTTGATTCTGGGTTTGCAAATTGTGAATTGAGGAGTTAGAATTCGGAGTTGAATAGTAGCAACAGTAGGTTGTTTCTGGGTCTGCAGTAGGTAGCCGATCGGCTAACCACCTCAGCCGATCGGGTATAAGTGTTTGAGCCGCTCGGCTAAAATTAGCCAATCGGGTATTTTAGTTTAAAAACGTCACAGAAACTGAGCCTTGAAATTTAAAGCAGAAAACCTTCATGCTAGCCGATCGGGTTAATGTGAGTCGATCGGGTATAAAAGGTGTAGCCGATCTGGTATGGACTAAAACAGAATCAACTCAGTTTTCATTTTTTGTGTTATATTCACAATGCATAGATATGTTTGGAAAGCTAATAGATGATATGTTTATAGTGGTGTGATTAACTGTATAACATTATAATTTCATTAATGTTATCGATTAATGACAAGTACTAACTTTTGTGTTGTGTGATGTTTCTGATACCACAAAGACTCAGTATTTAGAAGCTGAGTGTGGTGACTCCTGAGGTATCGGTGAGTGGATTTAGTACTCACTTTTTGATTTAGTTGTAACTGTTTGGTTGCAACAGGTGAACATAGATATGTTGTGATATTATTTAATTTATATTGTTGACTGTGACTCTACATGCTCTTTGGCCTTTGGGCATCAGTTGATAATGAGGTCAACGAGTTGAGTTGGTTGGTTGGGCTATTCTGTTATTATGTAAATTACACAGGGTCTTACTTAATTTGTTGTATGTATGGAACCTGTGTTTGAATATAATAATCACTAGCTATCGGTCTCGTCCGTTATGGCCATACGGATATGGTTGGATAAGTGTTCTGGGGAACCACCCGGGGATTATGGTATTCCTTAGAGCCACCGATCTTCATTCATTGATTTGTTGTTTAGTTGAATTGTGTGTTTACGGATATCTGATGTAAACAAGTAGTTAAGCTAAGTTAATTGGTGTGTGATGAATTCATTCACTTAGCTTCATGCTAATCCCTCATTTTTACTTCCTGCAGGTTTATTTTGGGATATGGGTACCAGAAAGTTAATGCTCGTCGAGCAAGGAACGTTTGACTGGTCATGCTACTCTAATATGTTTTGTAACAAAACTAAAGTTTGGAATAATATAATACCCCGTCTAATGTAGTTCTTAAACTGTTTTACTTTGGTATGTGTTGGACATGTAAACAGTTTATGTACATTATCTTAATGTACATTTATGAAATGTATTTTAAAGTATACTCTTCCGTGATAATAATATAATATTGTTGTACTTAAAGAGGGGTGTTACAAGTTGGTATCAGAGCTTAGGTTTGGGTGAATTGAGCATTGTAAAGTGTTCAATCCCAAATCTAGATAGTGTTATGTCAAACATTCCTGGGTATGGAATTTAGCATTGTTGTGAATCGGTTAGTAGATAGGTGCTAACGATTAACAAATGTTTAGTTGTTGTGATGAATATAGATATGGCAGATAACGTGCGACCGACCACCAACCCTAACAATGCCTCTAGGATCGATGTTCCTCCTTCGGATACTCTTAATGAGAGGTATGATCATGAGGGTACTTCTGTTCCGGTTCATAAAGAATCAAATAGAGATGATTATATTTTTCAACTAGAAGATGAAGTAATTAACCTCAGAGAATTTAAAAGAAAAACTGAAGCTGCGTCATCTCAGCAACGTTCTCAATAACAAATACCTGTGTTTGGTACCGTTCCTCCCTTTCAGTCAATTAAAACGTGTTCATTTAAAACATTCATGGCAAGTAAACCACTGGAGTTTCATGGAAGCACCAATCCATCCGTGACATTAAATTGGTTAAGAGACATTGAACGAAAATTTGATGTAACACATTGTGAAGAAGAATCTAAGGTTTCATATGCAGTTCAATGTCTTAAAGATGAAGCTATGGTTTGGTGGGATTCTATCACTCGTCATTTAACTCAACAACAGAAAGAAGCCATTCGATGACATGATTTTCATCAAACAGTTTGTAATCAATATTGTTCAGATTTTGACATGGCTCGAATTAAACGAGAGTTTACAAATTTGCAGTTAACTGATAAAATGACAATTGATGAATTGATTTCACAGTTTTTTCTGAAAAGTTGAGGTTTGTTCAGCAGTGGGTTCCTGATGTGAAAACCAGAGTTGAACAGTTTGTTGGTACTCTACCTCCGAGTTACCGCACTACAGTGAGGTTAGATAGTTCTTTATCTCAGGCTTTCACTTTGGCACGTTCTGTTGATAGTGATATGAGAGCATCGAGTTTTCAAATTAAAGATACTTCTTCTCCGAGTTTTAAAACTGATTCTTCAAGTAAAGGCAAGTCTAGATGGCAAGGTAACAGACAAAACAAAAAGTTTGGTATTAAAAGTGGTTCATATGGAGGTTCCAACTGGTGTAATTCTTGTAAGTCACAACATTCTGGGCAGTGTACAATTCAGACAAATAAATGCCTTAAATGTGGTGAGCTTGGGCATGAAATCAAGAATTGCAAGTATCCTAATATTGTATGTTGGACATGTAAGAAAGAAGGACATCGGGTTGGTCAGTGTCCTGAGGAGGGGAGACAGGGTTTGGATTCGGTTGGGAGTTCGTCATCTTCCGGGCAAAAGCGGAAGAATCCTCCGCCAGCTGCAAGTTGGGCTGTTGTCCCTTAACCTAGGATCTAGATTGAATGACTAGAATCAATTGTGTGGCAGAATCACACGATTGAAGTAACGAGCATGAAATATAAATCAACACAATGAGATATTGAATAAGAATGCTTTATATTTCAATAACTAACGAATACTAGCTTGTTTACAGAGGTTTTAGTCGACAAGTTGTGCAAAGGTTTTGTCCAACCTTTGCAATGAGCTGTGATGGCTCTATATATACAAACAGATTGATCCTGCGACACTTGCTAAGTGTCGCAGATCATAACCCTAGTGCGACACTTATTAAGTGTCGCCTGAATACGACACTAGATAAGTGTCACTCAAAACAGAAAATTATCTATTTTCTAATCTAAGCTATTACAGACTCAAGACCAACTGACAGACACACTAATATGACTCAACAAACTCCCCCGTGTCTTCATCTTTGTCTTTAAAAATATCTTCAATATCAGATCCAGTCTGTCGGGAGATTCCCACCAGCATGAATTCCCTTAGCAATGCAGAGATCCACAACTCTCTGAAACCTCACAGCATCTTCTTGATCAATCATATCAAATTGCAATCTATTACTGTGAAGAGCTTGAAGATCATTCTTTGACATGTTAATCAGGCTAAGAGGATCAAAAACTCTAAGAGTGTAGCCAGTAACATGTTTCCATTCTTTAGCATCACGTCCCGGTCCCTTTTGAGAAAAATATTCAATAACCGCCTCACCAGTAACTGTGTCATACCACCAGAACCTAAAATTTCCCATCACCTCAAATGGTAACTTTTCAAATGGCACTTGGGTAAGATTCTTGGTTGGAGGATAATGATAACCCTGTATGGGTTGGCGCGTCCTCGGGTCCAACTTCTTCTTATTTGAAAATCTAATTCCCATTACCGGTCGAATCCATTTAAATTTCTTCGTATTTATTTCTCGACGCAGTATTTGCTGAAAGAATTCAGCTTCTCGATTATCAGTGGGATTTATCATATTCAATTGAGCTAGTCGATTTAGATCAACCTTCGGTAATGTAGTCAAATGATCTAGCCTTGCCTTAAAATATTGAATGCCATCTTGCCTTTTGATGACAAACAATCGAAAATCAGCATCGAATTTCCAGCTTTTTATAAGCCCAGATAAGTCTCCACGAACAGAATATGCTCGGCATCTTTTCAACTCGGGCGTTGGAGGCAAAATCCATTCTGGATACTTTCTAGGTTGAGCAGTGGATGTTGAAGTACCAGCAGAATGGGAAGATGGTTCTGCAGAAGTAGCAGCAGGAACGGTATCATCATCTGATTCTACCTCCTCATATGGATTATCCTCGAACTCATCTTCATCAGAAACCTCATCAGGTTCAAATTGAACATCATCGGCAAACATGTTTGGACCCTCATTTTCAACATTTGTAGTTGTTCCAAATACAAGACTTTGTAGATATTCAAGATTAGCATGCGAGTAATCTACATTTAATGGTACTGGTTGGCCAGGTACGTGAGCTGACGACGCAAAGTAATCCAAATTAATATTTTCATTAATCTCAGAATCATTGATTACATTTACATTATCATGGCCTGTGGTTTCAGGATCTAACTCCCCCGGAACCACAGCCAGAGATTCCAAATCTAACACACGACGCTCAAGATCCGGTACACGAGCAGCCGTGGACTCTAACTCCAAAATTCTTGACGCTTGAACCTGAATGAGAGCCTGTTGATCTTGAAGCATCTAGTTCATTTGCGCCATATCATCCATCAGTTTCTTCAAAAATTCCGGTTGTGGCTGCAGGTCATCAGAAGCAGCAGTCGAGGTTCGTTGATGACGTTGTTGAGGAACATCATCGGATTCTGTGTCCAAAGAATCCCGAACCCGCTTGCCCTTATCAGCAGCGGAGGTTGTAGCAGCAGCAGCAGGTGTAGAAGTTGGAAAATTCTCAATGTCAACTAGAACTTCTTCCAAAACTGCTTCATCAACTTGCGGAGGTGGAGCTGCAATATCAAGAAACCCATTATCCGGCGGAGCCACATATGCTTCATCAATCACGTGGCCGATTAACGGAACATCAGGCAGAACTGCCTGACCCTTTGGGGGTGTTGCACAATCCCCAAATACCCTGACCAGCATCGGAGTCAAGGTCAGAATCGACCTTGGGTCAGGCTGAATCCCTAGATTCAGGGAATTCAGGATCAGCTGCAAAAAACGTGGATACATAAACCACATGTGATCGCCAGCTCGTAGATTGTCCACTAGATGCCCAAAGATATATCTAGAGTAGTTGAAAGGTTTGTTGTAAACCAAACCCAGCATCAGAGAGATCGTTTCATAACTCATCCCATCGAATCCCGCCTTCCTTGGCGAGAGGCACACAATGATAATGTGTGCTAAGTACCTCTAGACTCTGCTCAAATGTTGTTTCCTGTATTGATCTGGAGGAATAGCCGGATAACCCATACACTGAAGACCACCAGCGATAAAACTGTTCTCAAACTGAGTTGGAAACTCAGAATTGTCATCAAATCCCAACACTTCTCGTACCGTATCCTCCATAATTTCAATACGATGACCAAAAACAGTTGATAAAATCTTTCGATAGTCGCCTTCTGTGTTAATCACAGCATTTGCATAAAATTCCTCGATTTGATTCAGGTAGATTGGACATGAAGCAGTGATAGCATTGTGAATCCTCGAGCAACGCAAAAACTGAATCATCGGATGAAACGGAATCGAGTTGGCGTGCGTATCATCGAGAAAAGCCACCACATTATGTCGTGGCTGCGTGCGGCGAGCATAAATAGCTAAGTTTGCCATCTGCACAAAAATAAGACATAGATAATACACAAAGAAAAGTTATACCGTTAGTGTAAATAAAGTATAAACTGTTCTTTCAAAATTACTTTTAGGCGACACTTCAGTAGTGTCGCTAATTGAAGTAGCGACACTTGGGTGAGTGTCGCTCAGAAGCCTAAAAAATCACCATGAGACACTTAAGGTAAGTGTTGCAGCATTGCAAATCAAGAGGCGACACTCAACTGTGCATACAATATATAAGACGACACTTAAGGACAACTGTAGGCGACACTTAAGGTAAGTGTCGCAAAAGACAAGGCGGCACTTAATTAAGTGACGCAACTAATTGATGTTCCTTTAAAGGCGTCACTTAAGGTAAGTGTCGCAAGAGACAAGGCGGCACTTAATCAAGTGACGCATGGCAAAAAGGCGACACTCAAGTTGAGTGCCGCAGTTAGTGTTCGAATTACCAAGTTGCGACACTTAAGGCGAGTGTCGCTGCGAGTGTCGCAAAGATGAACACAAACCCAGAAACCGTAAACCCAGATTCAAATTTTTACAAAATTGCAAAACTAAGCTAACCTAGGGTAATAACTTGGGAGATACATGTATATCGATAATAATGCACACGATATTAACCCTTTATACACCTCAATACGTTCGAAATCACCCAAACCCTAAAACCCGTAACTACAACCTACAGATTATCACTAAATAATGAAGGATTTTGATTGAAATTAGTACCTTAATGTTCGTGTGAAGTAGAAGAACAAGATTCAAAGCACAGATTTCAAAAATCTTCAAGAAATCGTAGCAAAAATCGATACAGAGCAAGTGTCGCTTAAACGAGAGCGAGTGACGCAGAATTGTATGTGAGTGTCGCAGGAAATGTGATGATAAATGCCGCAGGGTGGCATTTATATACTCCATACTATAGGCGACACTCGAGGCGACACTCGGTGCGACACTCAGTGAGTGTCACAGACTTAAAATTTTGAAAATTCCTAAAACTTTCAAATTCTTTCGCGAGTCGGTTTTGGCTATTCAGTGACATTTGACTTTAAGTAAGACAAAAAAAATATTAAAATAATTATAACTTAACTAAGAATTCAAAACAAATACACTATTTTTGGTGACGGGATTGTTTTGGGTCTGGTTAGGGATCATATTAAGTCATCATACATTACTTTACATATGTTTGCTGTTATTCCAATTATCAGTATACTTGTCCTCTTTAAATTTACATAAGATATTTAAAATAAATTTAATGACACACAGTTCAAGACAATTGTTCATATCATTATCCGCTTAAACAACTAACCTTCATTCATCAGAGATAATCTTTTATTGTTAATATGTTCAATCTTTTGCAGTTCACACATATGACATACCCCTAACATCTACATATGGTTAATCTTTATATTAAGAAAAATTATATGAAACTTATTTTTAAGAATCAAGACATTGGTGACAGGTCTGTACTTACGTACAACAGAGCGACTTATCTTGATTCAAGTTTAAACAAAATTAATTTTCGTCAAGTCATTGGTGACAGGTTTGTACTTCCGTACAACAAAGCGACTTAACTTGAAGCTCTAAGATTTTGCAAGTCTGATTAACTCGCAGTTGTTTAATTTTTAAGATATAGTACCAGAGACCAGGTCTGTACCGACGTACAACAAAGGAAACCAATACTATATCCCCCAAATAAGTTGATATAAAATTTCAGAATATAAAAATTGTCCATATTAAATATAGGAATTAAGACACACCGCCGTACGTCATATGATGTTTACTACATAAAATTAACAAGTAGTTGAAATTACCGTTTAATATCTCCGAGAACAAATAGAGAGTTGCCTATGAACATATCATATGATGAAGCTGTATGTTAAGAAATTTATGATAAATACATTAAATAAACCTACTGATACATCAGATATAATAGTGAACATTTGCATTTCGTGAATGATACTTAATGTACTATCATATCCCAAGTTGTTTACAGACACAACCCAACGTCTTTTTATAGATGTAGCAATAATGCATTACTTTAATACTAAGAAGTATAAAGTGTGGCTCTTGCGAATTTTTTTTTTTTTATGTAAAATCAATGTCACTGTAAGGATTTAAAAAATCGTAAGCCAAGCATGGAAACTAATTCATCAAAACGATAACGGGAAAAGGCCTTAGTAAACTAGTCAGCCTTTTGCTTAAGAGTTTCTATTTGGATAAGGTCAATAAGGTGTTTCTCATAGCAATCCCGTATAAAATGAAATCGTATCTCTATATGTTTTGTTTTAGAGTGCTGTACGGGATTGCGTGTGATAGATATGGCTGCAGTGTTATCTATATGTATAGGAGTAAGAGTTAAGATGAAACCATAATCGCGAAGTTGATGCTGAATCCACAGAACCTGTGAACAACAGCTGGCAGCAGCAATATATTCAGCCTCGGCTGTGGAGGTTGAAACGGTTGTCTGCTTTTTACACTGCCATGACACTAAGCGCGGTCCAAGAAACTGACATCCACCAGATGTGGACTTCTTATCCTTGTTGCATCTGCCATAATCTGAATCTGAATACGCAGTCAAAGTGAAGTCGTCTTCATTTGAGTACCATAGACCAAGAGTGGGTCTATATTTGAGATACCCAAAAATCCGCTGAACTGCCTTCATATGAGAAACCTTCGGATGAGCTTGGTACCTGGAACACAAAGAAACAGCAAAAACAATATCTGGTCTTGAAGCAGTAAGGTACATGAGAGAACCTATCATTGAACGATAGTCCTTCTCGTTACACTCATCATCTTCCTCAGCTGGTCTAAGTTTGTGAGATACCTCAATGGGGGTGCCATAAGTCTTACAATCATGCAAATTATACCTAGTCAACATGTCAAAGACATATTTTGACTGATGGATATAAATGCCTTTGTCAGATTGTTCAACTTGGACACCTAGAAAGAATTTGAGTTCTCCCATTGCACTCATCTCAAATTCAGACTTCATAAGTTGCTCAAATTCCTTGCAGAGAGCATTACTTGTAGAGCCAAAGATGATGTCATCCACATATACCTGCACAAGTAACAAATCATTTTTGGACCTTTTTGTAAAGAGAGTGCTGTCAATCTGTCCTCTGGAAAATCCATGCTTGAGTAGATGTGTAGACAGCCTCTCGTACCATGCTCGTGGTGCTTGGTGAAGACCATACAAAGCCTTGTCTAACTTGCAGACATAATCCGGATGTACCGAGTCTTCAAATCCAGGAGGTTGCCTGACATAGACTTCCTCCACAACTTGTCCATAAAGAAAAGCACTCTTTACGTCTAGATGATAAACCCGAATACCTTTAAATGAAGCATAAGCCAAAAAATGTCAATTGATTCCAATCTAGCTACAGGGGCGAATACTTCATCATAGTCCAATCCTTCAATTTGTGTAAATCCTTGAACTACTAATCGTGCCTTATTTCTAACCACTACACCGCGGTCATCCTTCTTCACTCGATATACCCAACGAGTTCCAATTGCATGGACACCCTTGGGTAGAGGAACTAATTCCCAAACTTTCAGCTTCTCAAATTGATGCAGTTCTTCTTGCATTGCTTCAACCCAATGCGGATCCTTTAATGCATCAGCTGATTTCTTTGGTTCAACTTGAGATAGAAAACATTCTTCCATTTCAGTTACAAGACATTCCATGGAGGCTGTAGGAGATGCTTCAGAAGTTGAAGCAGACGTGTCGGTCACAGCCAATTGATGTCTAGTTTGAACACCTTTACTTAACTCACCAATGATATTATCAGTGGGGTGAGTCTTATGAATCCAAGTCTGTGGAATTGAGTTAGGCACAATAAGTAATTCCAAATTATTAAGATCTCCTTCAGTAGCATTGTTCTCGGATGGAGGATCATTGGCTTCAACATTTTCTTCTGAAGGACTAGCCATATCTAACGGTTGAGGTGATGGAGGATCTGTTGTTAGAATTGGTACATCAACTGATGGTGTTAATGCTGAGGTGGAAGATGTATTAGGTTGGACAGGTGGTGCAGATGAAGTGTGATCTACATTAATATCCAAACCATGTAGAAGAGTGACAATAGTTTCTTCATCATCAACATTCTCAGGGGTCGGAATATTAAATGAGTCAAAGAAACTATCATACTGAAACAGATTTTCTGGTCCTTTGCCTTCGGGAGGAGCCGTATAGCGTAAACACTTGACTTCATAATGCTCCTCAATACGCTTTGTAGATAAATTGTAAACTCTCTTGTTAGGAGAATTTACAGAATATCCCAAGAATATTCCATCCATTGATTTTTCACCAAACTTGTCCTTTTGAGTTCGTGACATAATGGTGCAAGGACATCCAAAGGGCTCCAGAAATTGTAAGTTTGGTTTACGGTTGTTAAATAGCTCATAGCATGTTTTGTTTTCCTTTTTAACCGTCAAAACCCTATTTAAAACAAAACACGCGGTATTTACCGCCTCTGCCCAAAAAGTGATTGGAAGCTTAGAGTCGGATAGCATAGTACGTGCAGCTTCAATAAGAGTCCTGTTTTTACGTTCAGCGACACCATTCTGTTGAGGTGTATAAGCAGAGCTGAACTGATGATGAATACCCTTCCTTAAACAGTACATCTCAATTGTTTTGTTTTTAAATTCCGTTCCATTATCACTTCTAATCCTCTTGATTCTCTTTCCACACAAGTTTTCTAACTTATCAAACATATATATTAAGATCTCAGGGACTTCATCCTTTGTAGAAATGAAGTAAACCCAAGAAAAACGAGAGTTGTCATCGGTGACTACTAAGCAATAAGTACTACCTCCCATACTCCTCTTATTAACCGGCCCAAATAAATCCATGTGCAATAGTTCTAGGGGCGATGCATTGGAATTCACCTTCTTCGACTTATGGGACTGCTTGTGTTGTTTTCCTTTGAGACAGGAAACACAATTATCATCCAAACTGAATGTGAGTTTAGGCACACCAGTAACAAGCTCATTTTTTACAAGATAGTTCATCTTACGAAAGTTTATGTGTCCCATTCGCCTGTGCCATAAAAGGGAATCCTTTGGAGTATCTTTGGACAACAGACATGTATGTTCAGATGTTGTAGTTGTCACAGTACTCATGTCAAGGACATACGTGTCTTTTGTCCTTGGTGCTCGAATGAGTACCCATTCCTCAGCTATTTGAAAACCTGGTTTGAGTATTAAGCACTCCGTATCCGTAAACACCGTTGTGAACTTTTTGTCACATACTTGTGATACACTAAGAAGATTATAATGCAATTGTTCCACATAGTTCACGTTGTCAAAACTCACTGATCCATTAGTGAGAGTTCCCCTACCAGTAATTTCTCCACCCTTATCACTCGCAAATGCAACATATCCTCCTTTAACAGGTAGAACATCGGAGAGTAGAGATATGTTGCCTGTCATGTGCCGAGAACAACCACTATCTACATACCATTTGCTCTTGATTACTTCTTCTGATGGCTGTAGGCACACAAAAATAGAGAAATTAGTTTGAGTATGAGACCCAAGTCTTGACGGATTTGGGTCTACTAGAGTCATCCATAATAACCACATCAGTGAGTACATGATTTTTCAAAATTTTGGGCTCTTTGGGCTCTTTGATTTTTCAAACCTGTAGAGGTTTAGATGGTTGCTTTTTGATAAGAGGTTGCCGATTAGGTGTAACCGACATTATCTTGTCAGTTTTCTTGACAGGTTTGGGAGACATGAAACTGTGCTTAGGTGAGGATTTTGAAAAATTTCTGTAAACTGAAGATCTAGGCACTGTCTTTCCAAACCGTTGTCTAGAAAGCAACGGACAAACAATTATCAAATGACCCTGTTTTTTGCAGTAGAAATAGGATCTTCTCTCAACAACCGATTGAAACTGAGGTTGCAAAACTGATGAGGATTTGATATTTCTATTTACTGAACAAGCACATTGAAATGTGCAAGGTGAATTGGCACTTGAAAAAGATGTTGGTTTACTTTTGTAATTATTCGTGATTGGTTTAGAAGAAATTGATTTGTTTTCAGCAAAATTTGGTTTCTTCTTAACCTTAGAAATAGCCTTAGATTTAACCTTTAGTGAAGGGATTTCACTACACGGTTCATTTGTAATTATAAAATTTTCAGGCTTTACATCCAATTTAAGAACCTCTGTATCAATCTCATCAGTTACATCCTCAATTTCAATTACTTCCTCCTCAATAGTAGGAAGTATAGGTAATGCTTTTGCTTTCTTTTGGGAGATAGGTTTATCTCCCTTCTCAGATGGAACCAAAATAACTGGTTCTTTAACAGATAACTTGCCTTCTTTAACATTTGAAGGCACAAAGTTTTTAATGTCATCCTTCGAAGGCATAGGTTCATAGTTAGCTGGGGGAGGTACCGCTTGGTATCCTATCCCCGACTTACTTTTTGTATTGATCCTTTGCGCTTGAAGGATCTCATCAAAAACAACGGAGGATGTACTGAAATTTGAAAGTTTTCGATTAAGATCAATAACCTCGATTTTCGATTCATCAAGAGCTTTTTGTAAATCGACAATTTTCTTAAGATAACTGTCAATAGCATCTTGTTGACAATAAATCTTAGCCTTTAGATCTTTTCTTTCAGTCATAGTGGCATTAATCTTTTTGTCAAAAATCTTTTCATTTTCTTTTAACAATTGGTTCGCCTGTTTAAGTTTATCTAAATCATAATACAGGCGAGCATTATCCTCAGAGTATCTGTTAATTTTACCAGTTAATTTGATACAATTAACACAAGAAAGAGGTTCATCAATTTGTACCTCATCTGTAATCTCTGCCATAAGAGTTGTGTTATGAATGTTCTCCTCTGTATCACTCCAGTTATGATATTCATCATTAGTAAGGAGAAGAGCTTCACTGATAGATTCCTCAAGCTTATCAGCATCCTTAGCAGTTGACTTCTTTGAAGCAGATGGCTTTGAAAAACCAGAAGGAGGTTGTTTATATTTCTCACATTCTCTAGCAAAGTGTCCAAGATTGTGACACTTGTAGCATTTAACCTTACTCTTATCAAAACCCAAACCCGAATCACTATCATCATCCAAGTTCTTTTTACCAGTTTTTTGCAAATATCTTTTTGTTCTCCTAGTTAACATATCAAAATTCCAACTAATATCCATTCTCTCGAGATCATCAGGATTTATTTGATCAAAATCCTCATCAGTTAAATCAATGGAACTAGTTTTCTGGGATAGAAAACTATCATAAGCACTTAAAAATGCTTGAAATACAGCAGCATTCTCCTCAGTTGCTGGAGAAGCTTGATTAGCCTTGGATCCACCAGATGATGAAAGTGATCCACCTGAAAAAATATATGATCCACTGGAGGCACCATCACTTGCAGTTGAAGTTTTAGTGGCGGATGATAAACCTCCTCCAGACAAAAGAGCAATCCCTGAAGATGAAGATTTACTCCCATAAATGCTTGGATCTTGAATATGAGCACTAGATTTTGTTTCTTTCCTTTGCATATCTAGTGCATATGCTTGCAATTGTCCAATGAAATCATCTAGAGACATAGACATCACGCCTTCGTCTTCCTCCATCATCATCACACGATGATTCCATTTCTTTGGTAACGCACTTAACAATTTCTTGTTAATATCCTCTACCTGCATTTTCACTCCCCCGTCAGACAGCTCACTCACTAGATGTGAATAATGAATAAGCAAACCGTTTAATGATTCATTTTCTAACATATCAAACAACTCATATTGTCGTTTGATCAACTCCAGCCTACTCTTCTTATATTTATCACTACCACCGCATCGTCTTTCAAGGGCCAGCCACATATCATATGCGATGTCATGATGTTTAAACATTTTGAGTACATCAGAAGATAAGCTCATGACAAGAGCTGAATGGACTTTCCTTTCCATATCCCAAGATTTCTTTTCATCCGCATTTAACGCACGAATAGACTTAGGAGGTGCGATTCCCTCAAATACCCCCTCTTGCCTCGGATGCACATACCTTTCAAGCAAAGGAATCATCATATCCGGTTCATTATAAGAAATAAAAGCTTCAAATTTTTGTCTCCATTCAACATAATTTGTATTAGCTGTAAAAATTGGAGCCTTATTTGTACTACCAGCTTCATTACTGGTTTTAAGCATTTGAGCAAAAGCTTGCATCGACATTGTTAATAAACTGAAAAGAAAACTGATTTTAAAATGCTTAAGCGACACTAGGGAAATGTCACAAACTGACAAGCGACACTGAGACAAGTGTCGCAGAAAGTGTAAAATTAAACCACAGGCGACACTAGATGTAAGTGTCACAATGAAGTGTCGCTAGCAAGTGTCTCTAGCAAGACGGGAATTACTGTCGCAGTGAGTGTCACTAAATCCTTAAGGCGACACTAAAGTAAGTGTCGTTTGAAGTGTCACAAGATAATGTTACAAAACCCTAGAGGCAACACTGAGGTAAGTGTCGCTAGAAGTGTCACAACGAGTGTCGCAGAGATCGCGCAGCAGCAACCCAAAAACCTTAAAAACCAAATTTTCGTAAAACCTAACGAAAATTCTCTTTCCTAGATGAACAATACCCGCAAAAACACGTTAATAACAAGAAATTGAAGACCAAAAACTCTCTAATCAATGAAAATAAGCTAGTTTCTTCCCAATTTCAACCGAAACAAACTCGAAACAAACTCGAAACTGATCAAATCTGTCACAAACAGCCCAACGGCTCTGATACCACTTTGTTGTCCCTTAACCTAGGATCTAGATTGAATGATTAGAATCAATTGTGTGGCGGAATCACACGATTGAAGTAACGAGCATGAAATATAAATCAACACAATGAGATATTGAATAAGAATGCTTTATATTTCAATAACTAACGAATACTAGCTTGTTTACAGAGGTTTTAGTCGACAAGTTGTGCAAAGGTTTTGTCCAACCTTTGCAATGAGCCGTGATGGCTCTATATATACAAACAGATTGATCCTGCGACACTTGCTAAGTGTCGCAGATCATAACCCTAGTGCGACACTTATTAAGTGTCGCCTGAATGCGACACTAGATAAGTGTCACTCAAAACAGAAAATTATCTATTTTCTAATCTAAGCTATTACAGACTCAAGACCAACTGACAGACACACTAATATGACTCAACATGGGCATTTCAGATGACAGTCGATGAGGCTGTACACATAGAGGATGTTATCATTGGTACTTTCCTTATAAACTTTGTACCAGCGCGTGTTTTTATTGATTCTGGAGCAAATTGTTCTTTTATCTCTGTGTTTCTGTGATAAGTTGAAATTAATCCCTATTGTGATTACTAAGCCTGTAGAAGTAGAAATTGTTAGTGGCAAGTTAGTTCCTGTTACCAGACTTTCCCAATTTTATTTCTGTTGATGCCAATTCCTAGTTTTGATGTAATTATTGGCATGGATTGGTTAAGTCAGTGTAAAGTAACTATAGATTGCCACAATAAGTTGATTAGAATCCCATTTTCTGAAGAGTCATGCATTGTGGCTCGAGGAGAACGGGATAGTGGGTGTAAACCTTTGATTTCTATGATGAATGCTAGGAAGTCATTGTCTAAAGGTTGTGAGTCTTACCTAGCTTATGTAATTGAAGCTAAACTAGAAAAGAAATCTATTTCTGATGTTCCGGTTGTTTCTGAATATCCGGAGGTATTTCCCGAGGAATTACCTGGTTTGCCACTGGTTAGGGAAGTTGAATACCAAATTGATCTTGTTCCTGGCTCGTTGCTTGTAGCCAAAGCTCCCTATAGATTAGCTCCTTCTGAAATACATGAAATGATGAATCAGATACAGGAGTTACTGGATAAAGGATTCATCAGACTTAGTTCTTCTCCTTGGGGTGCACCAGTTTTGTTTATGAAAAAGAAGGATGGGTCTTTTAGAATGTGTATTGACTATCGGGAACTGAATAAATGAACAATAAAGAATAAATATCCTCTGCCTTGAATAGATGATTTGTTTGATCAGTTGCAGGGATCTTCGTTTTATTCTAAAATTGATTTGAGGTCGGGTTATCACTAAGTTCGCGTTCGTGAATAGGACATTCCTAAAACTGCTTTTTGTACCAGGTATGGTCATTTTGAATTCCTGGTTATGCCTTTTGGTTTAACAAATGCTCCAGCAGTTTTTATGGATTTGATGAATCGGGTTTGCCGGGCTTTTCTTGATAAATTTGTGATTGTTTATATTAATGATATTTCGGTGTATTCTAAATCCGAATCAGAACATGAAATGCATTTGAGATTAGTGTTGGAAACATTGAGAAAAGAACAATTATATGCAAAATTTTCTAAATGTGAATTCTGGATTCGGGAGGTGCAATTTCTGGGTCATATTATTTGTAATGATGGTGTCAAAGTTGATCCTTCTAAAATTGAAGCTGTAATGAATTGGAAAGCTCCAAAATCTGCTTCTGGGATAAAGAGTTTTCTTGGTTTGGCGGGTTTTACCGGAAGTTCATTAAAGATTTTTCTAAATAGCCGGTCCGTTGACTAAATTGACCCGTAAGGATGAGAAATTTGTGTGGACTGAACAACAAGAGATAGCTTTTCAGACCTTGAAACAGTTATTGTGTCAAGCACCTGTGTTAGCATTACCAGATCGGTCTTAAGATTTTGTTGTTTATTGTGATGCATCTTACGCTGGGTTGGGTGATGTTCTTATGCAGAGAGAAAGAGTTATTGCATATGCTTCTCGGCAGTTAAAACAGCATGAAAGAAATTACCCTACTCATGATTTAGAATTGGCAGCTGTTGTATTTGCATTGAAAATCTGGAGACATTATCTTTATGGTACAAAGTGTATTATCTGTATAGATCACAAGAGTCTTCAGTATGTATTTTCTCAGAAAGAGTTGAATATGCATCAGCGACGATGGTTAGAGTTAATTAAAGATTATGATTGTGAAATTCGTTACCATCCAGGCAAAGCTAATGTGATTGCTGATGCATTAAGCCGAAAAGGTATCTCTGATCGAGTTTATTATTTGAAAATTGATGTTTCTTCTGACTTAGTCGATAAAATTAAAGATGCACAGTTGGAAGCCTTATTAGATCATAATCTAAAGTCAGAAATCATGTTAAAAAGGAAAGATTTATTGATTGATGATTCTAGAGGATTGAAGACTTTCCAGTCTCGCGTGTGGATTCCTCTTATTGGTATCGGTGGTATTCGGGATATGATTTTGACTGAAGCCCATAAGTCATGATTATCTGTTCATCCCGGCAGTACTAGAATGTATAATGACTTAAAACCTTTGTATTAGTGGCCCACAATGAAAACTGATATAGCACAGTTTGTTTGTACTTGTCATATTTGTGCTCAAGTCAAAGCTGAACACCAGAAGCCATACGTGTCACTGATTAGAAATTCCAGAGTGGAAGTGGGAACACTTAACCATGGACTTTGTGACTAACTTCCACGTACATCTTGAGGAAATGACATGATTTGGGTTATTGTTGACCGGTTGACTAAAAGTGCCCATTTTCTCGCTACAAGTGAAACGACATCTTTGAGTAAGCTTGCCCAGCTGTACGTTAATGAGATTGTTTCCCGACATGGTATTCCGTTGTCTATTGTATCAGATAGGGATTCTCGGTTTATTTCTCATTTCTGGCAAAGTTTAAAACAAGAGTTGGGTACACGTGTGAATCTCAGTACAACATATCATCCTCAAACAGATGGTCAGTCAGAGCGTACGATTTAGACACTTGAGGATATGTTGAGGTCTTGTGTTTTGGAATACGGAGGTTCTTGGGATTCTCATTTGCCGTTGGTTAAATTTGCATATAACAATTCTTATCATTCCAGCATTGGTATGCCACCTTATGAGATGTTTTATGGGCGTCGGTGTAGAACGCCTACGTGTTGGTTAGAGGCTGGTGAGAAACAGTTTGCTAGACCCGACATTGTGCAGATAACAGCTGACAAAGTGGCGATTGCCCGTCAGAAATTGAAAGTTGCACGTGACAGACAAAAGCTATCCACATAGACGGCCAGTTTCATTTTCTGAAGGTGAGTTTGTTTATCTTAAAGTTTCTCCGTGGAAGGGGGTTATTCGATTTGGAAAATGCGGTAAATTGGCTACATGATATATTGGACCATTTAGAATTTGACAAGTTGTTAATGACTAATCAGTTTCATTGGATCTTCCTCCAGAACTTGCGGGTTTTCATGATATGTTTAACATTTGTTATTTGAGGAAATGTAACGTTGAAGACCAGTCTCAGGTTCTCCCTTTGCAAGATTTGCGGGTTGATAGAAGTCAGAAGTTATTTGAAGAACCAGTTGAACTTCTTGACAGAAAAGTTACCAAACTTAGGAAGAAACAGATACATATGGTCATAGTGAAATGGAAGCATAGTTTAGGTTCAAACCTAACTTGGGAGACTGAAGAGAGTATGAGATCCATATATCCTGGATTGTCTAACCGTGATGAGATTTCGGGGATGAAATCTTACTAAGGGGGGAGATTTGTAACATCCTCCTTACCGGTCTGGTAATTTCTAATTTTAAATTGATTTATTTAATTGTGTAAGAAATTATTCGATATTAAATATTTATTTGAGAAACTAGATAAATAAGTCCAAGGACTTATTGTGAATAGTAAATTGTTGTTTGTTTTAATTTACTATTGTTGACGGTAAAATAAAATAAGTTTCTCGCAATTAGTATTTAGGTTTCTAGCAATAGAATTAAGACGGGTATACAATACCCGTATTATTGGGTCTAAATAAGAAGGGGTCGACCTTTTCCTTTTATGACTTTCCCCAATTGCTACTAATCACTGTGATTTCCTTATTCCCTCAAGAACTCAAAATTTAAACTAAATTCATACACTAAATCTTTGAATTTGAAGTTGTGATCATTGTATAAGCTTAGTTCTATCACCATTATTATCCTTTCTTGAAATCATCATCACCATCATAAAGGGTAAGTATTTGCTTTTAAGAATTCAAGTGCTTACTTAGGTTAAAGTAGAAATTGATGAATTGATTGATGAATGAGTGTTCTATGTTGATTTATGTTGATAGTAAACTGATTATATATCTTGAATGATTGAAATCATGTTCTTGAGCTATAACTTGAAGCCCCCGACTAGGGTTAAATGCATTCTTTGAATTTTGCTATGAAAATGAGATAACTTGATGTTGTTTGATGTTGTTAAAGTTTGCTAGTTGCAATATAATGTTTTTTTGATGCTAAAAACATTGTCTTGTTGATTCTGGGTTTGCAAATTGTGAATTGAGGAGTTAAAATTCGGAGTTGAACAGCAGCAGCAGTAGGTTGTTTCTGGGTCTGGAATAGGTAGCCGATCGGCTAACCACCTCAGCCGATCGGGTATAAGTGTTTGAGCCGAATGGCTAAAATTAGCCAATCGGGTATTTTAGTTTAAAAATGTCACAGAAACTGAGCCTTGAAATTTAAAGCAGAAAACCTTCATGCTAGCCGATTAGGTTAATGTGAGCCAATCGGGTATAAAAGGTGTAGCCGATCGGCTATGACTAGCTAGCCGATCGGCTATGACTAGCCAGCCGATCTGGTATGGACTAAAACAGAATCAACTCAGTTTTCATTTTTTTGTGTTATATTCACAATGCATAGATATGTTTGGAAAGCTAATAGATGATATGTTTATAGTGGTGTGATTAACTGTATAACATTATAATTTCATTAATGTTATCGACTGATGACAAGTACTAACTTGTGTGTTGTGTGATGTTTCAGATACCTCAAAAACTCAGTGATTAGAAGCTGAGTGTGGTGACTCCTGAGATATCGGTGAGTGGATTTGGAACTCACTTTTTGATTTAGTTGTTACTGTTTGGTTGCAACAGGTGAACGTAGATATGTTGTGATATTATTTAATTAATATTGTTGACTGTGACTCAACGTGCTATTTAGCCTTTGGGCATCAGTTGATAATGACGTCAACGAGTTGAGTTGGTTGGTTGGGCTAGTCTGTTATTATGTAAATTACATAGCGTCTTACTTCATTTGTTGTGTGTATGGAACCTGTGTTTGAATATAATAATCACTAGCTATCGGTCTTTTCCGTTATGGCCATACGGATATGGTTAGATAAGTGTTCTGGGGAACCACCCGGGGATTATGGTATTCCTCAGAGCCACCGATCCTCATTCATTGATTTGTTGTTTAGTTGAATTGTGTGTTTACGGATGTCTAATGTTGTCGCACCCCCGAATTCGGGTTGCGGAAGCGGATCGGGTCGGGGCGCGACTAATCAATATACACATCACATAAGAGATAATGAACGACCACTATATGCGTCGTTTTACACTGATATTAATAAAACCAAAGTTTACATCAAAATATAGTTTACATTAGCTCGGTTTGAAGTTGAGAGATTTAAGTACATAATTAATTTATACAAAATATAATAATGCAGCTAAATCTCTGATTGTTTGCATGCTGACTCGAGCTAATGAATCTTGATTGAGCAGTCCAACTGTAACACCCCCAAAATCACTGTTTAGCGGAAGCAAGCTTTGGAGTGCTACTAATCAAATATCACAGCACAAAAGTAAAGCAAACGACATCTATATGCAACGTTTGTAAAATAGTTACATTTCCATACATAAAATGTTTGAAACATAGAGTTTCGGGTTACAAAATGAAGTTCCCTAGAGTCCGCGCGTATAGCGGGAGATTCTATTACATCATCTTTATAAATACAAAAGATAATGCTAAGAATCTCCGTTAAATGCAGTTGTAGATATCATGCGACTCTAGCTAGTATCCTGAGGGAATCCTACTCCGTATGTGTACCTGAGATACAAAGCTAAAAAGGTCAACACACGAATGTTGGTGAATCTCACAGGTTTGTAAATAATATTAGTATTTGAACACAAGATTTCATCAGTAATGCCCGCAGGCGTGAATCAGGTATTTGCAATCCCGCAAATGTAAAGTAAGTAAGTTATACCGTTGCCATGAGACTCATAATCGAAGCTTAACCCGTAAGTAATAAGTTGCTCCCGTGACATGCTCGTAACTGAGCAAGCATAAGTAACGAATAATAGTCGCCCGTTTATACAGAACGGTTCGTGGTAGCGCTACTACCCCGGGCGGGGAGGGTCATTTCCCTAATGGATCCATTAACTAGTGTTCGCGCTTAAGTCCAAAACTAACGATATATGATGGATAGACTTCAGTAAAATTAAGTAACTCATGCAATCCCATATAGTAAAATAAGTTGTTCGTACTTGTGTTCAATAAAAGTAAGCAATGTATCTCACCCCGTAAGTAAAACAGTAAAAGTGGGGCTGTAAGACTCACCTGAACCTGAGAAGTTTATCTAAATAAACTTTGATTGATTAGCCGAGAATTGATGTCCGAAGACTTGTAACCTGAGGGTGTCCACGACACGCGATGGTTATAAACGAGAGTCGGTATCTCAAAGGACTACCTTTGTAGTTGTTACACAACTATATATGTCCAAATTACTACGATTTGGTTGATTATTTGGTTTGTGTTTTGAAAACGTGTACGGCCCGTTGGTGACAGATTTATAATAATAACCTTAACTATTATTATTATACTTTGATTTATCCATTTTTGCGTATTAATCGTATCGTATTTGGTTTGGTTATTGAAAAGTGATTTTTAAACACTTAGAATGTTTTTGGCTTCTGTTTTTGGGAATCTGCGACATAATATGCGACACAATGCTTGTGTTCCGCAACACAAGGCTTGTGTCTTATGATATGCAACTTAATGCGACACTAAATGCGACACAATGCTTGTGTCACATGTTTTGCGACACTAAATGCGACACAATGCTTATGTCACATGTTTTGCAACACTAAATGCGACACAATGCTTGTGTCACATGTTTTGCGACACTAAATGCGACACAGTGCTTGTGTCACATGGATGAACACCAGCCCAGAACCCAGCAGCTGTCGTGATTTTTCAACCCAAAACCCAAATCCAACTCATTTTTAGGCTGCAAAATCGTGTTTTCTTCATACATTTGGACAATACTAAGTTGTGTAAACATTATAACACCGAAATAATACACCAAAATGAGTGGATCTAAATATTTAGAGAATTTCTTACAATTGCGAATCGAGACAAAACTAGGAAGAAAACGAGGGTGCTGCCTTTGTTAATCTTGTTCCTCTCTTGATGGTGATTCCGAAAATGTAACTTTTGTTGTCGGTTATGCTAGATCCAAAAATTTGGTGGTGATGGGTTTGAGAGTGTTTAGTGGTGTGTGTGTGTTTTTGTTGAAATGGAAATGAAAGAAAGAGGGAAAGAGAGGTGGGGTGTAGGTGAAAGCCTCACCTTTTTCAGTCCCCGCAATCGCGCTCCGTGCGATGTTCGTTCTCCCGTTCGTTTAAACGTTAAATGTTTATTTTATACGTTTAAATATACGTTTTAAAATACGAATAATTACCCAATATTTTTGTTGAAGTATTTTACCAAATACTTAATGGTTGCGTTATAAAATATAACTTTAACTTGTTCCGATTTGTTTGCGCGTTTAATAATCTAATCGTGTAGTCCTTGTTTGTACGATACGAATTTGAATTGAAATATTATCTAAATAATATTTTGGATATAATTGCGTTATTAAATAATATTATATTATTTAATAAAATAGTTCACCAACGTCCGTATTAATTGAACCGAATTACATTCGATGTGAAACTTGTACGATTTAATCAAATCGCATGATTGTATATATTCAACAATATATATTACTTGATACATTAATTATCCTAACACAGAACTAATTACATGTATTATAACTGATTAGGTACTAATCACTAGTCCTAATTTTGCGGGTGTCACATTCTCCCCCTGTTAGAAGAATTTCGTCCCGAAATTTAGTTCGTAGTCGTGTTTGAAGTAGCTTCAGAGAATAACTGAGGGTACTTGAGTCGCATTTGGTCTTCCCGTTCCCAGGTGAATTCCGGTCCACGCCGTGAATTCCACCTGACCTTGACAATGGGAATACGACTTTGTTTGAGTTGTTTGACCTCACCGTCCATTATTTCGGCGGGTTCTTCAACAAAATGGAGCTTGTCGTCAACCCAGATTTCATCGAGTGAAATGATAAGTGTCTCGTCAGACAGACACATTTTCAAATTTGAAATGTGGAAAGTGGGATGCACGCTGCTGAGCTCGGATGGCAGCTGCAATAGATATGCCACTGGACCTATCCTCTCGAGGATCTCGAATGGTCCAATGTATCTGGGATTCAACTTCCCGCGTTTACCGAATCGGATAACACCTTTCCAAGGTGAAACTTTGAGTAGCACTCGATCCCCAACCTGGAACTCGAGTGGTTTGCGTCTCACATCAGCATAACTTTTCTGACGATCACGTGCGGCTTTGAGTTTGTTTTGGATACCAACGATCTTCTCGGTGGTTTCGTGAATGATTTCTGGACCAGTGAGTTGGGTATCTCCCACCTCGGTCCAGCAGATAGGTGATCGACACTTACGTCCGTAGAGTGCCTCGAAAGGTGCAGTCTTAATGCTGGTATGGTAGCTGTTATTGTACAAGAACTCACACAGTGGTAAATGGTTTTCCCAAGAATTACCAAAGTCAATTACGCATGCACGTAACATATCCTCCAGTGTTTGAATAGTTCGTTCGCTCTGGCCATCAGTTTGCGGGTGGTAAGCAGTACTCATATCCAGACGAGTACCGAGAGATTTTTGTAATGATTGCCAGAAGTTGTAAGTAAAACGACTGTCCCTATCCGAGATAATCGAGATAGGTACACCATGTCGTGAAACAATTTCTTTGATTTAGATGCGAGCCAGACGCTCCATCTTGTCAGTTTCTTTGATGGCGAGGAAATGGGCAGATTTCGTGAGACGGTCCACAATCACCCAAATGGTGTCGCAACCGTTTGAAGTTTTCGGTAGTTTGGTAATAAAGTCCATGGAGATTTGCTCCCATTTCCATAGAGGAATTTCAGGTTGTTGGAGCAATCCCGAAGGTCTTTGGTGTTCGGCCTTGACCTTGGAACAAGTTAAGCATTTACTGACGTACAAGGCGATGTCAGCTTTCATGTTAGGCCACCAATACAATCCTTTGATGTCGTGATACATCTTGTCAGAACCAGGATGTATAGAGTATCGAGATTTGTGAGCTTCAACCATCACCAAATCTCGCAAGTTTCCAAATTTGGGTAACCATACCCGGTTAGAGAAGTACCAAGTTTCGTCAGGTTTGATTTCAAATTGTTTATCCATGCCCCGCAAGGCTTCATGGATGATGTTTTCAGGTTTGAGTGCTTCGAGTTGAGCGGCAAGAACTTGGGTGATGAGATCGTTATGGATGGTAATACTGAGAGCTCGGACTCGAAGGGGTTTCACTCGTTCTTTTCGGCTCAAGGCATCGGCAACTACGTTCGCCTTGCCTGGATGGTATTTGATTTCGCAGTCGTAATCACTAAGTAACTCGACCCAACGACGTTGCCTCATGTTTAGATCCTTCTGATCGAATATGTGTTGGAGGCTTTTGTGATCGGTAAAGATAGTACTTTTCGTACCGTAGAGGTAATGTCTCCAGATTTTCAACGCGAATACCACGGCACCTAATTCTAGGTCGTGTGTCGTATAGTTTTTCTCATGAGTTTTCAGTTGTCGTGAGGCATAGGCAATGACTTTTTCTCGTTGCATTAACACACAACCAAGTCCTTGGTGTGAGGCATCGCAGTAAACTACGAAGTCATCGGTACCCTCGGGTAAGGACAGGATCGGTGCACTGCAGAGTTTGTGTTTCAGTAGTTGGAAGGCTGACTCTTGTTTGTCGGTCCAATCGAATTTCTTATCTTTCTGAGTCAGTGTCGTTAAAGGGACAGCTATTTTTGAAAAGTTCTCAATGAATCGACGGTAATATCCAGCGAGACCTAAGAATTGTCTCACTTCGGTTGGAGTGGTCGGTGACTTCCAGCCCTTGATTGCTTCAACCTTGGCGGGATCAACATGGATTCCCTGGCGGTCAATGACATGCCCAAGGAATTGAACGGTTTGGATCCAGAACTCACACTTAGAGAATTTGGCATATAACTCTTCGTGTTTGAGAAGTTCCAAAACGGTTTTCAGATGCTGAGCATGTTCCTGCTCATTGCGCGAGTAGATCAGGATGTCATCAATGAACACAATGACAAACTTGTCAAGATATGGTTTGCACACCCGATTCATAAGGTCCATGAATACTGCCGGTGCGTTGGTTAAGCCGAATGGCATCACTTGGAATTCGTAATGCCCATAGCGTGTTCGAAAAGCTGTTTTTGGAATGTCATCGTCACGAACTCGGAGTTGGTGGTAACCTGACCGTAGGTCAATTTTTGAGTAAACACTCGATCCCTGAAGTTGATCGAATAGGTCATCGATTCTAGGAAGTGGATACCGATTCTTTATGGTTAGCTTATTCAGCTCTCGGTAATCGATACACATGCGGAATGATCCATCTTTCTTTTTCACGAATAAGACTGGAGCTCCCCAAGGTGAGGAACTTGGTCGAATGAATCCTCTATCCAGGAGTTCCTGTAATTGTTTAGACAACTCCTGCATTTCAGAGGGTGCTAAACGATACGGAGCTCGTGCCACGGGTGCAGCCCCCGGCACAAGTTCGATTTGGAATTCGATTTGTCTTGGTGGCGGAAGTCCGGGCAAGTCCTCAGGAAAGACTTCCGGGAAGTCCCGCACGATCGGCACATCCTCAAGTCGTTTCACCTCCGACTTCTTCTCGGTGACATGTGCGAGGATGGCTTGATACCCCTTTCGTAGGTATTTTCTAGTTTTCATGCACGATACGATATTCAGTTTCTGTCTACCGGTCTCCCCTTGTAGAATTAAGGTTCCACCAGAGACGAGAGGTATACGAACGAGTTTGTCATAACAGACGATTTCAGCTCGGTGCATGGATAACCAATCCATACCGATGATAATGTCAAAGCTGCCGATCTCTACAGGTATCAAATCAATGGAAAAGAGTTCGCTCGAGAGGTTTAGTGTACAACCACGTATAATGCTATCAGTCTCAATCAGATTGCCGTTAGCTAGCTCTACAATGTACTTAGTATCTAAGGCAGTAGGAGTGGTGTCAAGCAAAGGGCTAAATTTCTCAGAAATGAAGCTTCTATCAGCGTCGGTATCGAATAATATCGAAGCAGTAAGGTTGTTGAGAAGGAAAGTACCTGTTACCACGTTCGGGTCTTGTCTGGCTTCCCCAGCCTTGATAACGAACGCTCTGCCGCGAGCAGGGTTGTTGTTTTTCAGTTTAGGTTAATTACTCTTGAAATGCCCAGGATTTCCACACCCAAAGCATGTCTTTGGTGCGTTGGTGTTAGGGGTAGGAATGTTGGCTCGGCAATCCTTGGCTAGGTGTCCGAACCGTTTGCAATTGGAACACAGGCAAGAACCGTCATGATGGCGGTTGCATTTGGGACAGTAGGGTTTGTTCCAGATATACCCTTTCTTTTCTGCAGATCCTGATGAATAAGCCCTAACAGACTCAGGCTTTTTGTTGGTGATTTGATTGGATGAGTTGGGATTTCCTTCCCACTTGCGTTTATTGTTTGTTGTTGGGGTTGAAGTTGTGCCACGGCGGACAGAGTTGGCCGTTAGTTCGTGAGCCATACGAATGGCGCTCTGAATAGTACCCGGTTTGGATGAAGTCACCAGGTCTTGAAGTTTGTCGGGGAGTCCATCTATGTATTTCTCGATCCTCTTATATTCGGGATCGACCATGGATGGGCACAGAAGTGCCAGTTGGTGAAAACGGTTGGTGTAACCCGTGATGTCATCACCCTGCATTTTGTGGTTCCAGAACTCTACCTCCAGCTGCTTCAATTCATCTCTAGGGCAATACTCGCCCTCAACATCTGCTTTAACTCATCCCATGAGAGTTTGTAAGCATTTGCAATACCCACAGTCTGGGCATAGGTGTTCCACCACGTGAGGGCGGTGTCAGAAAATGTACTGGCGGAGAATTTGACCTTGTCTCCCTCTGTGCAGTTGCAAATAAGGAATACAGATTCGTTTTTCTCGATCCAGCGTAGTAGACCGATTGCTCCTTCGGTACCTGCAAAGCTCAAGGGTTTGCAGTTCTGAAAGTCTTTGTAAGAGCAGGGTTTGGGTTGTGGCCCATTGGTAGATGTATCTTCGCTACTAGGAATAGGTGTCCGGGTAGCCAAGGCTTGGGGCACACTGCGGGCAATTAGATCCGCTATTTCCGTTTCGCTGAGGGTGACCTGGCGTCGGGGAGGCATGATGCTGAACAAGGAGAATAAGAAAAGGGAAATAAGAGATTTGTACGAATTTATGATATATCTCATGTGTATATTATGGAATATATGAGAACAGATTGACGTGATAACCATATTTCATTAGATAATTAGATTAGATACAAGGCATGAGTTCTAGAGGGTTACATAATATAATGAGTACAAAAGATGCCGGGAATTGTTTCATCCGGTCGAATTACAAAGGTCCTACGAAAGCATAATAGAATACAGATTCAGCCTAAACTAATTCCGGCTTAGGTTGAGTTGTGGCAGCAGTGCATTGAGGTGGTCTACAGATTCTGCAAGTCTGCTAACCATTTGGAGGGCGTCTTCGGTTTCCCTTAGACATGTCTCGCACTGATTCAGCCTTGACTGTAGGACGGAAATTTCATTTCGGTTGCCAATCACTTGGTTGTGGACAACCTCCATAGTTTCGATGGTTTCACCCAGACGGTTGTCAAGGGTGTCCATGTGGTTGATGGTATTTTCGTGATCTTCGGAGACTTGGTTGATTCGTTCGAGTGAAGTGAGTCTCCAGTTTTCGTTGGTTTCTTGGAGTTCGATATCCATAGCGTTAAGTCGTTGCTCGTGGTGGTGTACTCTAGCGGCTAAATTCAGTAGAGTAAGGTAAGCAGGATATGGGCTAGCCTGAGGCGACCTGGGGTCCCTCCTAGCCACTCTTGGGTTTCGTGATCCATACGGATGAGAGCGTGATTATTGGGTGGTGTGTTTGCCATTCTGAGATAAAGCGTTAGAAAGAATGAGGCCTATATCCATATAATACATATATAATATAGCCTAAGATATTGAGCGGGAGCGAGGCCTATCTATGTATATATATATATATATATACCACATAATAGCCTAGTGTGTCTAGCACATACTTGTTTGAGTCCCGGTTCTCTCGAGGTCAGATTCCACTAGTGTATCCTGTTCAGCCATGACTCCTTTCAGATCTCACATCGTATTCCTTTAATTGTACATAGTTGATCAGGCTATGTTAAATTAAACCAATACAATGTAGTCACTGAACCTAATCATACTTAGTAAGGAATACTGCCTAACGGTCATAGTCTAGGCCCACTAAATACAACCTAGTTCACTATAACCTTAGACTCTGATACCAATCTGTAACACCCCCAAAATCACTGTTTAGCGGAAGCAAGCTTTGGGGTGCTACTAATCAAATATCACAGCACAAAAGTAAAGCAAACGACATCTGTATGCAACGTTTGTAAAATAGTTATATTTCCATACATAAAATGTTTGAAACATAGAGTTTCGGGTTACAAAATGAAGTTCCCTAGAGTCCGCGCGTATAGCGGGAGATTCTATTACATCATCTTTATAAGTACAAAAGATAATGCTAAGAATCTCCGTTAAATGCAGTTGTAGATATCATGCAACTCTAGTTAGTATCCTGAGGGAATCCTACTCCGTATGTGTACCTGAGATACAAAGCTAAAAAGGTCAACACGAATGTTGGTGAATCTCACAGGTTTGTAAATAATATTAGTATTTGAACACAAGATTTCATCTGTAATGCCCGCAGGCGTGAATCAGGTATTTGCAATCCCGCAAATGTAAAGTAAGTAAGTTATACCGTTGCCATGAGGCTCATAATCGAAGCTTAACCCGTAAGTAATAAGTTGCTCCCGTGACATGCTCGTAACTGAGCAAGCATAAGTAACGAATAATAGTCGTCCGTTTATACAGAACGGTTCGTGGTAGCGCTACTACCCCGGGCGGGGAGGGTCATTTCCCTAATGGATCCATTAACTAGTGTTCGCGCTTAAGTCCATAACTAATGATATATGATGGAGAGACTTCAGTAAAAGTAAGTAACTCATGCAATCCCATATAGTAAAATAAGTTGTTCGTACTTGTGTTCAATAAAAGTAAGCAATGTATCTCACCCCGTAAGTAAAACAGTAAAAGTGGGGCTGTAAGACTCACCTGAACCTGAGAAGTTTATCTAAACGGGAGTCGGTATCTCAAAGGACTACCTTTGTAGTTTATCTAAACCTGAGAAGTTTATCTAAACCTGAGAAGATTAGCCGAGAATTGATGTCCGAAGACTTGTAACCTGAGGGTGTCCACGACACGCGATGGTTATAAACGGGAGTCGGTATCTCAAAGGACTACCTTTGTAGTTGTTACACAACTATATTTGTCCAAATTACTACGATTTGGTTGATTATTTGGTTTGTGTTTTGAAAACGTGTACGGCCCGTTGGTGACAGATTTATAATAATAACCTTAACTATTATTATTATACTTTGATTTATCCATTTTTGCGTATTAATCGTATCGTATTTGGTTTGGTTATTGAAAAGTGATTTTTAAACACTTAAAATGTTTTTGGCTTCTGTTTTTGGGTTTCTGCGACATAATATGCGACACAATGCTTGTGTTCCGCAACACAAGGCTTGTGTCTTATGATATGCAACTTAATGCGACACTAAATGCGACACAATGCTTGTGTCACATGTTTTGCGACACTAAATGCGACACAATGCTTGTGTCACATGTTTTGCGACACTAAATGCGACACAATGCTTGTGTCACATGGATGAACACCAGCCCAGAACCCAGCAGCTGTCGCGATTTTTCAACCCAAAACCCAAATCTAACTCATTTTTAGGCTGCAAAATCGTGTTTTCTTCATACATTTGGACAATACTAAGTTGTGTAAACATTATAACACCGAAATAATACACCAAAATGAGTGGATCTAAATATTTAGAGAATTTCTTACAATTGCGAATCGAGACAAAACGAGGAAGAAAACGAGGGTGGTACCTTTGTTAATCTTGTTCCTCTCTTGATGGTGATTCCGAAAATGTAACTTTTGTTGTCGGTTATGCTAGATCCGAAAATTTGGTGGTGATGGGTTTGAGAGTGTTTAGTGGTGTGTGTGTTTTTTTGTTGAAATGGAAATGAATGAAAGAGGGAAAGAGAGGTGGGGTGTAGGTGAAAGCCTCACCTTTTTTAGTCCCCGCAATCACGCTCAGTGCGTTGTTCGTTCTCCCGTTCATTTAAACGTTAAATGTTTATTTTATACGTTTAAATATACGTTTTAATATAAGAATAATTACCCAATATTTTTGTTGAAGTATTTTACCAAATACTTAATGGTTGCGTTATAAAATATAACTTTAACTTGTTCCGATTTGTTTGCGCGTTTAATAATCTAATCGTGTAGTCCTTGTTTGTACGATACGAATTTGAATTGAAATATTATCTAAATAATATTTTGGATATAATTGCGTTATTAAATAATATTATATTATTTAATAAAATAGTTCACTAACGTCCGTATTAATTGAACCGAATTACATTCGATGTGAAACTTGTACGATTTAATCAAATCGCATGATTGTATATATTCAACAATATATATTACTTGATACATTAATTAGCCTAACACAGAACTAATTACATGTATTATAACTGATTAGGTACTAATCACTAGTCCTAATTTGGCGGGTGTCACACCAACCTATTGCTGGTCACCTGTGATACATGCTAAAATTGGTCAGCGAAACGCTGGTGAGCTCATAGGTTTGTATGTCAACACATATTTGTATGAACCGCAAGATTTAATTGAATTTAAAATGCAATTAAGCAAAATAAAAGTTATACAGCCATGAGCACATAGTCTGAGCTTAACTTGAGCGTCAGGTCCAATTAAGAAAACCTAACTGAGTTGCCTCCTACGAGTGCCTAATCTACACTCGTCTTCCCAAATGCTAATACGTCCGTTTGACCAGTTAGTGCGTGCTAACCCGGACGAGGATTGTCAATCCTATATAATATCATATATTAACATTCACGCTACAGATGTATTACCAAACTATGTTGTGGAGGGCTTTGAAATGATTAGTGAAAACAACTCATGTAGTATTTGATTTGTATTGTACTTGCATTCATTTTGTAAAATAAAACGAGCAATGTAATCACACCCCTGATTGAAAAGCAGTAAAATAGGGGCCATGAGACTCACCTGAGCCTTGAGTGTTTAAATTAATAAACTTGAATTGATTATCGGTGGATTGATGTCCGAAGACTTGTAACCTGAGGGTGTCCAAGACACACAATGGTTATAACATGAGTAGGCATCTCGAAAGATTTCCCTTATAGTTGTTCGTCCAACTTAGAATGTCCAAATTACTACGATTTGGTTGATTGAATTATCCAAATTACTACGATTTGGTTGTTTGACTTGTTTTGAAAACGTGTACGATCGTCGGTGAATTAGTTGTATAAATAATCTCATTATTACTTTCATGATTTTGAAGTGTTATACTTAAAAGTAAGTTCCAATGTGTTTTAGAAGTCATGTCGCATTCGTATTTAATGTTATACAAGTTTAGCACTTTGTGTGAAAGTTTAGATGTAACACTGTTACTCGTGACCCTAGGGTAAAGGCGAAGCCCGTTAATGACGGGGGTCCGGGGGCAGCGCCCCTGGTAGCGGGGTCTAAGGGGCAGCAGCCCCTGACGGGGTCCAAGGGGCAGAGCCCCTGGCTGGGGTCGAGCTTTGGTGAAAAACGCATCTGGACTTGAATTTGGGTGAAATCAAGTACTAAATTTTTAGGTCTCGACACTTAGTAAAATCTGTGTTTTCTTAGTTCTATTATATGCAACATTGTGTGCGACGTAGGTTGTTATGTCGCAGGTCATGACTGCGACATTGGTCGTGGCATCGCTAAGTGCGACTTCGCAATTTATTGCGACGTTGAGTCTGATGTCGCTATATGCGACGTCGTGGGGGTTTTGTGACATTGCAGCTGATGTCGCAATTGGGCCAAGCCAAAAGCGACATTGGCGTCTGACCGGATTTTGGTGGCCGGAAACTTGGCCGGGAGACTTTGGTTCGGTCCGAAACTTTTACCCAACCCTTATATGGACATTTTAAGCCTAGACAAACAATTATAAGTTGAAAATAATAGAAACGAGAGGTGTCGGGATTTGTCGGAAACTTACGAAGTTAACGCCGTGAAAATCCGGAAAGATGGAAATGTAGATCGTGAAGTGGTGAACGTTTTTCCCTAAATGAGCTTGAAGATTTGAGACCGTTTGGTGGTGGTTTTTGGTGGTTGTAGGTGGTGGTAGTGGTGTGTAGTTTTGGGAGAAAAGAGAGAAAAGGAAGGAGGAGAGAGGGAGAGGAAATGAGAAATGAGGAGGGGAGGGGGGTATCAGACACCAAAAAGGGCGAATACAGCACCAAAAGGGGGGGGTATACCACCTCAAAGGGGTAGTATACCACCCCTAGGGGGTAGTATACGGCCCTAAAGGGGGTTAGGCCAGATTTGCTTAATTATACGACAGAACCACAAGTGAATCATTTTAGCTCTATTTTGTTCGTTAATTGAGCATTTTAATTGATTTTTCGAAAGGGAGTCTGAGTTTTGGCTCATTTTATATTTTTAGCATAAAATATTGATTATTCGGTGTTTATTCAAAGATTTGGGCCAAAATGGGCTTGAAATGGTGCACAAAAGGTGACTTTTTGCGTCAAATCAAATATCTCACACTTAGACTTTTGCTTGTCCTCAAGCAAACTCTAAATCGTTATATCCCAAAAACTTTAATTTTGCGAAAAATCATTTTATTGGTGAGTCTTTAAAGGAAGAAAAAAGGCACGGATTTGAAACAAGTGTTGTTCCAGTATGGAGAAGAGAGATATTCCCATGACGTATCCAAAAGATTAATAAAATGATCGTCTAAGATATGCTTTCAATTCTCGCGATCTTGGAATATACATGATTGGGCGATCTCACCAGGTGGTCACTCAATTCACTCAAAGTGTATTGGGTTTCCTATCATTCTAGCACAAACGAAATTGCTCATATACCAAACATGCAACATTCATCGTCATAGGCTTGATCGAGAATCAAATCTCCACCACTTAGACAGGGACGTCACTAATTATCACTAGACATTTGTGAGGGTTGTAATTTGAGGTAGTGTTTAATGGGTATGGATATTTTTAAGGTAAAAACGGGTTTTGCTTATCTTAGGACCTTTTAAACTTTTGAAATTTTTTATTTAAATATCCTTTTTTAATGAAAATGAAACGGAAAATGATAAGGGGGAAGATAGCTATTTTGACTTCTATCTTTTTGAAAACACATGGAAGATTTATATTTTCAGGATTCGGAGTTTTCGAGAGATTTGAAGCACTTAGCTTTATTTCAGATAGCATATATATTTATTTCTTTTTCTCCTTTTCTATATATATATATATATATATATTGGCTTAGAATTTCTAAGAGATTTTCATTTTCTTATTGCTCTTTCTGAGATCCTTTCAGTTTTCAATCCTTTGACAACTTCGAATTACCTTGGTGTCAATTTTTTGCACCATATGACTCTCGATCTTTGAATTTTGATAATGGAAATGCACACGAGAATTTTTTAAAGTAAATACAAAATTTGTGATTTTTGAGGGAAAGCAAAAAGAATGTCTAAATAACGTTTTTCAAAAATTTAAAAATTCTAAGATAAGGTTTTGGTGGGTATGAAAGTAAGTGGGTTTAAGAGTTTGGGGTTTATTTAGAAATGAAAAGGTTAAGGCTCAACAGGGTTTTTTAGGGCCATCATCGATAATAAAAATGAGTCTCGGCAGTGTTAGGCTTGAAGAGATATGATAAAAATGGGGTTTGTCCTAAGTAAATGCCTAGGTCATTTAATTGCACCTATGCCACGTATGGCACCTGTCAATGTGGTATCGAAATGCATACCAGGGGCAAGTTCTAATTCTGAAAGCATGCACCGGTTACACACAACAAATGAAAGTGAAACATTAAAAATGAATGCTTAATATAGGCTCAAGTTACCTCACTGCAAATATAGGTTGTATGTACCCAGTCACGCGATGCCCCTCTTAGACTTTCATTTTGAAATCATTTAGAATCTGACATGTTCCGATTTCTTTTTAACGACTTTTGAATACTTGCAAAAAAAATATGTACTTTTACTTAATTTATTGACTCAGAAACTTTTGAAAAAGTCAGTCTGCTGAATGAGTAGTAAAACTACTATCGAAGCAAGACCGTTTTTATAGCGAAAAAATTCAAAATTTTGGCAAAATAAAGATTTATTTATTTACTGAGGACTATTTTCAAAAAAATTTGATCTTAACAAGTGAACGAAGAGTATACTGCTATCCCACACTTAAAAATAAAACATTGTCCTCAATGATCTGCACTAAGTAGGGAGAATCCCACACTTAGGGTTCTTCATTAAGTCAAATATAGATTTCAAGTTTTCCAGTTATGGGGTATTAATCCCACACTTAGAATTTAAAAGAGCATATTCAGAACTACAAGGCATCATCGAGAGATAGTCCACTTGAATTGATTACGACAATAGTCAATCACTTCATAAGAATCTATCCACCTCGATACACTTTTCCGCAACCTAGGGCCCACAACATCAACACAGTGGATCCCAGGGATGCATCCATCTCCAGCTAGCTAGGAGAAAAGAAGTCAAGCTCTCGACTTTAAAGAGCGCTTCTCGGGAGGCAACGCGTGTCTTACATTTCTGCAATTTTACATTCTAAGAAGTGATGAAGTCCCCGACTATCTTTCACACTTGGATATACGAAGAAGTTTTAAGAACTATCCGACGCATCAAGTTTTCGAAGTCGGTAATAAAGAAAGTATATCCAACGTGTTCACACCTATGAGACCAATCACAAGAAGACTTGATCAAGAGTGAACCCAACAAGATGAAGTTTGGCAAATGCATACCATAGAACACTGCAACTACTGGGGAGTACATATATACCAATCTCTTTCTTTCGTTATAAATATACCATATCCACTATGCTTATCACTATGTGTGGGATTCAAACCCAACACACACTGCTAAAAGAATACGTCTTAGATGTTTCAAATCCTAAGTGTGGGATTTTACCCCAGTCAAAGCTTAGAATAACATCGAGGATGATGTTCCTTTAAGTGTGGGATAGCAGTAGTTACACTACTGTAAAAAGGATAATGGTATATGCTTGATTCTAAGTTCGTTTCTCTTTAGACCATCCTTCTCCAATAAGTAACAAAATTTTCAAAATTGAGTTAAAAATAAGTTGAAAATAAAAAATTTTAGACAAAGAATGATTTACTTTGGAGAAAATTTTATAATGCTTCACTTTTTTGATTCTTGAGTGTGCCGATGTATGTGTTTAGAATCAAAACTTGCTCCTGTTATGCATTTCAAATCCGAACTAGTGAGTGAAAAGGAGATCGAATCACATCATTCTTAAACCCATCCATACACCAAGAATTTGAAAATACGTTATCCCTACCCTCTCGAAAGCATCCCTCAAACTTCATAGAAAGTTTCAAAGATGAAAGAAGAGAAGCTACAAGGATATGACGTCGAAAAAAAATCAAAAGAAAAGAATTCGAAGAAAAGAAAGTCAAATGGAGAAAAAGACCAACACAACCCCCTCTCATATCACCAACACTCAACTCAAAAAACCGTACATCACTTCTCTTAGAATAATTGTGGCTAGATCGACTTCGCGCTCACTTAAAAGGTAACGATTTGATTCTCGATCAAGCCTATGATGACAAACGATACATGACTGGCGTTCTGAGTGAGTGATTGATAGTATTAGAATAGGAAACCCTAAATTCTTTAAGTGATTGGAGTGACCACCGTGAGAGGATCACCTAGTCATGTATCAAAGATCAAAGATCAAAAGTATGCTCCCAAAGATTACAATGCCACTTTTTCAAAAGCACAAATATTTTATTTTTCCAAAACCCCCGCAGTAAAAAGTTCCGCCTCGAAATATTTCATTATCTACTTATCTCTAACCATGCTTGAAATTCAAGTTTGCTATAGGACAAGCAAAGTTCTAAGTGTGGGATACTTGATATCGCGTACAAAGTCACATTTTTACTACCGATATCTCTCTCATTCTGGAACAATACTTGGCAAATAAACTTAGATAATGTTCAAATCAATGAAACTTTGCCAAGAAGAAAAAAATAGAGTTGCCCACGAGAAAAATCAAACAAAACGGGCGAAAAACGAAGATTCCACACACGTTTGAAGATTCAAGATATCAAGACAAGATTTAGAGATAAAGTACCCATCACTGAGAGTTCTCTTATCCAAGATATTCGTTTTCAGAATCTAACAGAAGAAGAATCAACAGAAACGGATGAAGAATGAAGATTCTACATACGCCGGAAGATTCAAACGATTCGTACGAGACATCGAAAGATAAGAGACACTTATCAGGGATTTCTTTTCATCAAAGTGTTCGTTTTTGAAAAACGAATCCAACGCAAAAATAATTGACAAAAACGGACGCATAATGAAGAAGATACGCGCGAATCGAGTAACGAAGCGAAAGACTACGAACCGGGGCGGCAGGCTGCCAGCCGCCGCCGGCTGCATGGGTGGCGGTGCCGCCTGCCTGCCCCCAACCCCCATCCTCATTTTCATCCTTTTCTCGTACTCGCAGGGTACACGTGCTAGGCCTTTTCCGCAACTCTAGGGTACACGTGCTAGACCTTTACGCGCTTTAGGGTACATGTGCTAGCAACTTTTCCACATTTTGCTAACATATGCCCCAAGTTGCTAAAATGCATCAATTTTCTCCTATAAATAGGAGGCTCCATGGTTCATTTCAAGACATATATCCATAGCTTATTTTCTCTCACTCTAGAAATAAGCTCCAACTTTCTCACTCTACATTCTTTCTCTAGATTAGTTTCAACTAGTATTTAAAGTTGTTTATAAATTTAATTAGGAATATAAGGAAAGTGAGGAACGCATTGTAATCTTTGGTGTACACTCAGAATTATGTCAATTAATTCAAGTCTTTTTTCTCTTGCATTTAATCCTGGTTCTTTCTATCCTTATCTATCTTAATTAATTACTTTTATATTGATTATGCTAGATTTAGTTATTGCCATGATTAGAGAGTAGTATACTTGTTGCGTTCGCTTGCAATGTAGTTAGTTAATTATGGGATGATATATAATTAAATATTAAAGATCGGTAGTATTGCTTTGATCATCTTATTGCATGTTCTTGTTTGATTGTTGCCTTAGGATCATCATAGTAGTAAAATATGAACGGTCCTAATTATCGAAGTAATATGATGGCTTCTATTCGACTGTTACTCGATGTAGTACTGGAAACACTTCAACGTGGAGTACAAATGTATGGAAGTCGAGGAACAACTGAAGGTAGTCATATTACAAAATGGTACAATATTACGAAGTAATATGATGGCCCCTATTCGACTGTTATTCGATATAGTACTGGAAACACTTCAAGGTGTAGTACAAATATATGGAAGTCGAGTAACGACCGAATGTAGTTATATTATGGACTAATATATAAAATGAGAAACCTGGTTTAATTAACCTTTCAAATAGACTTTTAAACTTCAATTTAATCTAATCGCCTTTCCACCAATAAACGTGCTTACAACACCTTTTTAACGACATCCAATTAAAAGGTAGTCAGTCATCTGTGTCAATATAATTTGTCAAAGGTATGAAACTATGGAACCGCAAGGCTACATGGGTGATTATCGTAGGACAAGACATGGCCAAGGTTTGAAGCGGCGGAACCACTTTAAGTGAGGAACGCTGTGGATAATTAGGGGATTTATTGGGTAGTCTTAAGCAACGACTAGTTTAAAGTCATAAATGAACTTTTTAAATATACGAATCTGTTAGGATGACGAGGAATCGTTATATGATTCAGTTTTGTGTAGTACCTTTAGATTTTGTTCCCGTTCATATGAAAGTATTATTAAACCATAATTAAGATTTTGCTTATTACTCTAAATACTTTGTAATGTTAACATAACCTAGCTCCCGGTGTGACATGCTAATGGAAATTTAATTAGTAGGGAATCTACTGTTTACATACAAGTATTCAAGAATGATAATTAACTAATATCTTTCAAAACAGTTTATCCAAATATCATCCCATAACTTAATTAACGAAGTCTCAGCAAACACTATCTTTATCTTATCTGCTTTATCTTTTATTTTACTTTCGCTTTTATTTATTTACTTTCCTAAGTTAGTTAATAGAAAAAACCAAAACTCCTACACTATTTTATAAACCCTTCACTAGTTTGAAAGCCCTCATCTGCCACACCTTAATTTCAATTCAGTCGGTTTGAAGAACGACTTTAGATCATACCTACCACTTGCTCACCCTTAGGATTAGCATTGTTAGGGAAAAATTAGGCCCCGCAATTACAAATTTAAAACACCCACTGATCATCGTTGCTAGTAGCCGGTGCAACGACAAGGGTAAAATCTTTACCGACCGCTTGTGACGCATCAGACTCCATACTATTGCAATGTTCTCATTAGGTGAGTATTGCAGAAGTGTGTGCCGCGATCACTGATTATGGCTCTCGGAGCTCCAAATCGACAAAATAGTTGTTTGAGAAACTTAGTGACGACCTTGGCGTCGTTTGTTGGGAGAGCTTGTGCTTCAGCCCACCTGGACACATAATCAACTACAACCAGAATGTATTCTTTTCTGTTAGATTTAGGGAAGGGTCCCATAAAATCTAATCCCCAAATGTCGAAGACTTCACAAGCTTGGATGTTGGTTAGTGGCATTTCATTGCGTGCAGATATGTTGCCGAATCATTGGCAAGCATCGAAGCGTTTAACCAAGTCGTAGGAATCTTGAAAAATGGTTGGCCAATGATGAATGCCAAAATGTACTAGATTATATACTATTTATCCCTTTGTTCAATAGATTTCTTATGCATTTTATTTGAATACGATACTTATTTTGTTCATATTTGCATTTAGGAGTTAAATGGAGTTTGAATTGGAAAAGAAACAAAAAACAAGCTAAATATTGAAGAAAAGAGAGCTAAAAAGTTGAAGCTTTGAGAGAGAGATTTGAAATGGTTAAAAGTTGGATTTCCTCATCCATACGACGTATGGAATTTCCATACGGCGTATGGATCATTTGAGCTGGACTGACAGATAGCGGGCCGAGCCTGCTGGGCTTTTTCAATCCATACGGCATATGGAATTTCCATACGGCGTATGGATTGATTTGGCAGAATCCTTAAAAACCCTAATTCACTTAATTTTTAGGGTTTTCACTTCTCACTTTTCTCCAGCCAATTTAAAGTCACTCAACCCTCATTCCAGGAGCATTTTGAAGGATTAAAAGCTTAGAGAATCAAAGGTTTTCATTGGTTCATTCATTCTTTCGGTTTATCGGTTCGAATATGTTTATTTTTTTCATTTGATTATGAATTCGGTTTCATTTTCGTTTCTGATTTTCTGTAGCATTATGATTGGCTAAACTTTATATATATTTACTTAGATGATGATACTTAGATGATGGTTTGATAATTGATTCGCGAAAGTTATTGGATTTTATGAATGTTTATGTTGGGACATGTTATTGTGACAACAAATCTAGCTTGTAATAGTATTAGAGATTATTGTAATCAAGTTTGTAAATTGGTTTTGAATTATAATGAAAAATATTGGTTGGTAAACATATTAGAGTTAAATATTAAATGCTGAAATATGTTGACCAAAAGCTAACAATAACTTGCGATGCGAACTGAGTGAGTTCGCAGGGCAGGGCTGTGAAGCGAATTGAGTCGATTCGCTGGGCCATGTTGGGCTACGAACCGAGTCGGTCCGTAGAGCCCAGAACCTGCGAACCGAGATGAGTATTTATGCAAATTAGGTTTTAAACCTAATTAACTTTTGCCATTTACTAATTATGAACGAATTTGTATTTCCAGAGCTTTCAACATATTCTAAAGGTTAGGTATTGATAGATTAACATCTGTTATAATCAATACAAAAGATATTAGATTATTGATTCACTAATTAATTGTGAAACAAACCGTTTACAATCCGTAAGTTAGTATTAATGGATTTCGCACCTTAATACCTAAAGATAACCTCATTATCGATCCTAATACATACGGACTTACAATTGGTATCAGAGCCTACGATTAGATACGCGTAGGTTCGAGGTTATTCGGGTAATAACGGTTGATTTAGGATTGTTTGTACATGATTCTTTGCGTAAAAACGATCAAAGGAATTTTTTAGGTTAGTTTACATCCGAAATTTTAGTTTTTGGACGTTCAAAAGCCTAACATTTTCGTTGTTAGGGTTTTCAGCCGATTCGGCGAACTGAGTTGCGAAGCGAACTGAGCTTCTGCGAATTGAGTTTGTTCTGCGAACTGAGTCTGCTCTGCGAACTGAGTTTGACCTGTGAACTGAGTTCTCCTCTGCGAACTGAGTCTGCTCTGCGAACTGAGTTCAATATGCGAACTGAGTTCTGATCTGCGAACTGAACTTACTGTCTTTTTAATCTCTGGGATTTGCAAAAATGTCTGGCATAAGTAAGATGATTGAGATGGAACACGAGGTTGGAAAGTCTAATGTTTCACCTAAATTGCTCCAACTTGAAGACTACTATGGATGGAAAGACATATTTGAATCACACTGTCGGTTCCATGATTTGTCAATATGGATGTGCATCAAGAATGGATATGTTGCACCTACTGCTAAAGTTGGTAGTAAAACTGTGGCCCTTACCTATACTCAGATGAGTGATGAAGAAAAGAAAGACTATTAAATTAAAAATAAAGCTCACTCTTCAATTAAAATGAGTCTTCCAAAAGAGATCAACCATCAGTTGAAGTCTTTTTATACTGCTAAAGAGCTATGGGAAGCTCTAGAGAAAAGGTGTGATGGAAGTCCTCAGGTTAAGGCAGGTAGGTGTAATCTGTTAAAGAAACAATTCATAGTCTTCAAAGCTATGAAAGGTGAAGATCTTGATGCATATACCACAAGATACTACCATATGTTAAGTGAGCTAGATTACCACGGCATTACCTATTCTAATACGGAGAAGACTGACAAGTTTATTGAGGGTCTTCCTTCGAAATGGGAAATATATGGAGTTATGCTCAAGGATAACGATGAGCGTTATGCAGTTATGTCTTTGGAGCAGGTTATTGATAAGCTCCACGGATATGATTTCACAAAGAAATCAAGAGATACTGATTCTAATCAGGTACAGGATCCTGGGCTTTATCATGGAAAATCTACTATCTCAAATAGTTCGTCCAGTTCGACCATTGCTCTACTAGTTGGTGATACTGGAGAAACTGGTGAAATGATATCTGAAGACTTATGCTTTATAAGTTCATCTGGAGGTGAAGCGAAAAGCAAGACAACTAGGAAGTCAACTCAAGAGCATCACAAAATGCCCATGAGTGTGAAATCTGTTGAACAACAACTATTAGTTCTTGCTTCATTCGTTGCTTCATACGAAAACTACATCCAGGGTAAGATCAATGATCCAGTGACTTTTGATGAGGATTATGATCAGGTAGACCCAGACGACTTAGAAGAAATGGATCTCCAATGGCAACTTGCTATGGTGTCAAGGAGAGTTAAAATTTTCTTAATGCGTATTGGTAGAAAGCTGGTGGGAAATAAAGTTGGGTTTGATAAGTCCAAAGTGAAATATTTTAACTGTCAAAGTTATGGACATTTTGCTAGGGAATGTCAATGACCCAAAACTGAGAAAATAACAAATCCTGAAAAATTAAGTGCTACTTTGTCTTCAAAAGCCTTGGTTGTTCAACAACTGGATGGTTCTTATGACTGGAGAGCTTTGACTGAAGAAGCTCTTATGGCTGAAATTGAAGATCCAGTTAAGACTGATGAGACACCATCTTACATGCCTACTGCTGAGGATTATCAAATGAAAATTCCTGAATTGAAGATTCTAGCAGCTGAAGATGATGTGTTGGACTTGGGATCAACTGAAGATCTGTGTCCAGAAGACTTTGTGGCACAAATGGCTGAACTCCAAACTGAGAAGAAACGGGTATGTCTTGATGTTCCTACACTTATAGATGTATGTCAATTAGTGACTAGTTTACAAGCCCAAGTTAATGTATTTGCTGAATCACATAAGGCTTTATCATCTGAACTAGAATTGGCCAAAATTGATGTACGAAGGTTAAGTGAGGACAAGCTAGACCTTAAGAAACAGATTAAGTCCTATATGTCAGATAAGTCTGTAGTTAGAAATACTATAAATGAACAATCTGTGACAAGAGATGGTCTTTATTTGAACTTAAAGGACTTAAATCAAGATGGAGCTGACAAGGACAAAGAATTAGCTGAATCTAAGGTTAAGTTAGTTGAGCTAAATCGTAAGTTTGAAAGTTATAGAAAATCGTCTTTAACTATGGACTCTATAATTGACGCTCAACGTAGTGTAAAGGACAAGACTGGCTTAGGCTATAGTGATGTTCCTCCGCCTTTTAATGCTAATTACACTACTACTAATGTTGACCTAGAGATGATTGATGCTACTGCTAATTCTGATGTTCAAATACCCAAAGAATCTGAAGTTTCTAAGATACAGAAGGATGTTCTTAAAGAAAAATCATCTAAAATTGGTAAGATATCAGGTTCCACCAATGTACAATTTGTCTCGGGTGGGATGCGGAATGATGCCAAAGTAGATGATAAGGTTATTAAAGAACAAAATGATGCACCTTTAGTATCTAAGACTCAGATTGAAAATAAGGCAAAGACGTTAAGTCACGGAGGCAGATGTCTTGCTTTAAGTGCCATCAAAAGGGGCATGTGGCTTCTTTTTGTCCCAATAAGAAGCTAGAAGCTATACATAAGCCCGTGAATAATGAGAAACCAAAACTTGTAGACAGGTATAGTGCTAAACCTGGTTTGGGAAGCTAACCTGTGACTAAACCTGTGAACATGTTGAAGAGAGACAATACTAGTAGTGTCTCACCACCTAAACCTAAGAGACCTTATTCTCAAAATGATAACACTGTCATTAAACCTAGAGATAAGACACCTTCAAGGTTTAGAACCCCAAGTAGAAACCATAGTCAGTATGAAAGACCCTACTTCTCGTGCACAACAACATAGTCAATTGCCTAGGAGGTTTTCTACTCACTCTCCTCACAGGCATAAGACTATAAAACATCAACAAGCTCAACCTCCTATAAAAGTCACCAAGACTCATGATGGGAATAGTTATGGTTACTTTAAGGAAGTTCAGATTGTAGATGATAAGGGACAACCCAAGACCGTAATGGCTTGGGTCCCTCTTGAAAACTAACCTTGTACAACTTGTCATGTGCAGCAGCAGATAGTGGATGTTCAAGACACATGACAGGAGAAAGAAGTCTACTGAAGGACTTCAAAGGTGGTTTGAAATAGCGAGTGAACTTCGCTGGTGATAAAGGAGGATTAATTACAGGAAAAGGAAAAGTTTCAAATGGAACTTTGACTCTTGAAGATGTGAATTATGTTGAAGAGATAACTCACAACTTAGTGAGTGTTTCCCAAGTCTGCGATAAAGTTCATCCAGTTCAGTTTAATGAAAAGGAAGCCTTAGTCCTGAAGCCGGGATTCGTTATTCCCGAAGATTGGATATTAATGAGGGCACCAAGGAAGAAGGACATCTATGCTATCAACATGGGTGCTCCAATTACTTCAATGGAGTCTACATGTTTATTATCCAAGGCTTCAGAAGCTGATTCTATTCTATGGCATAGGAGAATGGCACATTTGAACTTTCGAAAAATGAATCATATAACCAAAATGGTTTAGTTCTGGGTGTGCCACAAAAACGTTTTGAGTTTGAAGACAGGTGTGTTTCTTGTTTGAAAGGAAAACAACATAAGAAACCACACAAGTCTAAAACCGAAAAATCAATATCCTCGCCATTTGAATTGCTACATATGGATCTCTTTGGCCCAATAAGCAAGAGAAGTATAGGTGGCAAGTGGTACTGTCTGGTTGTTACAGATGATTTCTCTAGATTCTCATGGGTATTCTTTTTGAAATATAATGATGAAACTCCAGGAATGCTTATGGAGTTCTTAGATTTAGTAGAGAATGTATATAACACGAGAGTTAAGAGAATTCGTAGTGACAATGGTAGAGAGTTCAAAAATTCTACGTTGAATGTTTATTGCTTAAGTAAAGGAATTCAACATCAATTCAGTGCACCATATGAGCCACAACAAAATTGTGTTGCTGAAAGGAAGAATAGAACTCTTATTGAGGAAGCAAGAACCATGCTTGCTGATTCAGGGCTTCCGGTCATTTTTTGGGCAGAAGCGGTAAATACAGCATGTCATGTTCTGAATAGGGTACTAACTGTTAAGAAGCATAACAAGACTTGTTATGAACTTCTGAACAAAAAGAAACCTAATTTGAAGGGATTTGATCCCTTTGGTGTATCATGCACCCTATTAAAGACTATTAATCAACCTAAGTTTGGGAAAAAGGCTGACGAAGGATATTTCCTAGGTTATATTCCTAATTCACCAAACAAGAAGATTTTCAATAAAGTCATTGGACGTGTGGAAACTGTCTATAACATTGAAGTTACCAGTCATACTCATGACAAACACAAGGGATTAGATTGGCAATTCGATTATTCATATCTGTTTAAGTCATTTAAAGTCCCTATAAATGACTATGTGGTTAATTCGGAAATCCCGGAACATTTATTGTACGGTGACGGGGACACTGGCCCTACACATACATCGAATGCTTCTTCATATGGGACGTCTGTAAATAATCCATCTACTAGTACTTCAAAAGAGCCCTCAGTGTAAAAACTTCAAGAGCAAGACGAGTTATCGGAAGTTACTCAAAGGGTATTAGATAATATCTTTACCCCTACAAGGGAATTGAGAGAAGATGAGATGTACAGTACTGATGAGGATATGCCACCACTGGAAGAGATTGGCACCAATTTGGATGATGAGATACTTGTTGAACCAGTAACCATGACTAGAATAAGTAAGAATCATCCTGTGGAAAATATCATTGGTGATCAAGAAATTCCAATGTTAACCAGGAGTCAAGCTAAAGCTAGTACTTCTGAATACACCAGCTTATACGTGTCAATTAAAGAAACTGGGATCACTAATAAATGTCTTTATGCATGCTTTATCTCACAAGTTGAAACTAAAAACGTTCAACTGGCACTAAAGGAAAGTTCGTGGGTAGAGGCTACGCAAGAAGAATTGACTCAATTTAAAAAGTTGAACGTTGGGAGTTGGTTGACTTACCTTCTTGTGAATATCCTATTGGAACTAAATGGGTCTTTAAGTGCAAGAGAGACGGTCGGGGAATTGTTACTCGCAATAAAGCTCGTTTAGTGGTTCAGGGTTTCAATCAAGAAGAAGGAATAAATTATAACGAAGTGTTTGCAACAGTTGCTAGGCTTGAAGCAATAAGGGTATTCTTATCATTTTGCAACTTTCAAAGAAATTAAAGTGTATCAGTTGGATGTTAAGAGTGCCTTTTTGTATGGCAAAGTACAAGAATTGGTGTATGTCTCTCAACCACCAGGGTTTGTTGATCCAGATTATCCAGATAGAGTATATCGGTTGAATAAGGCTCTATATTGATTACATCAAGCACCTAGGGCATGGTATGAGACACTATCAAAGTACCTACTTGAGAATGGATTTACAAGAGGTTCAATTGATAGTACACTTTTTGTTAAATGGAAAAGGAATGACTTTCTGCTTGTTCAAGTATATGTTGATGACATCATTTAAGAAAGTCATGCGAAATAGGTTCAAAATGTCTGATATGGGAGAGCTGAATTTCTTCTTAGGATTACAAGTTGATCAAAAACAAGATGGAATGTTCATTCATCAAACACATTACACATATGAACTATTAGAACGATTTAAGATGGATGAAACACGCATATATCATACTCCAATTCCAAAAAATCATGGACCTGGACTGGATACATCGAGTGACAAAGATGTGGATCCTACTCTTTATAGGGCCATGATTGGGTCTCTAATGTATCTTACTACATCCAGGCCTGATATAATGTTTGCAGTATGTATCTGCGCAAGATATCAAGCCTCTCCTAAAGAGTCTCATATGAAAGCAGTTAAACGAATCTTTAGTTACCTCAGAGGGAAACCGAAGATGGGACTTTGGTATCCGACTGGAGAAGACTTGGATTTTATTGCTTACACTGATTTTGATTATGGAGGATGCAATCAGAATAGAAAGTCCACAACTGGTGGATGTCAGTTTCTAGGAGGAAGAGTAGTGTCTTGGCAGTGCAAGAAGCAAACCTCGGTAGCCATTTCTACGTGTGAAGCTGAGTATGTTGCTGCATGCAGCTGCTGCTCTCAAGTGCTGTGGATTCAACACCAAATGAGAGATTATGGATTAAACTTGACCAACACTCTGATGATGATTGACAATGAATCCACCATATCAATAACCAATAATCCTATAAAGTACAGCAAGACGAAGCACATTGATATTCATCATCATTTCATAAGAGACTGTGCTGAAAAGAAGCTTATTCAGTTAGTCAAGGTTCCATCATTGGACAACTTGGCAGACTTGTACACAAAAGCTTTTGACGGGAATCGTTTTGAGACATTGGTTCAACTGAACGGAATGAGGAATCCTGAATAACTAGTTTTCCAAAGGATATGTATTAGTTAGCTGTAAGTTTAAGTCTTTATATTAAAAAAAAATGGGGGGGGGGGCGTATGGCATTCATTTGCTTGTTACCTTAGGGGAATCGCCTCCGATAAAAGAACAACAGTAGTTCTTTTAGAAATTGTTTAAGTTTTTATTTGGAAATACTTGGGAGATGATACTATATTAGGAGAATAAGCTTAAGTATAATTACCTTAAGTATTAAGTACGATATGTTAGTAGATTCCTATAAGTCACACTAAGTTAACTATTTTAACTAGGACTTGACTTATATTTATCTTATTATACACCTTAATACAATGATTATAACCTGTCTTTTACTTAACAAGTGATAATAATAACATTAGTCTAGTCAGCTTCATCATACGATATGTTGGTAGGCAGATTATGCTAAGATTTCCGAGCGGTTAAGAAATTCTAATTTCATGTGTCTTATCTTTTGTGAAACTGCTATATGATGTATGACGTATGTCTTAATTGATGAATGATATTACTTCCATGCACTATTATCTAAAATAAAAACAAAAAGATACAAAGTATCAAAGGATTACAAGGTGAGTTATATGTTTCTAAAGAGCATCATTTAGTAACCTCTACCTTACATATGAAAGATACAAAGTATCTAGTGTCAAGTGTATGTTATATGCTTCTAAAGGACATTATTTAGTAACTCCAACCATACAAATAAAAGATACAGTGTTATGTGTTGTACTTGAGTTCCTCGGTATGTTGTATAGTGGAAAACACTAGATATTGTTCACATTAACAATAAAAAGGTTTGCTCCGAAATCCTGTGTATAATTTGTTTATGTGGATCATAATACCGGTAATCGTCTTGAACTGTCTATGATAAATGAACATTCACCTTTGTGAATAATAAGTTCTAAAGAAACAACAAGTTATTTTTCAATAATGTGTTATATTGTATGGATAAAGGTAACTAAGATATAATTTTATAAATATAAGTTTATTACTGGTTAAATTTGTGATTTTATTGTGCTTATATGAATTTCATGAGGTATGCATATTGACAATCGTCTTAGACTTATTAAAAATCAAATAAGGTTAGCTTATTCATTCTAATATGATTCCTAAGCAGATAAACTCTTAATCATTTGAGCATAGGATTTATTTTTGTTTAGTAAGTATGGTTACATTTTTATTTTGTAAAATGTACGTTCTTATAATTAAATAAAGTTTTGTTTTAATTTATTGTGTTATCCTTTGGAATTGAGTTAAACTGCATTTTATTATTCCATGCTGAATAAATGTGACAAAAACACAATGGAAAGTTAAAAATTTTGACTTTGAAAAAAAATAAATGCTCAATCTAAATTAAAGCTAAATTTGCATTTTTGGTCAAACTTGCGAAGTTGACCAGTAAAATCTGTGAATCGAGCTTAGAGTATAAAAGGAACAAAAGTCAAACGAATCAAACATCAATTTCCTCTGCGAAGCGAATCCACATCCCTGCGTTGTGAGAATCTGCGAAGTGAGTTTGGGTATAAAAGTGACAAGTCAACGAGTCAAACCCCCACACTTTTCACTCATTTTTCGAAGCGAACCCAAACACCCCTGCGAGGTGACTTCCTGCGACGCGAACCGAAAAGGGTTTTTGTTTGAGTTTCGATTTTCATGAACGAGGAAAGAATTTCAATCCGAGAACATTATACAACTTTATATTACGCATCATTTGAGGTATATCTCATTCCATTTGACCGCGTATTTATCAAGTAATCACTCGTTTTACATTTTCGAATGTTCCGGTTTAGTTTTTCACGGATTTACATTAAATTAGTGATTTAGAAAACCTAAAACTAGTTACTAATGCTTAATCGATGCTTATTGAACATGTTTTGATAGTTTAATTGCTTCGAAACATGATCGATCATCATTTTGGTGTTTAAAAATTCAAAACCAACGCCTCTGCAAAGCGAGATTTAACTCGGATCGCAGTACGCTCCTGCGAAGTGAGTTTAACTCGTTGAACTCGTATCGCAGAACATTCCTACGAAGCGAGTTCAACTTTGAACTCAGATCGCAGATTTGCTTTGCGAAATGAATCCAATTCTTTGACCCACGTTGACCTACGAATTGAACCTAAACTCGCAGCCAATAATTGCGAAGCGAGTTGACTTCTTTTGACTATTGCGACCTGAGATTCAACTCGCATAGGCTACCTGCGAAGCGAGTTGACTTTTGTTGACTTTGAAAATAAAATCCAAAATTTTGATCTTTTACTTTGATTTGTGAACTGGATGTTTGATTTATTCGATATTTAGTTTACATAATCATATTTTGAAACTTGTTTTCGATTTGAGAACCTTAAGGTTACAAATAATTTACAAGTTATCTTTTTAATACATCCTTAGACTTATCAACTTACGTTAATAAATTAAATATGTGTAATATCTTGGAACTTTGAGTTAGCTCATATCGAAAGTCTTCCGACTCATAGCGTAGTCGAGCGGCGTGTCCCGATTGTTAATCGGTGGTATAATAACTCAAATATTTGCTTATAACTAACGAACGTTATATAATTTAACAAATATAATTGAAAAGTTAAGTTTGCTTAATCGTTCAATTAAGTTGTGTAAATTAAGTTGTTAGTTAATAGTAAACGTAGATGTTTGATAATCAATTGATCATAATACGTTGAAGTTTAAATTAACTAATGTTCGTAAGGTTAAGCTAATTGCAATTTGTGTCATTTATAATCACAGATATGGCAGCTAGAGCTTTTGCACCTGGTCACAATATTTTGGTGAGTGTAGACACCAATGAGCGTGGTGCTGAGCGCTTCAATGAGATTCTGACATTTCTGGCACGATCGAGGATTCGATATGCCATTACTGAGTCACCGCCATTATCTAATAATATACTGACCCAGTTCTGGGAGAATATTGAGTATGATGCTGCTTCTAACCCTCCTGTCATCCCAACGAGGGTTAACCAACATCCAGTTATCTTCTCTGCTGATGATATTCGCCAGATTTTGCGATTAGGTACTGTCGACCAGGAAGCTGGTCCATCTGCTTACTCTACTGATTTTATTGAGGGAGCTTTGGGCAGAATGGGATATTCTGGTCCCAGACGAGGATGTCAGTTCATCAAGGCGTTCATTCTTGGACAGTGGAGATTTCTATTCCACATTATTTTTACTATTTTCGGTAACAAGAAGGGCGGATATGATGATCTTAGCCCTCAGCTATTTTTTGGGTTATTGTCACTGGTTTATAACAAACCATACAGTTTTTCTTCATATATCTTCAGTTCATTCATTGGTCAGATTACTGGTGTAACACCCTGTTTCTTGGCCTGGAAATAAATGAATATTTATATAAAAGGAAGTAGTTTAAATTGGTTTAATTGAAAATAAATAAGTAAAAGAGTCACAGGTTTTATTGTGACTAACGAAATATTACTTGTTTTAAATAAATAAAGTTGACGGTAAAATAAAAAATATTTTGTCTCGTGGGTATTTTCGGGTTCTAGACAATAGAGTTAGAAGAGGATAAAAATTACACTGATTAAAAAGGGAGTTGGTGGGGAGACCGATTTATTTTCTTCCATAACCTTCCTGAAGCTCTCAATTGTTCTTAAATTCTTCAAAATACCCTCTTTAAATCATTAACAAGAAATCATTTAAAAGAATCATGGGACCTGTGATTTTGACTTAATAAACATCAAGAGATCATTATCATTTTAGTTCATATCTTCATCTCTTTCAAGTGTAAGTAATTTCTATTTTTGTTGAATTAAGATGAATGAATAATACTTGTATGGAAGTAGAATTTACATGATGTTAATATCTAAGTATTTGGTGATCTTTAAGTTTTGATTGAGTGATTATATTTGTTAGATTCAAATTAGTTAGGGTTCTATTATATGAATTAGTGATTTGGTAGGAATTGAAGCATGAATAGTGTTTGTTTGGTGTTAGTTGATGTCACTATATGTTTGTGGTTTGTTTTGTTGGTTAAAATCAAAGTTGAGACCTGAGTTTGAGGTGTTAGGTATTAAAAAGTTCATAGTTAGGTTTGCTGTTTTGGTGCTGCTGTAACTGATGAACAAGCCGGCGGTTCCATGAGCCAAGCCGGCGGGTTCTGTGTTGGGTTGGGGAGCCGGTGGGTCAAAGACCCAAGTCGGTGGTTTATGACCTTAGACCGGCGGGTTGGTTACCCGAGTCGGCTGCTGCTAGAAGCTTTAAAACTCGACTTTGTGTTGTTGCCTCAAAACCCCTTGTACCACTAAGTTTGAAGCTAGGAATATCGGTGAGTGGTAATTGTATTCTTCTGTTCAATTCCATTGTAACAGGTTTGGTTGCAACGAATAAACACTTAGTTATTAGAATTGATTGTTTAATCATTTGAGATATTGCTATACTTGTTGATAATGCTGAATTGGGTTAATTAGTTATTATTATTTCATATTGGCATGACGATTATGCACTATGTGTTTCTTGGGCCATTGGGCATATTTGGATTCAGAGGTCAACGCTGGTTGGGTTTGTAGCTATTGTTTGGCTGGCAGGGTTTCCGATACATATAGTTGATGGATGAACCCCTAGTCAGTGAAGATAGCTTCAAACTATCGGTAAATCACTGTTATGGCCGGCAGTGGTTTAAGGGTTCTTCGATTGGCTAATCAGGAACCGCCGGTCCTCTTTGACGCTATGTGTTTATATGTTTGCGAAGCTTTATGCTGTAAACATATCTTGTTGAGTTTATTTGTAGTAAGACTTTTTATTTCTGAATTGAACTGTCAGATACAGTTCCATTCACTTAGCAGTTGAGCTAATCCCATCGTGTTTAACATTTTGCAGGTTTTGGTTAGATTATGAATCGGGTGGTAGATACATAATGGGATGTTTGACTGGGATCGCGCATACTCTGACCTTTTGGAAATAAAAGTCAAGTTTTGGGTAGTAATATAACACCCAGTCTTGGAACATGTTTTGTAATTATATATGTATAAATGTAAATTTTGAAACGTATCATCTTTTGGTATTTGTAAATACTTTATTGGTAAATGTTTTGGGACACGCTTCTGAAGTATAATAATATAATATATGTTTGTTAAATGTGGGGTGTTATAACTGGAGCTGTTAGATCGAAGTTTCTGATTTATCCCAGATTCCGTATGTTGATCATTCGTCACTGCATTCCTGACATGCCAGTAGTTGCTCCTGATCTATTTGTGGACAGGGTTAACTTGCGTACTTACAATGCATGTTTTCTTCATTCTTCGAGACGTCCGGATGTTGTTAAGCCATAAGCGGCTGACTTATTTGGATATCTTTTGGATGAGAACTATGTTGCTCCGGCCAATGATGGCTGGATGGATGCAGGAGCTCAACCTCAAGCTCCACCACAACCACAGCCTCAACCTGCAGCTGAACCTCAAGAACTGCTTGAGGACATTTTGATACAGGCTGGTCAGCAAGGACAGCGAGTTATCCCTGAGATTGCGGCTCAGGTTGTGCAGGATGTACTGCGACATCAAGATGATGTTACCGACCCAGTACTTCAAGCGATTGAGGATTATCAACCTCATGTACTTAATTTAGTACTTAAATATACTTATATTGAAACTTAGATGATCGAGATTAATATCTAATCATCAAAGTTTAAATATTCTACATCACAGGATGATGCTGGCCCAGAGGTTGCTAGACCTGAGGGTATTTTTAGGCACACTGGACCGGATGCCAGGACATCTGGTAGTTTGGGTAAAGAGGGTGCCACTGCGTCTGATTCTGATGATGTGGAAACTGATGATGATACTCATCCTCGACCCAGGTTTCCTATGGGTATTCCTCCGGGCATGATCAAGAAAGGATCAAGGGTATTCATGGATCGAGTCAACAATGGCAAGAATAAAGCCGATGAGAAGGATCCTGATTATCTTTTGATAGATGAGCATACACAGGACGATGAGAGTACACCGCTCTTGACATCATGCAGGAAGTGTATACGCTCTGCTACTACCCAATTAACTATTGGGGATTTGTCTCGTCCAAGTAACTTTTTATATTTAGAATTACTTGTAGTATGCTGTATATTCTACTCTAGAGACTGAGATAGATATTTTCTATAACAGTTGCTAGGGAAAGACAGCCTACTCAAGCTAAACCTAAGAGGCAACGATTGACTTCTTCTGTGTCTGAAACCTCAGAGAAGGTTAGCGATACATATTATGTTAATATTGCTTAGTTAATCAGGGATTGAGACAGATTAGTCTGTGATATTTACTGATTTAAGTTAATTTTTGGTGCCTGCTACTACTACTCCTACTTCCCGGTTTCCGACTAACAAGGATAGTCATGTTGCTGCAGGCTTGCTGAGTGATGCATTTGAACAGTTGGTTCAAAAACAAGTATGATCTGCATCTACACGGCATGTGGTTCCGCCTGCACAGCCACCGGTGAAAGCTTTTGAACGGGTTTCCAGTTTGGAATCTCACGTTCAAACTCTCGAAGCTCAGCATGTGACCCTTGCCAAAGCTTTTACGACTCAGCGTCAAGCTTATAATGACCTGCTGAAAGCACACAAGATGTTGCTTAGAGATGCTGAGGATAACCATAGAAAGCTTGATCGTCTTGAGAGATTAGTTATGAATCTATACAAGGACAAGCCGTCTCAGGGGGAGATCTTGGCATACCATGAGTCATGCAAGGAGGATGAGCTGAGGAAGAAGCAAAGAGATGACAGAGACAACGATCCCAATGCACAAAAAAATAGTGAGCCGGCTGGTCCTTCAAAGACTAGTGAGCAAGCTACGATCCAGGGGGACTCTTAGTCTGTTGGTGTTGGTGCTGGTGCAAGTGTAAGTGGAGCTGGTGAGAAGTAGTTATGTTTTGTATTTGAAACTGATATACTTTTGTAATCTTAGATTGATTGTAACATTATTTATAATATGTGAAAGATTAATGTTTTGTAAGTATATAAATTAAGTTGAAATAAGATTTAGACTTGTGATTTTACATACAACAAGTGAAAGTTATATAAGGTTAATTATATAAGATTTGGATTTGAGATGTTTTATAACAAGTTAAAATTATATAAGATTAATAGTTAGATGTGATTATACGATTGAGATAAATAAAGAAATTTTTTAGAATGATTCAGGGTAATCAATGAAAGGATTTATATTATATTATCTAATTCGTGTTATTTAAAATGATTACAGAAAAGAATGTTGAAAGTGATTCTGATATTGAGATTATCGATGAAGTCGAAATAGAAGTTGATTATGATCTAGAGGAAGGTGAATTTGTACCTCCTGAAGATTGGACTTCTATTGTTGATGTTGGGTTAGTTGAAGGTGTTGATCTTGATGCTGATATTGATGAACATATTATAAACCCTTCAAGGACTAATGTGATTATTCAGGATGAAGAAGGAGAAAGAGTTATAGATTTGGATTAAAATCTAAATGATTCAACTGATTCTGATTCTGAAGAAGATCTTCCTGATTGTCATAAAGATAATCCGATGTTTAAGCCTTTGGAGAAGAAGAAAAAGGCAAAGACTTCGATATCAGAAGTTGTCGCACCCCCAAAACACATGGCAACGGAAGTATGAGGTGTCACGGGGGCTATGACCAAATTGAATATCATCACACAAAGATTACAACAAACGACCTCTACATGAGACGTTTGAAAAATAGTAACATTGCCATAATCAAATGTTTACAACTGTTACCCAAAAACATTGGAGTTTGCAAAAATAGTGTAGAGATTTCTAATACATATTGTTGATACAAAATATCGTAATGCAATTAAATCTCTTGTTTGAAAATATGCGACTCAAGCTATGCTTTCCAAAAGCATCCTACAGTCTTGATTCCTGTGGGTAGTCCTACTGCGTCTGTAAACCTGAGAATACATACTAAAAGGGTCAACATAAAGTTGGTGAGTTCATAGGTTTGTAAGCAAACAGTTATAAGTATGATCCATAAGATTACTAAAATTGTATCATTCATCAATGATAAGTAAAAGTATTGCATATTGCAATATAACTATACCATTTGCATTAGTCTCATAGTTCAAGCTTAACGTTGTTTGCCTCCGGTAAGTGTACTAATCTGATACACTTCTAATTCACAAATAATATTGTGCCCGTGGGTTGGGTAGAGCGACTAGCCCGGACGAGGTTTGTCAAACCCTGATAGTACTATCCAATAATATTCACGCATATATTAACGGACTATGATGGGTAGAGGGCTTTAGTGGATTATCATAAAATCTCATGCAATCCGTACGAAAAGTTGTTGTCAGTACTTGTGATCATAAAAGCAGTTTATATAAAATAGTTGTATGTATTCTCACCCCAGTGAAAAATAGTAAAAAAAGGGGCTATGAAACTCACCAGAGTTAAGCAGGTAACAATCAATAATCAAATAGCAAGCAAAGTCCAAAGCGCAACCTTCTAACGTCCTAAACGTATAAGGTTGGGTAAGTAGATGTCTCAAAAGACCATCTATAGCAATTGTATAAGTGGGGGTTTATGTCCACTTAAGCCAATCGGGTAGGTGAGGGGTTTATGTCCACCTAAAGCTAGTTCACTCAACTAGTATGTTCAATTAAGTTGGTGAAAGTTTGTAATAATAATAATTCTTCAAGACATTATTATCAAGTTTGTTTCATTGTACACATTGTAATAGTATGTATCATGTGGGGTTATAAGTTGTTACCCAAGTTCAATACTTAGTGAAAATCAAGATTCATGTTTTCTGTCTTTAGTGACACTAGTAGCGACACTAGGGTCAGTATCGCATGTTTAGCGAAATTAGGATCAGTGTCGCAGTGTATGCGACATTCGGGTTAGTGTCGCAAAAAGTTGTGACATTGTGTTTAGTGTCGCAGGTTCAAATCAATTTCGATTAGGCAGCGACATAAGCAGCGACACTTAGGTAGTGTCGCAGGTAGTGTTACAGGTCATGCGACACTAAGGGTCTGGTCAACTTTCAAATTTTAATCCAAATGTTCTAAGTGTTGATTTTTCGGTCGGGAGTGTTTTAAGTCTCGTTTTTGGTCAAAGTTACTAAATAAGTCAACCCAACCCTTTTTCTTACATGTTTTGCCAAAAATAATAAGTTTGTCGTTTTTCGAACCGAGCCCCATTTTTGTTGACTTGGTCAAACCTTCTCAATTTGACCTGAAACTTTTACCTAAACCTTATATGTGTTCATGGACCATAAGAAGTTAGTTTTTCCCTTTATAGTAAGTCCACAAGTGTCGGTTTTTATATGTTATGAAAAATCAGTCCACTATCTCATTTTCCAGAAAATGAACCTGTTTGTCCAATTTTTAGTAAATTGTACATTCTGAATTAATTCCCAATAAAAATACAAGTTATTCCCCCATTAGTCATATACTTCCAGTAATTTTTCCATGAATTTTAGAGAAGTCTAAGTATTTATAAAAATTATATGTGTCCTATGAGGTCTAACAGTTGACCAATTTGGACACATGAATGAAGATTACATTTCTGGGAAAAATCTACAAGGAACCGGTAAAAGTTGTCAACATGATAGTTGTAGCCAACAAAATTTGTGAGATTTTGGCAGTGGTTTCAAGTCATTTGGAGCTGTGTAGCTTGATATATGGACAAAATACTAAGGGTAATGTTTCTGGATTTCTGGAACAAATTGTCTATGTGTTTTTATACAAATTATTAAAAATAGTATTCGAGCTCAGAAAAACATAAGGTTTACGGGGTTGGAAAGCTTACTTCTTGAAATTAATTTTTGACTATAAAAACGTCCATTTTCATGGAGAAATGATTTTTTAAAATTCGTGGAAGTGAAAAAAACTTTCTAGACAAAAAGTATTTCTTACATTTTTGTTGATTTCAAGTTATAAAAATGGTTTTTGAGCAAGATTTTGTTATAATACTTATTTTGTGAACATTTAAACATGTTATTTATGTAATAATGAGGAAGAAAAATCCTTGCAATGGTGTTATTGAAGATGTTAGGACAGAAATGAATTGGGAAGAACTTGTAGCCTTGATTCCTTGAAATTTCTTTGTAAAAGTTTGAAGATGAAGGTGGTGGCTTGTGGTGGTTTATGGTAGTTCTAGGTGGTTATTGGGTGGTGAGAGTGTGAAGTTGGGAAATGAGAAATGTGATGATGATATGCTCTTGCATGGGTTCTAAATGGATCATGTGGGTGGTGATCACATGGGGGGGGGGGGGGGGGGGAATCTTGGTCAAATGCAGATTTTTGGGAGTGGGTCCCATTATGTGGGTGTGTTTAAATTTTGATTTTCAGACTGTGTTGCGTTCAGTGTTCGTTCGTTCGTTTGTTATTTCGTTAATTCGTTAAATCGCGTAGCATTTTCTTGTGTTGTTTTAATTAACGATATATTTTGGATAATTTTCCATTGAAGTATTGTTAAAATACTTTATATTGGGTTACCGAAATGTTTATCGAGTTTTGTTTCGTTGCCGAATGCGATTCACGCATTTTCTTTGCATTTGAGACGTTTTAGCCAAAACGTCTATGTTTTTCGTGTATTATTTTAAATAAATAATAATATATGATAAATAACTTCTAAAGATAGATGTAAGTTATTTATAGAATTTTTTTTCTTTCACCAACGTCGTATATTCTGTCGGACTTCGTCCGATTGTTTCGCGTAATTACAACTAATTACGTATGCGTAATATAAAACGATTACGGGAGTGTATATTCACATAAATATACAAGTAGTTACAAGTAATTACAAGTATTTAGCCTAATACTAAACTAAACACATACAATTAGGGTTTTCAGCAGGTTAATCAGTAACCCTAAATCGTCGGGTGTCACAGAAGTTGATATTACTGGAAAACGTGTACCTAAGAAAGGTATAATTGGATGGTATTATGACGCAGATCTGAAGATTTTTGCAATTAAAAGATATGACGGAGTTCAATATTTTGAAAGAAAGCTTGCAGTCTTCAGTTCTTTACCAATATTTGAAATTCAAGACTTGGCTAGATTGAAGATGAAAACCCCCAGTAATGATCCTTATGGAAGGTATGTCGAAAAGATAATTAAGACTGAGGGTTGGTCAATGAAATTTGAACGTATTAAGCCAAGAGTTGGAAGAACAATCAAGTTAAAAGAAAGAAGTCAAAGAACAGGAAGACGATTGCGTAAAAAGATATATCCAGCAGTTAAATGCGTACAACAGATACCGTTAAAGCTTATGCCTCAGGATATTCTAGGAAATATGAAGAGATGGCATGTAGAAGATGGAACTGGTGAAGCTGTGATTTTTGAAGCTGATGATGAAGTGGAAGGTGGTGAGAGAGAACTTTTAAGCGTATATGATCATCGACACTTAGTGAATCTTTCCAAGAGTGACTTGTTGATGTTATACAAGAACAGGATCACTACTACTGAAGGATGGGGAGATTTAGGAAGAGATTATCAGCTGATGGTTAAAACTTGCATTAAACTGAAAATGTATGCTGGAAGTAAAATTTACAAGTGAGGATCAATGACAGCTTGAAGACATAGATACTAGAGCTATTGTCAAGGGGGAGTTTGTTGGGACATGTTATTGTGACAACAGATATAGCTTGTAATAGTACTAGAGATTATTGTAATCAAGTTTGTAAATTGGTTTTGAATTGTAATGAAAAATATTGGTTAGTAAACATATCAGCTGCGATGCGAACTGAGTGAGTTCGCAGGGCAGGGCTGCGAAGCGAATCGAGTCAATTCGCTAGGCCTTGCTGGGCTGCGAACCGAGTCGGTCCGTAGAGCCCAGAACCTGCGAACCGAGACGAGTATTTATGCAAATTAGGTTTTAAACCTAATTAACTTTTTCCATTTACTCATTAGTAACGAATTTGTGTTTCCAGAGCTTTCAACATATTCTAAAGCTTAGGTATTGATAGATTAACATATGTTATAATCAATACAAGACATATTAGATTATTGATTCACTAATTAATAGTGAAACAAACCGTTTACAATCCGTAAACTAGTATTAAGGGATTCCGCACCTTAATACCTAAAGATAACCTCGTTATCGATCCTAATACATACGGACTTACAGTTTATATGTTTATTTGATGATCCTTGGTTATTAATTGATTATTTAGTGATTACCTAACGTTTTTTATTAATCAATTGAGATTGATTTCCTTTTGAGGAATAGATTATTGATAATTGTTGATTTCGGTTGATGATTATTGCTGAATATATTGAGTTTGACAGGTTAGGGTTAATAATCGGTAAAAATCTTTAATGAACAAGATAGTTATTTCCAACTATAGACTTTGTTGATTCAAGTCGCGAAAGTAAATCACATAAACGATATAGGTTTAATTTAGAACACAATTCGGTGGGCAACGTTAGTTGAATAAATTACGTGTTGAAAACAACCTTGTATCTTTCTTAATTGTGTTAGATTAACTCACCTCGGAAAGAGAGTTTTCTTATTTTTCATGTCGCAATAAAATCCATTGTTTGAGCAAATCCATAAAGTGATAACCGGAATCTTAGGAAATTAATCCAAGTGAATACATTTCTTCCATCATTTGAATTAAGTGTTTTTATTTGATTAATTATTTTATATAGTATTCCTATTTATTATTTAATTTAAAGTTTTAATTACATTTCATAATTGTGAGTCAATTGTTCTAACGGAACTAAAACGTCCCCTCATTTACTGTTCTCATTATACTTCAATTTCCATATTATTCATAATTGACATCCGTTCTTAGTGTTCGACTCGGATTTACCATACTATACTATATACGATCAGGTATTCATGCTTGAGTTGTGTATAGTCAGTAAGGTTCTTTCCATTTCTTAAAACTTAACCTCGTTTACATGACATCAAGTTTTTGGCGCCGCTGCCGGGGAGCGGTTTGATTCAATTAAATAATTTGGAACTTGTTTAAATTGTATAGTTGTTTTGTTTATGATTTACTGGTTGATAGTTTGTTTCTTTGCTTTTGTCTAGAGGGTAGGAGTTTGATTTTAGATTAATTTGTTTTGTTTGGGATACTTTAGTAGCCTGTTCTACTTACTAGATAAATTTATTGCAGGAAGTATATGACCCGAACTTCGGAAACCGTTCTGACTGTTCCATTCGCAGAACCCGAGCGTACATTTCATCAAAGGAGACACACTTTTTCTGCACCACCCAATTCACCGAATCGCGAACCTGATCCCAACAAAGAATACGAGGAATTTGATAGGATCCCTTACACCCCTTTAGCTTTAAATTACGAATCAGATTTCGAGGGCAAATACGGAGAATATCGCGCTAGACCACCTACCGAATACCCCAATGATCAATCGGAGCCAGATCTCGAAATGGCAGACGATATTGCCAACATGACCATCGAGTAGTATTCGAGCAGAACACGCACCGACCTCAGTCCAGGAGTAGTGAGACCCGCAATTGCGCGTGAAGTGGAGTTCGAAATCAAGGGACAATTCCTCAAAGAACTTAGAGAGAACCCTTTTCGAGGAGAGGACAAAGAAGATGCTAACGAGCACATCGAGAAAATCCTGGAGATCACCGATATCGTCAATGTACCCAACGTTACACTTGATCAAGTCATGCTCCGAGTATTCCCAGTAACACTAAAGGGAACCGCCAAGAGATGGATCGCGAATGAACCAGCTGGATCCATCACCACGTGGGAAGATCTTCGCACAAAATTTCTAAAAATGTATTGTCCACCATCCAAAATGTCAAAGATGATCGACGAGATTAGGAATTTTAAGCAAGACATCGATGAGTCACTTCACTAAGCATGGGAAAGGTACAAGGATTTGATGCATAGGTGCCCACAGCATGACCTAAATGACCAACAGATCGTGATGGTGTCCTACAAGGGAGTAGATTGTGCTACCAGACAACAACTGGATGCTCAAGGATCTATTCCAAAGAAGATTCCAATAGATGCCTTAGAGGCCATTCGCGATCAAGCGAAGCATTCTCAGCTATGAGATGATGGTACTTCTAGGAGGAAGAGGTCAGTCACCGGAGATGATGGACATGCAGCAATTAATGCCAAGCTGGACAGTATGGGGAGAGACATAAAGAAGGTCACGGACACTGTTCATGCAATTCAAGTAGGTTGTGAGATTTGTGAAGGAATGCACTTCTGTAACACCCCCAAAATTCGTCGATTTTGTTTAGCGGAAGCGTTTAGTTAAGTATGGGGAGTGCCACATTACACAGTACATGCATACGTATCAGAGCTTATGATTACAACAGAACATAATATATTAAGATGCCAAATGTAATAGTTACAAAGTTTACGATTTATCAAATCGTACAAATGTGAAAGTTATTAAGTTTACAAAAGTAGATTTCGTAAATATGACTAAAACAGATTAGTTATATAAAAGAAATTCAGTTGTCAAAAGTTGGCATCCTAGTTTCATTGTGGGTCGCCTAGAATCCGTATGTGCAGGCGGTCCTTACGTCTGCTGCTAATTCCCTAAAAAACATAGTAAAAAGTCAACAACGAGGTTGAGTGAATTCACAGGTTTTATGTTTGCAATAGTTGAATCAAGTTTGTAAGCATAGTTGTTAAAACCAATACGTTCACAAGGAGTTATTGCCATGATAGTCAAGTAATCGTTTTGTGGAATGTTATCCAAAATACAGTTCGCGTGGGATGTTACCCAAAATACCGTTTGCGTGGGATGATACCCAAAATACCGTTTACGTGGGATGTTACCCAAAATACCATTTACGTGGGATGTTACCCAAAATACCGTTTACGTGGGATGTTACCCAAAACACAATTTGCAATACGTTGCTGGTCCTTCTCCAGCGTTTACAAAATAGTACCAGTTATTCTCCGGTCTAAATACGCACGGGTCGTTCTCCCGTCCAACTCGGCCAGTCATTCTCTGACAATACATACTGCTAGTCGTTCTCCAATGAAACACAGTACCGGTCGTTCTCCGGTCAAATAACGCATGGGTAGTTCTCCCATCCAAATACGCACGGGTCGTTATCCCGTCCACTTGGCCAGTCGTTCTCTGGCACTAAAATACATTTCTGGTCGTTCTCCAGCGTTTTCATAAAAAGTACCGGTCGTTCTCTGGCCAAATACGCACGGGTCGTTCTCCCATTCAAACAAAACAGTTGATCAATTAGTTTACCACGTTTGTTTTAGTTTATGGTATGAAAATGTTATTTCATAAACATTAGTTCACACAATCGTTCAACAGTTCAAAGTACTCTAATCGTTCGAGTAAACAAGTATACAATCATGTAGTAAAAGCAGTTATGGCAATTAATAAAGCAGTTGACTATGTTTTCCACCCCTGTTCAAAAGCAGTTAAACAGTAAAAGTAGGGGATGTGAACTCACCTGTTGAGTTAAGTAATGTGCGAGTGCTAGCAAAGCCTAAAGCCCAAGTATAGTCCAGAATCTCCTAACGCCCTAAATGTACGAGATTTGATAAGTATGTGGATGTCTTAGTTTGACCATCCATGCTAGTGTTCGTTCAACCAAATTATGTCCAAAGTGTTTGTTTGTCGTTTAAGTTTGTAGCTTTAGAATGTATAGACTCGTTGGTAGCGGTTTCTAATAATAATTTCTGAAAACATCATTATACTCGTTTCGTTTTATACTTAGCAAAAGTATATATCTTGGTATGTTAATCATCATTGTAAGAAGTGTAATTGTCATTACGCGAACGTCGAATCGTTGTGCGAAACTCAGTTCGCAGAGCAGAACCTCAGTTCGCAGACCAGGTCAATTCGGCTCGCTCGTTCGACTCGCAAGCTCGGCTCACAAGGGTTGAATTCGCATCTCGGTTCGGTTCGCAGCTCGATTCAGTTCGCAGCTCGGTTCGGTTCGCAGCTCGGTTCAGTTCGCATCTCGGTTCGGTTAACATCGCGAGCTCGGTTCGGTTCTCATCGCGAGCTCGGTTCGCAGCTCGGCTCGGTTCGCAGGAAGAACATATCTCAGCTCGCAGAACGAGCTGATCGTATTTTTAACTTTAAAAACGCATTTTGAGTCAATTTTTGGACATAATAAGTTGATAAAACACTAAAGCATGGTATATTAAGTATTACAAACACGAAATATCAAAGAAAATAGCAAAATCTAAGAGTTTGCGGGATTGTCGGGTTCTTACAAGATTATCGCATGAGGAATCCGAGTAGATGGTTGTGTAGAGCTCGACTCCGTGATTGTTTTTCTCCAAATGAGCGAAGTGATTGGAGGTCGTTTGATGGTAGTTTTTGGCGGTTTTGTGGATGGTGGTTTTGGTGGTTTTTGGTGTTGGTGGTTTTGAGAGAGAGAGAGAAATAAGATGAGAGGATGATGATGAAAATGAAATAAAAGGGAAAGGTGTTTATGGGCAGATTTTTATCATCAAGGGAGGGGAGTTTTTGTCCCATATTTTTGTGGTATTTAGTCCGTGTTCGTTTACCCGATCGTTAAATATTAATTTATTTTAAATTGGTAAATTATAAATACATTTTAGGATATATTTTGGTTGAGATATTTTTATAAAAAGGAATTTAACTCAGTTGAAAAATTATAACTTTGTTTGTTACAGAAACGTCTCGAGTTTGTTTCAGTTTACGAAATACTTGTTAAATATTATCAAAATAATATTTAATATACATTAATGTTAACTAATAATCTCCTATTATTAATAAATTTTGTTCACCAACGGTCGTATATTTTGTCGCGTTTGCTCCAATATTTTTGTACGTAATTACGAACAAGTAATACTACGTGTATTAACTAGTTGGGCTTTGCTAGACTGACCTCTAAAATAGTTGTGAATTCACTCAAGTAGGGAATTAGCCTAATAATGCAAGTGTTTAGCGTATGTAATCGTGTTTCAATTTGCGGGGTGTCACAACTTAGCTAAGGATTGCCCCGAAAAGGATTCAGGAGAAACCAGCGAGGAAGTTAAATTTGGAGAAGCTCAGACAGGATACCGCCAAGGTGGTGGGAATTACTTTCGAAGACCGTACCAAGAAGGAGGTCGCCAGTTCCGTCAATCTCAGCCGGGACTCTACACTAAGGAACAACCCACGACACCTTTTCCTGAGAAGAATTATAATTTGGAAGAATTGATGGGGAAGTTTTTGACTACTAACGAGCAGTTTATTGCCAGTTTGGGACAACGAATGGATACTACCGAAGCGCTAGTACGAAATCAAGGTGCCGCACTTTAGCAAATTGAGGGGACTCTTTCTAGCATAGCTAAGGTTCTCCAAGAGAGATTTTCGGGAACTTTACCGGGGTTCACCGAAACCAACCCACGTGATCAGGCCAAAGCAGTCACTACCACACTACTAGAAGTGTGAGGGTTCACGAAGTCCCCAATTTTGCTAAGAATCCCGTATCTGAGCTTTTGTTGGAAAAAGAGAAGAAAACGGAGGTTGTCAAAGATCCTAAGGTGGAAACGAAGACTGATTAAATTGCTAGGGATAAACAATATGTAAAGGATAACGCGCCACCTCCACCTTACCCCGCAGCTTTGAGACGAGGGAAGGATGAAGCTCATTACCACCAATTTCTGGAAAATTTGAAGCAACTTCATATCAACATCCTGTTTGTGGAAGCTATTGCTCGAATGCCTAAATATGCAAAATATTTGAAGGAGATTTTGACTAATAAAAGCAAGTTGGCGGAGGCAACCACGGTAACGATGAATGAGCGATGCTCAGCTGTGATACAAAACAAGTTACCACCAAAAATGAAGGATCCAGGGAGTATCACTATTCCCTGTCTGATTGGTAAATTGGACACCGCAAATGCACGGCGGATCTAGGAGCTAGCATTTCCATTATGCCTTATACTATGTATGATAGACTTGGATTAGGAGAACCTAAGGCCAGTGGAATGTGCATTGAGTTAGCTGATCGCCCTTTTCCAATACCTAAGAGGGATGGTCGAGAATGTCTTAGTTAAGGTTGATAAGTTCGTGTTTCCCCGTGACTTTGTAATTCTCGACATGGTAGAAGATCCCAAGGTACCGATAATTCTAGGTAGACCCTTCCTAGCCACATCCAGAGCATTGATCTATGTGTTTGTGTGACACCCGACAAATTAGGGCTAGTTATTAGTTCCTAACCATCTGCTAATACATGTAATTAGTGCTAGATTAGGCTAATTGTATGTATCAATATATATATATATATATATATTGGAATATATATACACGTACGCGATTATGTTCAATCGTGCATTTTCATATCGGGCGGATCCCGATACATTAATACGGACGTTGGTGAACTCAATTTATTAAATAATACGAAATTATTTGATAAACATATCTATTTCCAAATATTATTGCGATAATATTTCACAAGCATTTCGTATCATATATAATGCTCAGAAACAACCAAAAACGCGTGAAACGCGCCCGACATGCAAAGATAAACTCAAGTTATATTTTTATAACTCAAAACTAAGTATTTTAATAAAATACTTCAACTAAAAATATCGCGATTACACGCGTATAATTATAACATTTAAAAATGTTATACGGTTAATTAAAACGTAAAACGAACGGGTAAAAGGGCACCGCACACAACACAACTTTGGGGAAACAAATTTACACACCACATCGGGTGGGACCCCTCTGATTCCTGCAGAAAAATGGCAAGAGTATGGCTTGCCATACTCTCCCCATCCTTCCTTGAATTATACTCAACATTACCACCATCACTCCTTCACACACCATACTTCCTCTATCACTCTCTACGCCTTCTCTCTCTCCATCTCGGCTCTCTCTCTCTCTCTTTTCACATTCCACCATTAAGCCACCACAATCCGCCATATCACCGCGACGAAGATTTTCAAGAATACACGCGGAATCGAGCACTCTACTCCTTCTGTTCTTTTTCTTCTACTAAACAACCATTGTAAGAACTTCATTTCTCTTCTAAAGTACTTGCTTTATGTTTATTTACATGTTCTATTGGATATGTCCAAAACATAAATCGAAACGCATTTTACAGCTTGAAATGCTACTTTAACTTTCTGTCCAGAAAAAGGGTCAACTTCCACGATTTTTATAAAATTCATCTCTTAACTAAAATGGTCGCTTCTTAAGCCTAAAATGTAGCTCGTGGTGTTATCTTTCCAACGACATCTATTTCGTGACATATCGATTTGGTTTACTATTTTAAAATAATATTTCCGATAAGGTGCGCATTACTGTTCCGGGTGACAGAAACATTCATCCCTTTCTCGAGACCATATCTTGAGTTCTAAACCACTAAAACGTATGAGACCAATGCCAAAACCTCACATATTTTGTCAACTTTAAAAAGTTCTTCTATGACCATTTCCATAAATGTCCTTATTTTCGTGTATAACTCTATCTTTGAACATATAACCGTTTTGGACCAAGTCTGACCACACCTTGAAACTACTTTTGTTTAAAATAGTAAATGAACATATAAAAATACCATAAAGTGCAGAAATGAACTAGACATATATGAGAACATGTGTGATTTTTGGTTAGGTATAAATCGGAGTAGAAATGCTCCAAATCGAAAGGCTTATCGAGATTATAACAAACAGTGGTAACAAGTTAATAAACTAATAGTGGTAACGAGTTAATTAACTAACAGTGGTAACGAGATTATAACAAACAGTGGCAACGAGTTAATAAGCTAACAGTGGTAACGAAGTTATAAACTAACAGTGGTAACGAGCTTATAACAAACAGTGGTAACAAGTTAATAAACTAACAGTGGTAACGAGTTAATTAACTAACAGTGGTAACGAGTTTATAACGAACAGTGATAACGAGTTTAGTAAACAGTGGGAACAAAGTATAACACTTGTATTCTAGAAAATCATTGGTCCGTCAATCCTCATTATTATCGTATGAAATCTCAACTCCGTGAATACCATTGTCTCATAAACAAAAACCGTGAATATCATTCACGCATAAACACAATCCGTGAATATCATTCACGCATAAACAAAAACCCGTGAATATCATTAACGCATAAACAAAGTCCGTGAATTACTAATCCCGCATGAACAGTGCCCGTGAATCCCCATTCTCGCATAAACAGTGTCCGAGAATCCTATTGACACAGTACCCTATTGTCGGATAAATTTTGGCCTTTGAATTTCTTTGACTCACGGACCAAATGTATTGTCGCATGAAACAGAAACTTGAAGATACTTTTTATACCAAGCCTTGAATACATACAATATCACGACATGCTCGATTTAACGTTAATAGCAAATAACTAACTTATGCATATGCTTTACAAGGTATACAAACACGATGAATTACATAATAATAATATGTAAATTATTATTACCCCTCCGTCACCAACGGGCCACACTTACTTACAAGATAATTTCAAACGTACAAACAAATGCTTGGACATTTCCTAGTTGAGTGGACAACTAGCATGAATGATCTTTTGAGACATTCACTTATACATATAACCTTATATGCTTAGGGCATTAGAAGGTTGCGGGTTCGCGGAACCTACGGATTACTACTGCTTTCTGAATTTACGTTTATTAAGTTAAACGCTTTCTTGCTTGACTCAGGTGAGTCTTAAAGCCCCACTTTTACGATTTTACTTATGGGGTGAGATGCATTGCTTACGTTTTCTTGAACACAAGTGCTAAATTACTTACTTTTCATATACGGTCTTGCATGAGTTACTTACTAATCCACTGAAGTCCCTCCATCATAGTTTCGTTAGTTATGGACTTAACCGCGAATATTAGTTAATGGATCCAATAGGGACTGACCCTCCCCGCCCGGGCTAGTAGCGCTACCACGAACCGTTATGTATAAACGGGCGACTTTTATTTGTTTCGTACGAGTGTTTTGGATTGGGCACTCGCGGGGGCACTATACGGTACTTGGTTGTACCACTGATTTACGGGTTAAGCTTCGACTATGAGCTCATGGCAACGGTATATACATATTTACTTATTATTTGCTTGGTTGCAGATACTTGATTTCGCCTGCGGGCACAACTGATAAAAATCTTGTGTTCAAACTATTATTTACTTACAAACCTGTGAGATTCACCAACATTCATGTTGACCCTTTTTAGCATGTATTCTCAGGTACACGTACAGAGTAGGGTTACTCCAGGATTACTAGCTAGTGTCGCATGATTTCCAAACTGCATTTAACGGAGATTCTTTAGCATTATCTTTTGTAACTATGGTTATGTAATAGAATCTCCCGCTACGTACGCGGACTCTAGGGGACCTTATTTTGTAACGAAAACATTATGTTTTCAAATATTATTTCATATGGGAATACAACTATTTTACAAACGTCTCATTTAGAGGTCGTTTGCCATACTTTGATGCTTGATTATTGATTAGTAACACCCAAAGCTTGCTTCTGCGCAACATTAAATTTGGGGGTGTTACAGATTGGTATCAGAGCCTAAGGTTATAGCGAACTAGGTTGCATTTAGTGGGCCTAGACTATGACCGTTAGGCAGTATCTCCCTGTTAGTTATGACTGGTTCAGGAATTGCGTCATACGACTTTAATTTAACATAGCCTGATCAACTATGTACAATTAACGAAAGATGATGTGAAGTCTGAAATGGTTATGATGAACAGGGATACCCTAGTTGACTCTGACCATGAGAGAAACTGGGACTCAAACATGTCTGTGATTAGACACTTTAGGCTATTATGTGATATATATACATGTATACATAGATAGGCCTCACTCTCGCTCAATATCTTAGGCTATATTATATATGTATTATATGAATATAGGCCTCATTCTTTCTAACGCTCTATCTCAGAATGGCAAACACACCACCCAATTCATCACGCTCCCAACCGTATGGATCACAAAATCCACGGATTTTTAGGAGGACCACGATGTCACCTCGAACTAACCCCTATTCCATACCAGCTTTAGCCGCCAGGTTAAACCACCATGAGCGACGACTTCGCGAAATGGACATAGAACTGCAGGAGACTCGTGAGAACTGGAGACTCACAGCCCTTGAACGTATCAACCAAGTCTCCGAAGATCACAATAACACTGTGGATAACATGGACACACTTCATGACCAACTGGGAGAAACTATCGAAACCATGGGAACTATTCACAATCAAGTGATCAGTAACCAAAATGAAATCTCTGTTCTGCAAACAAGGCTGCAAGAATACGAGACGCGTCTACGGGAAACCGAGGATGCTCTTAGAATGGTTAGCAGGCTTGCAGAATCCGTTAACCATCTCACTTCTCTGTTGTCACGACTCAACCTACATCAAGATTAGTGCATTGGTTATCATGTAACCTATTAGCTAGCTATGTAAACTCCTGTAACCCGACCGGATGTAATATTCCCGACATCTTTTGTGAACTTAGAATTCTGAAATCTTTTGAACTCGCACCTTGAGTGGTTGCAAATATATCTATCTTATGTTATTGATTATCCTATAGTGATATCGTATATTACCTCTTATTGGATATGCATCTGTTATAATCATACTCCTTGTACAAAATCTCACATGCCTCCTAACTTTTTATTAAAGGAACATGCCGCAAAGGAAACAGACTTTCACCGCTGCTGAACTTGCCCAGTTAGTTGCCCAAGGAGTAGCCGATGCCCTGGCTGCTCAAGAGGCATAGCGAAACAGTGGTTCAAATCCGAACCAGGGCAGCGAAAATACCACCAACACAGTATCAACTACCAAACCTTGCACATACAAGGATTTTCTTAACTGCAAACCCTCAAAATTCAAGGGAACTGAAGGAGCCATCGGCTTACTGAGATGGATTGAGAAACTGGAATCTGTTTTTCGAATCTGCAACTGCACCGAGGATTGCAAGGTTAAGTACTCTACCTGCACCTTTATGGATGGTGCCCTTACCTGGTGGAATACCTACGCCCAAACTGTGGGGATTGATGTCGCTTATCAACTCCCTTGGGAAGATCTAAAGAAGATGCTGACAGATGAGTACTGTCCAAGAGAAGAGCTACAACAGCTTGAGGTTGAATTCTGGAACCTCACAGTGAGAGGTGATGATATCACCGGTTACACTACCCGCTTCCACCAGCTGTCACTTTTGTGCCCAACAATGGTCGATCCTGAATACAAGAGGATCGAAAGGTATATCTGGGGACTCCCAGCCAAGATTCAGGGGATGGTAACTGCGTCCAACCCGGGGACTATTCAGAGTGTCGTCCGTATATAACATAACTTAATGGCTCAGGTAGTCCGTCGTGGAACATCCGCTGGAAAGGATACTGGAAACCGATCTGGGGATAACAAACGGAAATGGAATCCCAACCACAACCAAAACCAAAGTCGGCAACAAAACAAGAGGCCAGATACTACAAAGGCCTATGCTGCTGGTACCGACGAAAAGAAAGGATACAGTGTGAGCAAACCCTATTGCTCCAAATGCAACCGTCACCACGATGGTTCTTGCCCTTGTAGCAAGTGCAAACGTTTCGGGCACTTAGCTAAAGATTGTCGAACCAACACCATAATCCCAAACTCTAACACACCAAAGGCCTGCTTTGAGTGTGGAAACACCGGACATTTCAGGAATGATTGTCCAAAGATGAGAAGTAATAATAGGAACAACAACACCAACGCTCGCGGCAGAGCTTTTGTGTTGAACTCGAGGGAAGCCCGCCAAGACCCGAACGTTGTTACGGGTATGTTTCTTCTCAACGACTTAACCGCTTCAGTCTTATTTGATACTGGTGCCAATAAAAGTTTCATATCTGATGAATTTAGCCCATTGCTCAATGCTACCCCCACTGCCTTAGATACTAAGTACATCGTAGAATTAGCCAACGGCAAACTAATTGAAGCCGATAGTATAATATGCAATTGCACCCTAAACCTAGCAAGCGAACTTTTCTCTATAGACCTGATACCCGTTGAAATCGGAAGCTTTGATATTATCGTTGGTATGGACTGGTTGTCCAAACACCACGCCGAAATTGTTTGTTATGAGAAACTCGTCCGTATTCCTCTTGTCACCGGTAGAACTTTGATCATACAAGGGGAGACTGGTGGAACGAGAATAAACATCATATCCTGCATGAAAACTCGAAAATATCTGAGAAAAGGATATCAGGCAATCCTCGCACACGTAACAGAAAAGAAGTTGGAGGAAAAGCGGCTCGAGGATGTGCCTATTGTACGAGACTTCCCTGAAGTCTTTCCTGAAGACTTGCCTGGCCTTCCACCGCCCAGACAAGTCGAATTTCAAATTGACCTTGTGCCTGGAGCTGCACCCGTGGCACGAGCCCCTTACCGATTAGCACCGTCCGAGTTGCAGGAGTTGTCCACTCAATTACAGGAACTCATGGACAAGGGATTCATTCGACCAAGTTCCTCACCGTGGGGAGCTCCGGTCCTCTTTGTGAAAAAGAAAGACGGATCTTTCAGGATGTGTATCGATTACCGGGAACTGAACAAACTGACTGCGAAAAATCGATACCCACTTCCCCGAATCGATGACTTATTCGACCAACTTCAAGGGTCAAGCTGTTATTCAAAAATCAACCTGCGTTCAGGTTACCATCAATTGAGGGTTCGAGATACCGACATTCTGAAAACCGCATTCCGAACCCGTTACGGACACTACGAATTCCAAGTTATGCCATTCGGCTTGACCAACGCACCGGCAGTATTCATGGACCTTATGAATCGGGCGTGTAAGCCTTACCTTGACAAGTTTGTCATCGTCTTCATTGACGACATTCTGATTTACTCGCGCAATGAACAAGAACACGCGCAACACCTGAAAACCGTTCTAGAACTACTCAAGCACGAGGAGTTATATGCCAAATTCTCCAAGTGTGAGTTCTGGATGCAAACTGTACAATTCCTTGGACACGTGATTGACAGTCAAGGAATTCGTGTTGATCCTTCAAAAATCGAAGCCATCAAGGGTTGGCAAGCACCTACTACACCCACCAAGGTACGACAATTCTTAGGACTCACCGGAAACTATAGGCGATTCATTGAGAACTTTTCAAAAATAGCTCAACCCCTCACTGCACTGACCCAAAAGGAAAAGAAATTCGATTGGACTGATAAGCAGGAGTTAGCCTTCCAACTGCTCAAACAAAAACTCTGCAGTGCACCTATCTTATCTTTACCCGAAGGCAACGATGACTTCATGGTATATTGTGACGCTTCACACCAAGGTCTCGTGTAACACCTGTTCAGAAAGTCAATTTTCGTGCCAGATTTAAACCTTGATTAATTGTGTTTTGTAAACAATTATAACCAAGTTACATATTTGTAATTCAAGTGAAATATTTTTATTTAAAATATTTACGAAATTATATAAACAAAATTTATAAATTTAAAATATTAAATTTATTATACGATCGGGTACAAAAACACGGAGCGCAATTACGGAGAACGAAAGTGGGAGGCTTAAACCCGCACCTCCCTTCCTTCTACCTCATTTTACCACCTCTCTTTCTCTCTCTTTATCTCTTCTCCTCTCTTTTCTCTAATATCACCATCCACCACCGCCACCTTAAATCACAAAAAACTACCACTAAACGACCTCCAATCTCGAAGCTCATTTAGGGAAAAACGATCACCACGCAACGATCTACAATCCTATCTTTTCGGATTCTCCTCGCGCGGATTTGTAAGTTTCCGACATCTCTCGAAATCTCTCAAATCTTTGTTATTTTGATTGTTTGCGGTTTAGATAAGCTTAAAAAGCTCAAATATGGGTTGGGTAAAAGAATCGGACCTAACGGGAGCCGGAAAACTCGTTTCCGACTCAAATTCCGGCGAGCAGACCGTTATGTCGCAGGGACCAAGAACAGTGCTGCGACATAACCTATGTCGCAGGCTATGTCGCAGCCAACGTCGCAGAAATCAATTATGTCGCATAGTGCGACGCAAGCCTTTATGTCGCATTTAATTGCGGATGTCGCAGAAACCTTTTGCGACACAACCATTATGTCGCATAACCTTTTGTGACACAACCCTTATGTCGCAAAACACAGGACCTTAAAAACCTATGATTTTCACCAAGTGTCGGAACCAGATTTTAACACTCGATTTTACTCCGGATTTGGATTTCGGAAGCGTATTTCGGAAGCTCGACCCCAACCAGTGGCTCGGCCCCTTGGACCCCGCCAGGGGTTGCCACCCCTTGGACCCCGCTATCAGAGGCGCTGCCCCCGAACCCCCGTACACTGTTTCCAAACCTGAACGACAAATAAATAATTACACAACTACCTTAGACAAACTGATTTGTCTCATACTCATATGACCTCACGTGTTTAGGACACTAGGAGGTTAACTATCGAACGACGCGCGTATCGTAGGATCGCTAACAACTCACAGGTGAGTTTCATAGCCCCACTTTTCGGGGTGAAACACATGCTCCTCAACTGTTTTCGAATTATATATATGATCTTTTATAATTCACGCTTATTCATATTACTGTATGAATTACAAATGTGTAATACTTAGGAATTACACCCATCATATTGTTTTGGAACAATATCAATACCTAACTTAGATAGGTCGCAGTCGTACACCGTTAGATTGTTGGAAACAGTTACCAATACATAACTTGATTAAGTTATCACTATCCATTGACCATATTGTCACGGGACAATATTATCGAATATATTAGAACTAGTTAGTTCTACCTACACTGGAGAACATCTATACTTTTACATGATTAGTTTCCCTTTTAAGAACTAAAACTGTCGACACACTCCACTATCATCAGAATGGGAAGTGGACTTAAGTGAACATTTTCCCGAGACTCCAATATACTTGCTAGGCTTAAGGCTAGGAGTATACAATAGTATCATACGTTAGTATAGATTCCTTATACTAATACAACTCACTAAGTGGTGGGTATTCCTACCTAGGTTCAACGCGCTATTTAATATCTAAGTATTTATTTATACATATTTAGATACAATCAATTATTCTCATGCGTGGCATGATTGTTACATGTGGTTGCTGATTTGAAATATATATATATATATATATATATATATATATATATATATATACATATTTATATATATCTACATGCCTGCACATCATCTGGAGCACCTGGTGCTATCTACGTTATTACATATGTATATCAGTATACATACAATTATACAAACACGAATAATCAAGTCGGACTCGTCGTAGTACGGTCGACTCAATTATCTCAAGTCGGGCATGTCGTAGTACTGCCGGCTCAATTACATACGTTGCTTGCGAGCAATGCGGTCGATGCCTGATTAGGCACAAAACGATGCCACGGTGAAGTGGGCACAAAATGATGCCACGGTATTGTAGTGGGCACAAGTACGATATCGCGGTAAAGCGATACAATCGATGGATGGGCGGGCTTATGCTCGTGATCCACACACACTCACGGATGTGCGAGCTTATGCTCGTGATCCGCAACAAGTTAACGGGTCGGTGGAGTTTCCACGTGAGGCCGTTAGCTCAATCATGTCCGGGTTAGTTCATACTAACTGGTCAAACGGACACACTAAACATTTTCAATCATAAGTTCTGCGGAACTACAATTATTTACAACATGTCCGGGTTAGCTCACACTAACTGGTCAAACGGACACACCAAACATTCAATCATAGATCTGTGGGTCTACAATCAATTGTTGGTCAAATATGAGCTGAGAAAAGATGAGTTGTCCAACAATACAAAATGGGTTAAGATAGCATCAGCCGACATTCAAAAATCACCTGTAGTTGAGTCGAAGTACCAGACAAACTATGATGAGCTTAAAAGAGACGAGATTTCAAGGATGAAACCTTCCACAAAAGAACCACCCGAATTGGAACTTAAGGAACTTCTCCCAAACCTTGAATATGCTTTTCTCGAAGGGACCTCACACTTACCAGTTATCATATTCAAAGATCTGAAGCCTGAATTCATTGATTGTTGGTCAAATTATTATTCAGAATCGGATTTTAGGGTTTCTTTGTGTGAATTGGTGAAAAATGGCCTACAAGAACCAAACCCTAATTCGCGAATCTGCTTTGTAATTCATAATTTGATTGTTGATTACTCTTGTTCGTGGACTAATCTATTGATTAATTCATTGAATTCGTTGATCTTTGGCCGATTTCAGATTGGGCTGTAGGGTTTCTTATAATCCCAATTTTGCATGATTATTTGGTTTCACTGATTCAGATTGGGCGATCTGGATGCGCATATTCTGATTATATCTGATTGATTTCACTAAAATGATTTGTTCTTCATTCAAAAACCCTAATCGTTTTTTAGGTTTATATGAACATCGTTTTTGGACTGATTTAATTGTGGCACAAGTTCGATAATTAATATACCATATGATTTATTTGAGGCTGGCCGATCTGAATGATATCAACTTAGTGTTTATTTTTTTGATTAGATTGTGGTTTACGATTTGATCATATTGCATATTAAGCGGCTGTATTTGGGTTTACTTGTGTTACATTGATTTTCGTCAAACTAGGGTTTGTGGTTTGTTATTTGTGGGGGTTCTTGACAGATTGGGATTTAAGGTTGAATACGTTTGATTGTGACCTGATTGGTTTGGTTCTACATTGAAAAATTGAAGGTTTATTTGGTTTTTTGGTTTGCTGCTGATTGGATATAATACTAGCAGGTTTGAGGGTCATTTTATTGTAGTTTATTTTTCTAATGACGGGGGAAAAGAGAGATGGAATACCTACAGTAAATAAAGTCAGCCTTGGTTCTAAATCGGTTAGAATGGTTGATGGAAAATTGGTTGGAGCTGACGGACTTCCTGTTCCGTCTACTTATCATGGAGATGAACATGATACTAGTTCTTGTGATGGTACTCCTGTTAAATCATCATATGCTAGTGTTGTGAATGGGGGACCAAGTGTACAGAAAGTAAATTTTCGTTTACTTGAAACACAGCCTAGTATGGATAATACAGATGTTCAGATCCCAATGTCCTCGGTTTTGAAAGCTAATGCGCGATTCGAGAATACTTTGTATGGTTACTTTCTCGGTAAGAGAGTTGCATTTCCTGTTGTTGAGAATTATGTTATGAATGTTTGGAAGAAATATGGCATCACCAAAGCTATGATGAATGCACAAGGTTTCTTCTTTTTTAAATTTGATTCTGAGGCAGGTTTGGATGGGGTGTTGCAAAATGGTCTGTGGTTTGTTCGGAAGATTCCAATTGTTTTAAAGAAGTGGTGTTCTACAGCTTCTTTACTGAAAGAGGATTTAGTTTCTGTTCCAATTTGGGTTAAGCTTCATGCGGTTCTGATAGCTGCTTTTACTGAGGATGGTTTGAGTGCTATTGCTACTAAATTGGGTACTCCTCTTATGCTTGACTCGTATACCAGCTTTAAGTGTTTAAACTCATGGGGTCGATTGGATTTTGCTCGTGCATTGATTGATGTTAGGGCTGATCAGGTTCCTAAGGATACTTTGGTAATTTCAGTTCCATTTGTAGAAGGTGTAGGGCATTCTTTACATACAGTTCAAGTGGAATATGAATGGAAGCCCCCTAGATGTAATACTTGTACGGTTTTTGGGCATGCTGCAGATCAGTGCCCAAAGCGGGCTCCTGTTGCATCAGACAACAATGGTCCTAGGAAGGGTAGTAAAGGGGATGAAATGGAGAATAAGAAAGACTTTGAAGAGTTTCAAGCTCCGAGGAAACCATTCAAGGGACTTATGGTTGGTAATCCAAAGAAAGTGGTTGTTGCACCTTCTAAAAAGGTGTTTGTTCCTAAAAAGAAGACAATGAAGGTTGGTAAGACTACAACGTCTAATTCCTTTGAGGCTCTGAATAACGTAGATTCTAACTTGAATAATACGGCTTCCTCAAGTGAGCAGATGGAAAATAAGAATGAGGATTGTGGGAAGAAGGTGGAGTCTTCTAGTGGTTATACTGGTAATAACTCCAGTTTGTATTCTCGTTGGAAAGACACTTACAGAACTCATGTTTCTGAGGAATTTATAGTTGGCGAGGCTTCTGAGGATGATGAAGATGCTGTTCTTGATCCTCTTGACAGCAAGATGGCTGATTACATGAGTCTTCATGATAGGAAAATGGATAAGAAGAAATAATTTTTTGTGGCTTTTGTTTGATGTCTTTTAAGTCAAATGTGTTTTTTGTTTGATTTGTGGTGATTTAAATAGTGAGTAGTGGTTGTGTCATTGTTATGTAGTCTTTGTTGCCTATGTAACGGGCTGAGGTGTAGGATTCACTCACATCCATTGTACTTAAATGTTTTTGGGAATATATTTACCGGGTAAAATTTTACCCTTTACCCAAAAAGATCTTAAGCCTGAAGAGAAAGCACGACTCCTATAGGTTCAGAAGTCACATAAGAAAGTGATTGCTTGGAAGATCTCTGACATATAAGGGATCAACCCAAACTACTGTACGCACAAGATCTTAATGGAAAACGACTTCAGACCATCCGTTCAAAGGCAGATGAGAGTCAACCTGAAGATTCAAGACGTGGTCAAAAAGGAGGTCATCAAGCTTCTGGATGCTGGTCTAATTTACCATATCTCGGATTCCCCATGGGTTAGCGCAGTTCAAGTCATCCCAAAGAAAGGAGGTATGATGGTCATTGCTAACAAAGACAATGCTTTGATTCCAACACGAACCATCACCGGTTGGAGGGTGTGTATCGATTATCAGAAACTGAATGAAGTTACGCAAAAAGATCACTTCCCTATACCGTTCATTAATCAGATGCTCAAAAAATTATCTGGAAACGAATTCTACTATTTCCCTAGATGGTTTCTCTGGCTATTTTCAGATACACCTCGATCTTACCAAGAAAAGACGACGTTCACTTTTCCCTCTGGAACATTTGCTTACCGACGCATGCCTTTTGGTTTGTGTAATGCACCTGTGAATTTTCAAAGATGCATGCTGGCAATCTTCCATGACATGATTACAATGCATGGAAGTGTTTGGGGCTTTGTTTTCGTATTCTAGAGAGATGGTAGGTTCGGCAAGCAAGAACAAGAAAAAGGAAAAGAAGAATTCTAAGGTTTCTGGATCAAAGAATGGTGGAGCTAGTTATGCTTCGTCATCTGAATCTGATTCAGCCAAGTCTTCACAATCGCTTCATGGTCAAGATGGTATTCCGGCTAGTGGTTTTCCGCAAAACCCTACTATGCTTGTAAATGATTATGATGCTACGTACAAAACGAGTGTTGATAGTCTTAAGCCTGATCCCTCACGTATGCAGAAAGGTGGCATGACTAGGGTTAATCCTAGTGCGAAGGAGGTCGATGCGGCTAGGGTTTTAAATTCTAGCTTGCATAGTTTGGGAACCAACCTGGAATCGCAGGTCAATAAGGATCAATATGACTCGGTCTTTGCTTCTCTTGATGCTCGTTTTGATAAGATTAGGGAGGTCTTTCTGAGAAGTCTGTATCGGCGTTGGCACATTCTAGGTACAATACGGCTCTTGACTTGTATTCTAGTGTGGGTATAGAGCAGGTCTCTGATACGTCTAAATTTCCTGATTCAACAACAGTTGTTGATGCTAATGGTGTGCAGAATGTTGTATCGGAGAAAGTAGGAGGAGAGTCGGGTGCTATGCCTTTTCTATCCGATCATAATGCTTCTGGTTCTACGTTTGATAAAGATGGAGTTGCACAGGTTGGGGTTAGCCCTGGTAAAATCCTTGTTAACTCTATGGATAAAGATGAAGAAAATCTTGACAAGGCATATGACGCCAATGTTAGTGATGAGGAGGAGATGGATAAAGGGGATGACGAAAGGGTTTAGATAGACTTATTGCTGCTACTGTCCCGGTTAGTAATCATTTGGGTACGAAGTCATTTAGTGGGGGATTATCATATGCTCAAGTTGCGGATAAGAATACTACTCGTAAGGTCAACTTTCGTAAGCTGAATCTGGAAACCCCATCGGGAATTGATGCTGATGTAGAGATCCCTTTGGAGACTATTAATAAGGCAAGCAAAAAGTATGTTTATACTTTACATGGGTATTTCATAGGTAAAAGATTGGCATTTCCTGTGGTTCAGAATTATGTAATGAATGCATCGATGAAATTTGGTATTGAAAGGGTTATGATGCATGCTAATGGCTTCTTTTTCTTCAAGTTTAACTCTGAATATGGGATGAATCAGGTTATAGAGGGTGGTCCTTGGATGATTCGGTTGGTGCCTATTATTCTAAGGAAATGGACTTCGGATGCCGATTTGTCCAAGGAAGATTTATCTAGAGTTCCGGTTTGGATAAAACTTCATAATATTCCTTTACTTGCATTTAATGAGGTGGGGTTAAGTGCTATTGCCACAAAGGTTGGTACGCTGTTAATGTTGGACTCTTATACGAGTACAATGTATATGGAATCATGGGGTCATCCAAACTTTGCCCGTACTATGGTGGACGTAGACTCGGGAGCTGTTCTAAGAGAAAATGTAATTGTGGTAATTACAAAGGTAGAGCGTACTGGGAAAATGTTATACACAGTCCGTGTTGAGTATGAGTGGAAGCCACCTCGGTGTATTTTGTGTAAGATATTTGGTCATAAAGATTTGGAATGCCCGAAAAATGTGGTGAAAGAGGTTGCAAAGGAAGTTACCCAGGAGTTTGAAGCACCTAAGAAAATAGCTCGGGGTCCATTGAAGCAATCCAAGTCAGTGGGCGGGTTTATTATACGTAATCAGCAACCTAAAACTATATACAAGGTTAAGGATCTGACGCGCCACCAACGGTCGATCGGGTTTTCACCCTGTCGTCGGACCGTCCGTCAGCGGCGGCGTCAGTGGAGTTGTTTTAAAATTTTGTTTTATGCTGGGCCTAAGTATACTAAAGCTATGGATAAGTATAGCGATAGGTATGACCTAGGATCGTTCTTCAAACTACAACGGGCATGGGATCTAGGACTTTAGTTATCTATGGAAATTTAGCTGGGGTTTTAAAAGAGATTTTGGTTTGTTTTGGTTTTAACTAACTACTAATTATCTAAAATTAAACTAAATTAAAGTAAAATGGAGTGGAGGTTGCAAAGAGAACTTATAGGTGAAGCGAGTGTTTACTATGATAATTACTCATGCTATTTAGGGGTAGTTAATGAGATAAAGCCTTAGTTAAGATGACATTAATATTTCCTAATGAGCCATAACTACTAGCCTATATCTATCTAACGTAGAGTTGTCCGCAATCAGATAAATAATATGTAACATGGATAACAGTTATGGAATGTAAACTACACCGGAAGTTGTCCCAAATGTAGCAACCAATTTAAACAACAACCATCCTCGAGTCTTGTCCCCCAATCTCGGACATTTGAGATATCCGAATCATGGCATGAATTGTTGAATAAACAAAAACATGAACAGGGGTTTCCTACCGGGACAAGTTGGGATGGCCTGGTCTAACGGCCGATTAAATTGTTCATCATTATTCCATATAAATCATTTTAACTATTCTATGTGCGTTAAACTGATATATGCAATTGATAAATATTCGAAAACCTAATCATGTAACTAATCAGCATAACAGATACTAGCATGCAAACCCTAAGCAACAATCAAACAAGAACATGCAGAAAGGCAGCATAGCAGGGATCAATTTATGCAGAGTGACGGGGTACATGGTTAAGTCAAAAATGTCCCGAAAGTTCTCTCTAAGACACTTGTTAAATGGCCTGAATCTAATCTATCTCAAATCCTACACTCCGTGTCTCCCTCCGGTAATATTTCAACCAGGAGAACACCGGCCATGTCGAGTTCAACGATCATCAGACACAGAATAATTAGTGGCATACAACTAGCAATTGGCCAAGCCTAGAAGGATGTTACTAACCACAGCATAAGTTGGATAGATAAGCATTTGAGATTCAATTCATAGATTCAAATATAATTCAACAGCATACAAACAGAGTAACATCATGATTTAAGTATAACTACCCTAGCATGGCAACTATCATAGCAAACACAGATTTGTCTAGCTAAGCATGGCAATAATCCTAGCAAGTAATTCTAAACAAGTATAGCAATAGCACAACATTATTTAAAATAACAAGATAGAGATTATAATAAAACCTGACAAAGCGTTATTACAAATCGTGCGACACCGCAGTCTCGGAGCAACTCCGTTACAATTAAGCTACTAATCTACTAGCTTAACTAATCTAATTAACAAACTAACTAATTTAGAGAGAGAGTAGTGAGAGAAAGTGTGTGTAGAAATGTGAAAAAATGAGAAGGTGTGAGATGTGTTGGTATGATGAAATGAGGCTTGTATTTATAGATATCGCACAACCGTATCCGTAGACCGTATCCAAACCTCCAAATGCACAACCGTATCGCAAAGGCGAATAAAAATCACATTTTTAGCACCCAAACGCATGATACGGCTGAGCTGGACCGTATACGGCTGAACTGGACCGTATACGGCTGTGCATAGGTTGAATACGGCTGAACTGGACCGTATACGGCTGTGCATGGGCCGTATATGGCCTGCACAGACCGTATACAGTCTAGGTCCAGCCGTATACGGCCTGGACCAGCCGTATACGGCCTGGTTCAGCCGTATGCTGGTTCCTCGGTTCTTCGTTTCTTCGTTCGGGCGTAACTTCTTCGTTGTTTATCCGTTTTGAGCGTTCTTTATATCCACGTGTTCGTATTTTCCTAACGATGAAAATGACATAAGTTAGAGCTCATAGTTCTTTGTGTAGCTCAAAAAGTGATAGAACGAGTGAACAAGAATGCTCATGATCGTATTCGTTAGATTTGTCGTGTTTTTCGACCATTTTAGATGACTTTTGAAACATTGTCTATATTTTGGCCCATGTGACAAGTTTTAATGATAAAGTATTTATTTTGATTAGTTTCGTCACATATTGGGCTAAAAAGGTGAGATTAATGCACGCAAAAACATGACTTTTTGCGTGTTATCAAATATCCCACACTTAGACATTTGCTTGTCCTCAAGCAAACTTACCCTCTTAGAATTTGCCATAAAAACAGTTTTTGATTTCTACCCACAATGAAGAATTCATATAGATTGGAAACAAGTATTTGCCTATTAAATAAATAATAGGCGTTCACATGACGTATCTAAGAGTTGTTCAAGATGATTCACTTAGGCAAACTTTCAATTCTCAAATTTGTGGAATATACACGACTGGGCGATCTCACTGGTGGTCACTCAATTCACTCAAAGTGTATCGGGGTTCCTATTATCCTAAGCCAAATGAAAAATCGCTCAAATACCAGTCGTGCAGCACTCGTCGTCATAGGCTTGCCCGAGGATCAAATCTTCATCACTTAGACAGGGACGGTACTGATTATCCCAGGACATTCAAATGGGCTATAATGTTTGGTGTGGGTTTAAAAGGGTATGGATAGATTTGGGGGTATCTAGGTTTCTAAGGGTGTTTGCTTATCTTGGGACTTTCGAAAAGAAGTTTTTATCTAGATATCCTTTTTAATGAAAACGGAAACGGATAACACTTTTGGGGGATAAGATAGCTATTTTGACTTCTATCTTTAAAAACACATAGAATGATATTTCTTTTGAAGAGTCGAGTTTTCGAGAGAGTCGAAGCACTTAGCTTTATTTCAGCTATTTTCTTTTCTTTTTCTTTTCTTTTCTATTTCTATTTCTATTTTTGGGCTTAGATTTTTCTTGCCAAGAAATTTCTAAGGGATTTTCTTTTATTTCCCTTCTTGAGATCCCTTCTTATTTTCATTTCTCAATCCTTTGATGATTTTTTTGAGTTTACTTTGGTGTCAATTTTTCACACCACATGACTCTCGATTTTTTCTATATAGATCAATAAAACGCACACGAGAAGTTTTAGTAGACATTATTTATGATTTTTGGAGTGAAAGCAAAAAGGAGTATCTAAATATCTCTTTTTTCAAAAATACTAAGATAAGTTTCTGGTGGGTAGGAGAATAAGGGGTTTAAAAAATTTGGGTGAATGAAAGATAGATAGGCTAAGGCTCAACAGGGTATTCTAAGCGGATCATCAACACTAAAATTGAGTGTTGGAAGGGTTTTTGGCTTGAAAAATTATGTAAAAAGGGGTTTAAATCCTAAGGAATGTCAAGGTCCTCTAATCGTACCTATGTCACGTATGACACCTGTCAATGTGATCTCGAAATGTATACCCGGGGCAAGTTCTAATTCAGAAATGCGTGCACCGGTCACACACAACAAACGAACAGTGAAGCATTTAAAATGAATGCTTTTAAGGCTCAAATTCCTCACCGCAAAAATGGGTTATATGTGTCCAGTCGTGCGATGCCCCTCTTAGATCCTCATCTTAAATTGTTTAGAATCCGACATGATTTCGACCTTATATTTACCAACTTTTGAAATACTTGTAAAAAAAATCTGTATTCATTCTTGAAAAACTCATTGGTCAACTGAATGAGTGACAATTTCACTGTCGAAGTTTTAACCAATTTGCTTTTATTGTGACTAGAAAGAGTTTAAAATTTTTGAAAATTTTGGCAGAATAAGGGTTTGAAAATTTATTTTGAGGACTAGCATGTTTCTAGATCAACTTAAACAGATATTTTGACAGACGAGAGATATACCGCTATCCCACACTTAGAAATAAACATTGTCCCCAATGTTTCTACACTAAGTAGGGAGAAAATCCCACACTTAGGGTTTTGGTTTAGGAAAAATGTGAATTTAAAAGTTGTAAGCGAGGGGGATCCCACACTTAGAGATTTAAGTGGTCAATAGGCATATCGAAGTTATATTAAAGTAGGAAGAACGGGTTTAGGAGAGAAACTTCCCTACGGACAGTGGGCACTGGATGTAGGACCATATTCGTGTAGGGTTGGTGTAAATAATTTGCTGGATTGTGAGGACCAGACTCTTTTCAAAGCTCATCCAATTCCTACGAAGATAAGGTCTGCAGTGTCATAAAATACCATCATAATCATCAGTTCAACAACATAACATGTCTAATAATAAATAAAGATAACTATAGATAAAATAAGCTAGAAATCGTCTAGTAAATCATCCATGTCTGGATCAAATGCTGCAAGTGCGTCAGGATCTGGATCTGAAGTACGTGATAAGGCAGCAGTGTGATCAGACACCATGGGTGCATCAGTTGGATTCTGAGGTGGCCTAGAATAAGCAACAGTAGTGGGAGGAACAGTCTGTGGTGGGGCAGCTGGGAAGAAGGACAACGGTGTGAGAGCTAGCATGGGACCCTGACCAAGCTGATACGGCTGGTCGGAGAGTTTCGGCAGTCCCATTGCTTCTCTGATCTCGGACTGATAGCTACGCTGAATCGAAAGCTCACTGAGCATCGCCCAAGTCACTATCGGATCTGAAGTGGTAACTCCAAAATCAAAAAGTGGGGTAGATACAGGAGCAGCCTGAGCATGCTCATCAGTCATGGTGGTCGTCTTCTTTCTTTTTCCTCTGCGGGTCCTCTTCTTTTGCTGTTTCTGAATAGCTTGTCCTGAGGTCTCAGCTGAAGTGTCCATCCTGAAACATAAAGATAAACAGGTAATGCTATAGTTTTAAAATGGGTATACAAATGCAAAATAATCAGATGACTTCGAGAAATGTTTGTTTAGATGTTAAAGCTTTGCGAGGTCATCTGTTCATTCGCGTTTGTATACTATGAATAAAACTTATCTGATGTATATGTAGGAGTGTAGCATTGTCAGATACTTGGGTTATCCTGCATCGTTAGTTTAGGGATGATAATACTAAAGCAAAAATAACTAAGAAATAAAATAAGATAAGCAATAGGGTGCCTCCCAAGAGCGCTTGTTTAGAGAGTCTCTAGCTTGACTCCTTGTACCTACTAGTCGGCTCAAGGTGGTTCAAAGATATAGACTTCGTCACCAGGGGGAAATCTTCGATGTAGTGCTTTAAGAGATGGCGATTGACTTTAAAATTACCGTCCGGGGCTTCTAGTTCGACTGCTCCGAAGGTAAAGACTTTTGATATAACAAATGGTCCGCTCCACCTTGATCTGAATTTGCCGGAGAATTTCTTGAAGCGCGAATTGAAGAGAAGAACTTTGTCTCCGGGCTTGAACTTAGAATATTTGAGTTTTGCATCATGAGTATTCTTTGTTCGTTCTTTGAAGTGCAGAGAGCTATCATATGATTGGTCTCTTAATTCGGCTAGTTCATTCAGTTGCATTTTCCGATGTGATCCAATTGCAGAAGGGTCTAAATTACAACCTCTTAGCGCCCAGCGAGCTTTATACTCCAACTCTATCGGCAGATGACACACTTTTCCGTAGACTAGTCTGTAGGGCGTGGTTCCTAGTGGTGATTTATATGCGGTTCTGAACGCCCACAGAGCATCGTCTAATTTTTCAGCCCATCTTTCCTTATGATTAACCACGGTTCATTCTAAAATTCTCTTGAGCGCTCGATTCGTCACTTCGGCTTGCCCATTCGTCTGCGGGTGGTAAGCCGTAGAGGTCTTATGGGTGACACCATAATATTGTAATGTCCTCATAAACTGAGCATAACAGAAGTGCGTGCCTCGATCACTAATGATCGCTTTTGGAGTATCGAAACGTGAGAAGAGCTGCTTTAAGAATTTTACTACTACTCGGGAATCATTTGTAGTAAATGCTTGGGCTTCGGCCCATCTGGAGACGTAGTCGACAGCAACCAGAATATACTCTTTCCCATATGATTTTGGGAATGGTCCCATAAACCCCCATATATCAAAGATCTCGCAAGCTTGGATGTTAGTAAGTGGCATTTCACTTCTCGATGAAATACTTCCAAACCTTTGGCAAGCATCGCAGCGTTTCACCAAGTCGTGAAGCGTCTCTGAATATAGTAGGCCAGTAGAAGCCAGAGTCATATACCTTTCTTGCAGTCATATTTGCTCCGTGATGTCCTCCAGTTGGTCCGTGATGACTTTGGTGAAGAATGTTCCTTGCTTCCTTCTAGTCTGCGCATCTTCTGATAATTTGGTCCGGGCATACTTTGAATAAGTATGGATCGTCCCAATAGTAGTTCTTTACGTCTCTAAAGAATTTGCGCTTTCTAGAAGTGGGCAATCCTTTTGGCACAATTCCTCCAACCAGATAATTTGCGTAGTCTGCATACCAAGGGTTGTAAGTGAATTGAGATCCCTTTTGGTATCCTCCGATATTCATGAGTTGTTCTTCAGGAAACTGGTCTTGAATCTCTCTCTCATCAAGCTTCTCCATCGACGGATTTTCCAGTCGACTAAGATGATCTGCTGCGACATTCTCGGCTCCCTTTTTATCCTTGATTTCTATGTCAAATTCTTGGAGGAGGAGAATCCATCTAAGCAGTCTTGGCTTAGCGTCTTGCTTTTTGAAGAGATACTTCAAGGCTGAGTGATCTGTATAGACAATAGTTTTGGACAATATTAAATAAGAACGAAATTTATCAAAAGAGAATACTACCGCAAGAAGCTCTTTCTCTATCGTGGTGTAATTCTCTTGTGCATCAGTGAGTGTCTTGCTGGCGTAGTAGATTGGCTGAAACTGCTTCTCCTTCCTTTGCCCTAAGACAGCTCCAACAGCGAAGTCACTAGCATCGCACATGATTTCAAACGGAAGACTCCAATCGGGGGCGACCATGATCAGTGCATGTGTGAGCTGATCCTTTAAAATGTTGAAAGCTTTAAGACAGTCATCTGAAAAGACAAACGGAGTGTCCTTCTCGAGAAGGTGCGTCATAGGTCGAGAGATCTTAGAGAAATCCTTGATAAAGCGACGGTAGAATCCGGCGTGACCTAGAAAACTGCGAATGGCTTTAACAGAAGTAGGTGGCGGAAGTTTGGCAATAGTCTCAACTTTGGCTTTGTCAACTTCGATTCCAGATTTTGATATTCGATGTCCTAAAACTATTCCTTCTTTCACCATAAAGTGGCACTTTTCCCAGTTTAAGACAAGATTTGATTCTTCGCATCGGGTTAGCATCCTTTCAAGGTTGGAAAGACAAGATGTGAAGGAATCACCGAAGACTGAGAAGTCATCCATGAATACCTCCATACACTGTTCAATCATGTCATGGAATATTGCCACCATACACCTTTGGAATGTTACAGGCGCATTGCATAAACCGAATGGCATGCGGCGGTAGGCAAATGTACCATATGGGCATGTGAATGTCGTCTTTTCCTGGTCCTTTGGATCGAGAGGAATTTGAAAATAGCCGGAGAAACCATCGAGGAAGCAGTAATATTCATTCCCCGATAATCTTTCCAACATTTGATCGATGAACGGCAGAGGGAAGTGATCTTTCGTGGTGGCTTCATTTAATTTCCGGTAGTCGATACACACCCTCCAGCCGGTGACGGTTCGTGTAGGAATCAATTCATTATTTTCGTTAGCGATAACCGTCATTCCTCCTTTATTTGGGACAACCTGAACTGGGCTGACCCATGGGGAATCTGAGATTGGATAGATCAAACCAGCATCCAAGAGTTTGATGACCTCTTTCTTAACCACGTCTTGAATCTTCGGGTTTACTCTCCTCTGTCTCTGTATAGAAGGTTTGAAGTCGTTTTCCATGAGTATCTTGTGCGTGCAGTAGTTTGGACTGATCCCTTGTATATCAGAAATCTTCCATGCAATCGCCTTCTTGTGTGACTTCAAAACCTGGATAAGTCTTGCTTTCTCTTTTGGTGAAAGACCTTTGGCAATTATGACGGGTAGGTGTGAGGTTCCTTCGAGAAAAGCATATTCCAAGTAAGAGGGTAATTCCTTCAGCTCCAATTCTGGTGGTTCTTCGATAGAGGGTTTCATTCGAGCGATCTCGTCTCTTTGTAACTTGTCATACTCCTTTTGGAACTTTAATTCTTCTGGAGATGAGTCGGCTGTAGTGGCTGATGCTATTTCTACTAGTTCTGTCTCATTGGAAAGCACGTTCTTGGTGATTTCTGGATTTACTTTTGCACAACCTTCAGTTAGTTGTGGCAAGGTACCGGAATCCATCTCCTCCAAAGATTTGAGGATTTCAGCTACAGACGGAGACGATTCGGGTATCGGAAAAAACTGATTTCTTCTTAAAAGTGGGATAGGGATGCCTTCGCCTAAAGGAACAGCAACAACAGAGTTGTTCGTGGAAGAGTAGTTAGGCGGTGCTAAAGGATTCTTCATTTCAGGTAAAGGAAATAGCAGCTCTCCGGAAGGTGCTGATTTGTCAGAGATAGCCGACCAGAGTCCGATGTCGTCCGGGCAAAGTCTTCTTTTGGTGATGACAGTGCTGGAGAAAGGTTCGTAACTGCTGATTGCTAGAGTCTCCTCCAAATGCTCGTCATATATTTCCTGCATGGCATCCACAAGACCAAGATCTTCTCCCATAGGGCGCTTCATCAACTTATCGATATTAAAGGTGACTTCCTCCATTCCGACCCTCGGTTTTAAAGATTTTTCGTTTACATTAATCACAGCCTTGGCAGTGTTTAGGAAAGGTCTACCAAGGATGAGGGGAACGTGGGCATCTTCCTCAATATCCATAATGACAAAGTCAACCGGGAAGATAAATTTACCGACTCGGACCATTATATCTTCAGCAATTCCTCGGGGGAGTTTAACTGATCTATCAGCTAATTGGATGGTCATTTGAGTTGGTAGCAGTTCACCTAATCCTAGTTTCTTATAGAGAGAGTAAGGCATAAGATCGACACTAGCTCCTAGGTCAGCTAAGGCGTTACTAACTTTGATATTTTGAAGAAAACAGGGAATAGTGAAACGGCCAGTATCTCCTAGTTTGGGTGGAAGGCCATGTAACATGATTGCTGAGCATTCAGCATCTAAGGGTAAACTCACTATTTGTCTTAATTTTTCCTTATTTGAAATAAGTTCTTTGAAAAACTTAGCACAGCTAGGCATCTCTACTAAAGCGTCTAATAGTCTAACGTTTAAGTGCAGGCTTTTAAACATCTCTAGATATTTCCCAAATTGTGCTTCCTGTTTCTCTTTCTTAAGCCTACCAGGGAAGGGTATCCTAGTTCGTGGAATGATTTCTGGGGCTTTAGGTGATACTGGATCTGGTGTAGTGACAGGGGTGTCACTAGGCACTGGATCAGTGGTCGGTTCAGAGATAGGAAGTTGATTTGAAGAATTATCTGAAAACTTCTCATTTCTGGTTTCTTTACCTCCTCTAGTGATGACCATGATTCCTCCTTGATTCTCAACTTTTAAAAACAGTTATATAAGACTGACTTCCAGGTTTTTGATCAAATCTTCTGATATTTTAAGTAAAGCATCAATTTTATCTTGAAAATCTATTACTTGTTTGTTTATGTTCATTTAATCAACCATAAAATTAGTCAAAGTTTCATTATAGTGTTGTTGAGAATTTACGTTGGAATCTGATATATTAGAGGATAAAGGTTGCAGAAACTGAGTATGTGGGTTATTGGTTGGCCGCTGAATGAAAGTTCGATTCAGGGTTTTTAACAGTAGTGACAAGAATTTCTTCCGTACCTTTACAAGGTTGAGATGTAGAAGATTGAAGATCCTTGAAGACTCTGGAGAGATTGTCCACTTGAGCTTGCAGAGCTTTAAAGGATAGGCTTGAAGTACTAGTTACTTCCTTAGCCGGTTCACCAAACTCCCAGTCATGTTGATGCATTGCTATCGTCTCAACTAGCTCCCAAGCTTCTTCAGAAGTATGTGACATGAAATTTCCTTGAGAAGCAGTATCGAGGGTTGACTTGTGCTGAGGAGTCAGACCATTGTAGAATATGCAGATTAGGTTCGTCTTACCCATTTGATGATTCGGACATCTGTTAAGCATCTTCTTAAATCGTTCCCATGCTAGATAGAATGACTCATTGGTTTCCTGTCGGAAACTAACGATATCATCCTTGAGCTTGGTTTGCTTGGAAAGAGGGAAAAACTTAGCTATAAACTTAGTAGCCAACTCTTCCCAAGTATGAATCGAATTGGGTTTGAGTTCATCAAACCAGGTTCGAGCACGCGAAGATAAAGAATAGGGAAAAAGATATAGTCGGGAGACTTCTCTCGAAATCCCTGATTGCTCACAGGAATCAGAAAGTTTGATGAATCTAACTAAATGTGAATTTGGATCATCGAGCGGAAAACCGTGAAATTGGCAGAAGGTTTTGAGTAACTTGAAAACGCTAGGCTTAATTTTGAAGTTTTCGTCGGGTAGCACGATAGGTCCTCCTCTTCCCTCCAGTAGTGGTACATAGGTTGAGGCGAGAGTAATACGATTCGTCATAGCTGATGAAGTTCGGGTTTGGTAGAAAAGAGAGTTTTGGAAAGGAAAGAACAGAAAAGGAAATTTCGGATGATATTGATCTTCCGAAAGGATCGCTAAATAACTAAGACAACTAAATTCCTAAATCGGTCGTTGTAGTCCCCGGCAACGGCGCCAAAAAACTTGACGCCCCACCAACGGTCGATCGGGTTTTCACCCTGTCGTCGGACCGTCTGTCAGCGGCGGCGTCAGTGGAGTTGTTTTAAAATTTTGTTTTATGCTGGGCCTAAGTATACTAAAGCTATGGATAAGTATAGCGATAGGTATGACCTAGGGTCGTTCTTCAAACTACAACGGGCATGGGATCTAGGACTTTAGTTATCTATGGAAATTTAGCTGGGGTTTTAAAAGAGATTTTGGTTTGTTTTGGTTTTAACTAACTACTAATTATCTAAAATTAAACTAAATTAAAGTAAAATGGAGTGGAGGTGGCAACGAGAACTTATAGGTGAAGCGAGTGTTTACTATGATAATTACTCATGCTATTTAGGGGTAGTTAATGAGATAAAGCCTTAGTTAAGATGACATTAATATTTCCTAATGAGCCATAACTACTAGCCTATTATCTATCTAACGAAGAGTTGTCCGCAATCAGATAAATAATATGTCACATGGATAACAGTTATGGAATGTAAACTACACCGGAAGTTGTCCCAAATGTAGCAACCAATTTAAACAACAACCATCCTCGAGTCTTGTCCCCCAATCTCGGACATTTGAGATATCCGAATCATGGCATGAATTGTTGAATAAACAAAAACATGAACAGGGGTTTCCTACCGGGATAAGTTGGGATGGCCTGGTCTAACGGCTGATTAAATTGTTCATCATTATTCCATATAAATCATTTTAACTATTCTATGCATGTTAAACTGATATATGCAATTGATAAATATTCGAAAACCTAATCATGTAACTAATCAGCATAACAGATACTAGCATGCAAACCCTAAGCAACAATCAAACAAGAACATGCAGAAAGGCAGCATAGCAGGGATCAATTTATGCAGAGTGACGGGGTACATGGTTAAGTCACAAGTGTCCCGAAAGTTCTCTCTAAGACACTTGTTAAATGGCCTGAATCTAATCTATCTCTAATCCTACGCTCCGTGTCTCCCTCCGGTAATATTTCAACCAGGAGAACACCGGCCATGTCAAGTTCAACGATCATCAGACACAGAATAATTAGTGGCATACAACTAGCAATTGGCCAAGCCTAGAAGGATGTTACTAACCACAGCATAAGTTGGATAGATAAGCATTTGAGATTCAATTCATAGATTCAAATATAATTCAACAGCATACAAACAGAGTAACAACATGATTTAAGTATAACTACCCTAGCATGGCAACTATCATAGCAAACACAGATTTGTCTAGCTAAGCATGGCAATAATCCTAGCAAGTAATTCTAAACAAGTATAGCAATAGCACAACATTATTTAAAATAACAAGATAGAGATTATAATAAAACCTGACAAAGCGTTATTACAAATCGTGCGACACCGCAGTCTCGGAGCACCTCCGTTACAATTAAGCTACTAATCTACTAGCTTAACTAATCTAATTAACTAACTAACTAATTTAGAGAGAGAGTAGTGAGAGAAAGTGTGTGTAGAAATGTGAAAAAATGAGAAGGTGTGAGATGTGTTGGTATGATGAAATGAGGCTTGTATTTATAGAGATCGCACAACCGTATCCGTAGACCATATCCAAACCTCCAAATGCACAACCGTATCGCAAAGGCGAATAAAAATCACATTTTTAGCACCCAAACGCACGATACGGCTGAGCTGGACCGTATACGGCTGTGCATAGGGTGAATACAGCTGAACTGGACCGTATACGGCTGTGCATGGGCCGTATACGGTCTGCACAGACCGTATATGGTCTAGGTCCAGCCGTATACGGCCTGGTTCAGCCGTATGCTGGTTCCTCGGTTCTTCGTTTCTTCATTCGGGCGTAACTTCTTCGTCGTTTATCCGTTTTGAGCGTTCTTTATATCCACGCGTTCGTATTTTCCTAACGAAGAAAATGACATAAGTTAGAGGTCATAATTCTTTGTTTAGATCAAAAAGTGCTAGAACGAGTGAACGAGAATGATCATGATCGTATTCGTTAGATTTATCGTGTTTTTCGACCATTTTAGATGACTTTTGAAACATTGTCTATATTTTGGCCCATGTGACGAGTTTTAATGATAAAGTATTTATTTTGATTAGTTTCGTCACATATTGGGCTAAAAAGGTGAGATTAATGCACGCAAAAACATGACTTTTTGCGTGTTATCAGGATCCGGTTCAATCCTCCAAGTCTAACAAACAGAGTTCTAAAAAACAAGATGTGCCTGTAAGTAATCGATTTACTGCTTTGAATTCTGATTCAGGAGATTTACATGTTGTGGAGTCTGGAATGCATAACTTGAAGATGAAGGGATTACATGTTCGAGGTAAGAGTGTTGTGGACGATGTGGGGGATTTTAGTGATGTGGAAGCCGAGTTTAATGAAACGACTGATTTTGTAGGTAACCCTAAGGTTCAATTTACTTCCGAGGGGGCAAGCACTCCCGGATTGGATGTTTCTAATGGTTAGTTTAGCTTCATGGAATATTAGGGGCATGAATCGCGTCCCTAAACAAAGTGAGGTTCAACAGGTTATTCAAGAAAATAATTTAAGTGTTTGTGCTGTCTTGGAGTCTCATATTCACTCATCTAAACTTCAAACCATCTGTTCGAAGTTATTCTCTCATTGGGACTGGGTGTCCAATGCTATAATGAAAACCGGAACTATTAACATCCATAATATCAATAGCCTCAACACATTCCTTAAACTCACGCATTGCAATGGAATAACCAGAAGGGCCGGTAGAAGTATCCTCTAGATTAAGAAGAGCATTAAAGTCACCCAATAAAACCCACGGCCTTCCATTAACAAACCTTCTATGCTTACATAAGTTGGTCCACAATTCTCTTCTATGAACGTAGGCATTACCCGCATAGATAAAAGAACAAAAAAATACCTTCTTTTTCGACCGAATACCCAATTGGCAGTGAATAACCTGATCCGATGGATGAATGTACATAAGATCAACAACACCAGGGTCCCACCCAACAATAATTCTAGTACCTCCAGCACAATAATTCGATATTATGGATGTTAATAGTTCCGGTTTTCATTATACTTGGAATCAGAAACCCAAAAGTAATGATGGCATTTTGAGAAAGATTGATAGAGTTATGGGGAATGTGGAGATGTGTTCTATGTGGCCGGGGTTAGTTTCTCTATTTCAACCATATCGCATCTCGGATCATAGTCCTGTGGTATTTAAATTGCCTGCGTCTTCTGGAAGGTTGTCTAAACCTTTCAAGTTCTTTAATTTGTTAGCTCATAAGGCTGGTTTTTAAGGATTATAGGTGATGTATGGAAAACTCAGGTTATTGGTTATAACATGTATCGGATCACTAGTAAACTGAAATTATTAAAGAAGCCTTTACGTAAGCTCATGCGGGACCAAGGAAATCTGCATGATAAGGTTGTGAAACTTCGGGTGGAGTTAGATAAAGTGCAAAAGGAGCTTGATGACCACCCTGATTCGCTTGTTCTAAGAGAGGAAACTTCTCATTATTTAATGGCTTTTAATCAGGCCATTCTTGATGAGGAACGATATTTAAAGCAAAAGTCAAAGATTGATTGGCTTCGTGAAGGGGATAGCAATTCGAAGTATTTTCATATTGTGGTAAAGGAGAAGGCTAGTAGAAACAGAGTTAATGTTGTTCTTGATTCTCAGAATCGGCTTTTGGATGGGGATCGGGTTCCTATGGCTTTTGTGGAACACTTTCGGAATTTTTTGGGACAAACAGAGAATGTTCAACCTCTATTTGATGAAGGCCTGTTTGTTAAGAAGATCTCAATTGACAAAGCTAATGGTATGATCCGAGAAATATCAAAGGAGGAGGTTAAATTAGCTATGTTTTCTATTGGGGATAGTAAATCTCCGGGCCCGGATGGGTTTTCTGCTGCCTTTTATAAGAAGGCTTGGGAGATTGTAGGTAATGATGTTTATTTGGCTGTTTGAGATTTCTTTTTGAATGGATGTCTTCTTCGGGAATTGAATCATACATCTATTGTATTAATTCCTAAAGTTACTACCCCAGCTCGAATTAATGACTATCGCCCAATATCTTTATGTAATGTGCTTTATAAGTGTATTAGTAAAATTCTTACTAATTGAATTAAAGATACTTTGGGTGATATTATCAGTGATAATCAATCGGCATTTGTCCCTGGAAGATCCATTTCGGATAATATCCTTTTGACTCAGGAATTAATGAGGGGATATCACCTTCGTAAAGGGCCTCCTAGCTGTGCTTTTAAGGTTGATATCCAAAAGGCGTATGATACAGTTCATTGGTCTTTCTTAAGGCGCATATTACATGGATCTGGGTTTCATCCTCATATTATAAAGCTGATTATGGCATGTGTTACCTCGGTAACATTTTATGTTAACGTTAATGGCCACTCTTATGGGTTTTTCAAAAGGGGAAGAGGGCTTCGTCAAGGAGATCCTTTGTCCCCATATTTGTTTACTTTGGTGATGGATATTCTTACTTTGTTATTCAGGAAATGGATTAATGATTCACAAGGATTTGAGTTTCATAATCACTTTGATACGCAAAGGATTGTGAATATATGTTTTACAGATGATCTGTTCTTATTTTGTAGAGGAAGTGCTACTTCTGTCCAAATTGTTTCTCAGGTCATGACTGAGTTTTCGGAGGTTTCGGGTTTAGCTCCAAGTATCCCTAAGAGTAGTTCCTTCTTTTGTAATGTGCCTAATTCTGTTCGTAATGATATTCTTTCGTTTATGCCTTTTTCAGAAGGGCAGCTCCCTGTTCGATAGTTAGGCGTTCCATTGATTTCACCAGGTTTATTATCTAGGGATTGTAAACCTTTAGTTGAAAAGGTTCAGAATAGAATTGGAAATTGGAAAAACAAGTGGCTATCGTTGGCAGGAAGGCTGCAACTTGTATCTTCAGTGCTATCTTCGCTGCAGGGTTATTGGGTTGCTTTGTTTATTCTCCCTGCTAACATTATTAAAGAAATTGAAGGGCTGATAAGAGGTTTCCTCTGGTTTCAAGGGGATATGAAACGTGGTAAAGCTAAAGTCTCATGGAAAGTCGTATGTCTCCCTAAGTCTGAAGCTGGTCTTGGAATTAAAAGACTTGATTTTTGGAATACGGCTCTTATGGCTAAGCATATTTGGAATATTTTAGTTCATAAGGACTCTATGTGGGTTAGGTGGATTTATTTTCATAAGCTTAGGGGTCGAAGTTTTTGGGATATTACGGCTAAAGGGGATATGAGCTGGTGTTGGAGGAAGATTCTTCAATTACGTGATAGCCTTCGAAAGAACTTTTGGTTTTCTATTGGTGATGGTACATCCATTTCGGTTTGGTTTGATACATGGCACTTGTTATGTCCGTTGGCTAGATTAATTTCTCGCTATTAAATTACTAAAGACTGTCAAATATCGGACAATATTGCGGATGTGGTTATCGGTAATACTGGGAATTGGCCTGCTTCTTGGATTTCGAGATACCCATCTCTTTCTCAGCTCCCGGTTCCGACTTTGGTAAATGATTCTGATAAGTTGTTTTGGAGAACTCTAGAGGGAGATTTGGTTGATTTTATGACCAACTATGTTTGGTAATCCATTCGGCCTAGAGCTGATTTGATTGATTGGGCCTCTGTTGTTTGGTTTTCCTTTTGCATTCCTCATCATGCTATTCAACTATGGCTGGTTTTAGGTGAACGGTTGAAGACTCAAGACCGGTTGAAGCAATGGGATGTTGGTTCTTCTACCAACTTAAACCTGCTTAGGTTTCCTCTTTGTAACACCCAACCGGATTCTCATTCTCACTTATTCTTTGAATGTCAATTTTCTTCTCAGATTTGGTTAGAGGTTTTGAAATTCTCTGGTTTCAATGTACAATATACGTCTTTGGTGGATTGTATTGATAGGATTAAACCTTGGTCTTCTCGGAAATTTATTAGAATTATCATCTTTAAGCTTCTTCTTGGTGCAACATCTTACGTTATTTGGCATGAGCATAATATCCGTCTATTTCAGAAGAAAAGGCGTTCCAAAGATCAGGTGGTGTCTTCTATCTTAGAAGAAATTCGTTACAGGCTTTTTTCTTTCTGATTCAAGCCTTCTGGATGGGTTTCTAAGGTGATGAAGACTTGGAATCTTCCATGTACTCTTATTATCGGGGGCTGATTTCTCTCAGTATGAGGCGGTTACAGTGGATCTTTGCTTGGTGGTCTGATTTTAGTGTTATTTGTTTTGTTTGTGGTTGTTCAAGTGGTTGTCATATACTTGGCCTGTCAAGTATATGTGCTTAGTATTTTCAGTTTGTTACTCTAAGCTTTGTGCGTGTAACGTTATATCATTTATAAAATTTACCAGGGTAACTCCCTTTTACCCAAAAAAAACTTAGATGGAATGCTTTCCCGTTGTGAAGAATCAAACCTCGTTCTGAATTAGGAAAAATGTCACTTCAAATTGAAAGAGGGCATAGTTCTTGGACACAACATATCCAAATCTGGAATCGAAGTTGATAAAGCAAAGTTGAAACTATCTGAAAGCTTCCACCCCCTACTTTTGTGAAATCTATCCGAAGTTTTCTAGGTCATGCTGGATTCTACCGTCTCTTTATTAAGGATTTCTCTAAGATATCTCGACCTATGACTCATCTTCTCAAAAAAGATATTCCGTTAGACTTTACAGATGAATGTCTCCAAGCTTTCAACTGCCTGAAGGATCAACTTGTACATGCACCGATCATGGTTGCTCCAGACTGGAGTCTTCCTTTTGAAATCATGTGCGACACCAGTGACTTCGCCGTTGGAGCTGTACTAGGACAACGGAAGGAGAAACACTTTCAACCAATCTACTACGCCAGAAAAACGCTCACGGATGCTCAAGAAAACTACACAACTACAGAGAAAGAGATTCTCGCGGTAGTATTTGCTTTTGATAAATTTCGTTCTTATCTAATTTTGTCCAAAACTATTGTCTATACAGATCACGCCGCTTTAAAATACCTTTTCAAAAAGCAAGATGCCAAGCCACACCTACTACGATGGATCCTACTCCTACAATAATCTAATATCGAGATTAAAGACAAGAAAGAAGCAAGAAAATGTCACGGCTGATCATCTTAGCCGATTGGAAAATCTATTTATGGAAAAGTTGCACGAGAAAGACTTTCAAGACCGGTTCCCTGAAGAACAACTCATGACTGTCGGAGGATACCAACAAGGATCACAATTCACACATAACCCTTGGTATGCTGACTTCACCAACTATCTGGTAGGTAAAATAGTACCAAAAGGGATGCCAACTTCCCAGAAATTAAAATTCTTCTAAGACATAAAAAACTACTACTGGGACTATCCTTATCTCTTTAAAATATGGCAGATAAAATTATTAGAAGATGTGTCGATAGGAAAGAGGCGGACCAAATTCTACACCAGAGCCACCACGGACCTACTGGAGGACACCATGGTATCCATATGACTGCATGAAAAGTTTACGACACTGGATTTTATTGGCCTACCATATTTCGAGATGCTTACGATCTGGTGAAGCGTTGTGATATCTTTCATAGGCAAGGCAACATCTCAGCACGGAATGAAATGCCACTTACTAGTATCCAGGCCGTGGAGATCTTCGATATTTGGGGATTAGACTTTATGGGACCATTCCCTAAATCTAACGGCAAAGAGTACATTTTAGTCGCAGTAGATTACATCTCCAAGTGGGCCGAAGCACAAGCTCTTCCGACCAGTGATGCAAAAGTAGTAACCCAGTTCCTCAAAAAGCTGTTCAGTCGATTAAGAACTTCGAAGGCTATAACCAGTGATCGTGGTACTCATTTCTGCAATACTCAGTTCATGAGGGTACTACAACAATATGGAGTTACTCACAAGACTTCGATGGCTTATCACCCCCAAACAAATGGGCAAGCCGAAGTAACAAATCGAGCTTTGAAAAGGATTCTGGAACGAACTGTAGGAAGTCATGGGCAAAAGTGGGTCGAAAAATTAGATGACGCATTGTGGGCAAACACCATTAGGAACCACACTGTGTCGGCTAGTTTACGGAAAAGCGTGTCATTGTCGCACCCCCAAATTCGGGTTGCGGAAGCGAATCGGGTCAGGGCACGACTAATCAATAATCATAGCACAAAGATATAATGAACGACTTTATATGCGTCGTTTTACAACTTGTATTGATAAAATCTCTGAATTCATAATCATAGCACAAAGATAATAATCTCTGAATTCATTTCATTATACTTAAATTTGTGATGACGCATTGTGGGCAAACACCATTAGGAACCACACTATGTCAGCTAGTTTACGGAAAAGCGTGTCATTGTCGCACCCTCAAATTCGGGTTGCGGAAGCGAATCGGGTCAGGGCACGACTAATCAATAATCATAGCACAAAGATATAATGAACGACTTTATATGCGTCGTTTTACAACTTGTATTGATAAAATCTCTGAATTCAGAGATTACCTTTGTAGTTGTTCGTCCACCTTTCGCTACTTTTTCGTACCCGGTGCACCACCTTTCGCTACTTTTTCGTACATGGTGCACCACATTTCACTCCTTTGCTAATGTGAGCCTAGGGATGCTAATGTGAGCCATATTTTCCCTATGAATACAGCCCCTAGGCTTTCATTTGAAGATGTCCCATATGCATTAGGTATATTTCTCTCTTTAGATGACTATGAGATTGTCACTACTGAGATAGAGAAAACTGACAAGTTTATTGAAGGTTTTCCGTCTAAGTGGAAAATGCATGGTGTGATGATTAAAGACAATGATGAGAGGTATGCATTTATGACCTTAGAGCAGGCTATTGATAAGCTCAGAGGTTATGATTTCACCAAGAAGACTAGAGATACTGATTTTGATCAGGTTCAGGATCCGGGACTATACCATGGAAAATCAACTATCTCTACTTCTTCATCAAATTCGACCACTGCTTTGTTAGTCGGTATTGCTGATGGAAAGGGTGAAATGATTAATGATGAACTGTGTCTCCTTACATCATCTGGTAGTGAAGCAAAGGGGAAATCATCAGAGAAGTCACCTCAGGAGCATCAAAAGATGCCTATGAGTGTGAAATCTGCGGAGCAACAACTGTATGTTCTTGCTTCCTTTGTTGCTTCATATGAAAACTACATTGAGGGTAAAATCAATGATCCGATTATGTTTGATGAAGACTATGATCAAATAGACACTGATTATCTTGAAGAAATAGAGCTCCAGGATCAACTTGCTATGTTGTCTAGGAGAGTTAAAAGTTTCTTGAAGAAAACTGGTAGAAAGATAATTGGCAATCAATCAAGGTTTGATAAGACCAAGATCAAGTGTTTTAACTGTCAAGGTTATGGAGACTTTGCTCGTGAATGTCAAAGACCTAAGGTTTAAAATGGCAATGGGAAACAAGTCTCGGGAAATTCTCTTGCTTCTAAAGCCTTAGTGGTAAAGCAGTTAGATAGATCTTATGATTGGAAGACTCGGTCAGAGGAAGCTTTCATGGCTGAGATCGATGATCAAGATAAAACTGTTGAGTCCACATCCTATATGCCTACTGATTCTGATTTTCAAGTAGAGGTGCCGGAACTTCAAGTGAAAGCAAGTGATGAAGACGTATTGTACATGGATTCAACTGTAAATATGAGTCCAGAAGACTTTGTAGCACACATGGCTGAAATACAAACAAACAAGAAAAGGGTATGTATTGTTATTCTTACTCTTGCTGATGTCTGTTACTTAGTTATTAATTTGCAGTCACAGGTTAGTGTTTTAACTGTAGCAAACAAAAACCTGTCTTCTAAAGTTAGCATATTGACTGAATCTAGTAAGACTGTAGTATCCGACCTTGAACTGGCTAAGATTGATGTACGGAGGTTAGGGGAGGATAAACAAGCCTTAAAAGATAAGATTAAGTCCGATATTTCTGATAAAACTGCACTTAGAGATACCATTAATGAAAAATCTATAATCATAGATGGTTTCTATTTGAATCTAAAGGACTTAAATCAAATTGCTAATAAAGATAAGGAGTTAGCTGAGTATAAGTTAAAACTAGTTGAGCAAAATTGTAAGATAGAAAACTATAGAACATCTAAGATGGATAAAATGCTTGATGCTCAACGTAGTGTAAATGATAAGACTGGTTTAGGTTACAATGAGGTACCTCCTCCATTCAATTCAAATTACACTAAGACTCTTGTAGATATTGAGGTGACTGAAGCAAATCCTGAAATGAAGGTAACTAATAAGTCAGAACAGTTAGAGGTACAAAAGGATGTTATTAAGAATCCTATATCTGATGATGGTAAGAAGATTCAATTCAGTAAAGTACATTTTGTATCAAGTGGAATGATGAATGATACCAAGACAGATGCTGAGATTAATAAGGAACAATCTAGTGATCCTTTAGTGCCTAAGACTCCGACTGCGAATGCAAAAGTTGGTAAACCACGGAAACGGAGGTCCTGCTTCAAATGTCATCAAAAGGGACATGTGGCTTCTTGTTGTCCAAATAAGAAGTTGGAAGCATCACATAAGTTTCTGAATACTGAAAAGACACCGACCAGTTCTAGTTCAATGGTAGATAGGTTAAGCTCTAAACCAGGATTAGGGAGCAAACCTGTAAACATTCTGAAGAGAGATGGTAATCATAGTGTCTCCCCACCTAAGCCTAAAAGGTTTTATATTCTGAATGAAAATACTCTCACTAAGCCTAGAGATAAGACACCTTCGAGGTTTAGGACCCCCAGTAGAAACCATAGTCAATTTGAAAGTGGTTCTACTTCAGGTACACAAGGATCTAAGTATGTGCCTAGGAGGTTTTCTTCTCACTATCCTCATAGGCCTAAGACTACAGATCATCAACAATCTCAAACTCCTGTGAAAGTTACCAAGACTCTCGATGGGAATAGTTATGGTTACTTTAAAGAGGTTCAGATTGTAGATGATCAGGGACAAACCAAGACCGTAATGGCTTTGGTCCCTCTTGAATACTAATCGTGTACAACTTGTTATGTGTAGGAGCAGATTGTGAACAAGGATAGCTGGTGATATGTAGACAGTGGAATGAAGTCTACTGAAGGACTTCAAGGATGGTCTCAAGCAAAAAGTAACCTTTGCAGGAGATAAAGGAGGAGTAATTACGGGAAACGGAAAAGTTTCAAATGGAACTTTGACTCTAGAGGATGTGAATTACGTTGAAGAACTGACTCACAACCTAGTGAGTGTTTCCCAAGTCTGCAATAAAGGTCATCCAGTTCATTTCAATGAAAAGGAGGCTTTAGTTCTGAAGCCAGGCTTCTCAATTCCTGAAGAATGGATATTGATGAGGGCACCAAGGAAAAAGGACATTTATGCTATCAACATGGGTGTTCCTAACTCTTCAATGGTGTCTACATGTTTATTATCCAAGGCTTCTAAAGCAGACGCCTTATTATGGCATAAGAGAATGGCTCACCTGAATTTTAGAAAAATGAATTATATAACCAAAAATGGATTAGTTCTGGGTGTACCACAAAAATGTTTCGAGTCTGAAGATAAGTGTGTTCCTTGCATGAAAGGAAAGCAGAACAAGAAACCACACAGATCTAAGACTGAAAACTCAATCTCTATGCCATTTGAATTGCTACACATGGACCTCTTCGGCCCTATAAGCAAGAGAAGTGTAGGTGGCAAATGGTACTGTTTAGTTGTCACAAATGATTACTCTAGATTCTCTTGGGTATTCTTTTTGGGATCTAAGGATGAGACTCCAAGAATTCTTATGGAGTTCTTAGATTTAATAGAGAATGTCTATAGAACATGAGTTAAGAGAATTCGTGGTGATAACGGAACAGAATTCAAGAATTCAACGTTAAGTATCTATTGCTTAAGCAAAGGGATACAACATCAATTCAGTGCACCATATGAACCTCAACAGAACGGTGTTGCTGAAAGGAAAAATCGAATGTTGATTGAAGCTGCTAGAACAATGCTTGCAGATTCAAAGTTTCCGGTTATTTTTTAGGCAGAAGCAGTGAACACGGCATGTCATGTTCTAAATCGAGTTCTTACGGTTAAGAGACATAACAAGACATGTTATGAGCTTTTGAAGAATAATAAACCTAACTTGAAAGGTTTTGAGCCTTTTGGAGTTTCATGCTCAATATTGAAGACTTGTAACGATATATTCTTTTAATAAAATTTACCAGGGTATACTCCCTTTACCAAAAAAAAAAGAAAAAAAATTGGTGAGAAGGCTGATGAAGGATTTTTCCTAGGTTATATGCCCAATTCGCCAAACAAAAGAGTCTTTAATAAAGTCACAGGACATTTGGAAGTAGTTTATAACATTGAAGTTACGAGCTACTCACCTGATGTTCACAAGGGAGTTGATTGGCAATTTGATAATTCTGATCTTTTTGCATCATTCAAGGTCCCTATCAGTGACTATGCCAGTGATTCAGAGATACCTAAACATTTATTGTCCGGAGATGAGGATATTGGTCCTGCCTCAACATCGAGTGTTCAAAATTATGGAGTCAAGACAACTGTTGATCCAAATGAAGCCTCCTGAAGTGGATCACAAAAATGATCTATGGAAACAACTCAAGAAGAAGATAGTCCAGAGCTTATAACGAAAAGGTTGCTTGATGATATTATTACTCCCTTGCGAGAGTTAAGGATATCTTCTGATAAGTTTCTACAGGAAATTGAGAATGAGGAGATTGGTACTAATCTGGATGATGATATACAGGTTGAACCGGTAACGGTAACTTGGACAAGTAAGAATCATCCAGTTGAGAACATCATAGGTGATCCGGAAATACGTATGCTAACCAGAAGTCAAGCTAAGGCTAGTACCTCAACATACCCTACTATATCTACTAGTCTGAATAATTCTCCTGATGATTTAGAGTACCTAAGCTTGTATTCTGAAATGAAAGAGACAGGGATACCCAATCAATGTCTTTATTCATGCTTTATCTCACAAGTTGAGCCTAAAAATGTTCAAATGGCTCTAAATGACAGTTCGTGGGTGGAAGCGATGCAAGAAGAACTATCTCAGTTCTCCAAAATACAAGTATGGGAGTTGGTTGACCTTTCAAAGGGAGAGTATCCAATTGGAACTAGATGGGTATTTAAGTGTAAGAGAGATGATCGGGGAGTCATTACTCGCCATAAAGCTCGTCTAGTGGTTAAAGGTTTTAATCAACAAGAGGGTATAAATTACAATGAAGTGTTTGCACCAGTTTCTAGGCTTGAAGCAATTAGGGTATTCTTAGCATTTGCCTCATTCAAAGAGATAGAAGTTTATCAGTTGGATGTTAAGAGTGCCTTCTTATATGGCAAAGTAGAAGAATTGGTGTATGTTTCACAACCGTCAGGGTTTGCTGATCTGGATCATCCAGATAGAGTATATCGCTTGAATAAGGCTCTATATGGATTACATTAAGGACCTAGGGCATGGTATGGAACACTATCAACGTATCTACTTGAGAATGGATTTACAAGAGGATCATATGATAGTACACTTTTTGTAAAATGGAAGAAGAAAAACTTCCTTCTTGTTCAAGTATACGTTGATGACATTGTCTTTACATCATCTGACGAAAAGATGTGTCAAGAATTTGAGCAAGTAATGAGGATAAAGGTCGAGATGTCTGCAATGGGAGAGTTGAATTTCTTCTTAGGATTACAAGTTGATCAAAAGAAGGATGGATTTTTTATTCATCAATTTAAATACACTGCTGAATTATTACAGCGATTTAAGATGGATGAAAGTAAATCTCTCATACTCCTATTCCAGTAAATCATGGACTTGGTCCTGATACATCGAGTGATCAGGATGTGGATCCTACTCTTTATAGGGCCATGATTGGATCACAAATGTATCTCACTGCCTCTCGGCCAGATATTATGTTTGCTATTTGTATTTGCTCACGATATCAAGCAAATCCGAAAGAGTCACATATGCAAGCTGTTAAACGAATCTTTCGTTACCTCAAAGGGAAACCTAAGCTGAGACTTTGGTATCCGACTGATGGAGACTTAGATTTAATAGCTTATACTGATTCGGATTATGGAGGATGCAATCAAAATAGGAAATCTACAACTAGGGGATGTCAATTCTTAGGAGGTAGATTAGTATCTTGGCAGTGCAAGAAGCAAAGCTCAGTAGCCATTTCTACATGTGAAGCTGAGTATGTTGCAGCTGGCAGCTGTTGCTCTCAAGTACTTTGGATTCAATAGCAACTGCAAGATTATGGGTTGAATATAACCAATACTCCTATGATGATTGATAACAAATCAACAATGTCAATCACCAACAATCCGGTGAAGCACAACAAAACTAAGCACATTGATATTCGACATCATTTTATTAGAGACTGTGCTGAGAAGAATTTGATTAAGTTAGTTAAGGTTCCATCTCTGGATAACTTAGCACACTTGTACACAAAGACATTCGACAGAGCTCAATTTGAGACGTTGGTTCAACTTAATGGAATGAGAAATCCAGAGTGATTAGTCTTCCAAGGGTTTTTATGTAATAGTTAGTAGCTTTTCATAATAAAAGGGGGGGGGGGGTGTATGACATTCATTTGCTTGTTACCTAAGGGGAATCGGCTTCTTTAAAGAATATATAAATATTATTCTTTAAAACTGTTTAAGTTTTTGTCTGCAAAAACTAAGGGAAATGATAGTACATTAGGAAAATAAGCTTGTTAACAATAACCTTAAGTCCTAAATATGATGTGTTAGTAGATTCTCATAAGCGTAACTCACATTATGATTCCTTTGCCAGGTATGTACCTATATTTTTATTATTATACACCTTTTTCCGCAAGTAATAATTTGCTATTTTTATTGCTATATAGATAGATTCATCATATGATATACTGGTAGGCAAATTATGCAATAATTTCTAAAGCATTTAAGAAGTAATAATATGATTGAGTGTTAATCTATGTGCCTATTATGTGATATATGACATAAGTCTTAAATATTGAAGGATGGTATTTCCATACACTGTTAATATGTAGCAAAAATGACAAATGGTATGAAACTTATATGGTTATTAACTTGGCTAATGATTTCTCTGTTGTACGTAAGTACAGACCTGAAGCTATTAGCTAGGTCAATAATCTCAAGCTTATAGTGTTCATACTAAGGGATCCTCTGTTGTATGTCAGTACAGACCTGGAACCACTAGTATCTTCAATATAAGTTTGATATTTGTCTAAATTTAAAATAACATAAGTGTACTTTATGTACCTTAGTTATAAATTCAGTGTTATGTGTTTTACTTGATATCACAGTATATCATGTTATAGGAAACATAAGTTAATACTCATACAAACAATAAAAAGTTTGCTTAGAAATTTGAGTATAATTTGTTTATGTGTATTATAATATCGGTAATCATCTTGAAATGTCTATGTAAAAACTTCACTTTTGTGACTAATTATAAAATAATTATGCTTTGTGGATAAAGGTTGATAAAGTTATAATTTTATAAATATAAGTTAATAAATGGTAAAGTGAGTAATAGTGTGTCTACCACTTATTAGAATTTCATGAGGTATGTATACTAACAATCTGTTTAGACTTTTAATAAAATCTAAGAGATCTTATTCTTCCTAATATGATCCCTTAGCAGATAGATTCTTATTCAGTTCATTTATTTTATTTGTTTTTGTACTTAATTTTATTTACAAGTGTTTGATAAAATGGTACTTGATACCACTGTTTGTTTATATGCGTTATGTTTCTATTTCTTGTTTATCTAAAGTTATCTTATTTTATTTTATTACTCTTTGGAATTAAACTATACTGAATATTCTCATCTATGTTGAACAATCATAACAAATACAAGTGAAAAATAATTTATTATCTTGGACTTGTGTATAGATTTAATACCGTAAGGTATATAAGTAAATAATTTTAAACATTTTATTTAAAATGTATAGGCTAAATAGTTACATAGATAACTATAAACGTAAATGGGTTTTCAATTTATACTTAGTATTAAATTCGCATTTTAATTAATTTTGCGAGTTTGCCTAGTCAAACCCTGCGAATCGAGTTCCAATCTGTGAATCGAGTATAGAGTATAAAAGGGATGGTCAAACGAGTCAATGACCGAACCCATTTCATTTGCGAGTTCACTTGAGCGCGTGAACTAACTTAGAGCGAACCGAGACTAAACTCACTTTTCGTTTGATTCTAATTTCACGTATACTGGAACGAGTTTTTGAATCCGTAGATTTTGTACACCTTTTCATTGCGATCATTTTGAGGTATACATTAACGGATTTCATCGCATATTTAACTTGAAATGAAAGTTTCTATGCAATTAGGGTTTCTAGTTAAATGTTAAACGATTCACGTAGAGTCAAGGTGTTATTTAACATGAATCACTAAGATTAATGTTAATCGAACCTAAAATAAACGTAAATCCATCGATAGATTGCTTTAAAATTGGTAATTTAATCGATTTGATGTTCAATCCGCAGCGGCACTTTATGTTGCGAGTTGACATTTTCAACTCAGATCACAGCGACTGATTTGCGAGTTGAAACATATGTTAGTTGACTCGTTGACCTTGAGAGTTGAACACTTGATCATTGACTTATTGACTTGCGGACTAAGTAGGTCTACGGATCGACTTGCGAGTCGAGCTGCGGAATGACTTGGTTAGCAAGTTGAATGGGTTGACGAAGTGAGTTGCGAGTTGAGTTTGATTTCTGCGAGTTGAGAATTAAATTTTTTAAACAAACGTAACTTGCGACTTAAACTTTTAATGTAATAAGTTGCATTACAAATTATATCTAACTACAACTTATGACTTTAAAAGATTCACTAATATATGTTTTGACGTAAGAATTATATATTGATACGTAATAAAATATATTTTATATGTATACATATACGATTGTTGAGTTTATACTAATACGTTATATATATGTATTAATGTAACTTACAACTAATTAGTAATAAGTTAAAATTATTGATATATACGACTTGAGACACTAATATAACAAGTTATATATATAACTTACAACAAAGATGTTTGATGAATATTGTTATTCATAATACATTATAGTTTAAAATTTATCTTATGTTGGTAACGTGCATTAATTGTGTTTGTCATTTGTGTTCTTTTACAGATATGGTGAGACAGTTCGATAAAGGTCACAATATTCTTGTTGATCTTGATCTTTCGGCACGCGGAGCTAGCAAAGTAGCTCAGGTGCTGACGTTCTTTGCACGTTCTCGCATTCGATATGCGATTATGGAATCTCCGCCTATATCTCAGGATATATTGACTAATTTTTGGACTAGGATCTAGTATGATGAGACCGTTATACGTACAACAATTGACTGGTTGTGTTTGATGCTTCTGACTTACGTTAGATTCTACAATTGGGTACTGTAGAACAGGAGGATGGACCCACGGAGTACCAAATGGACTTCATTGAGGGTTCTCTTGGACGTATGGGTTATACGGGCGAACGAAGAGGATGCCAGTTTCTCAAGGCCCTTGTTATGGGGCAATGGAGATTTTTTTGGCACGTTATTGTCACTATTTTTGGACCGAAGAAGGGCGGTTTTGATGAGTTGAGCCCTGCTCTTATATCGGTTGTACTGTCACTGGTTTATAATAAACCATACAGTTTTTGTGATTATATTTTTGGAGAGCTAGTACGCCAGATATCGGGGACAATGAGATCTCGATTTTTGATCTACCTGAAGTTTTGCATGTTGATCATCCGTTCTCGGATTGCTGATCTTGTTATCCCTGAGCCGCATCTATGTGTCGATACAATAGCGCTCAGAGGATACAACGTGATGTTTCAGCAGACTATTCATCGTGAAGAATATGTCAAGCCTAAGATTCGTGATCTTTTTGGATATATTCTTTATGCGGCTTATGTGACGCCACCAAATAATGGTTGGCTGGATGTTGATGCTGCTGCTATTGTTCCTGATCCTATAGCTGATGTGGTTCAACCTGAAGATCCATAAGAGCTCATCGAGGAAGTTTTGGAATAGGCTGGACAGGAGGGGCAGCAGGTGAATGCTGAGGTAGTTGCTCAAGTGGTGTAAGATGTGCTTGTACAGAATGATGATGCTCATGATCTGCTTCTTCAAGCGATTGATCAATATATTGATGTTACATCTGCACATGTATGTATTCATTATAGTTAATAAACTAATGATATAGAAACTTAGATGATAGAGCTTTAAGCTAATCATAAATTTTAATATTATTGTAATTAGGAACCGATGGATATGGAACCAGAGGTTGATAGACCTACAGGTTCTACGTCTGTGGTCCTACCTTCTAAGGTATTATACGTTATTGACATATAGAACGTGTATGATAGAGCGTTATGCTAATCATTAATGTTTAATATATAGGATACTGAGGCTGGTCCGTCAGGTGGACGTGATGGTGAAACTACATCAGATTCTGATTCTGATGATGTTCGACCTTTTTCACCGCCTGCTGATATGATTCCTTATAGATTTGGACATATAACGGATCCAACTTTAAAAGGAAAATGCACAGATGATGATTTAGATCCTGATTTTAACGTGTTAGATGGGATCTTGATGAGGAAGAAGAGTTTTTGGAAACTCGGAGCCGTAAAAGGGCTAGAGCTTCTACTAGACAATTGACTATTGGTCTAGGTTAGTTTATAAATAGCTAGACATTAATTATCTTGTTAGTTAATCGAGAGTTATAAACTAAGACATATTTATCTGTGATAGTTGCTCGGGATAGACCGCAGGATGAGCAGGTGTCACAACAGGTGGTTACTGAACCGATATCTGTACCTACTGAGGTAAGGGATATAAGTTTAGTTATACATGTGTTATATAATTGATTAGAGATTGAGACATAGTAATCTATAACATTTACTTATTTCATTTTATATAACTTGACAGAATGAGATTGTTGATTTAGTACGTACGGTAAAGTTTCCGACTACTAAAGCAAGCAGATTTGCTGCTAGCCTGCTCACGGCAGCGTTATCTCAACCTATCCCACCACCTACCATTGCATCTCATATTTCTTCACTTACACCACCTGGACCATCAAATATCTCTGTTACTCCTACAACTGATGCTGAAAGGATTACATCCTTAGAGTTGCGAGTTAAGGAGTTAGAGAAAGTTACTTCAAATATTCCAGAGTTTGTAGCTCAGAACCTTCTTTTCGCACAGCAGATTACTCAACAGAGTACATCTTACAAGACACACTGCTGGAGACTCATACCACTTTGCTTCAAGATTTTACTACCCAGCGACTGAAGCTTGATTCCTTAGAACGTTTAGCGTTGAGAGTGAATTCAGGATAGTCAGCTCAGGGGGAGATATTGGTATATTTAGAGTCTTGCAAACAAGATGAGTTAAGGAAGAAAAGAGATGATGACAAAGACGATGATCCCAGTGCACCGAAAGATGGTGAGCTAACTGGTCCTTCAAAGACTAGTGAGCAAACTATGAGTCATGGGGAGTCGGCGGGTGCAAGTGGTGATGGTGCTGGTACAAGTGCTGCGGGTACAAGTGAAGCTGGTAAGACAGCTTAGACTTGTGTAGTTATTTGTACTTAGGATTTAGTTGAATTATGATTGTAAATTATAATTGTAACTTAATATTTTTTGGTAATATATTCGGCTTGAGATTATTATTAAAAGTTAAATATATTAAAAATTATTTGAGTTATATATGTTATGTAGAATTGTGATCGAAAGTCTTCCGAATCATTGAGTAGTCGAGCGGCGTGTCCCAATTAGTTTTGGCGGTCAAATTTCTATGATAACATACATATTTTAGACTTGAGAGTTTGTTATAACTAACAAGTTTAATATGAAAAATCTTTAACTAGACAAAGATATATAATTTTAAGATATAATTGAAAGTTAAGTTTTTGAAAAATAACAGTTCAATTAAGTCTTGAAATTATATAAGTTAATAAATTGTAAACTTAAATGTTTGGTGATTACTCACAATATATTAGAGTTTAAGTTTAATTAATATTTGTTAAGTGTTTTATAAAAGACTTAAGAAATTTTAGATTGATTTACGGTAATCAATAAAAGATTTATAAGTTAATTATTGCGTTTATATTATGGACTAATTACAAAAAAGGATTAATAAAGAAATTCTTAGATTGATTCAGAGAAATCAATGAAGGATTTTAAATTATTAATATTTATTTGTGTTTATGTGTTTCTAGGGATTGAAATGCTTGATCTATCAGATTCAGAAAGTGATTTTCTTGATGAGATAGATGAAGACATTAATTATGATTTGGAAGAAGGAGAGTTTCAACCACATAAAGATTGGACTGCTGTTTCAGAGATAGACCTAGACATGGGTGTAGATCCAGATGCAAATATAGATGAACACCATGTGAGCCCATCTAGAACAGAGATTGTATTTGAAGATGAAGAAGGTCCTAAAGTTGTTGATGTAGATGAAGATATCGATGAATCAACCGATTATAAAGAAGAGATTCCTGATAAGCATAAAGACAATCCGATGTTCAGACCTTTAGAGAAAAAGAAAAAGAAAAGAGTTGGAGTTTCGGAGGTTGATATTACAAGAAAACGCGAAGCGCGTAGAGAAATTATCGGTTGGTATTTTGATTCTGACCTGAAGCTTTTTGCAATCAAAAGGTTTGACAGAGTTCAATATTTTGAGTGAAAGCTTGCAGTGTTCAGTTCTCTACCTAAATATGAGATTCGAGACTTGGCTTAATTACCTTTGAAGAATCCAGATAATAATTTTGTTGGTGGGTATGTAGAACATGTAATCAAGACTGAGGTTCGATCAGGGAAGTTTGAAAAGACTAAGCCAAGGAATGGAAAAATGATAAACTTAAAGGAGAGAAGTCAAAGGACTGGAAGGAGAAGGAGAAAGAAAGTGTATCCAGCAGTCATGTGTGTTCAGTAGATTCCACTGAAAATAATGCCACAGGATATTCGGGGAAATATGAAAAGTTGGCACGTGGATTCGGAAACTGGAGAGGCTGTCATGGTTGAAGCTGATGATGAAGTTGAAGGTGGTGAACATGAGATTTTCAAAGTTTATGACCATCGTCACCTTATGAATATGTCAAAGAAAGATCTATTGAAATTGAATGAGAATAGAATCTTTTGTACTGAAGGATGGGGTGATTTAGCACGAGATTATCAAATGATGGTTAAAACTTGTATTAAAATGAAGATATATGCAGGAAGCAAAATTTACAAATGAAGACTAAAGACAAGCGTGAAGATAAAGACGCTAGAGCTACTATCAAGGGGGAGTCTGTTGAGACATAGTTTGGGACAACAGATCTAGCTTGAAATAGGATTGGTGTAATTATAATCATGTTTTTACATTGGTTTAGATTTGTAAATAAATATTAGTTTTGTTGTTAATATTCGTTAAATATATTAGTGTGTTAAAGTATTAGACGAATATCAAATACGAAATTAATATGCTGAGCGAGTCGAGATCTCAAGTCACAAGGCATTGCAATGCGAGTTGAGATCTGAACTCGCAAATGAACCCAACGAGCCGAAGTGAGTCTGGGCTTGGGCTTGTGTGCGAGTTGAGTCAACTCGCAGGCCCAACGGCTGCGAGTTGAGACGAGATATATATGTTTTCAATTTGTGAAAAACATAACAACTTTTGCCATTCGAATTTTATACCTGCGAATTGATCCAGAGAAAACAAATAATTCTAAAGGTTAGGTTTTGATCGATTATTGATTAAAGCAAAGCATATTAGTTATTAATCGTATTATAAACATGAATTTATTCGTTATAGTAAGATAACACATATTAAGGAATTCCGCACCTTATTATTATAGATAATGAAGTTATCGATCCAAGAACACGGGACTTACACAGTTGACTATGTTTTTCACCCCAAGTTGAAAGCAATTTAATAGTAAATAGTGGGGCTGTGAACTCACCTGGTGAGCTAAAATTTTGCGAGTGCTAGCAAAGCCTAAGCCCAAAAGTACTCCTAGTCGATAATCTCCTAACGCCTTAAACATATGAGATTATAAGTATAAGTATGTGGATGTGGATGTCATAATTGAGCATCCATGCTAGTGCTCATTCACTAGATATGTCCAAGTAAGTTGTTCATTTAGGTTTGTAGTTTTGAAAATATGTACGGCCCGTTAGTGACGGTTTTGTAATTATAATTCCCAAAGTGTTATTATTATGTTTGTTTCGTTTATTTACTTGTAAAAGTATACGTTTTTATTTAAGTGTTTCAACGCATGTATCGTTATCCGTAAATATCGTAGCATCGTTTTTGTTCAAGTTTCATAGTAAAACACCTAAAGCATTTGTTTCGAGCTAAATATAAAGTTTTACATTTCGTTTCACGTTTTTCGTACCGAGGCTCATTTCGGTTGACTTGGTCAAACATGTTCGGTTTGACCCGAAACTTTTCGGATAGTCTTAAATATGTTTCTAAGGCTTGAGAAAATTATCGTTATGTTTCGTGTTTGGCCCGAAGTGTCGGTTTTATACTTTGTACAAAAACAGTCCCTTTATAATAGTTTTTCGGTTTTGTCAGTTTGTTCGCCACTCATTTCGACACTTTCTGGTCCGAACTAGTTTCCACAATTTTTACCAGTTGTTCATCTACGTGTCTAGTATGTTACGTAATTTTTCTGACAATCATAGAGTTTATTTAGTTTGGTAAATAATTCTGCGTAAGAACCGAACACATATTTCAAACAAAATCAGGTAGCATGCAAAGAACAGTTCGTAGCTAAAAATACGTGGGTTTCTGGAAGGAGCCATAGAAGAACTTTTTGTAGATCTTTTCAATATGGAACTTTTTAAAAATAATCGTTGTCTAACACATCCTAGAACTCAAGATATGACCATTTTAGTGAATTGAGTTTTTCTGGACAGATTCATAGTCTTTATAAATAAGCTTCAATTCAAAAACGAGTTTAACCATTTAGTTTGGACATAATCTAGTTAGTAGAGCTACAAAACATGGAGATAATCAACATGCAATGAAATCTAGAGAGAGAGAGTGGATCTTACAACAAGAATGGTGAAGAGAAGGAGATGGAGATGCCTGTGGCTTGATTTCCTTGAAAAATCTTAAAGTTTTGAAGTGGTGGTTGTGTGGCGGTTTATGGTGGTCAAAGGGAGGTTGATGGTGGTCAATGGTGGTGGTGTGGTGGTGTTGTCGCGGTTGCTTTCTCCAGATTTTAGAGAGAGAGAAGTCTAGAAAGAAGTTAGAGAGAATGGTGGGAAAGAGTGAGATGTGTTATGAAGTCTTATGCATGTGCTTTAAGTGTATAGGTAAAAGAATAAAATGATGATGCATGTGGGAGCACATGGGGAGGTCTGGTTTCATGGGGCCCATTTTAGTGGGTGGAATGTTTAAATTTCGATTTTTAGACTGTGTTACGTATTTAGGCCGTTTACACGTTATTCGTGTTTAAACGTTAAATCGCGTAACATTATTTTGAGTCGTTTAAATTAGCGATATATTTGGGATAATTTTTCATTGAAGTATTGTTAAATTACCATATTTTAAGTTGTAAAAATATTTATTGACTTTCGTTTGGTTGCCGAATGCAATTCGTGCATTTTCGTTGAGTTAAAGACGTTTTAACCAAAACGTGTAGGTTTTTCGTGTATTATTATATTAAAATAATAATATAGAATAAATAAATACTAAAAATAGATTTAAGTTATTTATAGAAATGTTTTCACCAACGTCGTATATTTATGTAGAGTTTCTTCTAGATGTTTTGTACGTAATTACAACTAATTACGAAATGTATAATACTACGCGTATTAACTAGTTTGGCCTTGCTAGACGTACTAAAATAGTTGTGAATTCACTTAAGTAGGGAATTAGCCTAAAAATGAAAGTGTTTAGTGTACGTAATTGTATCAAAATTGCGGGGTGTCACAATATCCTTCTACGATTCGCCTCCTTCTTGCCCCATTTCTCCATCCGCCCACAAGACGATCGAAGAAATGACGGCCATGGACGATGCTGAGTTCTTCGACCACTAGGAAAAAGAGTTAGAATCCAACTTCTACTCATCAAAATCACCCAAAGAAACGTCCGCTATCCTAGACAATGATTCTAGAACCTTAGGGAAATTCTTAGATTTCGACTTAGGAACCCATGAATCTCAACAGGAGATTAAAACTCTTGTTTCCAGCATTCCAAGCTATCAGGTTTTACCTGCACCTGAGATTTCATACCCCTTATAAAACTTCTCTAGATTCCCTAATTTTGTCGATAATATTCTTGAAAACCCTCAAACCTTTCGTCCTCATCCTATGAAGAATGAATCCCCATAAGGAAAGAGGATATTCATGAACATCTTCCAAAATCCCTAATTTTTATATACCTTCTACCAGAACCTTCGTACACTATTTATCGTGTTGTTGATAATGAAATACCGAAAGATTCAGATGGTGATGAAATCCGATACGTTGGTTACTCTTTTGATGCTGATAGTAGATTGGATGTATGTAAAGCATTTGCCTTACACTTAAATATATCCGATTTTCCTTACTCAGTTGAACAAAGGGAAGCCGTCTTAAGGATAGACATACTCGTAGATATTCTCCACCGTCTTCCGACCCAAAAGGAAGATGGTCTCTTCACACGATATCAAGAGCAAGAGAGAAAGCTATTATCAAAAATAGATATCCTCATGGATTTATTTGCTTGCACCGATTATCAATCGGTTTCACAAACCATGATTAATCGCTATGTTGCATCTATGGTAAATGAGCTTGAGCTTCTAACTTCTAGAGATCCCGCGATCACTCTCGTCAATTCTGAAAAAAAAATCTATTTTTCGTCGACCCTGCCGCCTATATAATCACTAAGTTGCAAGAGATATTTCCTGGAGCTGACGATGACAAAATAAAAGCCGTTTTCTTTGTTGAAAGAAAAGATATCCACGTTAAACTCGCTTCGTTGTTCGATCAATCCAAATTCCCTTTCACGGTTCCTCAAAGATCTCTAATCTTGGATGTCACCTTTGCAGTTCAGACTACAAATGGAGACCACGATTCCAAAGAGGAACTTAGGTTTCAGAGAATTGTAGGAAATCTTCTTCACGACCTTAATAATATAGACCGCGGTACACGAATGGGAATTTCAAGTAAAAAGAAAGTTAGAAGGGAATTTAATAAGTTTGTTAACAACCTTCTAGAATTAGGCCGGAAAGAACGTAGGATTCTTAGCGAATTCGAACATTTTTCACTACACCCTGTTGAACTAGTTGATTATGTCATTAACATCTTAAACTGTGATTTTATTCCTCGATACACTTTCTCTAAACCAAGGGCGCCAGCAGTGCTTTCGAGCAATTTCCCTTAGATAATTTTTTTTCAGAAGTCGAGCTACAGACTTAAACCAAACGCTTTTTGGGAGGCAACCCAAATTTTAATATTAGGTCTTTAAAATAATTTTTTTAAGAAAAAAATAAGTTAGTTTAATTTGTTTCTTGATAAAAAGCAAAAAATCTCTAAAAATCATTGTCTCAAAAGAATTTGCGCAGTTTCTGAAACTTGACAATTTTACTAAAAGATTTTTAGAAAGTTTTAAAAATTGATTAGATTTTAAAAGTTACAAGTTTTTAGACCAAAATTATTGTTTCCTTTTATCTAGTTAAGTTGTTTCCTTTGCGTCTAAATAAAACAAGTATTTTATTGCGCGCAGCTAAACGCAGAATTTTAAACTTTTGCTAAAAACATTTAGCTAAGGTCTTAATTTTATAAAATACCTAGTAATTACAATTGTTATATTAATTTAACATAAGTGGTAAAATGAGGAAGGTAAATAAATAGTAAAAAAAGCTACTAAAAATTCAAAAATACAAAAAAAATCTTTTTTTTTCCTCCTCCCTTCCTCTCTCCTTACGCCGGTCACCCCCAACCCTCACCAAAATCACCATTTTCCTCCATTATTAACCAAATCAAGCTTCATTCCTTCATCATTTGCATGTATATGTGATCCTTAACCTCATTGCATCTAAATCAAGGTAAGATTCAACCCCTAAACACCAAAATTCTCTAACTTTTCAAACCTAGGGTTTTAAGTTAGTTAGTGATGATTTGTGGTTTGCATTGCAAAAGTGGCCTTTGATTCTTTCTTAGTAGTGTTGTATGATGATTTAGGAACTAACATTACATGTTTTATTGAAGTAATTTGAACTTTGACTTTGAAAGTTGACTTTGTTTGACTTTTTGTGACTAGTTGATCCATTTTGACCAATTGATGATTAAATTGCTTATGATAAGTTGTATGTTAGTTGATTTATGCTTAAAAGGATTAGTATAGCTTATTCATATGCTTCATCTGCGGTTAAATGCGAGTTTTGGTCAAATTAGCAAATTAAAGTAAGCATAAAGCATTGATAATGGTTAAAACATCACCATTTTGAGACAAACTTTTGATTAAATGATGTTTTGACTTAAGTTGATGATAGTGTCTTACTTTGATTCGCTAATATAAGTTAGGATTACTATGATTTAGCCGATGACTAAAAGAAATGTTACTTTGGAAAATTTGAGTTAGTAATACTTTAAAAAGTCAAAAGGCTTGATCTCTAGTGTTCTAATGACCAAATTTACTTTAAAGGTCAAAACTTGCGGTTTGAAATTGTATCTTTAAAATATTATGGCAAATCTCAAATAGGTACTACTACTTTAGTTACCTATCTTTAAAAAATCAAAGTAGTGTCTACGTTTAGAATGCCATAACCATTTTAAAGAAAAAAAGATCAATTAGGAAACTTTGATTTGCAATACTTGTGATATGGTCAAACTTTCTTATTGTTAAATCCGACATCATACTAGTTTGCATCCGTTCATAAGGATAGGTTATTTTCACCACCTTAAGGTAATTACATGATTAAGGTTTAAACTTAGAAGTAATAACTTATGGCCTATTTTAATGAACCAAAGTTTCGTGTGATGGTTGGAAATTGAGATTGAAATAATTACTGGTTATTACAGGTTTATGGACTGCTCATATTCTAAAGCCCACATTTTGAATTTTCGATTAAAAATCTAGAATATGACTTAGTCCATGAGCTTGTAATGATCTTGTGTAATTCACTATGCTGTTTGTTTTTCTCTTATTGACAGATGGCCACAATCCCTCGTTATATCAAGCATTCCATAAAAGATCCAGAGAAAAGGGAGTTGTACCAGACTTGGTTAACACATCAGCTTGGGGAAAACAGGCACATAGTCTAGGAGGATTTGGCTGAGATTGGTTTAAAGGAGGGATTTGAGAGATTGATTCAGTTTAAGGAGGGAAAGAGAAATCTGCGCGCCTGGAAGCATCTATTTGAGATAAACGAGACTGTCTATCAGGAGCTAGTTGCAGAATTTATGGTTACTTTCCAGTTTGACAAGACGATCGACAAGCTTAATGATGACAGGATGATCAGATTTAACTTTCTGGGTAACCCGTATCACATGTCCTTAGCCACCTTTGCGAGACATTTGGAGTTGTACACTAAGTATCAAGTAACTAGTTCATTCTTCTCGAAAGCAGACCGAGAGATCAAGCAGCGGGACCACACTGCTATATGGTTAGAGTTAATTGGAAGCCGATTTTAGTCAAACGTCAAAGCCACCTCTTTCCTTGACAAGCACCACCAAGTATTGCACAATCTGATTGCTTGTAGTATCTGGGGGAAAAGGAAGACAATAGGGGCTGTTGGAGTGAAAGACTTGCAGATTATTAAGAGTATTGTTGAGCAGGAGCATGTGAACGTTGCTTATCTAGTTCCTGACAGGATCCTCACTGAGAAAGCGTATACTGATTCAGAGTTTGCTTATATGGGAGCCGTGATCACCAAGTTAGTTAAGAGTATGGGGCTATTGACTGAGGAGGTGCTAGGTAGTTTGACACCAGTGAGGAACAGAGAGTCGAAACCATATAACATCAATTATATTGTAAAAGTTTGGTTATTGGAGAAGGATGATGCAGGTCAGATTAAGTGGAAGGATGGTGATGTTATACCGGGAGTCTTCATGAGACCCCCTAGGAGCAGGAGAGTTAGGTTTGAGTTTGATGACAGCACGGTCCACCACCAGGCTAGGACTGCCTTCAGACACGAGCGAGAGGAGGGAGAGACCGAGGCTGCAGAGGCACAGAGTTAGCTTATCCCACCTGCCAGAGTCTTCAACTGGAGAGATCTTGTATCATCAGAGCTGATGTATGGCATGCATCATACTCAGGACACATACTTAGCTCATGAGTTTGGATTCCCACAGCCTACACCACCTACTTGGGTATGCGCCCACTCCCACCATCATATAACACCATGCTACTCCACCCATTCACCATGTCACCATACGCAGCACTACCATACCACCCACATCTTCCACTCACACCATACCCAGAGATATCCCTCGTGCTCGCCGTACCAGGACTACACCAGCAGCTGATCCGGTATTCTCTGTTCACACCACCACACCACATCAGCCGCATATCCCACGTACCATTGGGTAGTCATCTTCCCATGCCATGACCCATCCCAGACCTGTTGAGTCAGCCACATCAGATACATCTTCAGAGATAGACTCACCTCAGTCAGGTTATAGATAGGACATGCATGTTAACACACATCTCAGTCCTTTCTTTATAGGGAGTTTTTTGTTTTGTTTCTTAGTGATTTCCTTTCATCAACTATATCTTTCCGTTATTCCATCATGCTTAAATTCTAAATGTGGGATTCCAAATCCCACACAAATCAAATAAACTTAAAAATAGGGTTCCGAAATATTATCAAACTTGAAGTGTGGGATTCTTATCCCAAAAGAATAATTTTAGACTTAGTTTGAGAACATTAGGGACAATGTTCCTCTAAGTGTGGGATGCATGGTATGATATATCATATTCTTTGACTTTGATTGCTTGTCCAAAGCATAACTTTCTTAAAAATAAGTTTAACTCCGACAATGATAATTTTCACTCATTCAGTTGGCTTAAATTTTCTAAAAACCTCATTTTTACTAAAAATTTAAAATTTTTGACTCTAAATAATTTTGGGAAAGATAAATTTTTCAGAAATTAATTAAATTGCTTTGGAAAGTAAGATAAGTTAAGATAAGGAATTCCTAAAAAATGAAATGTTAACTCAAGAGCATCGCACGGCTAGGCACATACAAACCCTGTTGCAGTGAGGTACTTGAGCCAAATAAAAGCATTCATCTTTAATGCTTCACTTTTTCATTTGATGTGTGTGCTGATGCATGTGCTTTGAATTAGAACTTGCTATTGGTATACGTTTCGAGACCACACCAATGGGCGTTGTACGCGGTGAAGGTGAAGTCAGAGGACCTTGATACTTCATAGGATTAAAACCCCCACTTTTTACAAACCTTTTTTTAAGCTTAACCCGACCAACTCTCATTCGTGAGTGTTGAAGATCCACTAGTTAAACCCTTTGAGCCTTAACCTTTCATTTCTTCAAAACCACCATTCACCACCTTTCCTTACCTTTCCAAAAATTTTAACTTAGAACATTTTGGAGTTATGAAAAGCGTTATTTAGACATCCTTGTTACTCTTGTATCAAAAAATCCCATTTACTCTGCGTTCTCTCAGAAAAATCTTGCGTGTGTTAAAAGTCATATATTGAAAGCAAAAAAATTCAGGTGCGAAAAATTGGCACCTTGTCTGAAAAACTCAGAAAAAATGAGATGTTGAAAGGACAAAGTACCCAGGGTCTGTCGAAAAATATATAATGAAAAGAAAAGAAAAATCTTCGAAAAAGTACCACAAAAATAGAATAAAGCTTAGTGCTTAAAACTCTCGAAAAGAATGCCCGTTCAAAAAAATTCATTCAAATTCGCGTACGTTCCTGAGAAAAAAGTCATCAAAAGCTACCTTCCTTCAAATAAAATTCCTTCGTTTGTGTTTTCCGTTATAAGAGTATCTAGATAATTCAATTCATGACTTTAGAAGTTCTAAGTTTAAAGAAAATATCCCGTTTTTCACTCCCAAAAATTCACCATCCTCCGTACCACTTTTACAATCACTCAAAACCAGAAAAAATGTCTTGGGATGATTAGCATCGTTCTCATTGAAGTGGTGAAGATCCGATTCTTGATCAAGCCTATGATGAGAAGCAATGCATGACTGGCTTTATGAGTGATTTTGTTTGATTAGAATGATAGGAAACCCGATCCACTTTGAGTGAATTGAGTGACCACCTGGTGAGATCGCCTAGTTATATACAATATCCATCGAGAATTGTGAAAGTATGCCAGGGCTAACATTTCAGGTTTAAGGGAGGACTATCTTAATGATGCTTACATTCTAAAAAAGTTTATTTGGTTTCTGATAAATTGATTGTTCTCAGGTTATTTCTTGTTAGAACCCCAAAACCGATTTTTTCAAACCTTTGTAGCAAGTGAGAATTTTAAAGTTTGCTTGAGGACAAGCAAAAGTAAGTGTGGGATATTTGATAACACGTAAAAAGTCATATTTTTTACGTACATTATTTTCCACATTTTAGGCAAAAGTTAACAAAAACACACCTAAAAGGACATTATTCACTAAATTTTGTTAACTAAGCCAAAACGGAGTCGATGTTTGTAAAATCACTAAAAATGGCATGAAAAATGTGAGAAACAGAGCAAAACTACTCCACCACACCTTCATTAAATATTTTTAATGAACCATGACCTACGTTCCACATTACGACCTCTAATTGGTGTCATTTTCTTCGTTAGGAAATTACGAAGCCGTGGACACAAGAATCGCTTGAAACGGATAAACGACAAAGAATATACGCCCATCCGAAGAAACGAAGAACTGAAGGGCCAGGATACGGCTGTCCCAGATAGTATACGCCTGTCCCAGACCGTATACAGCTGTCCCAAACCATATACGGATGGACACAGACCGTATATGGCCTGCACAGACCGTATACTGCTTGTGCCCAGCCGTATACGGCCCAGGACAGCCATATACAGTTGGCGTTCACCCGTATTTGCTCCAGGACAGCCATATGGGTGCATTTGGGTGATAAAAATCAGATTTTTATACATATGTGCGATACGGCTGTGCATTTGAGGTTCAGGATATGGTCTACGGATATGGCTGTGCGTTGCTTATAAATATCAAGCTCAACTTCTCATTTCAACACACTACATACACTTCACTTCTTCACAATTCGTTTTCTTACATTTTCATACACTTTTACTCTCTCTCTAGGTTAGTTTAGTTAGATAATTAGTTTTGGTTTCTCTCTCTAGAGCTTTCTCTCTCTAGAGAGATAGATAGTTAGTTGGTTAGCAGTTAGAGAGAGAAGGAAACTGGTATTGTAATCACGGTGTAAAGGAGCATTCTTGGTGTAAGACTACGCATTTCTTTTCAGTTGTTTCTGCTTAATTTACTGGTGATATCTATCTTCTGATACTTATACTATGTCCAAATTATTTCTGCCTAATTGTATGATGTATGTTATTGTTATTGCCATGCTTATTGAGTAGTGTGTTGTTGCGATTATTGAAATGTAGATAATTAGGCGTAGGGATGATGTTGAATTAATCTTTAAAAACATATAATTAGGAATTGTTATATTTGTTATATCTAAACTTATCATGCATCTAGACTTAGCTGTGGATCACCCTTTCTAGTCCTTCGCGTGACTACTACTTTAGGCTTAGAACTTGATCACCTCTAGGTACAGTAGGAAGTTATCTTTGTTATAGTATGAAGCCGTTTCTGTCACTATAATCCGGTTGTAATACTGGGCATATGCCCCGGAAAGAGCCGGTTGTGCCTACACTGTGGATTGCCTAGAAACCCTAGAATATGGTCTAGGAACCAATATAGCTGTGGAAATGTACAGTACACCGTATGCCTACCTCTAGTACTGAAGTTGTAGAAACACTTAGACACTGTACACCATACCTGTACCTAGGGATAGTAAACCTCTGGAAACATCACAGTACACCGCAAATCTATCCCTGGTTACGAAGGATCTATGGAACTGTTAGAGTGCGGTACACCATAAACGGTACCTAGGGTTAGCAGGTTGTGGAAGGAGTATGCACTGTACACCGTGGGTGTTCCTAGGGACGAATGACTGATTGCAAAGGAGAGGCTAGATCATGACAGAAGTAATTGAACTAATCAAACGTAAATAATGAGTCTTGATCGCGCTCCAACGGTCGGTTTGGAAATCCTTCCGGTCGTTGCGGTCCTTCCACCGATCGCGGTGGTCAATGGGTTTATATTTATGTTTTGCTAGGCCTAAGTATACTAAAGCTATAGGTGAGTACATCGATTGGTATGACCTAGGGTCATTCTTCAAACTACAATGGGCATGGGATCTAGGATTTCAGTTATCCTTCGAGATTTAGCTAGGGTTTATAGAGGTTTTGGTATTGGTTGGTTTTAACTAACAAAATATCAAAAATGTAAAGTAAATACAGAGAGGTGAGGTGGCAACGAGAACTTACAGGTCAAGCGAGTGTTTACAATGATAATTACTCATGCTATTTAGGGGTAGTTATTGGGGTAAGGCCATAGTTAAGATGACAACTCCAGGATTGAGCCGACAAACTCAAAACTCTCAATTATGAACAAAGTAATATACCTACAGCCTTTCAGCTATGGTATTTCCGTTGCTTAATCAAAGGTTCCTTATTTGTCTAACCTGGATCTGGGTCATATATTTCCTAATGAGCCATAGCTCCTAGCCTATTATTTATCTAACGTAGAGTTGTCCGCAACTCCCAAATGTAGTAACCAATTTAACCAACGACCAACCTCGAGTCTTGTCCCCCAATCTCGGACATTTGAGATATCCGAATCATGACATGAATTGTTGAATAAACAAAAACATGAATAGGAGTTTCCTACCAGGACAAGTTGGGATGGTCTGGTCTAACGGCTAGTTAAATTGTTCATAATTATTTCATATAAATCATCATAACTATTCTATGCATGTTAAACCGGTGTATGCAATTAATATATATCTGAAAACCTAATCATATATCCTATCATCATAAATGATACTAACATGCAGACCCTAAGCAACAATCAAACAAGAACATGCAATAAGGCAACATAACAAGGATCCGTTTTAACCATGCAGAGTAACAGGATAATGGTTAAGTCACAAGTGCCCCGAAAGTTCTCTCTAAGACACTTGTTAAATGACTTGAATCTAACCTATCTTTAATCCCACACTCCGTGTCTCCCTCCGGTTATATTTCAACCAGGAGAACACCGGCCATGTCGAGTTCAACGATCATCAGACACAGAATAATTAGCGGCATACAACTAGCAATTGGCTAAGCCTAGAAGGATGTTACTAACCACATCATAAGTTGGATAGATAAACATTTGAGATTCAATTCATAGATTCAAATATATTTCAACAGCATACAGACAGAGTAACAGCATGATTTAAGTATAACTACCCTAGCATTGCAACTATCATAGCAAACACAGATTTGTTTAGCTTAGCATGGCAATAATTCTAGCAAGAATTTCTAAATAAGCATAGCAATAGCACAACATTATTCAAAAATAACAAGATAGAGATTATAATAAAACATGGTGAAGCGTTATTACAAATCTTGCGTAACCGCATTCTCGGAGCACCTCCGTTACAAAAGATCTTAAAGCTCGTAACCTACTAGCTTAACTAATCTAACTAACTACTTTATTCTAGAGAGAGAAAGAAATGAAGTGAATGATCGATGATTCTTTAAGGTGTGAAGTGTGAGCTGTGTTGAAATGAGAACTTGAGCTTAGTATTTATAGGCAACGCACAACCGTATCCGTAGACCGTATCCTGAACCTCAAATGCATAGTTGTATCGCACAACCATATAAAAATATGATTTTTATTGCCCAAATGAATCAATACGGCTGTCCCGGACCGTATACGGCTGTCCTGGAGCAAATATGGGTGAACACTAAACGTATACGGGTGTCCTGGGCCATATACGGCTGGACACAGACCGTATACGGTCTGCACAGGCCGTATACAGTCTGTGCCCAGCCGTATACGGTCTGGGTCAGCCGTATATGGCTGTGGACAGCCGTATACGGCTGTGGACAGCCGTATACGGTTGTGGACAGCCATATCCTGGCCCTTTCAGTTCTTCGTTTCTTTGTTCGGTCGTATCTTCTGCATCGTTTATCCATTTTGAGGGATTCTTACGTCCACGCGTTTGTAATTTCCTAACGAAGATAATAACGTAAGTTAGAGGTCATAACTTGGAACATAGCTCTAGAAGCAATGAAATGAGTGAACGTGAATGCTCGTGATCATTTTCGTGAAATATATCATGTTTTTCGACCATTTTAGTTGATTTTCAAAACGTTGTCTATATTTTAGCCTATGTGATGAGTATTAGTGAATAAGTATCTATTTTGGTTAGTTCCATCACATATTGGGCTAAAAAGGTGATAATAATGCACGTAAAAACATGACTTTTTGCGTGTCATCGAATATCCCACACTTAGACATTTGCTTGTCCTCAAGAAAACTTTCCATCTTACCGCCAAAACTCCTTATGCAAAGGTTTTGATCTGACCCACAAAGAAGAATTCATACAGATTGAAAACAAATAATTCGCCTATTAGATAAATAAGAGATGTTCCCATGAAGTATCCAAAGATTTTCAAGATGATTCTCTTAGGTAAACTTTCAATTCTCGGAATTGTGGAATATGCACGACTGGGTGATCTCACTGGTGGTCACTCAATTCACTCAAAGTGTATCGGGGTTCCTATTATCCTAAGCCAAATGAGATGGAACTCAATACCAGTCGTGCCACATTCGTCGTCATAGGCTTGCCCGAGGATCATATCTCCATCACTTAGAGAGGAACGGTACTGATTATCCCAGGACATTCAGATGAGATGTAATGTTTGGTTCGGGTTTAAAGAGGGTATGGATAAATTGGGGTATCTATGTTTTAAGGGGTTTGCTTATCTCAGGACTTTCAAATTTTTTAAAAACTCTATCTAGATATCCTTTTTAACGGAAATGGATAACGGTTTGACTTCTATCTTTTGAAAACATACGGAGTAATATATTTTTGGAATCGAGTTTTCGAGAGATTTGAAGCATTTAGCTTTATTCCAACTATTTTTCACTTTTTTCTATTTCTATTTTTGGGCTTAGATTTTTCTTGCCGAGAAATTTCTAAGGGATTTTTGTTTCTTTTATTTCCCCTTTTTGAGATCCTTTCTAATTTTCATTTTAAAATCTTTTGACAATTTCGAATTTACTTGGTGCCAATTTTTCGCACCATATGACTCTCGATTTTTGAGGATAGAACATAGAACGCACACGAGGAGTTTTTAGTAAACAAGATTTTGTGAATTTTGCAGTGAAAACAAAAAGGAATACCTAAATATCATTTTTCAAAAACTTTAAAAATATCAAGATAAGTTTTCGGTGGGTAGGAAATAAGGGGTTTAAAAATGAGGGTTTATGAAGGAAATAGGCTAAGGCTCAACAGGGTTTACTAGGCGGATCATCAACACTAAAAATGAGTGTTTGAAGGGTTTTGGGCTTGAAGAGATATGTAAAAATGGGGTGTAAATCCTAGGGAATGTCAAGGTCCTCTAATCGTACCTATGTCACGTATGACACCTGTCAATGTGATTCTCAAAATGTATACCTGGGGCAAGTTCTAATTCAGAAATGCGTGCACCGGTCACACACAACAAACGAGCAGTGAAGCATTTAAAATGAACGCTTATAAGGCTCAAATTCCTCACTACAAAAATTGGGTTGTATGTGTCCAGTCGTGTGATGCGCCTCTTAGATCCTCATCTTAAAGTGTTCGGAATCCGACATGATTCGACCTCCTTTTTATCAACTTTTGAATACTTGTAAAAAAATTTTGTACTTTTTCTTACATTGTGACTCAGAAAAGTTTTAAATTTTTGAAAATTTTGGCGAAAATAAGGATTGAAAGACTTATTTGAGGACCTGCATGTTTATTAGATCAACTTAAATAGATTTTTTGACAGACGAAAGATATACCGCTATCCCACACTTAGAAATAAATATTGTCCCCAATGTTTCTACACCAAGTAGGGAGAATCCCACACTTAGGGTTTTGCCTTAGGAAAAATGTAAATTTAAAATTTTAAAGTACGGAGGATCCCACACTTAGAGACTTAAGTGGGCATAAGCATATCTAAGTTACGTAGAAACTAGAAGGGTTTAGGAGAGGTACTTTCCTACGGTTAGCGAGCACTGGAATCAGGACCTGGTTCGTGAAGGAGTGGTGCTAGTGATTACCTGGATTTGTGGACCAGTCTCTATTTAAAGCCCATCCATTCCTTACTAAGCTAAAGACTGCAATATCATAAACACGGTCACAATCACCAGTTCACTATTTCAACATCATAATAAGTCATAAATAAAACATAAAGTAAATAAGATAAAGTAAAAGTCGTCTAGTAAATCATCCATGTCTGGGTCAAATGCTGCAAGTGCGTCACTGTCTGGAACAGAGGTAGGTGATGTGGCAAAAGTGGAACCAGGCATCATAGGTTCAACAGGAGGGGCAGGAGATATCTCAGCATCAGCAGGAAAAGTGGGCTCTGCAGTGGGGGCAGCTGAGAAGAATGACCATGGCGGGAGAGGTGGTCTCGGACCTTGACCAAGTCTGAAGGACTGGTCGGGAAGTCTCGGGAGTCCAACCATCTCTCTGATGTCAGAGTGAGAGTCATGCTGGATGGAGAGCTCTTGAAGAATCACCCAAGTCACGGCTGGATTAGTTGTGGTGACCCCATAGTCGAATACTGGCACAGATACTGGAGTGATCGTCACATCTGTCGCGTGCTCCTCTGGGACGGTGGTCAGCTTTTTCTTTCCTCTGCGGTTTTTCTTCTTCTTCTGTTGAGTCTGAGCAGTGTGTTCTGATGTCTCAGCTGAAGCGACCATCCTAAAACATAAAGAAAAATAGGTAATGCTAAAGTTTATGAGGTTATACAAATGCAGCAGAGTCAGATGACTTTTAAAAGATTTTTATAAAGTTCGAGTCAACTGAATGGTTGCATTTGTATAAGTCAAATAAAACTTATCTCCGATGTATATGTAAGAGTGCGGTGATGTCGGGTATCTAGCCTATCCTGCATTTATTAGTTTAAGGATGATAATACTAAGCAAAAATAAACATAAAAGTAAAATAAAACCAATCTAAGATAAGCAATGGGGTGCCTCCCAAGAGCTCTTGTTTAACGAGTCATTAGCTTGACTCTTTTACCTACTCTGTCGGCTCAAGGTGGTTCAAAGATATAGACTTCCTCATTGGAAGGAAAGTCTTCGATGTAGTGCTTTAAGCGGTGGTCATTATCTTTAAAATTACTGTCCGGTGCCTCTAGTTCGACTGCTCCGAAGGTAAAGACCTTGGATATCACGAATGGTCCGCTCCACCTTGATCTGAATTTGCCTGAAAAAATTTTGAAACGCGAATTGTAGAGAAGAACTTTATCTCCAGGTTTGAACTTAGAAAGTTTAAGTTTGGCATCGTGGATATTCTTGGTTCGCTCCTTGAAATGTAGAGAACTATCGTATGCTTGGGCTCTCAATTAAGCTAGTTCGTTCAGCTGCATCTTGCGATGTAATCCTATTATAGAAGGGTCTAAGTTACAATATTTGAGCACCCAGTGAGCTTTGTACTTCAACTCTATCGGTAAGTGACATGCTTTTCCATAGACTAGCCTGTAGGGCGTGGTTCCTAATGGTGACTTGTATGCAGTTCTGAACGCCCACAGAGCATCGTCTAATTTCTCAGCCCATCTCTCCCTATGATTAACCATGGTTCATTCTAAGATTCTATTGAGCGCTTTGTTAGTCACTTTGGCCTGCCCATTCTTCTGCGGGTGGTAAGCCGTAGAGGTCTTATGTAATGTCCTCATAAACTGAGCATTACAGAAGTGCATGCCCCGATCACTGATGATTGCCTTTGGAGTGCCGAAACGAGAAAAGAGTTGCTTTAAGAACTTTACCACTACTCGGGATCATTGGTGGGAAATGCTTGTGCTGCGGCCCATCTGGAGACGTAGTCGACAGCGACTAGAATATATTCCTTCCAGTAGGATTTTGGAAAAGGTCCCATGAAATCCAAACCCCATATATCAAAGATCTCACAAGCTTGGATGTTAGTAAGTGGCATTTCACTTCTCGATGAGATACTTCCAAACCTTTAGCAAGTATCACGGCGTTTTACCAAGTTATGAGCGTCTTTGAAAATGGTCGGCCAGTTGAAGCCGGAGTCGTATACTTTCCTTGCAGTCATATTTGCTCCATGATGTCCTCTAGTTGGTCCGTGATGACTCTGGTGAAGAATGTTCCTTGCCTCCCTCTCGTCCGCGCATCTTCTGATAATTTGATCTGGACACACTTTGAATAAGTGTGGATCGTCCCAATAGTAGTTCTTTACATCTCTAAAGAATTTGCGTCTTCTAGAGGTGGGCATTCCCTTTGGTACAATTCCTCCAACCAGATAAGTAGCGTAGTCTGCATACCAAGGGTTATGAGTGAATTGAGAACCCTTTTGGTAGCCTCCGATATTCATGAGTTATTCTTCGGGAAACTGGTCTTGAATTTCTCTTTCATCAAGCTTTTCCATCGATGGGTTTTCCAATCGACTGAGGTGATCTGCTGCGACATTTTCTGCTCCTTTTTTATCCTTGATTTCTATGTCAAATTCTTGAAGGAGTAAAACCCATCTCAGCAGTCTCGGTTTGGCATCTGGCTTTTTGAAGAGATACTTCAAGGCTGAGTGATCTGTATAGACAATAGTTTTGGACAATATTAAATAAGAATGAAATTTATCGAAAGCGAATACTACCGCAAGAAGCTCCTTCTTTGTTGTAGTGTAATTCTCTTGAGCATCAGTGAGTGTCTTGCTGGCATAGTATATAGGCTAAAACTGCTTTTCCTTCCTTTGCCCTAAGACAACTCCAATGCCAAAGTCACTAGCATCGTACATGATCTCAAATGGAAGACTCCAATCGGGGGCGACCATGATCGGTGCATGTGTGAGCTGATCCTTCAGAATGTTGAAAGCTTTCAGGCAATCATCTGAAAAGACAAACGGAGTGTCCTTCTCGAGAAGGTGCGTCATAGGTCGAGAATTCTTAGAGAAATCTTTAATAAAGCGACGGTAGAATCCGGCGTGACCTAGAAAACTGCAAATGGCTTTAACAGAAGTAGGTGGCGGAAGTTTGGCAATAGTCTCAATTTTAGCTTTGTCAACTTCAATTCCGGATTTCGATATTCTGTGTCCTAAAACTATCCCTTCTTTCACCATGAAGTGGCACTTTTCCCAGTTTAAGACAAGATTTGACTATTCACATCGGGCTAGCATTCTTTCAAGGTTGGAAAGACAAGATGTGAAGGACTCACCGAAGATTGAGAAGTCGTCCATGAATACCTCCATACACTGTTCAATCATGTCATGGAATATCGCCACCATGCACCTTCGGAATGTTGCAGGTGCATTGCATAGACCAAAAGGCATACGTCGGTAGGCGAATGTGCTATATGGACATGTGTATGTCATCTTTTCCTTGTCCTTTGGATCGAGAGGAATGTGAAAATAGCCAGAGAAACCATCGAGGAAGCAGTAATATTCATTCCCCGATAATCTTTCCGACATTTGATCGATGAACGGTAGAGGGAAGTGATCTTTCCGTGTCGCTTCGTTTAATTTTTGATAGTCTATGCACACCCTCCAGCCGGTGATGGTTCATGTCGAAATAAGTTCATTATCTTCGTTAGCGATAACCGTCATTCCTCCTTTCTTGGGGACAACCTGAACTGGGTTGACCTACGGGGAATCAGAGATAGGATAGATCAAGCCAGCATCCAAGAGTTTGATAACCTCTTTCTTAACCACGTCTTGAATCCTCGGGTTTACTTTCCTATGTCTCTATATGGATGGTTTGAAGTCGTTCCCCATGAGTATCTTGTGCTTGTAGTAGTTTGGACTGATCCCTTGTATATTAAAAATCTCCCATGCAATCGCCTTCTGGTGTGACTTCAGCACTTGGATAAGTCTTGCTTTCTCTTCGGATGTAAGACCTTATTTAATTATGACAGGTAAATGCGAGGTTCCTTTAAGAAAAGCGTACTCCAGATGAGGGGGTAATTCCTTCAGCTCCAATTCTGGTGGTTCTTCAATAGAAGGTTTCATTCGAGCGATCTCGTCTCTTTGTAGTTCATCATACTCCTTTTGGAACTCTGATTCTTCTGGAGATGAGTCGGATGCAGTAGCTGATGGTATTTCTACTAGTTCTGTCTCTTTGGAAAGTGCATTCTTCTTTAACTCGTATTTCCTTGTAGAGGATGAGGAGGTTGCACTATCTTCAGTGAGGATAATATCGTTGTTGTCGGAGAATGCGAACCTCTGATATTGAGTTTCCAAAGAAGTACTTATGGTGATTTCAGGATTTTGTTGCTCACAACCTTCAGATAGTTGTGGCAAAATTGAAGTACCATAATCCATCTCCTCGAAAGATTTGAGAATTTCAGCTACAGTCGGAGATGATTCGGGTATCGGTGTAGGCTGATTTCTTCTTAAAAGTGGAATAGGGATGCCTTTGCCTAAAGGAACAGCAACAACAGAGTTGTTCATGGAAGTGTAGTTAGGCGGTGCTAAAGGATAGTTCATTTCAGGTAAGGTGAATAGTAGTTCTCCAGAAGGTGCTGGTTGGTCAGAGATAGCCGAGCAGAGTCCGATGTTGTCCTGGCATAGCCTCCTTGTGGTGATGACAATGTTGGAGAAAGGATCGTTGCTGCTAACTGCTAGAATCTCCTCCAAATGCTCATCATATATTTCCTGCATGGCATCCACTAGACCGAGATCTTCTCCCATAGGTTGTTTCATCAACTTATCGACATTAAAGGTGACTTCCTCCGCTCCGACCCTCAATTTTAAAGATTTTTCGTTTACATCTATCACAGCCTTGGTAGTATTCAGGAAAGGTCTACCAAGGATGAGGGGAACATGGGCATCTTCCTCAATATCCATAATGACAAAGTCTACTAGGAAGATAAATTTACCAACTCGGACCATTATATCTTCAGCGATTCCTCGAAGGAGTTTAACTGGTCTATTAGCTAATTGGATGGTCATTTGAGTGGGTAACAGTTCACCTAATCCTAGTTTCTTATAGAGTGAGTGAGGCATAAGGTTGACACTAGCACCTAGGCCAACTAAGGCATTACTAACTTGTATATTCTGAAGATAACAAGGAATAGTAAAACGTCCAGTATCTTCTAGCTTAGGTGGAAGGCCATGTAGCATGATTGCAGAGCATTCAGCATCTAAGGGTAAACTAACTATTTGTCTTAACTTCTCCTTATTTGAAATGAGTTCTTTGAAGAACTTAGCACAACTAGGCATCTCTACTAAAGCATCTAATAATCTAACGTTTAAGTGTAGGCTTTTAAACATCTCAAGATATTTCCCAAATTGTGCTTCCTGCTTCTCTTTCTTAAGCCTACTAGGAAAGGGTATTCTAGTTCGTGGAATAATTTATGGGGCTTTAGAAGGTTTTGGATCTGGTGTAGTGATAGGGGTGTTACTGGGCACTGGATCAGAGGTTGGTTTATTAGAGGTAGGAAGTTGATTTGAAGAATTATCTGAGGATTGCTCAACCCTGGTCTCTTTACCTCCTCTGGTAACAACTAAGATAGTGTTATCAATCGTGATTCCGCTTTTACTCTCAATTTTTAAAAGCAATTGTTTTAGACTAACTTCCAAATTTTTGATCAAATCTTCGGAAATTTTAAGTAAAGAATCAATATAATTTTGAAAATCTATTACTTTCTTGTTTACGTTCATTTGTTTAACCATGAAGTTAGTCAAAGTTTCGTTATATTTTTGGGAGTCTAAGGGAGAATCAGATACACTAGAGGATAAAGGAGACAGAGATTGAGTAGGTGTGGTATTGGGTGGCCGTTGAATAAAAGATTTAGAATGAAAGTTCGATTCAAGGTTTCTGATAGTAGTGACAAGAATTTCTTCCGTACCTTTGCGAAGTTGCGATGTAGAAGATTCTTGAAGATCCTTGAAGATCCTTGAAGACTCTAGAGAGATTGTCCATTTGAGTTTGCAGAGCTTCCAAGGATGGATTTGAAGCACTATCTTCTTCTTTAGTCGGTTCGCCAAACTCCCAGTCATGTTGACGCATTGCAGTCATCTCAACCAACTCCCAGGCTTCTTTAGAAGTGTGTGATATGAAATTCCCTTGAGAAGCAGTATCGAGGGTTGATTTGTGTTGAGGGGTTAGACCATTGTAGAATATGCAAATGAGGTTCGTCTAACCCATCCGATGATTCAGACATCTGTTAAGCAACTTCTTAAATCGTTCCCATGCTAGAAATAACGATTCATCAGTTCCTTATCAGAAACTAACGATGTCATCTTTAAGCTTGGCTTGCTTGGAATGAGGGAAAAACTTAGCCATAAACTTAGTAGCCAACTCCTCCCAAGTATGAATCGAATTGGGTTCGAGTTCATCAAACTATGCTCGAGCACGCGAAGATGAAGAATAGGGAAAAAGATATAGTCGGGTGACTTCTCTTGAAATCCCTAATAGCTCAAGGAATCAGAAAGATTGATGAATCTATCCAAATGTGAATTTGGATCATCGAGCGGAAAACCATGAAATTTGCAGAAGGTTTTGAGTAATTTGATAATGCTAGGCTTAATTTCAAAGTTTTCGTCAGGTAGCACGATCGGTCCTCCTCTTCCTTCCAGTAGTGGTGTGCAGGTCGAGGTGAGAGTAATACGGTTCATCATGGCTGATGGAAGTTCGGGTTTGGTAGAAAAGAGAGTTTTGGAACAGAAAAAATGGAAAAGGAACTTTCGGATGATATTGATCTTCCAAAAGGATCGCTAAACAACTAAGACAACTAAATTCCTAAATCGGTCGTTGTAGTTCCCCGGCAGCGGTGCCAAAAACTTGATCACGCTCCAACGGTCGGTTCGGAAATCCTTCCGGTCGTTACGGTCCTTCCACTGGTCGTGGCGGTCAATGTGTTTATATTTATGTTTTTCTGGGCCTAATTATACTAAAGCTATGGGTGAGTACAGCGATAGGTATGACCTAGGGTCGTTCTTCAAACTACAACGGGCATGAGATCTAGGAGTTCAGTTATCCTTCGAGATTTAGCTAAGGTTTCTAGAGCTTTTGGTTTTGGTTGGTTTTAACTAACTAAATATCTAAAACCTAAAGTAAATACAGAGAGGTGAGGTGGCAACGAGAACTTACAGGTCAAGCGAGTTGTTACTATGAAAATTACTGATGCTATTTAGGGGTAGTTATTGGGGTAAGATGACAGCTATAGGTTGAGCCGACAAACTCGGAACTCTCAATTGTGAATAGAGTAATATACCTACAACCTTTCAGCTATGGTATTTCCATTGCTTAATCAAAGGTTCCTTATTTGTCTAACCTGGATCTGGGTCATATATTTCCTAATCATCCATAGCTCCTAGCCTATTATTTATCTAACGTAGAGTTATCCGCAATCAGATAAATAGCATGTCACATGGATAACAGCTATGGAATGTAGACTACACTGGAAGTGGCCCAAATGTGGTAACCAATTTAACCAACAACCAACCTCGAGTCTTGTCCCCAAATCTCAGACATTAGAGATATCCGAATTATGACATAAATTGTTAAATAACCAAAAACATGAACAGGGGTTTCCTACCGGGACAAGTTGGGATGGTCTGGTCAAACGGCTAGTTAAATTGTTCATAATTATTTCATATAAATCATCATAACTATTATATGCATGTTAAACCGGTGTATGTAATTAATATATATCTGAAAACCTAATCGTATATCCTATCATCATAAATGATACTAACATGCAGACCCTAAGCAGCAATCAAACAAGAAGATGCAATAAGGCAGCATAGCAAGGATCAGTTTTAATCATGCAGAGTAACAGGATAATGGCTTGAATCTAAGACACTTGTTAAATGACACTTGTTAAATGACTTGAATCTAACCTATTTCTAATCCTACACTCCGTGTCTCCCTCCAGTTATATTTCAACCAGGATAACACCGGCCATGTCGAGTTCAACGATCATCAGATACAGAATAATTAGCGGCATACTACTAGCAATTGGCCAAGCCTAGAAGGATGTTACTAACCACAGCATAAGTTGGATAGATAAACATTTGAGATTCAATTCATAGATTCAAATATATTTCAACAGCATACAGACAGAGTAACAACATGATTTAAGTATAACTACCCTAGCATGACAACTATCATAGCAAACACAAATTTGTTTAGCTTAGCATGGCAATAATTCTAGCAAGAATTTCTAAATAAGCATAGAAATAGCACAACATTATTCAAAAATAGCAAGATAGAGATTATAATAAAACCAGGAGAAGCGTTTTATTATAAATCTTGCGTAACCGCAGTCTCAGAACACCTCCGTTACAAAAGAGATTAAAGCTCGTAGCCTACTAGCTTAACTAATCTAACTAACTACTTTATTCTAGAGAGAAAGGAGAGAGAGAAAGAAATGAAGTGAATGATGGATGATTCTTTAAGGTGTGAAATGTGAGGTGTGTTGAAATGAGAACTTGAGCTTAATATTTGTTGGCAACGCACAGCCGTATCCGTAGACCGTATCTCGAACCTCAAATGCATAGCCGTATCGCAAAACCGTATAAAAGTCTGATTTTTATCGCCCAAATGCATCAATACGGCTGTCCCGGACCGTATACGGCTGTCCTGGAGCAAATACGGGTGAACACCAACCGTATACCGGTGTCCTATGCCGTATATAGTTGGACACAGACCGTATACGGTCGACAAAGGCCGTATACGGTCTATGCCCATCCGTATACGGCCCAGGACACCCATATATGATTGGTTTTCACCCGTATCCTGGCCCCTTTCGTTCTCCATTTCTTTGTTCGGTCGTATCTTTTTCATCGTTTATCCATTTTGAGCGACTCTTACGTCCACGCGTTCGTAATTTCCTAACGAAGAGAATGACATAAGTTAGAGGTCATAACTCAGAACATAGCTCTAGAAGCAATGAAATGAGTGAACATGAATGCTCGTGATCATTTTTTGTTAGATTTATCGTGTTTTTCAACCATTTTAGTTGATTTTCAAAACGTTGTCTATATTTTAGCCTATGTGATTAGTTTTAGTGAATAAGTATCTATTTTGGTTAGTTCCATCACATATTGGGCTAAAAAGGTGAGAATAATGCACGTAAAAACATGACTTTTTGCGTGTCATCAAGTCTAGATATGAAAGTCAAGCCCAACGTGGTTCAGGATTCTTAAACCCCTAGACTCTACAAAACTAATAGTTTATAATAACAGGTTAATAATTTGAGCATATTTAGATAATGGCATTTGCATTTAGGTGTTAAGAACGGTCAGGATTACCAGTATGGCAGTCTGTTACCTTATTCCTTCACCCTTCAAGGGTCACTTGTCCAAAAGACAGTGTGGGGGGGAGGGGTGTTGAGCACCCTGTCTTGATCAAAATCACGATAACCTAGGTCTCGTGACATACTTATAGCTAAATAAGTAGGGTCCTAGTGTTTACACCCGTAATACATTTGTCTGTTAACTTAAAATGTCCCCAATTATCTTTATAATAAACATCATCCCCACAACTGATTATTGAAGTTTCAACAGCCGCAATTCTCTATCTGTCTACCTAGCTACCGATTCTTCTCTATCTTTAATTTTCCTATCTTCAGATAAGTTAATTAGAAAACCAAAAACCCCCAAAACTTACCTATCTACACAACCCCCATCCTAATAACAAACTTTATCTTTGGCCCAAACTTCGTTTCAATTCGCTCCGATTGAAGAACGACCTCGAGTTATACTTACTTCTTACTCACCCTGTGTAGTAGGTAGTACTTATAAGTTGAGCCCCAGCTCTTTATAAATTTAAAACTTCCACCGATGTTGCCCTGCTTTGTTGGGTCTAGTCCTGTAACGACAAGGAAGGTTCTCCATAAGGAGGGCTTTCTGACCTGATGATTCAGGGCAAGTCATAAACATTCGGTTATTGTTAAGGAGGTTGTTGTGGTAGAAGATATACTAGAAGAGTCTACCATTAAGGTTGAGAAAACAACTGTTAAATCTGAAAATTTCATCATTACAACTGAAAATGATGAACGTTTTAAATGCAAAAGAAATGATGTCAAATCAAAATCTTACAATTTAAAAATGTTAAAAAGGATGTCAAATCAAAATCTTCGGATAATTCACAGTCAACTGTGAAGAATCGTAAGAGAAATAAACTTGTTTAGAAATCTGGAAATAATAAATGTTCAACATCAACTAGCTCAACCTCCGGAACATCTACTTCAACATGTTCACCTAAGAGTGCATGTTCAACAAATGTTCCTCTTAATAGACCTTCTGTGTACTGTCCTCTACCGAAAAGATTTGAGGGAACTCTTTGGGATCGATCTTATCTTGAGAGACGTTCTTGTTTTCGCTGTGGTCAACAGGGCCATATTATTAGGGATTGTAAGTGATATCGCGTAAAAAAGTCATGTTTTTACTACCGATATCTCTCTCATTCTAGAACGACTCTTGTCATTTTAAACTCAAAACCAATACAAATCAACGATATTATGCCAAAATGGTCAAAACAAGGTTACACGATAAAAATCAAGCAAAACGGATGAAAAACGAAGATTCCACACACGTTTGAAGATTCAAGGCATCAAAATGAGACTTCAAGACAAAAGTGCCCATCATCAACATCCATCTCACCTAAGATGTTCGTTTTCAAATTACGAATCCAACAGAAGAAGAATCAACAAAAACGGATAAAGAATGAAGATTCTACGCCCGCCGGAAGATCCAAATGATTCGTACGCAACATCTGGAGATAGGAGACATATTTTTGGGATATCTTTACATCAAATTCTTTGTTTTTGAATTACGAATCCAACACAAAAAGAATCAATGCAAACGGACGCATAACGACAAAGATACGCACGAATCGAGCAACGCAACGAAAGACGACGGACCGGGGTGGGTGGCAGCCAGCCGCCGCCGGCCTGCTGGTGGGCGGCGCCGGCCTCCACCACCCCATCTCTTTTGCAATTTTTTGTCCTTGCTCGTACCATGTGCACCACCTTTCGCTACTTTTTCGTACCTGGTGCACCACCTTTTGCTACTTTTGCTAATATGAGCCTAGGGTTGCTAATGTGAGCCATATTTTCCTTATAAATACAGCCCCTAGGCCTTCATTTGAAGATGTCCCATATGCATTAGGCATATTTCTCTCTTTACATTCTCATTCTATTTTCTTACTTCAAAATTAGTGTTAGGCTAGTTAAGGAGCTTGTTCAAAGTAGAACGAAAGCTAGGGAACATTTTGTAATCTTTGGAGTACGCTTGGAGTTAAGCTTATTAATTCAAGTCTATTCCTTCTCGCATTATAATCCGGGTTCCTTCTATTCTAATCTATCTTAATTAAATATGTATGCTTTAATTATGCTAGAATTAGTTTGTGCCATGATTAACGAGTAGATTACTATTGTATTTGTTGTGATGTAGTTAGCATATATAATTGTGGGATGACTTTAAATATGTCGTGAAATAATATGACGGCCCCTATTCGACTGTTTATTCGGTATAGTGCTGGAAATGCTTTTAAGCAAAGTACATATGTATGGAAGCCGATAACGACCGAAGGTAGTTGTATTATGGATCGACATTATAAAACAGAAACTTTATGAACGGACTTATCCTATGATATTAAACCTAAAACTTATATTCGCCTTTCGATTAAAAAACGTGATTGTAACCCTGTAAAGAGGAGTCGCGAACCTTGATACTTGGTCAATAGTTATCTGTGTAAAAACTATGTTTTTAACTGTAACGTCATGCAAGCATCATAAAATGCAATGTGATTACGTGGACTTGCCATGAGTATTGTACATTTTCGATCACAATGTACTTATCATGTAAACATGGCGAAGCAATTAAATTCACAATGGAAACATTGGTAAACGATTAAATACACCGTGAATCCCCATATCATTTTCTGACATGGTCTGGGTTTAACTTTATGCAAAAAGCCGTCAACATTTTAATTAGCATTTTAATTAGATTAGTTAATTTAGATTAGATTAAAGTAGGTAGGCTATAGGCTAAATAACCATTTACGAAAACCTAGGGATTTGTTAATTGTAATGAGAAAGGCAAGTTTGGAATCTAAATTACACTAATATCTTTTCCTTAAAATATGAAACCAAAAGTAAGATACGCAAGAACCTTGAATGTTTTCCCCTGTTTATCATCCTTAAGTTTCATTAATAGGAATTGCTTAATAAGTTCGAACATAAATTCTAAGTTAATAGTTTAATGGATTTGAAATCTTTATGGTATTAAGAACGGTCAAATTTGTAATGACCTGCTACTTTATTCCTTCGCCCACGAGCGAATACGTTCAATAATATGGGCCAGTGACTCCCTCACAGGAGAGTGTGGAGAGTTGAGCATCATCTGTCTGATTAGAATCATGACACCTTAGTTCCTCGTGACATATTAGTTGATAACCGACTAATAGGGAATTTATTGGTTATACCACTGGGTGTTGAATCCAATAAACATTTCCAATTTAGATAATCGTTTTCCCATAAGAGTCATCATCCCACATTATTAGCTAACGAACTCACAATAAATACTACTTCTATTATCTGATTTATTATTACACTTTTATTCGCTTTATTTAGTTTACTTAGTTAACTGAACCAAAACCCCCAACGCACTCTTTTAAAACCTTTACTAGAGAAGAAAGATTGATTGGATCACCTCCGTTTCAATTCAGTTCTCTTTAAGAACGACTCTAGGTCATTTTTACCATCTACTAGCCTTTGGTTCAGTATAGTAAGTCATACTTAGACCCCAACAAATATAAATTTAAAACAAACCGATCGCGATCCGTACGTCGTCTTCATACGATGCTTCGGGGCGCATCAGTAAGTTATTATCCCTAGATAGGTTTGGTAGAGGGATGCCAATAACTTCCTCTTTTAGGAATTCTTTTTCAAAATCTTTTTCAAGGCGTCGTTCGTATTCGCCTGTATCTAGTTGTGCATCAAACTCTCCAAAATCTTTGGCTAGAGTAAACAAAGTTGTGCCTAGTAGATTTCAAGTTCAACATCACAACATTGTTGAAAACAAATCATCCGAACCTAAGCAGGTTTGGAAACCAAAATCCACAAACATCACATCTATGAAATCTACTGAGTTTTTAAAATATCATAAACTCATGGATGTGATGATTATGGACGATAGTGGACAACCCAAGTTTATCAGGCTTGGGTGCCCATAAATTCTAATGTTTGATTGTTTGTGGTGATGCAGTCAGTTTCTTGTTAACTAATATTTTTAGTGACTGCAAGGATGTGGATATTGTTGGAAGAATGTCTTGAAGGTGGTTATGTGTGAAGCTTTGTGATTGGATGAATGAGTTTTTCCGAAGTATTTCAAGTTGGTATAACATTTCTAAAAGGCATTTGATTTGACTTGATATGTGATTTTGGAAATTTTATTTAATTTTTTTTATTTGTTGGTTATGTAACAACCATTCTTTGTACTTTTTAGTATTAAAGAAATGCAATGTTGCGAAATTTGTTAAACTAAAAATAAATTACATAAAATATGTTTAATGTTTACGGGGAGTACCTTAGAATTGGAATTGTAAAAAGAATTTGTTGTTCAGGGGGAGTAATTAAAACTTCTGATTATTTGGATCAGAAATGTGAACAGCAAGATTCTTAATTCTTGAAAAGAAGTTAGATTGTGTCTGTAAACAACTTGGGGAATGATAGTACATTAGGGGACATGCACAAAATGAAATTTTAAGTTTTATCCTTGATGTATCAATAGGTTTATCTAGCATACTTACAATAGCTTTTACAAACATTATATTCATCATATGATTTGTTGGTAGGCATGATACACACCGGTCTCTGAGTTATTAAAAAGCAAAGCTAATACTTGTCTATTATCTTGTGGTAAACACTTTGTGATGTACAACTGCAATGTCTTAACTCCTTAATGTAGCTTGACATACTTCTATCTTTGGATTTTTTATCTGAGATCATTTGGGGGATTATACTGATCGTTTCCTCTGTTGTACGTAACTACAGACCTGGTCTCAATTTAGTATAATCTCAAAACAAAGAAAACACAAGTAAATGTACTTGAAAAGATTTCAATGCTAAGATACCTAACAAGGTCGCATAAATGGTTTGACCAAGTCTGGTTTTGCTTAAACCCGAATCAAGTTATGTTACTTTGTTGTACTACGGTACAGACCTGTCACCGTTGGCTTGATTCTTAAAAATGATTTTCTTATACTTTCTCTAAAGATGGAAGCTATGTTCATGTCTGGATTAAAGCGGTATATGAATTGTGAGGACCACAAATTAATATTCATACTAACTATAAAGGTTAGCTCATAGACATGGATGTAACATGTTTAAGTGGATAAACAATACCGATAATTATCTTGGAATAATTTTTATAAAAGATGTTTTGAATATGCTAAGTAAACTTAAAGTGGACAAATATACTGGTAATCGAAATAACACTTACTATTTCTTAATAAAAGCATGTCAGTCTGGTATGATCTCTAAGCAGACCTAAAACAATCTTAGTCCCAATTTTAGTTTAATCTTTGTTTTTCAGTATTCTTTATTTTTCATATATAAAGAAAAATACAAGAAGATTTTATTTCTATGTTATTTTCTTCAATATCACATATCTTGTTAAAGTCAAATATTGAAGATGTAAAGGATGTTGGTTATTCTCCAAACACTTCAAAGATTAATTCTACTGGAGAAGTTGCTGATGATTGAGAGATGGTCACAGAGTTTAAAGATCTTATTGTATGAATGTGTATCAGTCACATGAATCTGAACATCAAGATTTTTTGAAGACCAAGCTATCTCAATGGGGGAGCTTGTTGGTTCAGATTATTTGAAAACTTATTTGACCAAGCTATTTTCTTAAATAAAGTTTGTTGGTGAAGAATAATTGAAGCTTATTTGACCAAGCTGCTAACATGGGGGAGTTTGTTGGTGTATTTCTGTGAGTCAGTCACTTGGTCAACATTTGTATTTGTCAAAGTCAATTTGTCTTAGTATGTGATGTGATTGGTGTGTATATTCGAGTCTGTAAGTGAAATGTAATTATAGAATATACATAAAATATTGATCATGCGACACAGCTTGTGTTGCAATAGCGACACAAAGGCTTGTGTCGCAAGTGTGTCAAGTCAGACTATAAATAGAGAAGTTAGAAGTCAGTTTAAGGTTAGCGTTTTGGAGAGCCGTTTTGTGTGTGAGGCATGAGAGAGAAGAGGCAGAGTCAGAGAGTTTTATAAACGTTCATTCTTTAATTGTGAATATATACAAAATGAGATATCGTGTTTGTGATTCGTTAAACGTTCAATACTCGTTTGTTTGGATTCTGCACTTTCAATCGAGTTAACGATCTGATTCAATCCGGAACTAAGGATCTACAACTTTGTGAAGCGAACTTAAATTATTGACCTTTGTTGACTTTTCAAAGTGAACTGAAAATTTTCAAAGACTTATTTCTTACATGTATAGACTTAGGAATTTTCGGTTATAAGTTAAATACGTGTAATATTTGAATTTTTTGGTTCTTTCATATCGAAAGACTTCCGACTCATAGGTAGTCATGCAACGTGTCCTGATTTTCAATCGGCGGTATGTTAACTCAAATTTTTTATTTTAACTTGCGAACGGTATATAATTTAGAGAATATAACTGTACTTTATAGTTCAACTAAGTTTGGTAAATTAAGTTACTAGTTAATAGTAAACTTAGATGTTTGATGATTGTTTGGTCATAATACATTGAAGTTTAGATTAACTATTGTTCGTTAAGTGAAGTTAATATTCAGTCATTCATGTATTTCTTATGTTTACAGAAATGGTTGCTAGAACTTTTGCATCTACTCACAACATATTGGTGAATTTGGACGTAAACAAGCACGGTGCTGAGTGCTTTACGGAGATCTTGACTTATTTGGCATGATCAAGGATCAGATATGCCATTACAGAGTCTCCACTGATCTCTCAGAGTATACTTAATATATTTTAGGAGAATATTGAGTACGATGTTACGGCTAACCCTCCGGTGATTCGGACGAGGGTTAATCAATATCCTGTTGTTTTCTCCGCTGACGATATTCGATAGATTCTGTGGTTAGGTACTGCTCAGCGGAATCGGATATTCTGGTCCTAAAAGAGGCCGTCAGTTCATCAAGGCCTTTGTGCTTGGACAGTGGAGATTCTTATTCCACATTATTGTTATTATCTTTGGTAACAAGAAGGCAGGATATGATGAGTTGAGTCTTGAGCTGCTTTCTTGTTTACTGTCCCCGGTTTATGACAAACCATACAATTTTTTTCTTATATTTTCAGCTCGTTTATCGGTCAGATTACTGGGGTTGTCAGATTGAAGTTTTTGATCTATCCTCGATTTTGCATGCTGATCATTCGTCACAATATTCATGACCTGCCAGCTTTCATGGCTTATTTGCACGTTGATAGGGTCGGCTTGAGAACATACAATGCGTGTTTTCTAAATTCTGCCAAGCATCCTTATCATATCAAGCCTGAAGCTAGTGATTTGTTCAGTCATCTTCTGGATGTGAACTATGTTGCTCCGCCAAACATCGGTTGGATGGATGCAGGAGCTCAACCTCAAGCTCAAGCATAACAACAACAACAACGACAACAACAACAACCTCAACCTACAGCTGCGACTCTGATTCCTGAGCCACAGGAGTTGATTGAGGATGTTTTTATACAGGCTGGTCAGCAAGGACAACAAGTTATACCTGAGATTGCGGCTCAGGTTGTGCAAGATGTGCTGGGTCATCAAGATGATGTCAACCATCCAGTACTTCATGAAATTGAGGATTATCGTGAGATAATTTCAACACACGTACTTACTTTTATACTTAATTATGATTATATTGAAACTTAGATGATAGAGATTAATATTTGATCATAAAGTTTGAATATAATACATTACCATGTGATGCAGGCCCAGAGGTTGTTAGACCTGAGGGTGAACAGAGGCACGATGGACCAGATGCTGGGACATCTGGTGGATTTGGTAAAGATGGTTCCACTGCATCAGAGTTTGATGATGAGGAGACTGATGATGATATTGATCCTTATCCTAGATCTTCTACAGGTATTACTTTGGGATTGATCGTAAAGGTTCGAGGTTAATCATGGATCCAGCTACAAAGGGCAAGCGAAAAGCTGATGAGCGAGATCCTTATTATCATTTACTTGATGAGGATTCTGATGATGAGGTTTGACCTCTTAAGACAACACGCAGAAAGCATATGAAAACTGTTATGGGGTTCTGACCATCGCAAGTGCGAGTGATCACAACGCCTATAGGTGGGTGAATTAAATTTGTAAATGATGGGGTCTAAGTGTGACTTATTACTACTGAACCAAAGGCTAGTAGATGGTAAGTATGACCTAGAGTCGTTCTTAAAGAGAAACTGAATTGAAACGGAGGTGATCCAATCAATCGTTACTTTCTAGTATAGGTTTTTATAAAAGTGTGTTGGGGGTTTTGGTTCAGTTAACTAAATAAACTAAATAAAGCGAATAAAAGATAATAATAAATCAGATGATGGAAAGTAGTATTTGTTGTGATTTCATTAGCTCATGATATGGGATGATGACTTTTCAGAGAAAACGTTTATCTTAATTGGGAATGTTTATTAGATTCGATAGCTTATGGTATAACTCGTAGATTCCTTATCAGTTGGTTATCAACTGATATGTCACGAGGAACTAGGGTATCATGATTCTGATCAGACAGACAATGCTCAACTCTCCACACTCTCCTGCGAGGGAGTCAGTGGCCCTTATTATTGAACGCATTCGCTCGTGGGCAAAGGAAAAGAGTAGCAAGTCCATAACAAGTCTAACCGTTATTAATACCACAAATACTACATATCCGGCCAACAACTAACTTAGAAAATATGTTCGGACTTATTTGATTTATTCCTATTAGTGAAACTCAAGCATGGTAAGCGAGGGAAAGTGTTTGGGTTTCTTGCGTACCTTACTTTAGGTTTCACGGTTTAAGGAAATATATCATTTTAAATCGGATTTTTAAACTTGCATTTCTCAATACAATTAACAAATCCCTAGGTTTTTGTGAATGGTTATTTAGCCTATAGCCTACCTACTCTAATCTAATCTAAACTAACTAAAATGTTGGCGGCTTTTGCATAAAGTTAAACCCATACCATATCGTAAAATACTATGGTAGTTCACAATATATTTAATCGTTAACCGATGTTTTCATTGTGAATTTAATTGCTTCGCAATGTTTTCATGATAAGTACATTGTGATTGGAGGTGTAATACACTTTAGTTCTTGGTCTCTGAAATTCGTGGAAGTGCTTTCGCATTCACGACTTGACAGGCGAAGAAGGAATTTTACTTGTTTTTCTAATGTGGCAATCGTTTCTCGTTGTTCGTAGGAATACGGGAGGTTGGCATAGGTTAACTGCCTGACGAATGCTTTACAGACATCTACCCTACGGGAAGGATTGAAAGAAGCACCGAGGTGGCGTTCTTCAGAACAAGGTTGTTCCAACTCGACTGATGGAGCCTTATCCACCACTCGATAAATGGTGTATTGGTGTTTGTCTGAAATGAATGGAAAGATGCCGTTATTCTGAGAATCTGGCGTGGTTTGGGTATACACCGATGTTTCAGGAATGAGGGTGATTAAGTCACAAGATTTCGGAGGTTTTTCTTCAGAATCATCTTCGGGAAAATAATCGAAGTGGGAAGAATCTGGTAAACCAGGTAAATGCAAAGTTGGCGAGTGATCTTCTGGAGATGATGCAAGGTCAGGTAACTGGTCCGTGTCATCAAAATCCAGGCAATGTTTTGGAATTGAAAGTGAGATCCTATATTCTTCTTGGGTGTCGGAGGTTTCCTTAGTTTTAGAGGAAGAAGGTGAAAAGAACTCAAATCCTAACTCTTTTTCTAAGTAGTCAAAGAATTCCGTATCATCCATTAAACTGAGGCAAGAATTGGGTTCTCGAGTTGTCATTTTAATGTTGTCCTAACTAACTAATACTTAATTAATACTAATTACTTAAATTAACTTTCGAAAGATTTCTAAAAAGATTTCAATCGGAAGGGTCTCCTAAATATCACTATTTAAGGCGGCTTTGAATCGTATGTTTGTGATTCCCGGACAGCGGCACCAAAAACTTGTTGCACCCGCAACCGTCGGTTCAGTGTCATTGTGATTTCTGATGGTGGTGCAGGTGCAGCAGGGGTTTTTAAAATTTATAGTTAGCTGGGCTTAAATTATACGTACTACCTACTCTGGTTAGCAAGCGGTAAGTATGACCTAAGATCGTTCTATGAATCCAAACGTGTGGGCGATTAAAGCTGGTGTTTTCGGTAGGGAAATATTTAGGATGGAACAAAGTAGGTAGGTTTGGGGGTTTTAAACTAAAAACAAGTAATTAAAATGCAGAAAAATAAATTGCAGGAAATTAAAGTGCAGGAAAACAGGTAAAGATAAACATGTGATTGCTGAGATTTCGATAATTAATGTTTCGGGATGACAGATTAAACAGGAACAATGCTAAATGTAATGATTTAAACTATCAGGTGTAAACTCTAGAACCCTACCAACTAAATTTCCCATTGGCATGTCACTAGGAACTAGGTTATCGTGATTCTGATCAGAGCAATACACAAACTTCCAATACTTATCTAGTTGAAAGATAAACAACCTATCTTGGCTTGACGCTGAGGTGCATGAATCAGTAGCGTATCGTCTCATAGGTCCGACCGTTCTTAACCCCTAAAATAGTTTAGTATTTTGTTAGCATGCAGATTAATAACTTTGTATGTTTTGACCGCTGATCATGTGAGACTTAGTGTTTTAAGGATTCCAGGTCACTAGGATTTTATCCTTATTCCTAAGTCTTGTTTTGTGCATTAAGGATTGGTTACTTCAACTTATGACTTGAGCTCTCCTTTTCAAACAGTTATACAACCCTGGATTATTCGCAGTTTATAAAATCGTGTTTCATATGCAGACCATGCCTTTCAGTAATCGGACAGTGTACTTTACATGGTAGTTCAACTGCTTCTTACATCAGACATGCGGTCGGGAGTAATTGATGGTGAACGTGACACTCTAAACTAACTAAATGTAAAGCAATGCAGAAATGTAAACCTAATATGTACAACGAGTGGGTTCACTGTGTCTTAGTTGTTGCATGTCATGGGCACAGATAACTACTTACCATAATTAAGGTTGATCAAGTCCTAATTACTAGGTTGCAGTCACGTGGATAACCCGAAAGGGTACTCCATAAATTAAACTCAAGTTCATAAAGTCTTAACGATACAAAGGTCATTAATTCCTATTTTATCTGAACACGTTTTCGAACATCATTTTATTATGCATTGACTTTTGTAGGATATACCAGTTAGTTATGAAGTTGTATTATCCTTTCGGAATTCCAACTGTTAAACCAGAACTGATTCCAGTGATGTAACTACCTTCGGTTGTTTATCGACTTCCATACATTTGTACTCCGTGTAAAACGTTTCCAGTACTATATCAGATAAACTGTCGAATAGGGGCTGTTATATCACTTTTAAAGTTGTCGTACACTTAATTATATAATGTCATCCCTACTTATAATTATCTACATCATCAACAATCACAATAATAAACTACTCGCAATTCATGGTAATAGACAAATCACATACAAGGCAATAATACATAATTAAAATATGAAATAAAGCAAGTACGATAAAGGTTTCGATATCACCCGGAAATAGATGCGTAGCAGCATATTATTATGATTGACAACTCGTTCACACGTACAAAGATGAATATCCAAACTTCTAACGTTCGTTCTAACCTCTATGTTAATCCGTAGATTAATTACAATAATCCTAGACTAAAATATAAGAGAATTTCTAGAGTGAGAAAGTGGAAATGGAAGAGTGAGAGTATATGTAAGAGTGTGAATATGAGAGTGTGTTGAAATGAGAGCTAGGGGCTGCTATTTATAGGAGAGGCTTGGCTCAAGTTAGCATCCCAAAGCTCACAATAGCAAAAGGTGGAAAAGGTGGTGGCACCGGGTACGAAAAAGGAGGAAAATGTGGTGCACCGGGTACGGAAAAACACATAAAGGTCTAGCACCGGGTAGACGAAAGGACAAAAAAGTGCAATCCGTGCAGGGGGGGTGGCAGCCGGCGGCGGCTGGCTACTACCTGCACCAGCCCGCTGCCTGTTGCCTTGTTTCTCGATTCGTGCGTGTTTTCTTCATTATGCGTCCGTTTGCGTTGATTCTTTTTGCATTGGATTTGTAATTCAAAAACGAAGCTTTTGACGAAAATAAATCCCAAAAATATATCTCTGAACTTTAGATGTGTCATACGAATCATTTGGATCTTCCGGCGTATGTAGAATCTTCATTCTTCGTCCGTTTTTGTTGATTCTTTTTCTGTTGGATTCATAATTTGAAAACGAACATCTTGGATGAGATAGATGTTGGTGATTGGCTCTTTTTTCTTGAAATCTCTTTTTGATGTCTTGAATCTTCAAACGTGCGTGGAATCTTCGTTTTCTATCCGTTTTGCTTGATTTTCATCGTGCAACCTTGTTTTTACCATCTTGATATAATATTATTGATTTGTAATGAATTTGAGTTAAAGTGCCAAGAATCGTTCCAGAATGAGAGAGATATCGGTAGTAAAAACGTGACTTTTTACGCGATATCAGTGTCAAACTTATATAATTTCTAACACTTTTACTATACGACCTTTTAAACACATCGGGATACGTTCTTGAACATGAACACTTCGAAATCATAATAATAATAATCAGATTATTATTACAAACAATTCACCAACGGGTCGTACACGTTTTCAAAACATAATCAAATCAACCAAGTCGTAGTAACTTGGACAAGTTAAAGAACCAAATCGTTGTAATTTGGACAATTTAATCAACCAAGTCGTAATAACTTCGACAAGTTAAACAACCAACTCGTAGTAATTTGGACAATTCAATCAACCAAGTCGTAGTAACTTGGACAAGTTAATCAACCAAATCGTAGTAATTTGGACATTCTAGTTGGACGAACAACTACAAAGGTAGTCTTTCGAGATACCTACTCATGTTATAACCATCGCGTGTCTTGGACACCCCCAGGTTACAAGTCTTCGGACATCAATTCACAGCTAATCAATTCAAGTTTATCTTGATAAACACTCAAGGCTCAGGTGAGTCTCATAGCCCCTATTTTACGGTTTTTATCAGGGGTGTGATTACATTGCTCATTTTATTTACAATATGAACGCAAGTACAACACAAATCAAATACTACATGAGTTGTTTTCACTAATCACTTTAAAGCCCTCCACAACATAGTTTGGTAATACATCTGTAACATGAATGTTAGTATATGATATCATATAGGATTGACAATCCTCGTCCGGGTTAGCACACACTAACTGGTTAAACGGACGTATTAGTATTTGGGAAGACGAGTGTAGATTAGGCACTCGTAGGAGGCACCTTAGTTGGGTTTCCTTAATTGGACCTGACACTCAAGTTAAGCTCAGACTATGTGCTCATGCTGTATAACTTTTAATTTGCTTAATTGCACTTTAAATTCAATTAAATCTTACGGTTCATACAAATATGTGTTGACATACAAACCTGTGAGCTCACCAGCATTTCGCTGACCCATTTTAGCATTTATCACAGGTACTCAATAGTAGGTTGGCTGCCCAAATCAAGATTCATTAGCTCGAGTCTTCATTCAATCAAATAGAGATTTAGTTGAATTATTATATTTTGTATAAAGTAATTATGTAATGTAAATCTCTCAATTTCAAGGAACTGAGCTAATGTAAACAATATTTTTGATGTAAACTTTGGTTTTATCAATACAATGTAAAACGACGCATTTAGTGGTCGTTCATTATATCTTTGTGCTTGTGATTATTGATTAGTCGCGCCCCGACCCGATTGGCTTCCGCAACCCAAATTTAGGGGTGCGACAATTGGAGGTGTACTATACTCATGGCAATTCCACGTAATCATTATGCATTTTAAAATGATTGCATGACGTTATAATTAAACCATAGTTTTGACACAGATAACTATTGACCAAGTATTAAGGTTCGCGACTCCTCTTTACAAGGTTATAATCACGTTTCTTAATTGAATGGCGAATATAAGTTTTATGTTTAAAATCACAAGATAAGTTTGTTCATAAAGTTTCCATTTTTATAATATCGATCCATAATACAACTACCTTCGGTCGTTTACCGACTTCCATACATTTGTACTCCGCTTAATAGCGTTTCTAGTACTATATCAAGTAAACAGTCGAATAGGGGCCGTCATATTACTTCACGACATATTTAAGGTCATCCCATAATTATTCAGTCACATGAATCTGAACATCAAGATCTTATTGTATGAATGTGTATCAGTCACATGAATCTGAACATCAAGATTTTTTGAAGACCAAGCTATCTCAATGGGGGAGCTTGTTGGTTCAGATTATTTGAAATCTTATTTGACCAAGCTATTTTCTTAAATAAAGTTTGTTGGTGAAGAATAATTGAAGCTTACTTGACCAAGCTGCTAACATGGGGGAGTTTGTTGGTGCATTTCTGTGAGTCAGTCACTTGGTCAACGTTTGTAATTGTCAAAGTCAATTAGTCTTAGTATGTGATGTGATTGGTGTGTATATTCGAGTCTGTAAGTGAAATGTAATTATAGAATATACATAAAATATTGATCATGCGACACAGCTTGTGTTGCAATAGCAACACAAAGGCTTGTGTCGTAAATGTGTCAAGTCAGACTATAAATAGAGAAGTTAGAAGTCAGTTTAAGGTTAGTGTTTTGGAGAGCCGTTTTGTGTGTGAGGCATGAGAGAGAAGAGGCAGAGTCAGAGAGTTTTATAAATGTTCATTCTTTAATTGTGAATATATACAAAATGAGAAATCGTGTTTGTGATTCGTTAAACGTTAAATACTCGTTTGTTTGCATTCTACACTTTTAATCGAGTTAACGATCTGATTCAATCCGGAACTAGGGATCTACAACTTTGTGAAGCGAACTTAAATTATTGACCTTTGTTGACTTTTCAAAGTGAACTGAAAATTTTCAAAGACTTATTTCTTACATGTATAGACTTAGGAATTTTCGGTTATAAGTTAAATACATGTAATACTTGAACTTTTGGGTTCTTTCATATCGAAAGACTTCCGACTCATAGGTAGTCGTGCGACGTGTCTTGATTTTCAATCGTCGGTATGATACCTCAAATTTTCTATTTTAACTTGCGAATGGTATATAATTTAGAGAATATAACTGTACTTTATAGTTCAACTAAGTTCGGTAAATTAAGTTACTAGTTAATAGTAAACTTAGATGTTTGATGATTATTTGGTCATAATACATTGAAGTTTAGATTAACTACTGTTCGTTAAGTGAAATTAATATTCAGTCATTCGTGTATTTTTTATGTTTACAAAAATGGCTGCTAGAACTTTTGCATCAACTCACAACATATTGGTGAATTTGGACGTAAACGAGTGCGGTGCTGAGTGGTTTACAGAGATCTTGACTTATTTGGCATGATCAAGGATTAGATATGCCATTACAGAGTCTCCACTGATCTCTCAGAGTATACTTAATCAATTTTGGGAAAATATTGAGTACGATGTTGCGGCTAACCCTCTGTTGATTCGGACGAGGGTTAATCAATATCCTATTGTTTTCTCCGCTGACGATATTCGATAGATTCTATGGTTGGGTACTGCTGAGCAAGAAGTTGGTCATTCTGCATATTCTACGGATTTTATTGAGGGTGTGTTAGGCGGAATCGGATATTCTGGTCCTAAAAGAGGTCATCAATTCATCAAGGCCTTTGTGCTTGGACAGTGGAGATTCTTATTCCACATTATTGTTACTATCTTTGGTAACAAGAAGGCAGGATATGATGAGCTGAGTCTTGAGCTGCTTTCTTGTTTACTGTCCCTGGTTTATAACAAACCATACAGTTTTTTTCTTATATTTTCCGCTCGTTTATTGGTTAAATTACTGGGGCCGTCAAATTGAAGTTTTTGATCTATCCTCGATTTTGCATGCTGATCATTCATCACAGTATTCATAACCTGCCAACTTTCGTGGCTTATTTGCACGTTGATAGGTTCGGCTTGAGAACATACAATGCGTGTTTTCTAAATTCTGCCAAGCATCGTTATCATATCAAGCCTGAAGCTAGTGATTTGTTCAGTCATCTTTTGGATGTGAACTATGTTGCTCCACCCAACATCGGTTGGATGGATGCAGGAGCTCAATCTCAAGCTCAAGCACAACAACAACAACAACCTCAACCTGCAGCTTTGACTCCGATTCTTGAGCCACAGGAGTTGATTGAGGATGTTTTGATACAGGCTGGTCAGCAAGGACAACAAGTTATACCTGAGATTGCGGCTCAGGTTGTGCAAGATGTGTTGGGTCATCAAGATGATGTCCACCATCCAGTACTTCAAGAAATTGAGGATTATCGTGAGATAATTTGAACACACGTACTTACTTTTATACTTAATTATGATTATATTGAAACTTAGATGATAGAGATTAATATTTGATCATAAAGTTTGAATATAATACATTACCATGTGATGCAGGCCCAGAGGTTGTTAGACCTGAGGGTGAACAGAGGCACGATGGACCAGATGCTGGGACATCTGGTGGATTTGGTAAAGATGGTGCCACTGCATCAGAGTTTGATGATGAGGAGACTGATGATGATATTGATCCTTATCCTAGATCTTCTACAGGTATTACTTTGGGATTGATCGTAAAGGTTCGAGGTTAATCATGGATCCAGCTACAAAGGGCAAGCGAAAAGCTGATGAGCGAGATCCTTATTATCATTTACTTGATGAGGATTCTGATGATGAGGTTTGACCTCTTAAGACAACACGCAGAAAGCATATGAAAACTGTTATGGGGTTATGACCATCGCAAGTGCGAGTGATCACAACGCCTATAGGTGGGTGAATTAAATTTGTAAATGTTGGGGTCTAAGTGTGACTTATTACTACTGAACCAAAGGCTAGTAGATGGTAAGTATGACCTAGAGTAATTCTTAAAGAGAAACTGAATTGAAACGGAGGTGATCCAATCAATCGTTACTTTCTAGTATAGGTTTTTATAAAAGTGTGTTGAGGGTTTTGGTTCAGTTAACTAAATAAAGCGAATAAAAGATAATAATAAATCAGATGATGGAAAGTAGCATTTGTTGTGATTTCATTAGCTCATGATATGGGATGATGACTTTTCAGAGAAAATGTTTATCTAAATTGGGAATGTTTACTAGATTCGATAGCTTATGGTATAACCCGTAGATTATTTATCATTTGGTTATCAACTGATATGTCATGAGGAACTAGGGTATCATGATTCTGATCAGACAGACAATGCTCAACTCTCCACACTCTTCTGCGAGGGAGTCAGTGGCCCTTATTATTGAACGCATTCGCTCGTGGGCGAAGGAAAAGAGTGGCAAGTCCATAACAAGTCTAACAGTTCTTAATACCACAAAGACTACAAATCCGGCCAACAACTAACTTAGAAAATATGTTCGGACTTATTTGATTAATTCCTATTAGTGAAACTCAAGCATGGTAAGCGAGGGAAAGTGTTTGGGTTTTTCGCGTACCTTACTTTAGGTTTCACGGTTTAAGGAAATATAACATTTTAAATCGGATTTTAAACTTGCCTTTCTCAATACAATTAACAAATTCCTAGGTTTTCGTGAATGGTTATTTAGCCTATAGCCTACCTACTCTAATCTAATCTAAACTAATTAAAATGCTGGCGACTTTACCTAAAGTTAAACCCATACCATATCGTAAAATACTATGGTAGTTCACAATGTATTTAATCGTTAACCGATGTTTTCATTGTGAATTTAATTGTTTCGCAATGTTTTCATGATAAGTACATTGTGATTGGAGGTGTAATATACTCATGGCAATTCCACGTAATCACATTGCATTTTATAATGATTGCATGATGTTACAATTAAACCATAGTTTTGACACAGATAACTATTGACCAAGTATTATGGTTCGTGACTCCTATTTACAAGGTTACAATCACGTTTGTTAATCGAAAGACGAATATAAGTTTTATGTTTAAAATCACAAGATAAGTCCGTTCATAAAGTTTCCATTTTTATAATGTCGATCCATAATACAACTACCTTTGATCGTTTACCAACTTCCATACATTTCTACTCCGCTTAATAGCGTTTCCAGTACTATATCAAGTAAACAGTCAAATAGGGGCCGTCATATTACTTCATGACATATTTTTCATCCCATAATTATTTATGCTAACTACATCACAACAAATACAATAGTAATCTACTCGCTAATCATGGCACAAACTACCTCTAGCATAATTAAAGTATACATATTTAATTAAGATAGATAAGGATAGAAAGAACCTATATTAATGCGTGAGAAGGAATAGACTTGAATTAATAAGAATAACTCCAAGCTTACACCAAAGATTACAAGCACGTTCCTTGCTTTCGTTATATTCTAACAACTTCCTAAACTTATCCTAATTTAGAAAGTAAAACTAGAGAAATGAGAAAGATATGGAAGGTGTAAGTGTGTGAAAGGTTGTATGAAAAGGTGTGTGTAGGTGTTTTTTGGTGTGTCTTGAAATGAGCCATGGAGCCTCCTATTTATAGGAGAAAATTGGTGCATTTTAGCAACTTAGGGAACATGTTAGCAAAAGGTGGAAAAGTTGCTAGCACATGTACCCTAAAGCGCGTAAAGGTCTAGCACGTGTACCCTAGATTTAGAGTTGCGGAAAAGGCCTAGCACACATACCTGGCGAGTATGAGCGAGAATGAAAAAGCGGACGGGGGATGGGGGGCAGGCATGCGGTGCCGCCACCATGGCAGCCGGCGGCGGCTGGCAACCTGCCGCCCCGGTTCACCGTCTTTCGCTTCGTTTCTCGATTTGTACGTATCTTCTTCGTTATGCGTCCATTTTCGTCGATTCTTTTTGCGTTGGATTCGTTTTTCAAAAACGAAGATTTTGATGAAAATAAAGCCCAATCGTACGAATCGTTTGAATCTTCCGGCATACGTAGAATCTTCATTCTCCATCCGTTTTTGTTGATTCTTCTTCAGTTAGATTCGTATTTTGAAAACAAATATCTTGGATAAGAGAAATCTCAGTGATGGGGACTTTGGTCTTTAAATCTTGTCTTGATGTCTTGAATCTTCAAACGTGTGTGGAATCTTCGTTTTTTGTCCGTTTTGCTTGATTTTTCTCGTGCTAATCTATTTTTACATCCTTGGCAAAGTTTCATTGATTTGAACATTATCTGAGTTAATTTTCCAAGTATTGTTCCAGAAAGAGAGACATATCGGTAGTAAAACATGACTTTTTTCGCGATATCAAACTGCTACTCCACAATTGACAATTGGAGATTTGTCTCGTCAAGGCAGATTTCTAGTTTTATGATTAATGGTAGTATGCTGTGAATTCTAAACTAGAGACTGAGATAAATATTTTCTATAACAGTTGCTAGGGATAGACAGCCTGCTCAAGCTAAACATAAGAGGCAACGATCAACTGCCATTGTATTTGAGACCTCAGAGAAGGTACCTGCTTCTATTACCATTGCTACTTCCCGATTTCTGACTTCCAAGGATAGTCATGTTATTGCGGGTTTACTAAGTGATGCATTTGAACAACTGGTTCAACAACAAATACAATCTGCATCTACACCGGCTGTTGCACAGCCTATACAGCTACCAGTGAAGGCTACTGAATGAATTTCTAGTTTGGAATTTCATGTTAGTACCTTAGATTATCAGCATCTAACTCTTGCTCAGGCATTTACAACTCAGGGTCGAGCTTACAATGACCTATTGAAAGCACACACGTTGTTGCTTAGAGATGCCGAGGACAACCAGAGAAAGCTTGATCGACTTGAGAGACTAGTGTTGAATCTGACAAAGGACAAGCCATCTCAGGGGGAGATCCTGGCATATCATGAGTCGTGCAAAGAGGATGAGCTGAGGAAGAAGCAGCGAGATGACAGAGATGATGATCCCAATGGACTGAAAGATAGTGAGCCGGCTGGTCCTTCAAAGACTAGTGAGCAAGCTACGATTCAGGGGGTGTCTGAGTCTACTGGTGCTGGTGCTGGTGCTGGTGCTGGTGCGAGTGGAAGTGGAGTTGGTGAAGCTGGTGAGAAGTAGTTATGATTTGTAATATTAAACTTATATATTTTTGTAATCTTAGATTGATTGTAATATTATTTGTAATCTTTGAAAGATTAACTTTTGTAAGTTAATTTTAATTAGTAATTATATAAGATTTAGACTTAAGATGTTATGAGTTAAAATTATAAGTTAAAATTATATAAGATTAATAATATGATTTAAACTTGAGATTCTATATTACAAGTTAAAATCAAAATTATGTTTACACGATTGAGATAATAAAGAAATTCTTAGATTGATTCATGGTAATCAATGAAAGAATTTATATTATTTTATCTATATTTGAATCGATTACAGAAAAGAATGTTGATAGCGAATCCGATATGGATATTCTGAAAGAAGTTGATGAAGATATAGATTATGATCTCGAGAAAGGTGAATTTGTACCTCCTGAAGATTGGACTTCAATTCCTCATATTAGGTTAGATGAAGGTGTGGATCTAGATGCGAATATAGATGAACATATCTGTAATGCCCCTCAAAGCTAAAGCCATGACTAACCAAATACCTTCAGGTTTCAACTAAAAACCATGGTGGAAGGTATCAATTAGCCACACCTTTAGACTTATAAGGGACTCAAACTTCTTATCTCAAACTGATGTGGGATGGGTTGTTACAAACTCCCCCACTTAAAATCCTGACGTCCTCGTCAGGCCGAAACATAACCAGGATCCATACCCCAGGAGATGCACGAGCCGCGTGCCCCTCACACCCCGAGAGGCTATGTCTATGATACCATATGTAACGCCCCCGGAAAGCGGAAAGCAGTGACTAATCAGATACCTTCAGGTTTCAACTAAAAACCATGGTGGAAGGTATCAATTAGCCACAGCTTTAGACTTATAAGGGACTCAAACTTCTTATATCAAACTGATGTGGGATGGGTTGTTACAATATCGTAGACCCGTCAAAGACTGAGTTTGTGTTTCAAGATGAATATGGAGAACCGGTGATTGATTTAGAAGAATTTGAGAATGATTCAACTGATTCAGATACAGAATATACTGATGAGATTGATGAAAGATTAAAGCATCTTGTTAGTAATCCAAACTATATTCAACAGATGCTCAAGAAAAAAGAAAGAGAAAAGGGTACGTGTGATTACTGTAGTTGATATTACGGGAAAATGTGTACCAAAAAGAGGAATTATCGGTTGGTATTATGATGCAGAACTGAAACTCTTTGCTATCAAAAGATATGATGGAGTTCAATACTTTGAGAAGAAGTTGGTTGTATTTAGCTCTTTACCTAGCTTTGAGATTCGTGACTTGGCGAGATTGACTATGGAAAACCCTAGTAATGATCCTTATGCTAGATATGTTGAAATGATTATCAAGACTAAGGGTTGGTCTATGAAGTTTGAAAAGTTGAAGCTAAGGAAGGGAAGGTTGATCAAGCTTGAGGAAAGAAGCAAGAGAACGGGAAAACGTCTGAGAAAGAAAGTTGTGTTGATGCATTTTGGTGTGTCTGTCAGTTGGTCTAGTTAGAGTTTGTAATTGTTTTTGTGTTTCCTGACTCCTGCGACATTGTCTGTAATGTCGCAGATGCGACGTCAGGTTTTATGGTTTGCGACATTGTTGTTGTCGCATGGGCCTGGGCCTGCGACATTGTGTGTAATGTCGCAGGAACCAGCTTGTTTAGTATAAATACGTCTTACGTATTCAGTTTTAGGGTTGACGAAAAACCCTAAATGTAATTTGTCAAAATCCTCTGTAAACTGATCGATTATAATCAATAATATAACGTTAGGTTTGATTCATATTGCATTTGATTATTCATTTAGTTGTGTTCTTTATCTAATTATTGATTCCGCAAACAATTGGATTGACTCGTTCCATTGAGATCCACGTCTAAGGGACTTACAACTGGTATCAGAGCAGTAAAAGCTCGTTTTTGGAGTATCAGATCGAGTTTGGATCGATAAAGGTAGTATTCATATTGTTTTTGTGAATATTACGTTTGTTATTTGTGTTTATTGGTGTTCGATCGTGTTTACTGGGATTTTCTGAAGGTTTTCATCATTTGTGGTTCGTGGAAATCGATTAGGGTTCAAAATTTTCGATTTTAGGGTTTTTAGCCGCAGCTGTTAGCGACTTTGCGACATTAGCTGCGACATCATCTGCGACGTCGCCTGCGACATCATTATATTTAACCTAAATTGGTCTTTGCGACATTATGTTGCGACATAGTTAACGTTGTCATTATTTTGATCTTAATTGATCTTTATGACATCGTGTTGTGACATCTCGTTGCGACATCGTGTGACTTTGCAACAGCAGTTGCGACATTAGACTCTACATCGCAATTTTTGATTCTTAATTGAATCCTTAGCCTTTCTGTGACATTAATCGCTACGTCGCATAGACCTTGTGCGACATTACTTCTATTGTCGCAAGTTTCAGAATGTGACTTTATTTAAAGATTATTAATGGTTGTTGCTGCCGATAAAGAAGATATTAGGGGAATCGGAGATATGATCAAACAAAATCATGATGTTGGTTCTAATAATAAACCTCATTTGTTTACTGCAGATATGGATTACGCATATTGGCATGACCGATTTGAACAATACGTAGATTTCCACTGTCCAGAGCTCTGGGGTCCACTCAGAGAAAGATATGAAGCTCTAGTAGCCGAGGGAGATTATCGCGGTATCCCTCCATCCAAGACATATAAAGCTATGTCTCCTGAAGAGAAAAAGGAGTATGACATTGAGAAAAAGGCTCATTCGGCTATCTGTATGTGCCTCACTAAAGATGTCTTACGACTTTTCAAAACTCATGACATCACATACGATCTTTGGAAGGCTATTGAAACAAGATGTGGAGGAAATCAGAAGTATAAGGAGGCTAAACTAGAACTAATCAAGAAACAGTATGATCTATTTGATATTCTTCCTAATGAAATGGCATCTTGATTATTCACAAGATACTCACAGTTAGTTAGTGAGTTAACCGAGGGAGGTTACAATTTCCCTCAGATTGAGGTGAATAAGAAGCTGTTGGATGTTCTGCCTAGTACTTGGGACGTAAAAGTACAATTTCTAAAGGAGAGCCAAGAGTTAGCAAGAATGAATCTGGATGAGTTAATTGGCGTTCTTCAAGCTCATGCAATGGAGTTGAAGAAAAAGGAGTGTAAATCAGGTGGTTATGTTCAAGACCCGACATTATATGGAGGAAAGGTAAACACCGGGAAGACTTATGGTGGAATGGCCTTCATTTCTGATACGAGTTCTTCTTTGCAGTCTACTGGTGCTCATCATCCAGTTTATGCTTCTGGACCTTCACAAGGTTCACAACAGCAAGTTGTGATTTCCCCTGCTATTGAAGAACAGGCTGCTATCTACACAGCTTTTCTTAGCTCCTACAAGGATCTGGTTTCACAACCAAATTCTACACTAGAACTTGCTAAAGAAGATTATATGATGACGATGATCTTCAGCAAATGGATTTAAACTGGAATATTGCCATGATCTCAAGAAGAGTTCAAAAATTCTTGCAACGGACTGGACGCAAGAGTTTGGAAGGAAACGGCAAAACCAGTTTTGGTTTTGACAAGAGCAAGGTCCATTGCTATAATTGTCAGAATTTGGGACATTTTGCTAGAGAATGTGAGAAACCCAAAGTTCCTCCATCGGGTTTTACAAAGCCTGATCCTCCTAAAGCTCTAGAGAAGGAAGAAGTAAAGCAAGCGACAGCCGATGCATTAGTTGTCTTTGAGCCTACAAACACGGACTGGAGCATGTTTGCTGACAAGTATCAACAGTGTCTTATGGCTCACATTACTAATGAGGTACGCAATGAACCAGAAGAGCCTTTGAACTGTATTTCATGCATTAAGTTAACTGAATCTTTAAAGTGCTTTCAAGAAGAAAACGTAGAATTAAGGAAAAAGGTTGCAAAACTTAATGAGTCCAATAAGTACTGTAAAGCTAATGAACAACTGTATGATAAGAAAATTGAGGCTTATAAACAAGACACTCAAAAGTACAAATCCAAGGTCTTTAGTCAACAGGATGCTATTAACAGCTATCTTGTTGAAATAGAACTGTTAAGAAAGGAACTCTCTGATTTAAAAGTTGAGTATGATAACTATAAAAACAAGATTCTAGGTTCCTCTTCCTCTACGGTTGCCTTCAATGAAATCCTTAATAAGCAGAGGACAGATAACAAAACTAAGGCAGGACTAGGCTATTCTGAAGTCCCGCCTCCCACTGAATACTGTCCTATGCCTGTTAAGGAAGGCACTGAAGAGATTCCTGTTGACTATGCATTGTTATATGGTATCAAGTCAAAGGTGAATAAGCAAAACAAACAGGCAAAGGAGAAAACCAAGTGGCCAGGGTATCCTTCGCCTAAGTTTGTTAAGTCTGAGACTGTATCTCCAGTTAGTGTTGAGGAGATAGTTGAGATTGAGGATATTACCGATGAGGAGTATCCTAAGGTTGAAAAGGTTGAGATCAAAACAGAAAAGGTGTTTTTGACGACTGAAAATGTCCTTAAAGTACAAAATGATAAGGGCAAGAAAAAGGTTGTAAATGAGAAAACTCAAACTTTACAGACACATGTAAAGATTTTGAAAAATAACTTAAATGTGAACAATGAAAGAATTTCATGTAAAAAACCTTCACCTTCAACTAATCAACCGAGGCAAGCACCTTCTCAAACTTGCACACACTGTGCTTGTTCTAAAACCACCTCCCCTTTCACTCCGGTAAATCCTCAACCTTAACCAATTGTTTAGAATCATTCATGTTTCTACTATAAGAAACGGGGACATTTAATTCGTGACTGTCCCAAGCTTTCTCATCAGCGCTATGGGAGAGATATGCCAAGAACTTCTATTTATAGAAATTCATTTTCACCACCTAGGCGTTATTCCAACTCTCCCAAGCCTGTTGAAAAGCAAAGTAATGTTGGGCAAAAACCTTTGCCAAAACAAAAACCCGACATTGCTACCAAACCAACTTCCGAACAATCTAATGTTTGGAAACAAAAGGAGTCTGCTAGTGACTCTTCCGTCATCAACATGTGACAACCGGCAAAAATCTATGATTCAACTCCGCTCAGGTAATAAACTTAGAGGAATTTTTTTTTTTGTTAAACTATAATTTTAGTGAATTAACGCCTATAATTAAATAACATTGAATTTAGGCGCATTATCGTTACAATCCGACACTAAACAAGCGTTTATCCGTGGATGCATATAAATGTGACAAAGTGCTTACGTTTATGTTTATTAATTCATTTAGTAAACCCTAATATATATATATGTATATATATATATATACTTATATATATATATATATATATATAAGTATGTGTGAAACAATAATATAGTGATAAGTACACTTACTTGCATGAAAGTAACAAACCACCACCTTTGCATGAAATACAACATAATAATTAAATAAATACTTATACTTAAATCAATTAAAAACTTAATTAACTAATAAAATAAAAATCTGATTTTTACTTATAAATTAATTAAATTAAACTAATTTAATTAATAATAACATTTAAATATCAACTAACCATTTAATCACCATCACTTCTCCACCAATCACCACCAAAACTCTTCCTCTCCCCACCCTTGGCCGGCCACCCCTTCACCTTCCCCCCCCCCCCCCCCCTCTTTTCTTCTATTTAAGCAACCTACATCCACCCTTTTCTCACTTTTCACACACACACATCCAATTCTCTCTTCCTCACACCATTTTTCTTCCATTTCTCTCCCAAAAATCTGCCCTAATTCACCATCAAAAACCACCACAAATCACCACACAAACAACCCTAAATCCACTCAAAAACAACCTACTTTTGTCTTAGATTCGTTGGTAAGAAGATACACAATTTTCTCTTCTTTACTTCCTTCAATTTCTATACACTAATCATCACCCATGGATGAATAATACAAGACTTATAATAATATATCTATATCTATATATATACATCATTTATCTTACTATATACATATGTAAGATTTTATGTAAGGCTATGCCTACAAATCTACATATGTATATATGCACTTTATATTTCATTTTTGTTAATATCTTATGTATGGCTATGCCTACGATCATATATGTATACATGCATCTTTATATTTTGTATTGTTGTGATTCTTATGTATGGCTATGCCTACAAAATAGATGTAAACATGCATTATATTACTCATCTTCATCTACATTTTCTTTTTATTTGAAGTATTGAAAAGTATGGCTAAGCCTACAAAAATGACTTGATGTTTGTAGATTATCACTTGCACATAATCATGTGTTAAAGATAAGTGATAATCCATGATCAAACCTATATCAAGTTGAAAGATGTAAATTTTACTTATTACATATCTACAAAATCTTTCAAGAATATCATGCTTGTAATATACTCAAAATCTGTAGAAAAATGATGGAAATTGCATGTGGGAAAAAGGGCTAAACAATGATTAGTGCCTATGTGTTAGGATGGTGGTCTATGACTTGAAATCCTAACCCACACATACCCATGCAATCTGTCCAGATTTCTATATCTCACTTTGTGAGGTCATAAATCCGTGTATACTTAACAAAATACCACCATTTTACTACTGAAATTACTTTTATGTATTAGCTTTCAAACCCAAGTGGTCTCACTCAAAAACATGGAGTATTCGACCTCCAAACAGCCCATACGAAACTGTTGTGCATACTGTGACAGATTCGTATACCTTACTTTGCAAGGTCATAACTCCATGAATACTTAACCAAAGACTACCATTTTTATTACTGATTTTAATGTTATAAAGCTCATCTAACAAGATTATGTTCAAATATAAGTTTAAAATACGTTTCTATAAATTTATACACAAGAGAACACAATCTGTCCAGAAAAACACAGGTTACTAAAATGGTCATAACTTGAGTTCTAGGAAGAGTTAGACGATGCACTTTTTTTAAAAGTTGCGTATTGAATAGACCTACACTTTCATGTTTTACACTTTTTCCAGAAATGCACGCATTTTTCTCTGTAAGCCAATTTCTGGGTCTGGTTTGGAAACTTTCTGGAATTTTGTTGGATTCTTACTAAAGATCACTTGAAAAGGTGTAAATTTACCCAAAAATGGTTAAATAAAACGTGACACTTAAACTAAAAACTATGGGTGATGAAACTTTACAAAAATTAGAATTAATATATATATACGATATGACTAAACTTAAACATTTTATGTGATCTAGGAAGCATAAACCCCACCAAGACCCAAACAAGTACTTGCAACTTTCCGCTCTCTCACTAAGGTGAGTCTCATGGCCCCTACTTCTTTTTAAATGCTTTGAAATGTTTTTGGGGTGAGAATACATGTTCTTTTCTTTGTGGACACAAACTAAACTGTTATGTATTGCATGAGTTGACACTATCCATTATGTAGGCCTTTATCATGAATTGTTAGTTAAGGACTTAAACGTGAATGTCATGAATAGATCTATTTGGGTTGACGCCCCCATCCGGGTTGGTAGCGCCAACATGACTATAAGTCAAACAGGTGCATTGTCATTTGAGAACTACTTGTGTTTGGATAGGACACTTGCGAGGCACTAAATGTTAAGGTTTCAATTCATGAGCTTATGGCAATAGTAATACAATTTTTACTATATTGTTGAATGGCAATATAACTTGAATTCTCTTGATCCACGGTAATGTTTAACAACTATTAAAACCTATGAGCTCACCAACTTTATGTTGACCCATTTTTACATGTTATTCTCAGGTAATTAAGATGCTTGCTATTTATGAAGATGGCATAACCCTTTTGAAGTTAGGAACTACATTTGCATGGACGAACATTGCTTTTGATCTTAAATTCTTAAACTCCTAACTATTTTGTAACTTATGGGAATTGTTGTAAACTTTTTAAAGACAAATGGTCTAAGTCTGTAAGACAATTTAAACTTTTATGATGTATGTTTAAAACGACTCATGTAGAGGTCGTTCATTGTAATTCTTGTGTTGTGATCTCATGATAGTCGCATCTCGCAACCTTCCGCCGAGGCGGGGTGTGACAGATTGGTATCAGAGCCCAAGGTTATAGTGAACTAGGTTGCATTAGTGGGCCTAGACTATAGCCATGACTAGAATAAGGACCTTTAGTTGTACTTGCTAATTATTAAATCCATACATCCTTGCCTACTTACCGAATGTGGTTCCATGCATGCTTATTACATGTTAATTGTTAAGTTAGTACATACATGTTAAATAATTACTTATTTTATATACTCCCCATTTATATACTATTATCTTATATGATAGAGTATGTCGAACCCTAATAGCCCTGTCCAAGTCGTGTCCGACGATGACTCCGAGATGGCTGCATGCCTCCTCACCTCGCTTAAGTCACCCTCATTCATGCCTGTGTCCGCTACCCGAGTTGAAAAGACGGGTTCCTCCAATGAGACTGAGCCATTTGAGGATGAGACCGAGCCAATGGAGGAAGAGTCCGAGCCTACTGAGGACAAGTCCGATCCAGAAGAATCCCATCCCTCCCCTGTCATACCTACTAAGACTGCCCCTGCTCCCTCTACCCAACCAAAGCCAGCCTCTTCACTCCGATCATTCCGCCCCGGGGGACCACGATTGATGCGTACCCCTCGGATAACTGTGTTCCCACCTTTGACTGAGACATTCTCCATCCCCCCTACTGAGACCCTCTCCATTCCTCCTACCGGGACTACCAACACTACTACTAGGCGAGTGCGATCCCGCAAGTGGACTTGGATGCAGGAGCAGATTCAGTCTTGGAGAAAAGAAGAAGGGATACCCGAGACACTGGAAGTTGGGGAGCCCTCCACCACTACCCCCATACCCTCTCTCACCTTGGAGCCTGTACATCACACTATCCCCGTTGTGATAGCACGTTTGGTTGATCAGGAGAGGAGACTTAATCAGCTGGAGTACGACCAGGATGAGTCACGTTCCGATAAAGTGGAACTCATACAGGCACAAATTTCGGAAGTTGAGAGGAGGATCGGTAACATGGACTACTCGGTTTACTGTGCTGATGACGACATCAAGATGCTTCGAGAGGAGGTCACTGAGTTGCGCCGACGGGTGGAGCACAACGAAAGGCGCGCTGAATTGGAGGAAGAGCGAGCGACTAGGGCAGAGCAGCGTATGTCCGCGATGGAGCATAGTTTGGGACGTGTTAGTGCACTTTTGGGCCAGTTTCGCGGATAGTTTCATTTCGATTTCTAACCTACTATGGCGGGTTGTGCCTAGAGGATAAATTTATGGATTTGCTTGTATTTTTCCGGATGTTTCATTCCCGGCCTGTTTTTGTGAACAATGAATCAAGTATTTTGACTAAGTTTATGCTCTTGTTAGGTTATTAATCTTACTATCTTGTGACTTTGGTTGTGTGGTTTGTACTTATTTATTCCTTACACGCATGATAAAGTTCTATCTTGTATAGTATCTCATTGTCTTGTTGTGCTTGTAATTTCAAGAAACATGCCACCCAAGAGAACATCCACGATGAGTAATGCAGCTATCGAGCGACTTGTAGCACAAAGAGTAGCTGAGGCAATCGCCACCCAAAGGACTGAGAGGAATGATGGAAACGAAAGAACCGGTAGAAGGAATGAAACCGGAGGAGGTTCGGGGAATGTAACCCGAGAATGCACCTATAAGGACTTTTCGAATTGCAAACCCCATCACTTCAATGGAACCGAAGGAGCTGTCGGTTTGGTTCGGTGGTTTGAGAAGCTAGAATCAGTTTTCCGTATTAGCAACTGCAAGGAAGATTGTAAGGTTAAGTATGCAACATGCACCCTTCAAGATGGTGCGTTATCATGGTGGAATTCATACGCCCATTCGGTGGGCATTGATGCTTCTTATCAGATTTCTTGGGAAGATCTTAAGAAAATGATGACGGAAGAGTACTGTCCTCGGAATGAACTGCAGAAGTTGGAGGTAGAATTTTGGAATCTGGTTGTCATTGGGGCTGATGTAGCTAGATATACAAGGAGATTCCATGAATTGGCACTTCTTTGCCCATCTATGGTCACTCCCGAGTACAAGAGAATTGAACGTTATATCTGGGGACTTCCCTCCCAAATCCAAGGAAATGTAACTTCATCCAAACCCAATACGATCCACGATGCCGTCCGCATGGCACACAGTTTAATGGATCAAATTGTGCGACGTGGGGCTTTGGAAAGGGGAAATGTTGATAAGAATTCCGATGGTAAAAGGAAATGGGAGGAAAGTTCTAGGGGAAACCCCAGCCAACAACAAAATAAGAAGACCGAGACAGTTAGGGCTTATGCTGCAGGGCCAGATGCTAAGAAAGGTTATGCTGGAAACAAACCATATTGTAAGCGTTGCAACCTTCACCACAAAGGTCCCTGTAGCAACGCATGTGGGAGATGTAAGAAGCCTGGCCATCAAGCTAAGGATTGTCGGGGCCCTGCACCTGTCGCCAACACTAACACTCCAAATACATGCTACGGGTGCGGAAGTGCTGGACACTTTAAAAAGGATTGTCCGAAGCTGAAAAATCAGAATAACAATGCGGCGCGCGGCAGAGCATTCGTGATCAATACCAATGAAGCACGCCAAGATCCCAACCTAGTCACGGGTACGTTTCTCCTAAATGACAAGGTTGTTTCAGTCTTATTTGATACCGGTGCTGATGAGAGTTTCGTGTCTAACGAGTTTAGCCCCTTACTTAATATTACTCCAACTGCCTTAGATACTAAATACACGATAGAGTTAGCTAATGGTAAATTAATTGAAGCTGATAGTATAATTCGAAACTGTTCCCTAAACTTAGCAAGCGAGATCTTTCCCATAAATTTGATACCCGTCAAAATAGGAAGCTTTGACGTCATTGTTGGCATGGATTGGCTGTCCAAGAATCGTGCTGAAATTGTATGCTATGATAAGATTGTCCGCATACCCCTCTCTAGCGGAGCAACTTTAATAATACAAGGAGAAAAGAGTGGAACGAGATTGAACATCATATCGTGCATGAAAACACAGAAGTACCTAAGGAAAGGGTACCAAGCAATCTTAGCTCATGTTGTAGAGGAGAAACCGGAAGAGAGACGACTCGAGGATGTCCCTATCGTACGGGATTTTCCCGAAGTTTTCCCTGAAGACTTGCCTGGACTACCACCAGCCCGGCAAGTGGAATTTCATATCGACTTGGTGCCTGGTGCGGCACCCGTTGCCCGAGCACCATATAGATTAGCCCCTTCCGAAATGCAAGAGTTGTCAAGTCAACTACAAGAGCTTTTAGATAAAGGGTTTATCCGGCCAAGTTCCTCACCCTGGGGAGCTCCCGTCTTATTTGTGAAAAAGAAGGATGGATCCTTAAGGATGTGCATCGATTACCGGGAATTGAATAAACTAACCGTGAAGAACCGTTACCCACTCCCTAGAATTGATGACTTATTCGATCAGCTGCAAGGCTCGAGTTTTTACTCAAAAATTGACCTACGATCGGGGTATCATCAGTTGAGAGTCGGAGAAGAAAGCATCCCAAAGACGGCATTTAGAACTCGGTATGGTCATTACGAGTTCCAAGTAATGCCGTTCGGTCTCACTAACGCACCGGCAGTATTCATGGACCTCATGAACCGCGTGTGTAAACCATACTTAGATAAGTTCGTCATCGTATTCATCGATGACATTTTGATCTATTCAAAGAACAAAGAGGACCATGAAAAGCATTTGAGATCAATCTTGGAGTTGCTTAAAAAGGAGGAGTTATATGCTAAGTTCTCAAAGTGTGAGTTTTGGTTACGAAGAGTGCAATTTCTAGGACATGTTATTGATAGTCAAGGAATACATGTCGACCCTGCCAAGATTGAGGCTATCAAAAAATTGGGAGACGCCTAGAACCCCAACAGAAGTACGGCAGTTCTTAGGTCTTGCTGGTTACTATAGACGATTCATCGAGAATTTTTCTAAAATAGCCAAACCCTTGACACTGCTAACTCAGAAAATAGCAAAGTATAATTGGAGTGATGAGCAGGAGGAAGCTTTCCAATTGTTGAAGCAAAAACTTTGTAGCGTACCAGTATTATCATTGCCGGAGGGAACCGAAAATTTTGTAGTCTTTTGTGATGCATCACGACAAGGTCTAGGATGTGTGTTAATGCAAAAGGAGAAGGTCATAGCTTATGCTTCTCGTCAACTTAAAGTGCATGAGAAAAACTACACAACCCATGACCTGGAATTGGGAGCAGTGGTGTTTGCACTCAAGATTTGGAGGCATTACCTCTATGGTACAAAGTGTACCGTGTTTACAGATCATAAAAGCCTTCGGCACATTTTCGATCAAAAGGATCTGAACATGAGACAGCGTAGGTGGGTTGAATTGCTCAGTGATTACGATTGCGAAATTCGTTATCACCCAGGCAAGGCAAATGTTGTAGCTGATGCTTTGAGCAGAAAAGAACGGATGAAACCACTATGAGTTAGGGCTTTAGGTATGACCATTCATATGAACCTTACCTCTCAAATTCGTGATGCTCAACTCGAGGCAATCAAGGAGGAGAATGTAAAGGGTGAATCTCTTCGCGGTATGGATAAGCAATTTGAGGTTAAGTCCGATGGAATCCGATATTATATGAATCGCATATGGATACCAAGTTTTGGTAACTTGAGGAAGTTGGTAATGGACGAGGCACATAAATCTAGATATTCCATCCATCCGGGTGCTGACAAGATGTACCATGGGCTTAAGGACTTGTATTGGTGGCCTAACATGAAGGCTGAGGTAGCCACCTATGTTAGTAAATGCTTGATGTGTGCCAAGGTAAAGGTCGAGTATCAGAAACCATCAGGTCTATTGCAACAACACGAAATACCCCAATGGAAGTGGGAGCAAATAACAATGGACTTTATTACTAAGCTTCCTAAGACAGCAAATGGTTGTGACACGATTTGGGTAATTGTTGATCGCCTGACAAAATCCGCCCACTTTCTAGCAATCAAGGAGACCGACACAATGGAAAGATTGACTAGGATTTACTTGAAGGAGGTGGTGACAAGGCACGGGGTGCCCATCTCGATTATCTCTGATCGAGATAGCCGTTTCACCTCTAGGTTTTGGCAATTACTCCAAAAAGCCCTAGGTACTCGCTTGGATATGAGTACCGCATACCACCCTCAGACAGATGGCCAAAGCGAAAGGACAATTCAAACCCTAGAAGATATGTTACGCGCATGTGTTATCGACTTTGGACGTGGCTGGGAGAACCACCTGCCATTATGCGAGTTCTCTTACAACAACAGTTATCACACCAGCATCAAGGCCGCCCCATTCGAAGTACTTTATGGACGAAAGTGTCGATCGCCTGTATGTTGGACTGAGGTGGGAGATAGTCAATTCCTTGGTCCAGAGATTATACACAAAATGACCGAGAAGATTATGCAAATCCAAAATAGACTGAAGGCAGCCCGTGACCGCCAAAAGAGTTATGCAGATACGAGGCGCAAACCATTAGAATTTCAAATTGGGGATAGAGTCATGTTGAAAGTGTCGCCTTGGAAAGGCGTAGTCCGTTTTGGGAAACGAGGAAAGCTAAACCCTAGATATGTCGGGCCATTCGAAATACTGGAGAGGATTGGTCCAGTTGCATACAAACTTAAATTGCCTCAAGAACTCAGTAATGTACATGACACGTTTCATGTGTCAAATCTGAAAAAGTGTTTATCAGACGAATCCCTTATCATACCAGTCGGAGAAGTACAAATCGATGAGAAGTTGCATTTTATCGAAGAACCAATCGAGATCATGGACCGAGAGATAAAGACCTTGAAGCGGAGTCGTATACCCATTGTAAAGGTTAGGTGGAATTCGAAGCGAGGTCCGGAATTCACCTGGGAGCGCGAGGATCAAATCCGTCGCAAGTATCCCCACTTATTCTCAAACCCTGCACCACCCAAGGTCACGAACTAAATTTCGGGACGAAATTCTTATAACAGGGGGAGAATGTGACAACCGGCAAAAATCTATGATTCAACTCCGCTCAGGTAATAAACTTAGAGGAAAATTTTTTTTTGTTAAACTATAATTTTAGTGAATTAACGCCTATAATTAAATAACATTGAATTTAGGCGCATTATCGTAACAATCCGACACTAAACAAGCGTTTATCCGTGGATGCATATAAATGTGACAAAGTGCTTACGTTTATGTTTATTAATTCATTTAGTAAACCCTAATATATATATATATATATGTATATATATATATATATATACTTATATATATATATATATATATATATAAGTATGTGTGAAACAATAATATAGTGATAAGTACACTTACTTGCATGAAAGTAACAAACCACCACCTTTGCATGAAATACAACATAATAATTAAATAAATACTTATACTTAAATCAATTAAAAACTTAATTAACTAATAAAATAAAAATCTGATTTTTACTTATAAATTAATTAAATTAAACTAATTTAATTAATAATAACATTTAAATATCAACTAACCATCACTTCTTCACCAATCACCACCAAAACTCTTCCTCTCCCCCCCCCTTGGCCGGCCACCCCTTCACCTTCCCCCCCCCCCCCTCTTTTCTTCTATTTAAGCAACCTACATCCACCCTTTTCTCACTTTTCACATACACACATCCAATTCTCTCTTCCTCACACCATTTTTCTTCCATTTCTCTCCCAAAAATCTGCCCTAATTCACCATCAAAAACCACCACAAATCACCACACAAACAACCCTAAATCCACTCAAAAACAACCTACTTTTGTCTTAGATTCGTTGGTAAGAAGATACACAATTTTCTCTTCTTTACTTCCTTCAATTTCTATACACTAATCATCACCCATGGATGAATAATACAAGACTTATAATAATATATCTATATCTATATATATACATCATTTATCTTACTATATACATATGTAAGATTTTATGTAAGGCTATGCCTACAAATCTACATATGTATATATGCACTTTATATTTCATTTTTGTTAATATCTTATGTATGGCTATGCCTACGATCATATATGTATACATGCATCTTTATATTTTGTATTGTTGTGATTCTTATGTATGGCTATGCCTACAAAATAGATGTAAACATGCATTATATTACTCATCTTCATCTACATTTTCTTTTTATTTGAAGTATTGAAAAGTATGGCTAAGCCTACAAAAATGACTTGATGTTTGTAGATTATCACTTGCACATAATCATGTGTTAAAGATAAGTGATAATCCATGATCAAACCTATATCAAGTTGAAAGATGTAAATTTTACTTATTACATATCTACAAAATCTTTCAAGAATATCATGCTTGTAATATACTCAAAATCTGTAGAAAAATGATGGAAATTGCATGTGGGAAAAAGGGCTAAATAATGATTAGTGCCTATGTGTTAGGATGGTGGTCTATGACTTGAAATCCTAACCCACACATAACCATGCAATCTGTCCAGATTTCTATATCTCACTTTGTGAGGTCATAAATCCGTGTATACTTAACAAAATACCACCATTTTACTACTGAAATTACTTTTATGTATTAGCTTTCAAACCCAAGTGGTCTCACTCAAAAACATGGAGTATTCGACCTCCAAACAGCCCATACGAAACTGTTGTGCATACTGTGACAGATTCGTATACCTTACTTTGCAAGGTCATAACTCCATGAATACTTAACCAAAGACTACCATTTTTATTACTGATTTTAATGTTATAAAGCTCATCTAACAAGATTATGTTCAAATATAAGTTTAAAATACGTTTCTATAAATTTATACACAAGAGAACACAATCTGTCCCGGAAAACACAGGTTACTAAAATGGTCATAACTTGAGTTCTAGGAAGAGTTAGACGATGCACTTTTTTTAAACGTTGCGTATTGAATAGACCTACAACTTTCATGTTTTACACTTTTTCCAGAAATGCACGCATTTTTCTCTGTAAGCCAATTTCTGGGTCTGGTCTGGAAACTTTCTGGAATTTTGTTGGATTCTTACTAAAGATCACTTGAAAAGGTGTAAATGTACCCAAAAATGGTTAAATAAAACGTGACACTTAAACTAAAAACTATGGGTGATGAAACTTTACAAAAATTAGAATTAATATATATATACGATATGACTAAACTTAAACATTTTATGTGATCTAGGAAGCATAAACCCCACCAAGACCCAAACAAGTACTTACAACTTTCCGCTCTCTCACTAAGATGAGTCTCATGGCCCCTACTTCTTTTTAAATGCTTTGAAATGTTTTTGGGGTGAGAATACATGTTCTTTTCTTTGTGGACACAAACTAAACTGTTATGTATTGCATGAGTTGACACTATCCATTATGTAGGCCTTTATCATGAATTGTTAGTTAAGGACTTAAACGTGAATGTCATGAATAGATCTATTTGTGTTGACGCCCCCATCCGGGTTGGTAGCGCCAACATGACTATAAGTCAAACGGGTGCATTGTCATTTGAGAACTACTTGTGTTTGGATAGGACACTTGCGAGGCACTTAATGTTAAGCTTTCAATTCATGAGCTTATGGCAATAGTAATACAATTTTTACTATATTGTTGAATGGCAATATAACTTGAATTCTCGTGATCCACGGTAATGTTTAACAACTATTAAAACCTATGAGCTCACCAACTTTATGTTGACCCATTTTTACATGTTATTCTCAGGTAATTAAGATGCTTGCTATTTGTGAAGATGGCATAACCCTTTTGAAGTTAGGAACTACATTTGCATGGATGAACATTGCTTTTGATCTTAAATTCTTAAACTCCTAACTATTTTGTAACTTATGGGAATTGTTGTAAACTTTTTAAAGACAAATGGTCTAAGTCTGTAAGACAATTTAAACTTTTATGATGTATGTTTAAAACGACTCATGTAGAGGTCGTTCATTGTAATTCTTGTGTTGTGATCTCATGATAGTCGCATCTCGCAACCTTCCGCCGAGGCGGGGTGTGACACAACAATAACATATTAGATGAAAATTCTGATTTGTTGAAAAATAAAGTTCTGTCCGATGTGATTATTGTTGATGACCTTGGTAGACCTAAGTCTGTAAAGGCTTGGGTCACCGTTTCTCACTAATCTCCTTACTTTTATGTGTTGCAGCAGTCAGAACATGTTAAAGATAGTGAATGGTTCATGGATAGTGGTTGCTCGTGACATATGACTGGCGATGTGTCTCTTTTGACGGATGTTAAACCACACGCCGGAGGACATGTTGCCTTTGTTGGAGATACTGTAGGAACGATTACAGGAAAGGGAACGCTAACTAATGGGAAAGTTAGCTTTGAGAATGTGAACAATGTGGCTCAACTCACTCACAACTTTCTGAGTGTTTCACAAGTATGTGATAAGGATTATACCACAGCATTCACAAAAACAGAATGTGTAATCTTGAAGCCGGGTTTCGTTATCCCTGAAGAATGGGTGCTTATGCGGGCGCCACGGAGAAACGATACCTACGTGATGAACATGCGAACTGTGGAGACTACAGATGAATACACTTGTCTCCTGTCAAAGGCTTCGGAAAAAGAATCACTACTTTGGCATCGACGGATGGGACATATTCATTTTTTGCAAAATGAATTTCCTCATAAATAATGATTTGGTAAACGGAGTTCCAAAACAGTCCTTTGCTCTAAAAGATTACTGTATTGCATGCCACAAAGGGAAACTCCACAAAAAGTCCCATAAGTCTAAGGTAGTGAATTCTATTGCTGCACCACTGGAGCTCTTACATATGGATCTTTTTGGTCCTATTTCCACTAAGAGCATTGGTGGTCGATCTTACAGCTTAGTAGTCACCGATGACTACTCCAGATTTTCGTGGGTATACTTTCTTGCTGCGAAGAGTGAAACAGCAGATATTTTGGTGTACCTGTTGGATAAGTTGGCAAATCTGTGCAACTTAAAGGTGAAGAGACTGCGAAGTGACAATGGAACTGAATTCAAGAATTCAACTCTCGAGTTATATTGTGCCACGAAAGGCATTGATCATCAGTTCAGTGCTCCAAGAACTCCTCAACAGAATGGAGTTGCAGAACGTAAGAATAGGACTATTATCAAGACAGCTCGGACTATGCTGGCTGATTCTAAGCTACCTATCATATTTTGGGCTGAGGCAGTCAGTACTGCTTGTTATGCTCTGAATCAAGTGCTCACGGTTAAGAAACAGAACAAGACCTGTTATGAACTTTTCAATAACCGTAAGCCAACTCTGCAATTTCTAGAGCCGTTTGGGTGTCCATGTCTGATTATGATCCCAAAAGAAAAAGTCTCAAAGTTTGGAGCTAAAGCTGTTGAAGGGATTTTTCTTGGTTATTCAGTTAATTCTCTAAACAAAAGAGTCTACATTAAATTAACACACCAGGTGGAGGAGCATTTTGAGGTAAAATGCTTGCGTTACACGGATCCTCCTCAAGGAACGGGTCCGGATTGGTTGTTTAATTATAAGGATGTGTTTAACTCTTTCGACATACTCGAAGAAGTTGATGAAGAGGAGGAGTTGGTTACCCTACTTCATGGCATCAGTCTATGTCAAGACACATCTACCTCAAAACCTACATCAACACCTACTCCAACACCCACACCGTCACCTACAACACCCACACCATCACCTACAACACCCACACCATCACCTACAACACCCACACCATCTCCTACTATCCCACCTTCGAATGCTCCTTCGACTTCAGGAACGATTAATGCAAAAGATCTTCCTGATGATCCCAATATGCCTCCTTTAGAGGAAGCTGAAGAAGAAGAAACTGTCTTCACCAACTTAACGCTCATGATGAAGAAGATGCGGAACCACAACAACCTGTACAACCTGAAAGTTCTACTGCTCCTGAGACTACAATTGTTCCTGCCACTGAAGGGGATATGAACAATTTAGAGTTAGTACTTGCGCCGGATGTAATCCCAGTGACACATGTACACAGGGATCACCTTATCGGTAATATTATTGGTGATCCTAATGCTGCGGTTCAAACAAGACATCAAGTGAAACAAAATCCAAATCAAGAAATGTTGAATCTGGTTGCTCGGATAAATTCTTTTCATTTATCCCAAATTGAACCCAAGAAGGTTGATGAGGCCTTAAAAGATCCATCCTGGGTCATGGCCATGCAAGAAGAATTACAGCAGTTCAACAAGCTACACGTTTGGGATATAGTTCTGTTACCTAAAGGTGCTCACTTAACTGGTACTCGATAGGTATTTCGAAATAAGATGGACGATCGGGGTATAGTGATTCGTAATAAAGCTCGATTGGTTGTTCAAGGTTTTAGTCAAATCGAGGATTTAGACTATGATGAAGTCTTTGCTCCTGTGGCAAGACTTGAGTCTATTCGTATCTTCCTTGCATTCGCTTCTTTCAAGGAGTTTCGTGTTAACCAACTCGATGTTAAAAGTGCCTTCCTGTATGGACAAGTGGATACGGATGTGTACGTTAAACAGCCTCCAGGTTTTGAAGACCCTGAGCATCCAGAATACGTTTGCAAATTGAACAAGGTGTTATATGGTCTTCATCAAGCTTCGAGGCTTTGGTACGAGAGGCTCACTACTCACCTAATCAAGCATGGTTTTGTTCGAGGCAATATTGATAGTACTCTGTTCATCCGTAAAGAACAGACTGGGGATCAAGAAGATATGTTACTTGTGCAGGTTTATGTGGATGATATTATCTTTGGCGCTACAAATGAGGCAATGTGCAAGCACTTTGAGGAGATCATGAAGTCTGAGTTTGAGATGAGTGCGATGGGGGAGCTCAAATTCTTTTTAGGTATTTATATTCATCAGTCAAAATATGTCAAAGACATGTTGACTAGATATGACCTGCTCAATTGTAAAACCTATGGGACTCCTATCGAACTTAATCACAACCTTAGACTTGCTGAGGATGAGGAAGATTGCAAAGAAAAGGACTATCGCTCAATGATAGGCTCTTTGAGGTATTTGACTGCCTCTCGACTGGATATTGTGTTCGCGGTATCCGTCTGCTCATGCTTTCAAGCCAAACCCAAGGTGTCTCACATGAAGGCGGTAAAGCGAATTTTTGGTTATCTCAAACATAGACCCAATCTTGGTCTATGGTATTCAAACGAGAAATCATTCGCTCTTACTGCCTATTCGGATTCTGATCATGGAGGCTACAACATAGACAAGAAATCTACCACTGGTGGATGCCAATTCCTCAGATCTCGCTTAGTCTCGTGGCAGTGCAAGAAACAGACTACAGTTTCTCTTTCAACTGCAGAAGCTGAGTACGTTGCTGCTGCGAGTTGCTGCTCTCAGGTTCTATGGATTCAGCATCAACTGCGTGATTACGGGTTACTTCTTTCTATGACTCCTATTCACATAGATAACACTACTGCTATATCTATCACACGCAATCCCGTACAGCACTCTAAGACTAAACACATTAAACTTAGGTTCCATTTTTGTCACACCCCCAAATTCAGGTTGCGGAAGCGGTCGGGTCGGGGCGTGACTAATCAATTATCAAAGCATAAGATACATAGCAAACAACCTCTAAATGAGACATTTGAAAATATAGTTATTACATTGCCAAAATAATAGTTTAAAATATCTGTGAGTTCGCCAAATGTGTCCCAATACATAAGTAGAAATACAAAAGTTATGCAAGGAAATCCAGTTGTTTGAAAATATGCGACTCGAGCTAGCATATCTTGTAGTAATCCTAATCCTGCTGGGCACCTGAGAACACATGCTAAAACAAGTCAGCTATAAAGCTGGTGAGTTCATAGGGTTGTTAGTTGAAAACGTAAAGTATAAATCTTGTATGTTTTGAAAGATGGTTTCAAAATCCACGATTTTGATTTGTTGTGTTATGTTATTGTAATACCAGTGTGTATATGTTTACACGGTATCTCATACCTAAGTATATGAGGGTGTGTACCTAAGTACCTAGAGAATATGGCATTCCATGCCTAGTTACCTATCAGGTAATAGTAAGTTTACAAGTGTTTGGCAACACGTGCCTAAGTACGTATCGAGTAGGTGTATGACTGTGTCATATGATAACAGTTAACATTATTACCTATCAAGTAGTAATATACTAGGATGCCGCCTGGCATAGTTTGTTGCCTTCAAGCAACAAATGAGTGTAGTCCCGCAGAATTATGATTGAGTATTCAAACAAATACTGAGCCATCGATCTCGAGTATAAGCTCGCCGATCCATTGCTGAATACGAGTAACCGTGCAGTCATGCAGACTATGATAGAGCGTTTATCCGAATGCTGAGCCAACGATCTCGAGTATGAGCTCGCCGATCCATTGCTGAATACGAGTAACCGTACAGTCATGCAGACTACGATAGAGCGTTTATCCGAATGCTGAGCCAACGATCTCGAGTATGAGCTCTCCGATCCGTTGCTGAATACGAGTAACCGTGCAGTCATGCAGACTACGATAGAGCGTTTATCCGAATGCTGAGCCAACGATCTCGAGTATGAGCTCGCCGATCCGTTGCTGAATACGACTAACCGTGCAGTCATGCAGACTACGATAGAGCGTTTATCTGAATGCTGAGCCAACGATCTCGAGTATGAGCTCGCCGATCCCATATTTCGTATCGCTTTACCACGATATCATTTTGAATCACTTATCGTGATCTCGTTTTATGCCCACTGAAATCCGTGGCATCGAAAGTGTTGCTTGCAAGCGAAATATATAATTGAGAGCTGACAGTACTACGACATGCCCGACTAAGTAATTGAGAACCGTGAGTACTACGACATGCCCGACTAAGTAATTGAGAACCGGCAGTACTACGACATGCTCGACTAAGTAATTGAGAGCCGGCAGTACTACGACATGCCCGACTAAGTAAACATGTTTGTATAAGTGTATGTATATCAATGTTCATAAGTAAATGGTAGATAGCACCATGTGCTTGAGATAGTGTACAAGTAGATGTATATAAATATATATATATATATATGTATGTATTTACGTACATATATAGGTCTTAGCCTCAACGCATCTAACAGATTTTCATGTTACACATGAAAGTAGTTTATTGTATCTAAATACGTAGATACACTATTTAGATATAAGGTGCAGCACAAGAAACCTAGACATGAATAATCATCACCTAGTTGTTTGACATTAGCATAAGAAGCTATGCTAAAATATGTTACTACCGCATACTCCTAGCCTACAGCTCAGTAAATATGTTGTGGTCTCTGGAAATGTTCACTTAAGTACAAGTCCATTCGAGAAATCCTGGAGTGTATAGGCAGTCTTAGTTCCTAAAAGGGAAACTAACCCTGTATATAGTCTAGTTGTTGTCTAGTGTAGGTAGAACTAACCAGTTCTAACATATTCGATAATATTGTCCTGCGACAATATAGCCAACGTATAGTGATAACTAAATCAAGTTACGTAAGGGTAATTGTTTTTCGATGATCTAGTGGTGTACAATGGTAACCTATCTAGGTTAAGTAGTGATATTGTTCTATAACAATGTGATGGGTGTAATTCCTAAGTATTACACATTTCGTACTACATACAGTAATAGAGTTAAGTGGGAATTATAAAAGTTTATCATTATAATTCAAAAACAGTAATTGTGCATGCGTCTCACCCCGAAAACAGTAAAACAGTTTGAAAGAGTGGGGCTATGAACTCACCTGTGAGTTGTTAGCGATCCTACGATATGTGCGTTGTCCGAATAGTAACCTCCTAATGTCCTAAACATGTGAGGTTATATAAGTATGAGACAATCAGTTTGTCTAAGCGAGTTGTGTAAGTATTCATTTGTCGTTCAGGTTTGGAAACCGTGTACGGGGTTCCGAGGGCAGCGCCCCTGGTAGCGGGGTCCAAGGGGTGGCAACCCCTGGCGGGGTCCAAGGGGCAGAGCCCCTGGCTGGAGTCAAAATTCCCAAATCTCAGCTCGCATAAAATGTCATTTCGCAGGTTTAATTTGCAGAGTCATCTCGCAAGATATAGTCGACTCGCAAATCTCGTCTCGCAGCTCACTCAGTTTGCAGGTCGAGTCGCTTCGTAACTCGGTTCGCAGGTTGTTCGGTCCGCAAGTCTCAACTCGCAGGTCTCGACTCGCAGGTCAGTTCGGTTCACAAGCCAACTCAGTTCGCAGGCCAGCTCAGTTTGCAGGCCAGCTCAGTTCGCAGGTTTCAGTTTGCTTCGCGAGACGAACTGGGATCTCAGTTCGCAAGACGAACTGATGCGAGTTTTGAAATGGGTTTCGATTTTTAAAACATTTTTAACCGGTTTCTTGGCTACATTCTTGTTGTATGGACTCAGTAACATGTTAATAAACATAAATCAAGTGTTTTAAGGTATGAAATTGAGTGTTTTTACCGAATGTCGATTTCGAGCTCAAAAATGGCGGATCGAGATTATGGAGGTGGCGATGATGAAGATGAAGATGATGTGGTTCTTCTTCTTGCTTCCCTTTCTCCGAATATGATGATGATTCCCGATTTTTGATGTTGATGGGGTGTTTGTGGTTGCGAGCCAAGAGAGAGGGAGGGAGAAAAGGGTGTGTTTGGTGAAGAAGAAAATGAAAGAAATGGAGGAAGATTTGGTATTAAATATGGGGGTGGGTTTGGGTTCGCGGGTCTGGGCCGACCCATCCGGGTCTCTATTTCGTGTTATTTCGTTCCTCCCAGACTCGTGTTGTGTTGAATTTTTAAAATAATCACATTCATTTATATAATCATATATATATATAAGTTTTAAGTTTTTAGCATCAACGCGTACTAAATACGAGTAATTAATGTTTAAGTTGGGCGCGAAAATTGACCTTTTTGACCAGGTGTTACAACTTTATACGGGATTGCTATGAGAAGATTTATTAATTAGTTGCTCTTTTATTCTATATTGGTTATTCTTTATGTTTATTTTATGAGCTTTGTTTGTTTTATGTGTATGGCATGTCATACTCATATAGGTAGCTTTTTTAGTAGGCTGTCTTTGTGTGTTGGAAGTGGTTGAGCCTAGTTATGTAGTGTTCTTTAGCCTATGTAACGGGCAGTGGTGTGAGACTCACTTACACCCTTTGTACTTGAACGTTTATTTTTTGGAGTAATATATTCACCGGGTGAAAACCCTTTACCCAAAAAAAAAACACCTGATAGACCTTGTCCACATAGACACCCTAAAGCAGAATGCTGACCTTTTCACAAAAGCTTTTTCGCGTACTCGATTTGATGAACTAATCAACATGATTGGTTTAAGGTTCTTTGTGGCCAAAAAGTAATTTGTAACTTGGAACATAACTTACCTTCTTTTATGTGTGTTAAAAAAAAATGCAACAGCCACTCTTTATACTTTTTAGTATTAAATAAATGCACGGTTGCTACATTTTTAAAATAGACGTTGAAGTTGTGTCTGTAAACAACTTGGATATGATAGTACATCGGGTGACATGCACAAAATGGAATTTTAAGGTTTATCTTGGATGTGTTAGTAGATTTATCTGACATGTTGAGAATAGTTTTATAAACATTGTCTTCATCATATGATATATTAGTAGGCATGTTATGCAAAACTCTTTGAGATCTCTTAAGAAGCCTAATAAATAATTGTTTATTTCAAGTGGTATAACATCATTAGATGTATGACAAAAGTCTTAATATCTTACTTATGCTAGACATGTTTTCGTGAAAGAAGTTTATTTGATATCATTTGGGGGTATATATTGACAGTTTCCTCTGTTATACGTAAGTATAGACCTGGTCTCTGTTAATATATACTTAAAAATTAAGCAAACACAAGTCAAAGTACTTGCAAATTATTTAAAATTAAGATACCTAACAAGGTCGCCAAAATGGTTTGACCAAGTCTGGTTTTGCTTAAACCTGAATCAAGCTATGTCGCTCTGTTGTACGTCCGTACAGACCTGTCACCGCTGACTTGATTCTTAAAATTGATTTTCTTATATTCTTTCTGTAAATGGAAGCATGGTCTATGTCTTAAGTTAAGATGTATATCTATGGTGGGGACCACAATGAAATGTACATACGAATAATAATAAAATTAGCTCCTAGATGTAAGTGTAACATGTTTAAGAGGACAAACATACTGATAATCGTTTTGAAATAATTTTTATAAAAAGTGTTTTTAGCATTCCAAGTAAAATTAAAGTGGACAAATATACTGATGATCGAAATAACACTTACTGTTCCTAATAAATGCATGTTATTCCGATATGATCCCTAACCTGATTAAATCAACTCCGTCACCAAAAAGAATGTGTTAATTTTATATTTGTAAATTTGTATTAAGTTTGTGTTCATATATTTCATCTTAGTTAGTTTTATTACACCAAGTCACATGTTTGTTTTTCAAATCGCGCGTCGAAAACTTGAAATCGAAATTGAAATTTTTGCCATGTCACTCATGCGACATTGTCATCGACGTCGCATGCGATGTCACACGCTACGTCGCATTTAGGGTTAGACTATATATAGTTCCAACCCGCGACGTCCTTCGGTACACTATTCAAAATACTTTTGCGACGTCGACTGCGACATTGGCTCTGGCAATTGCGACATCGTGATTTTGATTCGATTTTGATTTCCGGCCACTTTCATTCCAATCCACTCACGTTTTCCTATACTACTCTCTCTACTTGACCTTTAGGTACCATTTTTACCTAATTTTACCTCGAAAATTTCGTTTAATCATTGCTTATATATTGCGGTTTGTGGGTTTATGTTTTTGGGTAAAATTAATTATGATAGTGCTTGTTTTATGCGGTATAAGTTATGTTTCTATGCTTCCCTTGATAAGCCGCATCGATTAGTATAAGTAGATTTGAAAACCCCAAATTTATTACTTAGGGTTTTCTGGGTTGGGATGCAGTTCATCTTTGCGACGTCAGCTGCGATGTAGCATCCGATGTCGCATTATTTTGGTAATTTCATACCAGACTACGACATCCCATGCTACGTCGCATAAATTGCGACATCACTTGTCATGTCGCTTAACCTGCGACCTCGCCATCTATGTCGCAAATTTTTGCGACTTCACAAGCGACGACGTACACTACGTCGCATTTTTTAACTTATGTGATTAAATTCACAATTAATTACAAAATGCGATGTCCCCCTTAACGTCACTCGTCTGCTGTGCGACATAGGGGTCTTCGTCGCTATTGATTTTGAAATGATTTATGCGACGTCATCGCAATTTCGCAATATCAACTGCGACATGTCGCAGAAAACAGAAAGTTTGAAAAATATTAATTGAAATTGTTTGTTGTTTAATCTAACGCTTTTCGAGTATATCTGCTGTATTGCTTTTTACAGATATGACTTTGGCATACGAACCGTGACACAATACGGTTGCGTTTTTTGATGACACGCTTGCTAAGGCTGATCCTTTTCGGCCGATGATTGCTTTTCTCAGATGCTCACGGATTTTCCACGCTATTTCTGATTCCACTTTTGTCTACAAGAATTTAGTGGGTCCGTTCTGGAGAAATGTGATGGTTGTTACTGAGAACGATATTCCACGTCTGGTATCTACGGTCTTCAGCACGCAGATTGTTATGACTGAGCAGGGTATTCGTGACCTGCTTCAACTGAACGATCAACCCGACATGCCTGTTCTCTTCGAGAATTCTTTTATCACTGGCGGCATGCATAGGATGGGTTATCCGGGGATTCCGACTGATCAGTATCGTAAGGCGAACCTTATGCGGGTTTGGAGATATCTTATGCATATCTTTATTTTCTGTTTGGGAAACAGGAAGGCTGGAACAGACGGTTTTAGTCATCGTCTTGCTTCGGCTATGCTAGCGTTGGTCTACAACAAGCCCTGTAATTACTTAGGGTTTTTCTTCAAGGCCATGGTAGATAATGCCAACGCTGGAACCAATAAATGGGGTTTGTATCCACGATTTGTGCAACTTTTTCTCAATCTTCATCACCCAGAGCTTCAACAACAGGGCGATGTGGATAACATTTTGAAAATCACCCCGATGATGAATCGTATCTTTGTGGTCAGCTCCGCTCAGGAAAAGGGGGTTCAGGCACCACCAGATGTTCCTTTATTTGGTGCAGTTCTTGATGAGAATTATGTACCACCGCCTGATCCTCAGTATATGGATGTCCCAGCACCCCAGCAACCGCAACAACCACTTGTGAATATACCTGTTCAGGCTGCGGGGGAGAATATTGAGGATGATTTGGTCCAGATTGAACAATTTGGACATGTTCAGCAACCGGGTTCACCTCACAATATTACCGATGAATCATCTTCTTCTGATTCAGTCTTTGTGAGACCGCAGGATGGCGGCGAGACGCCTACAGATTCAGATGGTGAAGTACCCCACCCATCACAATTGTAACGGATTAGGGTACATGAATCGGCTAGATATTTGAGAATTCAACGCCGTATTCGTGCAAGTAAGCGCTACATGGGAAAACGTCCTCGTGCCGGCGATGATATCGATGATACTGATTTTCAACCATCTTCTCGCTGTGCACGTCGTACTTCTACTGTTCTGACTCCTCAACCATCACAAGAAATGGTTGTTGAGCCCACTCCTGCATTCCTGCAACAGATGATGGAAAATATGTAGACGATGCAACAGCAGATGAAGGAACAGGCTGAAAGGAATGCTTCTCAGTCAGCTATCATTGAAGTTCAGTCAAAGTTGATTGCAGAATTGCAGACTAGGGTTACTGTTTTGGAAGCTAGGTCTATTGCCTCGGGGGAGTCTGGGTCCGGGGTACCCAATGTTGAGTCAATAGAACCAGAGTCTGTAACTTCAACCCCTATAATTGAAAATGTTATTAATGAAAATGTTCATGTTTAGGATTATTTCAGTGTTGATGACATTCCAGGCCAGCCGAGACCATTAGCGGTAGATTATTCTTTTGCTGATTTGACATATATTCAGAGAATGGTTAATCAAACTGGTACTGAAATGGAATCAGGATATGTGTTTGATATGGATGTCGATGTTTCAGTTGAAGATGAAAAGTTAGATTCCGATGAAGTTTATCATGATGCACCGTTTATTGAGACTGATTCTAGTGAAGATGAGGCAGAGCCTACTAAAGCTACTCATGGAGAATCAACATCAACTAATGCAGAGTCTGCTCAAGAATCTACTTCTGTACCATCAGCTCAAGAGGCACCAGCAACAGCATCAGCAGTCCCAGAAACTGAATCTTCTGTATCTGAAATGAAAACTGCTGAAGATAAGGCTGAAAGAAATAAGATATGGTGGCCTAAGGGAAGATCAGTTGAACCAGTACCGGTAATTTGTAAATCTTATAAGGTTCGTGGAGATTATACGAGAATAATCAAGAGATGGAATGTTTACAAGAGAATGTTTTTGATTAAGAGAATGGACGGCATACAGTACTTCAAGCTTCGGTTCAAACAATTAAGTACGTTGCCTAAAGGAGAGATCAATCAATTGGCTCAGTTAAATTAGATTAATCCTTTGAAAGATGATTATGCGGATTATATTCAGAGAACTCTGCGTCAAGAGGTTCGAAGCAAAAGGTATACCAAGATAAAACCTACACTCGGTACGCAGTATACTTTCAAGAAGAAGCTGGATCCAACGACAGGGCAACCTATGGTCATAGTATATTATCCGTCGGCTGACTGTCTGACTGATATACCTCTGGAGTCAGCTCCCTATAACTTTCTTAGAAGATTTGTACACTGGGAACTTGAACCACATACTGGTGAAGCGGTAATCGTTTTTGTTCCTGATTCAGAACCGCAGCCAGAATTAGGAGGTATCTGGAATTTGAGAAAGGCTACATTCAGAGTCTTTGATCCTATGAGTTTGATAGATCTTCATGAAAAGGATTTAAAAAAACTCTTCTATAATAGGATTCGGGTTATTGTAAACAATGAATTCAACAAGAAGCTTGTAGATCAATTTCAGAATGTGGTAAAAGTTTGTGTGACTCATGGAATTCATGTAGGAGGAAAGTTTCCTGCAGGCTGGGCTTAACTGAAGAAATTTGTGAAGACCAAGCTGAAGACACGGGGGAGTTTGTTGATGCATTTTGGTGTGTTTGTCACTTGGTCTAGTTAGAGTTTGTAATTGTTTTTGTGTTTCCTGACTCCTGCAACATTGTCTGTAATGTCGCAGGTGCGACGTCAGGTTTTGGGCTTGCGACATTGTTGTTGTCGCATAGGCCTGGGCCTGCGACATTGTGTGTAATGTCGCAGGAACCAGCTTGTTTAGTATAAATACGTCTTACGTATTCAGTTTTAGGGTTGACCAAAAACCCTAAACGCAATTTGTTGAAATCCTCTGTAAACTGATCGATTATAATCAATAATATAACTTTAGGTTTGATTTATATTGCATTTGATTATTCGTTTAGTTGTGTTCTTTATCTAATTGTTGATTCCGCAAACAATTGGATTGACTCGTTCCGTTGAGATCCACGTCTAAGGGACTTACAAGTTTATCCTACAGTCAAATGCGTACAACAAATTCCGATAAAGCTTATGCCTCGGAGTATTTTAAACAAATTGAAAAGATGGGAAGTAGATTCTATGAATGGAGAAGCTATTATGCTTGAAGCTGATGATGAAGTTGAAGGAGGACAAAGAGAGATCTGATGAACTTGTCAAAGGTTGATTTGTTGATGTTATACAAGAACAAGATTATGGAAATTGAAAGTTGGAAAGATGTTGGTCGTGATTATCAAGCTATGGTGAAGCTTTGCATGAAATTATAGATTTATGTTGGAAGTAAGATTTACAAGTGAAGATAAAAGACAACTTGAAGACATAGACGCTAGAGCAATTATCAAGGGAGAGTCTGTTGGGACATGGTTTTGTGACAACAGATCTAGCTTGTAATAGAACTAGTGATTATGGTAATCAAGTTTATACATTGGTTTTGAATTGTAATGAAAAATATTGGTTGAAAAACATTTTAGAGTTAATTGTGAAAGACTGAAAAATGGTGACCAAGTTTGACTAGGCATCTGCGGTGCGGACCGAGTTGGGTTCGCAGGGCAGATCTGCGAGGTGAACCAAGTGGTTTCGCTGGGCCAAGCTGGGCTGCGAACCGAGTCGGTCCACAGAGCCCAAAACCCGCGAACCGAGACATGTTTAAATACAAAATTAGGTTTAAACCTAATTGTGAGTACCTAATCACTATTATATTAGTGATTGTGAATCGTTAACAGTGAGTTAATTGTAGAAGGGGGGGGGGGGGTTGAATACAATTAAAAACTTTTCTTTTCTTTTATAATGAGTTATCTTTGTTTAACAAGTTTTTAACCGTATTAAGGTAACAACAATATGAACACAAGTATGTATATAAGATAAACAGTTCAGATGCTGATACAAATGTAGCTGAAAGATAAATTCTTTTATTGATAAAATTTATCTCTTGTTGATTTGCGAAATAGATTAGCCAAAGCTAATCTAAATCAAACAATACAGCTATTACAAAGAGATGAGCAGTAGTGGACAAACACGCTAACTGCTCACTCGCTGAAGTAGACTAGTAGTGGACAAACACGCTGCTAGTTCACTTGCTGGTGTTACTTGTATCTTAGACAAACTAGTCACTGACAAACAAGTGACAATACAAGTAATCGACACAGAATGAAGTACAACATACTACGCTATTTATAGACACTGAAATCCTTGATTTCCGGATCTGATAGACACGTGTCGCTGCTTGATTGGAGAGGTAGTTGAGATGTGATATATCATGGCACGACATTCTGTCTTGGGAAATATCACCTTGTACCATAGACCAATCAAAAGCTTCCACGTTACTCTTTTCAAGTTACGATGTTGACTTCTTATCATGGCCGTAGTAGCGCCGAATGTTGACTTCTTATTTAATGCGGTATTTAATGCAGCAGTCACTGAAAGATATATCAATTCTCCTCATTCTCGATGCGAGCTAACATGCTCTAAAGAATGACTTGAACAGCTAATCTTCAGCGACTTCTTTTATTCACCAGATGAGAGAACTCAAGAAGACTTGGAGACTCTCGCTGATAGATGAATATCAGCGACACACATAGTTGAGTCTTTGATCTTTATAAATTCTTCTTCTACTGGTCTAAGATACAATCAGCGACAAGAAAACCTTCAGCAACACTATCTTTAACTTGAATCATATTTCATGTACAGAGAGTAATGCTCTCGCTGACAATGATCAGCGACACACAGAGTTGAGCATAATTCTCCTTCAGTAATTCAGAGTGGGAGAAGATCAGCGAACATAAAACATCAGCAACAGGAGCTTGACTTGAATCATTTCTTCTTAGAGAGATTTTCATTAAGAGGGACAGCGACATGTGATAGTAAGACACCATCAGTGACTTCGCTTATCAGCGACTAATGACTTCAACAATCTGCTTGTAGACAATGTCTTAATCTCCCCCTTAATCTTTGAGATCAGTGACTATCTTGAGTTTGACGATCAGTGACTCAACAATCTCTCCCTAAATGGTTTAAGTCAGAGCTCCCTTAGACAAACTAGTTGCAGGAGGTTTTAGATTCAACAATCTCCCCTTTACTTTGTTGATAAGTTGAATGCACAGAGACTTGTCCTTGTTAATTTTTTGTAGTAGAAAAGATTTGAGTCTCTGACAGTTGGTAGGATGCCCAGTGACTTGCACTTGTAGATTTTCTTGATTCAAACCTCATATATATCATAGAATAAATATTTACAGAAGCTATCTATTACAAAAGGTCTAAATTATTTATCTCTCCACATTTCCTCTTCTTTCACTATGCCAAGCTCAGCTTCAAGTTCATATTTGTCTTTGGAGGGCAGGTATCTGAACTTTCTGGCCAAGGCTTCATCGAGAATAGCTTTTCTGATCTTTGAATCTGTTGGAAGCATGCTAGCTGACCTGATTAGGTGTATGAGTTGTTCCTGATCAACCTTCTCAAGTTCAGCTTCTCTCTGAAACCTAAGGGCACCATTTAGGTCCCTGTATACCAGACCCTTCTCCCTTTCAGTGACCTCATGACCTTCAAGCTTTGGCACACCAGCAGGGATAGATAGATTAAGCCTTGAAGTGTTGGGGATACGATAGATGCTGCTGGTACCTGATCTATACCTTGGACTAGGTGGCTGAACAATTTCCTCACCATGTATGACAGTATCTTCTGGTCTGAGGAGTTGCAGCGACACCATTTTCTGATAGAGTCTGTCAATCTCCTTCATGACATCAACCTTAGCTGCACTTGTAGAGTGGCTGATAGCTAGCCTTATCTCATTCCATTCTTCTCTGTGCAGCTTGCATACTTGATCAAGTAGCATTGATTGAGTCTCTGAACCTCTTTGTATAAGTAGCTGAGGTTGAGATTGGTTCCTTGACTTTTTCAGTTTGACCTTGGTAATAGGTGCAGGGTTTGATCTCCCTGTCATTCTGGCAGCAAATCTCTTTCTATCAATTTCATCCCACTTTCTATCCACTGCTGTTTTGACAGCTCCCCCTTTCTTTTTAGAGCTCTTGTAGCTGACTTTTTCAGTTTCTGTTGCTCTAGCTCACTCTCTTCTATCTCAGCAAGTACCCTGGCAATTGCAGCATCAGACTCTTCTTGATCTTTCTTTTGTTTAAGAAGTCTGGCCCTTTCATTGGCATCTTTGGAGCTCAATTCCAGTAGGTATGCTCTGTCAGCATCTGATTGCTCTTTCAGCAACCTTTTCCTTTCTTGTTCTTCTCTCAACTCAGCCTGAAAGGTTATTTGTAATATCATCTCTTGCTCCCTGTCCTGTCTTGCCTTTATCTTTCTGGCAATTCTCTGATCTTTTGTTTCATCAGGACAAGGGGTATCTGAGGCTGAGTCAGAGGAAAGGCATGCTGTAGGGGAGGTATCTGATGTGGTAGTGTTGGAAGGAGTTGCTGTGGAGATTGGAGTTATAGTTGTTGGGGTAGGTGTGGTTATTTGGACTGTTTAGGTTGTTGTGGTTGTAGTTGCTGTTGGTGAGGGTAGGTTTAGGGTTGCTGGTGGAGATGAAGGTGCAGCTACCTCAGATATGACAATATGTAATTGAGGATCACTGACCTGTTGTTTCTTTGATGGAGGAGTAGATGCAGGAGAGGTGTCACTGGTCCTTTTCCTTTTTATGACAGATGATATGGGTTGCTGATCCTCCATATTCACATCATCTTCATCATCTGATCCCTGACCATTTCCATGACCACCTCCCTGGCCATCATCATTATTATCATCATCATCATCAGCGTCATGCATGATGGTATCATCCTCCTCATCATCAGATGCATCAGCTATCACATCCCTATTCATCCACTCCCAGCGAGCCAATTCGTAGCTCACTGAGGTACCCTCAATCCTGGCAGTATCATCCATTGCCCATTGCTGTACCAGCCCATTGTAGTTCCTGAGCTCTTCAGCACTGAACTCAGGAAAGCTTTCAGCGACAGCCACCATGTCAGCGGCTATCTCCATATCTACCCAATGCAGTTCAGCAACTGCAAGGGCCTCCAATTCAGGTTGCTCAGCAATAGGACGAAGTGCATAGGTAGTGAGCACAATGTCCCTGTGTGTAACACCCGCCAAATTAGGACTAATAATTAGTGCCTAATCAACTGTTAATACATGTAATTAGTTCTGTGTTAGGCTAATTAATGTATCGGATTTTATATTGATGAATATATACAATTTTTGCGAATTGATTAAATCGTACGCAATTTAAATCGAATGTAATTCGATTCAGTTTTATACGGACGTTGGTGAACAAAATTATTAAATAAGATAACATTATTTAATAACGCTATTATATCTAAAATAGTATTTTGATGATAATTCATACATGTTTCGTATCGTACAACTAAAAGCCTACGCGATTATAATGTTTAACGCGCAAACAAACAAAACCAATTGAACTATTAAGTATTTGATAAAATACTTTAATAAATTTATTTAATAAGTTTTCGTATTTTAAAACTTACATTTTAAACAATTAAAATAAATATTAAACGTTTAAACAATCGGGAAACGAACACCGCACGGAGCGCGAATGCACGGAGCTAAAAGTGGAGACCCACACATGGGTGGGCCCCCACCCAAAAATCTGCCAAGGGGTGAGGTCACCACCTCCCCACCCCACTTCTCACTTCCATCTTCCTTCTCTTCTCTCTCTCTTTCTTTTTCCTCTTAACCACACCAAACCACCATCACCATTAAACCTTCAAATAACACTAGCATACCTCAATATTTCGCATAACTCATTTGGAGAAAAAGACTCATCTCGCAAGGATCTACATTTCTATCTTCCCGGATTCTCCGCGAGACGATTTGTAAGTTTCCGACAAAAACCCGAAATCTTACGATTTTGAGTATTTTTAAGTTTTAGTTGTTTCTTTAAGCTTAGAATGTCCTTATAAGGGTTGGGTAAAAGAATCAGACCAAACGGAAACCCGAAAACTCATTTTTGGCTCAAAAATTCGCTGACAGACCTAAGTGTCGCAACGAAGTGCAGTATAGCGTCACTTCATGCGTCACTTAAGTGACGCATTGAGTGTCGCTAAAAGCCCTAATCATGCGTCACTTGCATAAGTGCCGCATAAAGCCCCTTTTTCCCGACACTTCTACCGTCACTTGACTAGTGACGCACAACAACGTTAACCGACACTTATAGCGACACTTCCTGAGTGACGCCTAGACCCGCACCCGACACTTATAGCGACACTTACCTTAGTGACGCCCTACCATGCGTCACTTCCCTTAAGTGACGCATATGCTCAGATTTAATATTTTTAGCGACACTTCCCAAGTGTCGCCCAAGCCCCTAAGTGACGCTATAAGTGACGCATAAACAGAAAGTTTTAACTAATTTTACACTAAGTTTTGAGACCCAAATTTGACGCCCCATTTCACCCAAATTCGAGTCCAGATGCGTTTTTCACCAAAGCAATATAGCTCGACCCCAGCCAGGGGCTCTGCCCCTTGGACCCCGCCAGGGGCTGCCGCCCCTTGGACCCCGCTACCAGGGGCGCTGCCCCCGGACCCCCGTCATTAACGGGCTTCGCCCTTACCCTAGAGTCACGAGTAACAGTGTTACATCTAAATTTTCACGCAAAGTGTTAAACTTGTATAACATCAAACACGAATGCGACATGACTTCTAAAACACTTTGGGACACGTTTTTTTTTCAAGAATAATGATGATATTGTTATTACCAACAATCACCAACGGGCCATACACATTTTCAAACACTTAAACAATCAACCAAATTGTAATCATTTGGACATTCTAGTTGGACAAACAACTACAAGGTAGTCTTATGAGATGCCTTCATATGTTTATAACCATCGCGTGTCGTGGACACCCTCAGGTTACAAGTCTTTGGACTTCGATTCCCGACTCATCAATCTCAGTTTATTGATATAAACTCTAAAGACTCAGGTGAGTCTCATAGCCCCTCTTTTACTATTTTTACTCAGGGGTGTGATATATTGCTTGTTTTAACGCGTGAACGCAAGTACAACTTTTACATGTACTACATGAGTTTTACACAACTAATCTTTTAAAGCCCTCCATCAGCATAGTTGTTAATACATTTGTAGCGTGAATATTAGTATATGGTGCCATATAGGATTGACCCACCTCGTCCGGGTTAGCAAGCACTAACCGGGTAAACGGACGTACTAATATTTAAGGAAGACGGATGTTGATTAGGCATCCGTGGAGGCGAAAACGCTCAGGCTGTGTCCTGACCCACGAGTTAAGCTCAACTATGTGCTCATGGCTGTATACTGTTACCACTATCATTTGCTGGATGCAAAACAACTATTTAAATCTTGCGGTTCACACAACTTATTTGATACTCAAACCTGTGAGCTCACCAGCGTTAGCTGACCCATTTTAGCATGTATCGCAGGTACAAAGCAGTAGGCAGGATTGCCCCAGGAAACTATAGCTCGAGTCAGCATGCAGACAAATAGAGATTTTCTTGCATTAATATATTTTGTATAAGTATTTATGTATTGAAATCTCTCAATTTAAACGAACACGAGCTATATGTAGCTTCAAACCTTGTAAACATTTTGCTATTAATATATTCTGTTAAAACGACGCATATAGAGTCGTTTACTATTAATCTCTGTGCTTTGAATATTGATTAGTAACACCCAAATCTTGCTTCCGCTAAACAATAAATTTGGGGGTGTTACACTGTGAGCCTTGTTTGATAGCGGATCAGTCATCTTACGGGGCATCTCTGGATCAGAGACAAAATCCTCTTCTTCACTCTCCCCCTGACTGGTCCGCTCAAGCTGATCAACTGCCCGTAGTATCTGATCAGTGAAGTCTGCGTTTTCCTCACGCAGGGCAGCGACCTCAACTCTAGTCTTTGTGAGCTGTGAGACAACCTGTGGAAGCACCTTAATAACTTTGTCAGTGTTATAAAGATAGTTAAATACAGAGATGGCTAGGTCATTTTGGTTGGTGGTGAGCTGGGCAATAGCAGCAGCATGATTGGTGAAGTTGGTGTTGGAGGTGGAGGCTAGCTCAGTGACTGCATGGTTTATTGCAGCACTAACATCAGCTACTGTTTGAACCCTCTCACTAACAGATGCACTCCAAGGTTCAATGGAGTTGTACACATCAGTGAGAGCAGCAACGGCTTTCTGGAGGACAGAGACATTGCCAATAAGTGCCTCACGGTCTTCAGTGAGCATCTTAATTTGGGTTTGGGATTGGGCAATGTACTCCATCAGTAGCTGATCTGATGTGGAGTGAGTGGAGGTGTTTGGGGGAGTAGTTTGGGTATTAATAATGGGGGTAGGTGTAGAGTGGGCTACCTGATCAGGGGGTGTGGTCTGATCAGCAGTGACTTGGATGTTATCACTGGAGAAAGAAGTGGGGGTGAGCTCTCTGATGGGAGAGTTGGATGTGGGTGGAGGAATGGGTTGGGTGTCCTCAGAAGTGTCCATAGGCATGATTTCCTCATCATCAGCTTGTGATTTAGCTGGTGGTTCATTGGAAATAGAGGTAGCGACCTGTATCTCACCATGGGTCAGTGGTGAGACATTGGCAGTCGGTGCAGTGATAGATGAGAGATGGCCCGGGTCTGTAGCCAGTGGTGTGACATCAGCTATGAGTGTGTTATCACCCACTGATGTCACTTTCCCTTTTAATGAAATGTCACCCTTTTGTGAGGATGACAAGTGGCTGGGTTGACTCGATCTGAGGGTGTGGGGTGCACCCGAATCACTGCTAACAGTGGTTTGATCCACTGCAGCTGTCTGTAGTTTTCCCTTTGTAGAATCACTGGACTTTCGGGAGTCCAGTGAAGCAGTTAAAGTTAAGGGTTCAGCAGTGGTGCCCTCATTAACTGAACGTACAGTCACTGATTTACCACTGGCATCCGTAGATGTCTTCTTTTTGCTATGTCCCTGATCCTTTAATGTCAGGGACCCTAATTTGGATTTTTTCTTGGGAGCAGTTGGTGGTTTCTTGATTGGTGGTTAACCAACAGTAGTCACTGGGGGTGTGGTCAGTGACGTGGTCGATGGGGGGCAGGAACTGACATTTGTACAGCAGTTACAGGCTGGGGTGCAAGGATCCCCGGATGCTTCATAAAAGCAGGTAAAACCACAGTCGCTGGTTTTGCAAAAATTTGAGATCCTACCAGAGTGGGCTCAAATCCCTGAAATGATACCCTATCATAGGCAGCAAACTGATCCCTAAAGATCAGTGAGAGATACCTAGGGTAAGGTACATATTTTGCCCTGGCAGGCTCAGCAACTTTGGTGATCAGTTCATTGAAGATCACACTTGCATAGTCAACTCGTAGAGAGTTGACTAGTGACCAACTGATCTGTGCCTCCAGGGAGCTGAATTGATCATAGCTCCCTGATTTTGTGCCCAAAGATTGAATGAAATTAGTAAAAAGGGCATTCCAAACACCATCCATTTTGGTTTTATGGACCGTAGAGTACTTACGATTGCCACTGCCATCGACTGAGTACTTACACTCAATCTCAGTGAGCTCGACGAGGCCTTGTTTGGCAACGTCGCTCTCTGGCAGCAACTCGTATGACTCAAGGGTCGGCAGTTGTAAAATAGAGCGAATGGTGTTGGCAGTTATTATTGTAGGTTGGGTACCATTGTCGATAAAACCCTGGAGTTGGGAAACACCAGAGACGACTGAGTGAGTGCAGGTATACCAGAACTCACTGAGCCATTCTGGGTTCATTTCCCCAGGAGACAAGGTAAGAGCAGGGAGGATAAAATGGTTTTTCAGAAAGTTTATCACCTCCGCATACTCAGGTTTTGTACAGGTTACATTTACCAAATAGTTAGATTTGGGAACTGTAACGACAAGGGTCTCGCTGACCGCAGAGGCTCGAAGAGCTTTAATCTCTGGGGTAGGAGTGTAGGCATTATTGAAAAATTTTGTCCTTGCCATTTTGAAAAAGAAAGTAGAGATTTGAAAAAGTTAGAAGTTTGCAGAGAAAAATTGAGGAAGATGAAGTTTTAAAAAGTTAGAAAGCGTAAAGAATGAAAAGGTGGGGGTTTCGCTGCTTATATACGGTTGCTGGTGTAAAAATGTGTGGTTATAACAAGTATATACGTGGTCAAAAAGGTAAAAAGAAATAATAAAATAAAAGTGGTTGGTGGTAGTGGAGTAGGGTGATGATGGTGAGGGGTGGTAACATTAAATGGTGATGGGAGAGGTGCGCCGGAAAAGGTATACGAGGTGTCAGAAAAAGTGTACCTTTTCGAGTTCCCATAAGATATTTTAATAAAGTATTTATGAAGAATATAAATCATTACAAATTAAATACAAAATTTATTAATTGTAAGGAATATATGTCGAAATAAATGTTGTATTAAATATTAACAAAACTTTCGCTGATACATTATGTCTCAGCGAGATGAAAAAAAAAATTATATCTTAAAATAAAATACATATTATGTTTCACATTTGATGTTGCTGATCAAATTACAACTTAGAATACTAATCCAATCAGCTAGTCAAGTATGTGAAGCATAAGATATAGTTTATTCACATAATATAAGGAATTTTCATGTGCAGTTACATGAAATAAATTATTTATTCAGTAACTGCCTTTTATTAAACAATCAGGTTTTAATCATTTAGGTTCAGCATGCCCAACTCGCTGATGAGAAAGGTGAATCTTTTTTCATCTAAAGGTTTTGTAAAAATATCAGCGAGCTGGTAATCAGTTGGAATGAAATGTAATTCAATGTCACCTTTCATGACGTGGTCCCTGATGAAGTGATATCTGACATCAATATGTTTTGTTCTTGAGTGCATCACAGGATTGTTGGCTATTGCACTAGCACTTTGACTGTCACAATAAATTGGAACATTTACAAAGTCAAAGCCATAGTCAGCGAGCTGATTCCTCATCCATAGAATTTGAGCAGTGCAGGCTCCAGCAGCGACATATTCAGCCTCAGCAGTAGAAGTTGAGACAGAATTTTGTTTCTTGCTTGACTAGCTTACAAGCTTTTCTCCAAGAAACTGACAGCTACCAGAGGTGCTTTTTCTGTCCATCTTGCATCCAGCATGATCAGAATCTGAATATCCCTTCAGTGAGAAATCTGAACCATATGGGTACCAGATACCAAGATTTGGTGTACCCTTCAGATATCTGAATATTCTTTTGACAGCGAGCAAATGGGATTCCTTTGGATCAGCTTGATATCTAGCACATAGACAAGTGGAAAACATAATGTCTGGTCTACTAGCAGTTAAATACAGCAGTGACCCGATCATTCCTCTGTAAGCAGTGATGTTTACAGATTTACCATCAGGATCAGCATGTAATTTGACTGCAGATGACATTGGTGTAGCAAGGGATGAGCAGTTGGTGAATTCAAATTTCTTTAATAAATCTTTAACATATTTTCCTTGATTTATGAAAATACCAGTTTTGGTTTGCTTTATTTGCAGACCAAGGAAATATGTTAGTTCACCCATCATGCTCATCTCATAACTTTTAGTCATGAGGTTACTGAACTCCTTGCACATGTCATTGTTAGTAGACCCAAAAATAATATCATCAACATAGATTTGGACTAATATAACATCTCTCTTATCCTTTTTAATAAAAAGTATGCTATCAATTTTACCTCTGACATACCCACAGTTAGTTAAGAAGGTAGAGAGAGTGTCATACCAAGCTCTGGGAGCTTGTTTTAGTCCATATAAAGCTTTATCCAGTTTATATACATAACCTGGATGCTTGGGATCAGTGAATCCAGGTGGTTGCTTCACATACACTTCTTCCTGCAGCTTGCCATTCAAGAAGGCACTTTTCACATCCATTTGATATACCTTGAACTTCTTATGAGCTGCATATGCTAAAAACAACCTGATTGCCTCAAGCCTAGCAACTGGTGCAAAGGTTTCATCATAATCAATTCCTTCTTGCTGACAGTAACCTTGTGCAACCAGTCTAGCCTTATTCCTTATTACAACACCATCAGCATCCATCTTGTTTCTGAACACCCATCTTGTTCCAATCACAGATTTCCCAGCTACTTGAGGTACTAACTTCCACACTTTATTCCTTTCAAACTGAGATTTCTCTTCTTGCATGGCAGCTATCCAGTGATGATCAGTGAGTGCCTCATCAATTTTCTTGGGCTCAATTAGTGACACAAAACTTACAAACAAACAAAAGTTAGCAGATGCTGATCTGGTCTGGACCTTGGACTGAGGATCACCAATAATCAATTGATTATCAATATGTCTAGTCCATTTAGTCACTCGCTGAGGTTCAGCAGTGACTTGATTATTCAGAGGTGATCCACCAGACACATCAGCATTAGAAACATGATTAATGTTTAAGCTTTGATTTGGAAGGAGAATGTTATCATTTTGATGCAAAAGATGAGATGATGATGGAGTATTAACAGGCAAAGATGAAGTTTCTGAATTATTCTGAGCTAGAGTAGAGCCAGAAGTATCTTCAGGGACATCATCTTCCCTTTCTGAATCTGATGGATGAATCTCATGCTTGTCATCACTGATTGAGTTAAAAATAAGGTTTTCATAATCTTTTGGATCAGTGAGTGATTCATCATAAGATTCATCAAAGGTAACATCCATTGATTCTTCAATACATTCCCTTCTTTTATTGTAAACTCTGAAAGCTTTTGAAATGATTGAGTAACCAACAAATATACCTTCATCTGCTTTGGGATCAAACTTTCCTAAGTGATCTCTTTTGTTTAAGACATAGCAGGTACTGCCAAAAACATGAAGAAAACTTATGTCAGGTTTTCTTCCCCTCAACACCTCATAGGCTGTCTTATCATGTCTCTTGACAATCAGAGACCTATTCTGAGTGTAGCAGGCAGTGTTAACTGCTTCAGCCCAGAAGTGGGTCTTAAGACCAGCATCTATGAGCATTGACCTTGCTGATTCAATCAAGGTTCTATTTCTCCTCTCTGCAACACCATTTTGTTGAGGTGTTCTTGGTGCAGAGAAGTTTTGAGAAATACCCTTTGAATCACAGAAACTTTCAAGGTCAATATTTCTGAATTCAGTGCCATTATCACTTCTTAAATGTTTAATTGAACAATCATTTAAGTTTTCCATCTTTTTGATAAAGGATATAATTTCCTGTGTTGCATCACTTTTGGCTTTGAGGAAGAATACCCAAGTATATCTGGAATATTCATCCACAATTACCAAGCAATACCTTTTACCACCAAGACTAGGAGAACTCACTGGACCAAATAGATCCATATGCATCAGTTGAAAACATTCTGTCACTGAAGATGTTTGTTTACTTTTGAAAGAAGAGCTGTGATGCTTTCCCTTCTCACACGCTGAGCAAAGCTTGTCTTTGTCAAAAGTGAGCTTTGAAAGACCATTTACCAAGCTATGCTTGCAGAGCTTGCTGATGGCTTTGAAGTTCAAGTGAGAAAGTCGCTTATGCCATAACCATTTTTCTTCTGAAACGGTTCTGGAATAAAAACATGTTCCTGATTGTGCTGAGTCCATGTTGACTACATATGTATTTCCTTTCCTTTGAGCACCCAGGACAGCACTTCCATTTTTGTTGTAAACAACTCCAGCTTCATGATCAAATAGCACTTTATTCTTGGCATCGCAGAACTGACTGATGCTTAATAAATTATGCTTCAGTCCTTCAACATATGCCACCCTCTTAAACATCACATTACCATTGGTCAAGACCCCATACCCTCTGGTCTTACCAATGTTGTTATCACCAAAAACTACATCAGGACCTCTGTCATCCTGGTAGTCGCTGAGCAGGGACTTACATCCGGTCATATGTCTGGAGCACCCACTGTCCAGATACCAGATTGTTTCTCTAAGAATGCCCTACATCAGAAGTAAAATGTTAGTTCAATTTATGAACCCATCCTGAGATGGGTTCATGGTGGATAAGCCCTTAACTTGGCTTCCACTGACCAGCAAAACATTTGACTCACTGCTGGTGGTTGGTTGGACACAAGCTTATACTGATGAACAATCTGTTGACACATGTTGTCTATTTCCACACTTATAGCATTTTTTATTTGTGGCTTTAGATTTCTTTTGCTCAACATGCTTATTTGATTGAGATTTGAAAGAGTTCAGACTTACTGTCTCAGTTTGTTTCTTTGGCTCCAAGTTACTGATGACAAGATTATTAGTCACTGAAGTGTCAGAACTGAGGTTGCTGAATAACTTTTGATCAGTAGTACTGATGGGAATTGGATTAATTATTGACTCATTCATGCTCAAGTCTTTCAGTTCATCAATACTTGCAGTTATATCACAGTTGTCAGTGACCAGCGAGCTTTTAACAAAGTGATTTGGTTTAGGCTCGTTGAAGACTGACATTGGTTCAAAGACGAAGTTTGAAAAGGATTGATCAGGCTTGAATATTTGATCAATGCTTGTGGCATCAGCTAGAGAAGCAGCAGTGTCATAATCACCTCCCAAAATAGCTTTTACTTGTTTTGGAATTTGATTATTGACACACTGATTTACATTTAATGCAGATTTGCACCATGACTTTATGACTTCATTGAGTTGAGAAAATTTGGTTTCAAAACTTATTTTCTCTTGAATGCACATTTGATTTGCATGTATTTGTGCATCAAGTTCAAGTTTTAGATCTTTCATTTTCAACAAATTTTCTTCTTGAAGTTTAAGTTTAGATGTTAAGTCATTGATCATGCATTCTTGCCTTTTCTGAATATCATGAGCATTTGATAGATCAACTATCAAAGTCTCAAAGATATTTTCCTTTTCAGTCACTGAAGCTGATTTAAAACAATGTACCTTGTAGAGAGTTTCTGGATCCCAGCCGGATGCTGAACATTTCTTAGCTACTTCTTTGATGTTATCATGGAAGTCAGCATCATCAGCCATCAGGCAGTAATCTCTATCTAAGCAAATCATAGCTTCTTCTTCATCAGATGATGAGGTTGAATCAGAGTCGCTGAAGGATCCTTCTTCAGCGACGAATCCTTTTCCCTTCTTCTTACCAACTTTGGACATAGCTTTCAGCTTCTTGTATTTTGACTTGTACTTGTTATACTTGTCATTTCTGAAGCTGGGCCTATGTTCAGGGAGAGGATTGACAGCTTTGGATCTACATTCAGCTGCAAAGTGACCAGGTTTGCCACATTTGTAGCAGTCACCTTTTGACTTTGAGATGTCACTTGATGTTGCACCAGCAAATTTGTTGAACCTTGTGTTCTTTCTGAAATTTGCAACCATCATGGCCATATCTCTTTCCAGCTTCTCTAGTCCTTCTTCATAGCTGACTTCAGACTGACTGTCAGCAGCACAACCTTCCTCATCTGCAATCAGTGACTTTGAACTCATCTGGGTGATCTTAACTTTCTGCCTTTGATCAATCTCTTCTAGCTCAACTACAAGGGCGTTAGAAATCTTTTGACTGCCTAGTGCAGCACGAATGTGCTCACTTTGATCAGCCTGTTTTTCAGATTGTTCCCAGTTTAATAATATACCATAAACTTGAGTTAGATTGAGAGAAGTATAATCATTACGTTGTCGAGTACATGTTGCAATGGTCCCCCAAATTTTCCTAGGCAACAGTTCTAGAAATTTTTCAAAAATCTTTGATCTTTACCTATGTTAGCCTTTTCCATTTTATTTATTAAAGCTTGGTATCTAGTATAGGTGGAGGCCAGTGACTCATTGGGTTCCATGGCAAACAGTTCATACTGACGAGTCAGATTTACTTTTCTACAGCGAATGATGTCGGGGGTTCCAATATAGATATTTCTTAGAGTGTCCCACATATTCTTCGCTGTACTGCACAATCTAATGGATTCAAACACTTCATCAGGAAGTGACATGCTTATGTATATTTTAGCTTGTTTATCCAGCCTAACCATACGCCTATCCTCATCTATCCATTGTTCCTCCCTCTTTGGCATAACCATTTCTGGTAGTGCAGGAGTGGTTGCAGTAGCTGCAACAGCAGGAATAATGACAGTAGGAGTGTGAGGACCGTCAGTTATTATAGAACAAAGACGATCATCAACAAGGTCTAAGAACATCATCATCCTGGACATCCAGGTTTCAATTCTTGATGGGTCAAAGGCTGGGGGTTTTGTAGTGGAGCCATTTCCCTTCTGGTACTCAGAATCAACACAACTGTATTTAACGGATTCCATTACAGATCTGGTTAAATTATATTTTAAACCAACTCTGCTTTGATACCAATTGTGAGTCCCTAATCACTATTATATTAGTGATTGTGAATCGTTAACAGTGAGTTAATTGTAGAAGGGGGGGGGGGGGGGGTTGAATACAATTAAAAACTTTTCTTTTCTTTTATAATGAGTTATCTTTGTTTAACAAGTTTTTAACCATATTAAGGTAACAACAATATGAACACAAGTATGTATATAAGATAAACAGTTCAGATGCTGATACAAATGTAGCTGAAAGATAAATTCTTTTATTGATAAAATTTATCTCTTGTTGATTTGCGGAATAGATTAGCCAAAGCTAATCTAAATCAAACAATACAGCTATTACAAAGAGATGAGCAGTAGTGGACAAACACGCTAACTGCTCACTCGCTGAAGTAGACTAGTAGTGGACAAACACGCTGCTAGTTCACTTGCTGGTGTTACTTGTATCTTAGACAAACTAGTCACTGACAAACAAGTGACAATACAAGTAATCGACACAGAATGAAGTACAACATACTACGCTATTTATAGACACTGAAATCCTTGATTTCCGGATCTGATAGACGTCGCTGCTTGATTGGAGAGGTAGTTGAGATGTGATATATCATGGCACGACATTCTGTCTTGGGAAATATCATCTTGTACCATAGACCAATCAAAAGCTTCCACGTTACTCTTTTCAAGTTACGAGGAACACGTGCTGCGCCGTAGTAGCGCCGAATGTTGACTTCTTATTTAATGCGGCATTTAATGCAGCAGTCACTGAAAGATATATCAATTCTCCTCATTCTCGATGCGAGCTAACATGCTCTAAAGAATGACTTGAACAGCTAATCTTCAGCGACTTCTTTTATTCAGCAGATGAGAGAACTCAAGAAGACTTGGAGACTCTCGCTGATAGATGAATATCAGCGACACACATAGTTGAGTCTTTGATCTTTATAAATTCTTCTTCTACTGGTCTAAGATACAATCAGCGACAAGAAAACCTTCAGCAACACTATCTTTAACTTGAATCATATTTCATGTACAGAGAGTAATGCTCTCGCTGACAATGATCAGCAACACACAGAGTTGAGCATAATTCTCCTTCAGTAATTCAGAGTGGGAGAAGATCAGCGAACATAAAACATCAGCAACAGGAGCTTGACTTGAATCATTTCTTCTTAGAGAGATTTTCATTAAGAGGGACAGCGACATGTGATAGTAAGACACCATCAGTGACTTCGCTTATCAGCGACTAATGACTTCAACAATCTGTTTGTAGACAATGTCTTAATCTCCCCCTTAATTTTTGAGATCAGTGACTATCTTGAGTTTGACGATCAGTGACTCAACACTAATTAACTTTTCCCTTTTGCTAATTACGAACGAAATCAGTGTCCAGAGCTATTCTAAACATTCTAAGAGCTAGGTATTGATAGATTAACACTAGTTATAATCAATACATAGCTATATAGTAATTGAATTCGCTAATTAAAGAGATATAAACCGTTTACAATCCGTAAACATAGTATTAAGGAATTCCGCAACTTTAACCTTAAGATAACCTCGTTATCGATCTTAATACATATTGACTTACACATCTGCAACTAGCAAAATCCAAACCAGAGTTTTTATAACCAAAACCTCATATCCAGTTTCTAACTCAATCAGATACATAAGTTTACACCAATTATCATCAACATCATCATATAACATCAAAATTAACATCTCAAGCTTCAATTTCATATATGTATCATTACTTATCAAATGTCAATCAAAATTAATCAAACTTATAACTTTAAAACAACAAGTACGTAACTTACACTTTGAAGATATAGAGATGAAGATGAAGAAACTAATCAAAGTTCACAGCTCAAGTTGATGCAATTTTTGTTTATGTTTTCTTAGGTTGAGGTGTGTTTGATTATGAGTAAGAAATACACTTTCCTAATTGGGAATGTAAATAAATAGATCGGCCTATTCCCAACCGACCCCGTATCCATTTTAAAATTAGTCCCCTTCTAAGCCTATTGTCTAGAACCTAAAAACCATTTACGATTTCAACAATTTTATTTTACCTTCAACAGTATAAATTTAAAACAATAAATTATCTACTAGTCACACTAAGCCGTTTGACTTTTGACTAGTCATTCACAGTAAACATAATAAAATAAACAATTTAATTTTTTAACATATAAAATGAAAATTTAAAACTAAGGGAAGTTTCCGGAATACCCTTAGGCCCTTAAAGTGGGTGTTACAAATCTTCTCCCCTTAAGGAGATTTCATCCCAAAATCTCGTCACGCTCAAACAAACTAAAGTATCACGACCGCATATTAGACTCAGATTCCCAAGTAAGGTTGGGACCCAAACTATGTTTCCATTTAATCAAAACCATTGGGATTTCTTTCTTACGAAGCTTAGTCACCTTACGATGTAACATCCTCCCTAGGGGTCTGTTAATTTCCTAACTTTAAATTAATATTTAAATGTGTTAGGAATATTTATATTATTTGTTTGATTTCGAAACTTAGGTAAATAAGTCAAATGACTTATTGTGAATAGTAAAATATTATTTGTTTTAAACTGCTCTAGTTGACAGTAAAATAAAATAGTTATCCTCGCAAATGATTTTTAGGTTCCAGACAATAAATTTAGAACGGGTATAAAATTAAAACAACTAGACATTAAATCGGTTTGGGAGCCGACCTTATATCTTTATGTTTTCAAGGTTTCTTCACATATTTTTCATCTCAAAAACTCTTAAAAATCAAGAAACCATAACTTTGAAACAACAAACCTTTATGTGATTCTGATTACTAGCATCAATTTCATCACCTCCATCTTGTTTATCTTCCTCATCATCAAGAAAAGTGAGTTTGATTTTGAGTTATATAAATGAGTTTTATGAGATATTGTGTGATTTAATGAAATTGAGAGTAATTGGTTGTTGTTTGATGTTGTAAAGCGATTTTAGAGGTCATATGAAGTATTAGAAACCTTAGAAACTGAGTTTTTGGAGTTATGGTGAGATTGGTTCAAAAAACTCGTAATAACAGCGAAGTTCGCAGTTCTCAGTTCGTCTTGCGAACTGTGTTTTCTACCGAAGCGAGGTGAGTTATGCGAACCGAGTTGCTGCGGTGCGAGTTGAGTTTTCGCTGTGCGAAATGAGTTTATGCAAAGCGAGTTAAATCGTTGTGCAAACCGACATTTTGTGAAGCTGATGGGGCCCGAAAGTGTTGGTGTCGTTGATGGTAACTAATCGGGCACCAATATGGGTTTTAAAATTTATAAATAGCGGGGCTTAAATTATATGTACTACCTACTCTGGTTAGTAAGCGGTAAGTATAACCTAAGATCGTTCTATGAATCGAAACGTGTGGGTGATTTAAAGCTGGTGCTTTCGGTAGGGAGTATTTAGGATGGAACAAAGTAGGTAGGTTTGGGGGGTTTTAAACTAGAGGAAAATAATTAAAGTTCAGGAAAGTAAATTGCAGGAAATTAAAATACAGGAAAACAGATAAAGATAAATATGTGATTGCTGAGACTTTGATAATTAATGTTTCGGGATGACAGATTGAATAGGGACAATACTTAACATAATAAGTAAACTATTAGGTGTAAACTCCAGAACCCTACCAACTAATTTTCTCATTGGCGTGTCACTAGGAACTAGGTTATCATGATTTTGAACAGAGCAATACTCAAACTTCCAATACTTATCTTGTTGAAAGATAAGCAACCTATCTTGGTTTGTACCGAGGTACATGAATCAGCAGCGTATCGTCTCATAGGTCCGACCGTTCTTAACCCCTAAAATAGTTTACTATTCTATTAGTATGCAGATTAATATCTTTGAATGTTTAGACCGTCGATTATGTAAGACTTAGTGTTTTAAGGATTCTAGGTCGCTAGGACTTTACTCTTATTCCTATGCCTTGTTGTTGTTTACTAAAGCTTGGTTACTTCGACTTACGACTTAAGTTCTCCTTTTCAAACAGTTATACATCCCTGGATTATTCGCAGTTTATCAAAACGTGTTTCATATGCAGACCATGCCTTTCGGTAATTAGACAGTGTACTTTACATGGTAGTTCCATGGCTTCTTACATCGAACAAGCGGCCAAGAGTAATTGACAGTGAAAATGACACTCTAAACTAACTAAATGTAAAGCAGTGCGGAAATGTAAACCTATTATATACAATGAGTGGTTTCACTGTGTCTTACTTATTGCATGTCATGGGCACACATAACTACTTACCATATTTAAGGTTGATCAGGTCCTAATTACTAGGTTGTAGTCACGTGGATAACCATAAAGGGTACTCCATAAATTAAACTTAAGTTCATAAAGTCTTAACAGTACAAGGGTCACTAATTCCTATTTTATCTGAACGTGTTTTACGAACATTACTTTATAGTGTGATGACTTTCGTAGGATATACCAGTAAGTTGTGAAGTTGTATTATCCTTTCGGAATTCCAACTGTTAAACCAGAGTTGATTCTAGTGATATGACTACCTTCGGTCGTTTATGACTTCCATACATTTGTACTCCGCTTAAACACGTTTCCAGTACTATATCGAATAAACAGTCGAATAGGGGCCATCATATCACTTTACGATTATCGTGCACTAATTATATAATGTCATCCCTACTTATAATTATCTACATCATCAACAATCAAAAAAATAAACTACTCGCAATTCATGGCAACAAATAAATCACATACCAAGTAATAATGCATATTTAAAATACGAAATAAAACAAGTATGATAAAGGTTTAGATATCACCCGGAAATAAATGTGTAGCAGCGTATTATTGTGAATGACAACTCTTTCACACGTACAAAGATTTTTCTCTGAATCCCTAGCGTTCGTTCTAGCCTCTATATTAATCCGTAGATTAATTACAATAATCTTAGAATGAGAAAAACTATAAAATACAAGAGAATTTGAGAAAGTGGAATTTTATGATTCCAAGAGTGTGTGATGTGTGATGTTGAGGTGTGTCTTGAAATGAACCATTAGGCTCCTATTTATAGATGAAATGTGGTGCACTTTAGCAACTAGGGGCACATGTTAGCAAAAGGTGATAAAGTGCCTAGCACATGTACCCTAAAGCGTGAAAAGGTCTAGCACATGTACCCTATAGTTGCGGAAAGGTCTAGCACGTTTACCAGGAGAGTACGAGTAAGGAAAAAAAAGCGGCCGAGGGACAAGGGCCTGGTGGCCGGCAGCGGCTGCATGGTGGCCGGCGGCGGCTGCCATGCTGCTATCCCGGTTCACCGTCTTTTGCTCGTTTCTTGAATCTTGCGTATCTTCTTCCTTATGCGTCCGTTTTCATCGGTTCTTTTTGCGTTGGATTCGTTTTTCAAAAACGAAGACTTTGATGGAAATAAATCTCTGAAATGTTTCTCTAATCTTTAGATGTCTCGTGCAAATCGTTTGAATCTTCCGATGTACGTAGAATCTCCGTTCTTCATCCATTTTTGTTGATTCTTCTTCTGTTAGATTCATATTTTGAAAAAGAATATCTTGGATAAGAGGAATCTCAATGGTGGGTATTTAATCTCAAATCTTGTCTCGGAAGCCTTGAATCTTCAACTGTGTGTAGAATCTTCGTTTTTCGTCCGTTTTGCTTGATTTTTCTCGTGCTTCTGTGTTTTTACCTCCTTGGCATAATCTCACTAATTTACGTGATAATTGAGCTTGTACGCCAAGTATTAGTCTTAAATGAAAGGGATATCGGTAGTAAAAACATGACTTTTTACGCGAGATCAAGTATCCCACACTTAGACTTTTGCTTGTCCTCAAGCAAACTCATTCATAAAAGACCTTTAGAAAGATTCTAGACACATATCTGTTAGAAATACTATTTCCAAAGAATATGAAAGAGAGAAACTAAGGGTTTATAGAATTTGATACTTTATTCAAGCAACTTAAATGGTAATCATGACTAGGCAATCTTCGCAGTGGGTCACTCAAATCACTCAGGTGTTTAGGGTTCCTACTTGCTAGTGTCAATCACTTAGATAGCCAGTCATGCAGCATTCTCGTCATAGGCTTGATCAAGAATCAAAATCTCCATCACTTTGGATGAGAACGTTACTAATCTTTCAGGATATCTTAGAAAGGAATCGGGCTTTTTGATTTGGGAGAATTGAAGAAGGTGTGTAAAAAGGAAGATTATGGGTTTTTCTTTCCTCGTATCTTTCTTGAAACTTGGGTGTTCTTCCGAGAAAGTCTCTTTTGGAATTTCTCATACTTGAAAAGATTTAATAGTGCAACCCTTATTCGGATTTAAATTTTCCTTTTCTGGACTTTTTGGGTAGTGCCGGCATGTATGTTTCTTGTTTTCTTTCTTTTTCTCATTTTTCTTTTATTTCTTTTTATCATGTCGTCCCTACCAAAGGATATTTTGTCCGAAAGGTTTCGTATGGTATTGGGTTGTGAGGTTGTATGGGCTTTTCTTGTGGAAAATTTGGGAAATTGAGAGTGTCTCTGAGAATATTGGAGGACGTAGCTTCCATAGGTTTGGGATGAAGATATAAAGGGAAGTTTTGTATGGATAGTGGGTGTGAAGAGTGAGTGGATGTTTGGTGGTAAGTGGGTGTTGGGATCCCTTAGAAAGTATCAAGATAGGTTGTAGCTATGCCATGTATGGCACTCATTGGTGTAATCTCGAAATGTATTGCAAGAGCAAGTTCTAATTCAAATACATACGTTGGTGCACGCATGAAATGAAAATTGAAGCATTTTAAAGATGAATGCTAATCAGGGCTCAAACCTCACGAATCGAATGTTTTGGTCAATGTGTGCCTAGTCATTTGTTGCCCTTTTCGTCTGTATCTTATTCTAAGAAAACCGATTTCTTTCTTTAAAAACTCGTTTCTTGCTGTAATTTATATTTTTGAAAAATAGAGGTTCCTAAAGAATGTTGCTTTTGAATCCAAAAATTTGAAAATTTCTCTATTTTTAGCCTTTTAATGAAAATACTGTTTATGTTATGGACAAGAGGTTAAACTTTCGGTTGCAGACCGTATATCCCACACTTAGAGGAACATTGTCCCTAATGTTCGAATCTATGTATTGAACACCTCTTGTCGAAGTATCCCACACTTAGAGATTTTACTTATTTCCGGATTGTTACGTAAGTGTAGTGTGGTTTTGAAGATCCCACACTTATTTTTTGGAATATCAGATGAGATAATCAAGTCATTAAATGGATAGAAAGTTTGGAATGGGTTACCGCTTCGTGATACGTTGTACGTACTATCGGCTACTTGTCAGAAGATTGCTGGTTTGCAGTTTTCTGCTTCCGGCATCCTACGTGTTGTGGTCTACGGCTTCCTCTGTTATGGTCTTCGATAAATAGTGTTTGTATTCAAACAAACATGCCACTCAATAATCAAGTAATAGCTGCTAATAAGAAAAGTAAAGTGATAGCATGATAAAGTAATAACTGGATAGAGGTGATGTTTACGCATCCACAATGCATCAAATACAAATAGTAATAATAAAGTCTGGTAAAAACTAGTAAGAAATCAGAAAGCGGAGCAATCTATTGCTCGGCTGGTCGTGCTCGTCATACTGCTGATGAATATCCAATAGGTACATAGAAAGTCTCATCTGATGAGGAGTCATCTTCTTGATTATGCTGATGTTGGGTAACTTCATCTGATGCATCCTGAATAGCTCCTGTGCCTGTAAAAACTCCATCATGTATCAACTGGTCAACAAATGGTCCTGCAGGCATATCAAAACTGCCAAGTTGGATAACAGGCGATCCCTGCCGAGTGTGTCCCCTAAATAAGTATGTCTGTCTGTGGGAGGACACTGGGGCCAGTAATACAATGGTGGGATCGGACTGTCTGAGACTCCTTTGGCTCTGTGCAGTGGCAACTCGCCTAGAACTCTGGACCTGCTGCTATCTCTCGAAGTCTGTCCCCTGACTGAACCAACTACTAAGGGAACGGGCTCTCTCATAATAGGAATCTGTGCTGGAGGTGGATGTGGTCTAGGTGGAACTTGTCACACCCCGCCAAACGGTGATTACAATCAGTACTAATTAATTATGCGGAAGCTTTAATGATGTGGCGGGACTGCGAACAGTAATTCAACCAACAAATACATACATACTCAGAGCTTATGGTTATCGCACAACTTTATTTATCAAGGATGCCAGGTTTAACAGTTGTTACAAAAGTAGTACGACTATGTAAGTCGTATCAGTAGTAGTAGAGTTTAAAACATTTAGTTTTACAATACATAAGTTTAATACAAGATTTCGTAAGAATGACTGCAGTATTTGCAGTTATACAGAGGAAATCCTTCAAAAGCGGTCCCAAAAGTATGTGGCATCCTAAGTAGTCCAGGGTTGTCCATCCCAGAATGCATGCGATTACTTACCCAGCTAATTTCCTGAAAAACATAGAGAAAGTCATCAACAAATATGTTGAGTGAATTTACAGGTTTGTATATGTATGTGGTTAGTTAAACCAAGTTTGTATAAATGAATTGTTATTCATTTATAAAATGCAAGTTATGTAGGGTTGTTGCCCTAAAGTATAGTTTTATGTGGGATGTTATCCTAAATATATTACTGGTTGTTTACCAGTATAAAATAAGTTGCCGGTATATTTTCCGGTATTTAACAGTTGAAGGATTCGTTCTTCCTAAAAGTATGTGGTAATTTACTTAGACTATGATCCCCTGTGAGGTGAGCTAAACCTCACAAGTTAAAGTAGCGCGACCTAACCCTATAACCAAACCACAACCAGAACTTATGTTGTTTGCCTGAACGGTCATTTAAGTATACGCTCCACCGTAGGAGGGTCGTCACGGCAATAGTACTATCTGTATACTCAGTGGCTAGAGTCACCTAGCTAATGGTTAGAGTAAGTATGTCATAAGGTCTTTTTATGCATACATTGCAAGTCTAGGTCCGTACTAGGATTCTTTTGTCTAATTCCCAAAACAGATAGTGAATATGTAATTTCACAATTCAACGGTTGTATAAAAGCAGTAAAGCATTTATAATTTGATTGCATGTGTTGGCATGCAATTTCTATGTTTAACACCCCTGTGTTTAAAAACAGAAACATTTAAAAGTAGGGGCTGTGAACTCACTGTGGTTTGCTCGGTATGAATGCTAGCAGCCGACCGATAATTGCCCAAGGTATGTTAACCTATGTACAATAAATGTATTAACATAAGTACGTTTGATTTGTTTAATCAACTTATGTTAACAGTTTGTTTGTTTGAAGAAATTGTTGATTTCTTAATGATGTAAGTCGTTGAATTCGTTGGTGACATGGTGTTGAAATATTGTTATTATTTCTCGCATCATATACTTTGTCAAGTGTATATACGCGTATGTAGTCGTATATATAATTGGATGTCGTTTTGTTCCCTTTGTACATATACTTGTTCTATATATGTTTACTTATGCAAATATACTTGTTGTATATTATTGAGTCATGTGTTTGTTAAACGTGTAATCCATATGTTCATATATATATGTAAATATATTTTTACAAGTGTCGTATGTATATATACATATATATAAAGTTCGTTACTTGTTATACATACTAAATAATGTCTATAAAACGATATGTTATATCGTTTATACCTTTCCTCGTATTTATTTCCGTTAATAAAATAAATATCATTGTTTTCTAAAATATTAACGTGTACGTTTTATTTATATCATTGTTAATGATTTCGAATTGAGTTTTAACGATAATAAAACGTATCAAGTTGGTTATATATATGTATCTGTGTTTATTATTTGTTGGCGCAAGTTTTAAGGTCCAATACTTTTGTCTCGAGTCTAACTTATTTATAAGTTATTAATATATCGCAAGTCGTATTATTGTCTCGTTTCCAAAATATGATTCTTCGACCCAAACGTATCCGACTCAGCTTGCGACCCGGCCCAGCTCACAGTCCACAGCCCAGCTCAACCGTTCGGCTTAGGCCAGCCGTTCGGCTTGGGCCTTCAGCCGTTCGGCTGAAGCCTTCGGCCCAGTACAAGTCTCATCCGGTCCTGTTCAATTATTTAGTCCATTAACTGTCTCGGCCCAAACATCCAACCCATCCGTTCGGGTAAAAAGTTGCAACTCGTTCGGCTCAACACAACTAGCCGTTCGGCTCAGTTAGTTGAGCCGTTCGGCTCAGTCTTTCCAGCCGATCGGCTGGCCCAAGCCAACCGATCGGTTTGGTCTGTCCCCTTCCTTTCGCACTTTGTTCGTGGTCTGCGTGATATATACATATATATACATGCTTTTGCTTCGAGTTTTGGCTCCTTTTTACACATTCCTAACATCCTAACATCATATATACATTGTATTTTACTACTTATCATTGCCCATAATCATGTATTCATGCATGAATTTTTGGATTCTAAGTTTTGGTTTTCATGAACTCATTTCAAGAACAACTCAAACAATCATCAAATTCTGGTGTTATACAAATGGATTATGATATATAAACAAGTTATATACGAAATTTAAGTAAAGTGATCAAGATTAGAAAGTTCCTCACTTTGAGAAAAATGGTGATGATGATGATGGCGTGAGTTGATGATGATGGTGTTATTGTTATTGTTTTTAAAGTTTAAGTTCTGCTACTACTTGCAGCTCCTGATCTTGTTAATTTTTGAGAGAGGAAGAAGAGAAAATGGGATGATGATTTGTGTATGTGTGTATGAAATGATCAGGAGAGAGAAGGGAGGGAGTATATAAAAATTGAACGGGAATGGGAGATCACAGTATGTGGTCTCCCAATTATTGAAGTTTGGTGTCACTTTTAGCCCGTTAATTTCGAGTACAGGTATAATTGGTGCAATATAAAATTTCACATTTTATATTTTTATTTTGTAGATGTTCTCCTGGTTCGTTATTTAAATTTAGAATAATGAGATTTTCATTTTTTTTAGACTGTTGTACAATATATACATTGGATTGCTCATATCCAATTGGGTGCCTAAATTTCAGTCGAATTTCGAATTTATATTTTGAGGTAATGTCCCAAATACTTTCGAATGAATGAGAAAATTTGAAGTTTTCTCATTTTGACCTTTGGGTGCATTTTAAAATTGTTTTCGTTCGTTTTATAATACGTTTTATCTTAAACGTATATTTAACTCGTTTTATCTATATGTTATAGATATAATTGTACTCGTAATTAATAATTGAATTATTAACTATTTTGTGTCATCAACTTTTGTTGTATATTTCTGTCGGGTTCATTTCAGATACGTTTGTACGCGATTATTATTATTAATCACATAATATGTAATACTTTTTCTTTAAAAGTATTAGGCTTGCTAGGCTTACATCACATCAAAAATTTTGTTTTAAACTTAATCAGGAAATTAACGTAAGAATGCACATGCTTAATTGTTAATCAGTACCTAATTTGGAGAGTTGTCACATTCTCCCCCCGTTAGGGAAATCTCGTCCCGAGATTTAATTCGTTTCGTGAGTCTCGGTCACGGTTTCAAATAGTTGAGGATACTTCTTGCGCATTTCATCCTCACATTCCCAGGTGAACTCTGGGCCATGCTTTGAGTTCCAATGAACTTTAACTAGCTTGATTCATTTGTGTTGAAGTTTCTGCGTTTTCATGTCCATAACTTCGATAGGTTCCTCCACAAAGTTTAGTTTTGAGTCAATGAAGACTTCGTCCGGAGGGATGATATGTGTTTCATCTGAAAGACACTTTTTCAAGTTAGATATATGAAAGGTGTCATGGATACTACTAAGCTCTTGGGGTAGTTGGAGCTTGTAGGCGACAGGACCAATCCTCGCAAGGATCTCGAACGGTCCGATGTATCGTGGGTTAAGTTTTCCCCGTTTGCCAAATCGTGCAACCCCTTTCCAGGGTGCTACTTTGAGTAGGACTTTGTCACCTACTTGAAACTCTAAAGGTTTCCGTCTGTTGTCGGCATAACTCTTTTGTCGGTCACGTGCTGTTTTCAATCGGTTAAGCACTTGAGATATCTTGTCCGTAGTTTCTTGGACTATCTCAGGACCCGATAATTGTCTGTCGCCCAACTCTGCCCAGCAGAGTGGTGATCGGCACTTGCGTCCATACAGTGCCTCAAATGGTGCCATCTGTATGCTGGTGTGATAACTGTTGTTATAAGAAAATTCTGCTAGAGGTAGGTGTGTATCCCAATTACCTCCAAAGTCTATCACACATGCTCTTAACAGGTCTTCGAGCGTTTGTATCGTTCGCTCGCTTTGGCCGTCCGTTTGCGGGTGGTAGGCAGTACTCATATCAAGTCGAGTACCCAGCGCCGGTTGCAGTGTTTGCCAAAAGCGAGAAGTAAATCTAGCATCTCTATCAGAGATAATGGATAATGGCACTCCATGTCTCGAAACAATTTCTTTTATATAGATTCTGGTCAGTTTCTCCATCTTATCCGTTTCCTTGATGGCTAGAAAATGAGCTGACTTGGTCAGTCGATCCACAATCACCCATATGGTGTCCATTCCAGATGATGTTTTGGGTAGTTTTGTGATAAAATCCATTGTGTTGTTTTCCCATTTCCATTTGGGCATTTCAGGTTGTTGCAAAAGTCCAAACGGCTTTTGATATTCAACCTTGACTTTTGAACAAGTCAAGCACTTACTAACGTATGTGGCAATGTCTCGTTTCATGCCAGGCCACCAGTAAAATCCTTTCAAATCGTGATACATCTTATCTGCACCAGGATGTATCGAGTAGTTGGACTTATGAGCTTCGTCCAAAATAAACTTGCGTAATTCGTCTACGCACGGTACCCAAATTCGGTTCATGAAGTACAACACTCCGTTGTCTTTGGTTTCAAGTTGTTTCTCCATTCCCTTCAAGGATTCTTCCTTAAGGCGTCCGGGAATGAATGCTAATTGTTGAGCGTCATGAATTTGAGTAATGAGATTCGAGTGAATCGTCAAACCTAAAGCTCGAACTCTACGGGGTTTGACTCGTTCTTTACGACTCAAGGCATCAGCTACAACGTTTTCTTTGCTCGGGTGGTACTTAATCTCACAGTCGTAATCGTTCAGTAATTCGACCCAACGACGTTGTCTCATGTTGAGTTCTTTCTGGTCGAATATATGCTGGAGACTTTTGTGATCCGTGAAGATTGTACACCTTGTACCATATAGGTAGTGTCTCCAAATCTTGAGTGAAAAAACGACTGCCCCTAGCTCTAAGTCATGCGTCGTATAGTTCTTTTCGTGAACTTTCAATTGTCGAGACGCGTAAGCAATGACTTTGTCGTTTTGCATCAATACGCAAACCAATCCCTGATGTGAAGCATCACAGTAGACAACAAAGTTTTCTACTCCTTCTGGTAGTGATAGGATTGGTGCGGTACTTAGTTTCTGTTTCAACAATTGGAAAGCATTCGCTTGCTTATCGCCCCAATCAAATTTCTTATCCTTTTGAGTTAGAGCGGTAAGTGGTTGGGCTATTTTCGAGAAGTTCTCAATGAATCGTCGGTAATAGCCGGCTAGCCCAAGAAATTGTCGTATCTCTGATGGGGTTTTCGGGGCTTCCCAGTTCTTAATTACCTCGATTTTGGATGGGTCCACATGAATTCCCTTGTTATTGATCACATGACCAAGGAAGTGAACCTCACGCATCCAAAATTCGCACTTAGAGAATTTTGCGTAAAGCTTCTCTTTCTCCCGTAATTCAAGAATCATTCTCAGATGTTTCTCGTGATCCTCCCTCGTTCGTGAGTATATCAATATGTCATAGATAAACATAATCATGAACTTATCAAGATAAGGTTTGCATACTCTATTCATGAGGTCCATGAACACTGCTGGTGCGTTTGTCAGCCCAAACGGCATGACTAGGAACTCGTAATGACTGTATCGAGTCCTAAACGCAGTCTTAGGGATATCCTCATCCCGAACCTTCAGCTGATGGTAATTAGATCGCAAGTCAATCTTCGAATAGTAACTTGACCCTTGCAGCTGGTCAAACAAGTCATCGATGCGAGGTAGTGGATATCGATTCTTGATAGTTACTTTGTTGAGTTCCTGATAATCGATACACATTCGCATTGATCCATCCTTTTTCTTGACGAACAAAACCGGAGCTCCCCAAGGTGAAAAGCTCGGTCGGATGAATCCTAAATCTAAGAGTTCCTGCAGTTGTGCAGACAACTCCTGCATTTCTGATGGAGCAAGACGGTATGGTGCACGAGCAATTGGTGATGCTCCAAGCACTAGGTCGATATGAAATTCAACCTGTCGTGGGGGTGGTAATCCTGGTAACTAGTCAGGAAATACTCCCGGATAGTCACGTACGATAAGCACCTCCTCTATACGTCGCTCCTCGGTTTTCTTCTCAATCACATGTACCAAGAATGCTTGGTAACCATTTTGTAGAAATTTATTTGCTTTCATGCACATAATCATTTTTACTACATGTTTTCCTTTCTCTCCTTGTATTTCCAGGGTTTCACCTGACGATAACGGTAGGCGTACCAATTTCTCAAAACATACAATTTCTGCACGGTTTTTCGACAGCCAGTCCATGCCAACCACTATATCGAAGCTCCCTAATTCTACCGGTAGTAAGTCTATTTTGAAAGAATGACCTTCCAACATTAAGGTGCATCCTGGTACTATTTCTCCTGATTCAATCAACTTACCATCGGCTAGCTCTACAGTGTATTTGTTATCTAACTTAAGGGATTCGATCTCTAATAGTGGTCTAAACTCAGTGGACACAAAGCTTAAATCAACACCAGAATCAAATAACACAGATGCAAAGTGGCTGTTTACTAGAAACGTACCAGTAACTGTGTTAGGATCATGTCGTGCTTCTGCTGCTGTTATCACAAATGCACGTCCACGAGCTGGCTGATTGTTGTTGTTGTTACCGCGGTTGTTATCATTGTTGTTGTGGTTGTTGTTGTTGCGGTTCTGGTTATTAAGTCGAGGGCAACGGTTCCAATAATGCCCCTTGTCGCCACATTCAAAACACCCTTGATTTTGGCGCTCTGTGTTTTCCCTAGGTGTAGGGTTAACCTTACAGTTTTGGGTTTTATGACCCCAACCTCTACAGTTGTTTCAAAACCAACATCCACCCTCGTAGTGTTTGTTACACTTGTCACACCTTGGTTTGTTACCCAGGTATCATTTTGGTTCCACAGTGGTGGCAGCATAGGACTTTAGGTTTCCAGATCCTTTCTTATTTGTTTGACCCTGATGGTCACTCCCTGTGCTGTTCCACTTACGCTTTGCACCCCCAGAACTACCAGCTTCAGTGCTGCTTGGCTCAACCTTTCATGTCACAACCTTTTTGGTTAAAGTTCCCATCCTGACCGCCTCATCGGTCAATCTCTGAGCTAGAGTAACAGCACTCCTGAATGTGGAAGGTTCTGACGATGTAACCAGGCTACGGATCTGAGGTGCCAGTCCCCAGATGTAACGCTCAATGCGCTTGAATTCGGGTGTCACCATATGTGGCACTAATCGTGCTAACTCTTGAAATCTAGTGGTATACCCAGTGACATCAGCACCAACCATTTTAATGTCCCATAATTCGGTTTCAACTTTCTGCATTTCGCTGCGGGGACAGAATTCTTCCAGCATCATGTTCTTCAGTACTCCCCATGACATGGAGTAGGCAACTGGTCGTCCAAGTGATTGGACTTGACTGTTCCACCAAGTAAGAGCTTTGTCGGCAAGGGTGCAGGTGGCATACTTCACCATAGAGTCTGTTGAACAGTCACTAATGTCCAATACCGACTCTGTCTTCTCTATCCAGTGTATAATCCCAATAGCACCCTCGGTGACACGAAAAGTAACTGGCTTACAAGCCTGGAATGTTTTGTATGAACACCCTCGGTGAGTATTTGCAGGTGTCTCAGTGTTAACGGGAGTAGACCCGCTGTTATTCATTCCGTTCTCGCGATTTCAGCTTGCTTCATACTCAACAATACCTTCAGCTATTCGACGCGCGATCATTTGTTCAGTAGTTTCATTGTTGTTGGGTGGGGGAACAGTTTCAGGAATGGAAGAAATAGTCGTTCGTCGACTGTTCTTAGTCATCCGCCATTTTGGTGGCATGATTCCGTTCTGCGATGAAAAATGCAGAAGTCAATGCCAAGATAGTGAATGTGATGAACAAGATCTCACATGGTTTAACAAGGGAACAGTATGAAGGATTGAAGAACATGATTTTGCATCATATGTCACACGACTTTGAAACGCCCATATGTACTTAGTACAATATAATCACGTTGGCCAGGCGTCATTATATAATGCCAAATACATATTTCTTTTCATTGTCATTTAACACAATCAAGTTCAAAGGAATTCAAGATAAGAATCAATAATCAAGGTGTGGTATGTTTTATGGTTTTCAATGAATGATTTCAAGTGTTATTGATTGGTTATCGTTTCTAACACATGTATATAAGGGTAGATATAATACTATAGTTGTTGTTAATTGTAATGAACACGATATACAACCAAACATAAGTTATATTATATCAAAAGGTGTAGCGCTGATACAATAGTTTCATGAAAAACAAGATGGGATCCCTAATACGCCCCATCAGCGGTTAGCGCTATACAAAAGACAATAGGTTTTCCTATACATACGCCCATTCTAACAACAGTTTCCATCTAGTACATATCTAGTACATACATACACCTACCCATCTGATACTGGTCTATACAATACGTGATGGACCTACTAATATATCCATCATTCAAAAGTAGTCAGTCTAATACCCAGTAGGCACAAACCGCCCTACGTAGGTCTAATGAAAATAAGGTAAAAACAATCCCACAGCTGTCCTCAGCACAGCTATCATCACACAAGCTCCAATCATCAACCCTCTTGTCCTCGCACGTCCCTCCAGTACTCTGACACGAGCATGTGCGGTCTCAGCTATCTCTCTGGCAGCAACCACGTTGCTCAACAAGAAGTGGCAACGCTCATGCATGTATGTCATGTCTCCATCCAAACGGGAGACATCGCTCTGTAGCTCTGCAAGGTGAACACCCCTGCTACTAGAAATACGAAACAAGGTGCGAATCACAGCCACAATGGTAGGGAGGGTCAACTCTATAGGCTCTCCAGTAGTAGGCAGTGGTGCGGAGGATCGGGAGGACTCCTCGGTCTCAAAAGTAGAAGGAAAACCCTCCAACAACCTCCACCGCCCTAGCATAGGAGTCATCCACTCCAAGTGAGCAAACCTAGGTACCCTCTGTGGCGGCTCATCACAATGTATCACTCTCTCCTCTGCCATCGGCGCCTTGTCACGGGGTGCAAGTGGTCCTTTAGGGAAGTCTCGGACACACATTCGGGGTATCCTCCTAGGTACCGGTCCTCTAGAAGGTCCAGCAGTCATATGGTGTGTCGTCATAAAGGTAGACCCTAACATACGAGTGGTAGGGTCAGTGGGAGCAGTAGTAGGTGGGACCACATGTGCAGTAGGTGGTGGGATGATGTAAGCATCACCGGTGTCATCAGATAAAGCTCTCGGGTGAACTGGTGGACTCACAACTCCAGTGCTAGTGTCGCTATGGTAGGAATCCTCAGTCGGCTCCTCATCAGAAGCATACAAGTAAATCGAACTGTGCCTCGACATGCTGAGACTGAAGAAGTCGTAGGTGACGTGTCAGTCGTATGTTAGATGTATGCGAAGTGTGTATGCATGCAATGAATTTTTTAGCCAAGGCTATAGTCTAGGTCTCTAAGGTTTTAGGTCACTTAAAGACTTCTAGTTCGCTATAACCAATGGCTCTGATACCAAGTCTGTCACACCCCGCCAAACGGTGATTACAATCAGTACTAATTAATTATGCAGAAGCTTTAATGACGTGGCGGGACTGCGAACAGTAATTCAACCAACAAATACATACATACTCAGAGCATATGGTTATCGCACAACTTTATTTATCAAGGATGCCAAGTTTAACAGTTGTTACAAAAGTAGTACGACTATGTAAGTCGTATTAGTAGTAGTAGAGTTTAAAACATTTAGTTTTACAATACATAAGTTTAATACAAGATTTCTTAGGTATGACTGCAGTATTTGCAGTTATACAGAGGAAATCCTTCAAAAGCGGTCCCAAAAGTATGTGGCATCCTAAGTAGTCCATGGTTGTCCATCCTGAATGCATGCGATTACTTACCCAGCTAATTTCCTGAAAAACATAGAGAAAGTCATCAACAAATATGTTGAGTGAATTTACAGGTTTGTATATGTATGTGGTTAGTTAAACCAAGTTTGTATAAATGAATTGTTATTCATTTATAAAATGCAAGTTATGTAGGGTTGTTGCCCTAAAGTATAGTTTTATGTGGGATGTTATCCCAAAATATATTATTGGTTGTTAACCAGTATAAAATAAGTTGCCGGTATATTTTCCGGTATTTAACAGTTGAAGGATTCGTTCTTCCTAAAAGTATGTGGGAATTTACTTAGACTATGATCCCCTGTGAGGTGAGCTAAACCTCACAAGTTAAAGTAGCGTGACCTAACCCTATAACCAAACCACAACCAGAACTTATGTTGTTTGCCTGAACGGACATTTAAGTATATGCTCCACCGTAGGAGGGTCATCACAGCAATAGTACTATCCGTATACTCAGTGGCTAGAGTCACCTAGCTAATGGTTGCAGTATGTATGTCATAAGGTCTTTTTATGCATACATTGCAAGTCTAGGTCCGTACTAAGATTCTTTTGTCTAATTCCCAAAACAGATAGTGAATATGTAATTTCACAATTCAACAGTTGTATAAAAGCAGTAAAGCATTTATAATTTGATTGCATGTGTTGGCATGCAATTTCTATGTTTAACACCCCTGTGTTTAAAAACAGAAACATTTAAAAGTAGGGGTTGTAAACTCACTGTGGTTTGCTCGGTATGAATGCTAGCAGCCGACCGATAATTGCCCAAGGTATGTTAACCTATGTATAATAAATTTATTAACATAAGTACGTTTGATTTGTTTAATCAACTTATGTTAACGGTTTGTTTGTTTGAAGAAATTGTTGATTTCTTAATGATGTAAGTCGTTGAACTCATTGGTGACATGGTGTTGAAATATTGTTATTATTTCTCGCATCATATACTTTGTCAAGTGTATATACGCGTATGTAGTCGTATATATAATTGGATGTCGTTTTGTTCCCTTTGTACATATACTTGTTCTATATATGTTTACTTATGCAAATATACTTGTTGTATATTATTGAGTCATGCGTTTGTTAAACGTGTAATCCATATGTGCATATATATATGTAAATATATTTTTACAAGTGTCGTATGTATATATACATATATATAAAGTTCGTTACTTGATATACATACTAAATAATGTCTATAAAACGATATGTTATATCGTTTATACCTTTCCTCGTATTTATTTCCGTTAATAAAATAAATATCATTGTTTTCTAAAATATTAACGTGTACGTTTTATTTATATCATTGTTAATAATTTCGAATCGAGTTTTAACGATAATAAAACGTATCAAGTTGGTTATATATATGTATCTGTGTTTATTATTTGTTGGCGCAAGTTTTAAGGTCCTAAATTTTTGTCTCGAGTCTAACTTATTTATAAGTTATTAATATATCGCAAGTCGTATTATTGTCTCATTTCCAAAATATGATTCTTCGACCCAAACATATCCGACTCAGCTTGCGACCCGGCCCAGCTCACAGTCCACAGCCTAGCCCAACCGTTCGGCTTAGGCCAGCCGTTCGGCTTGGGCCTTCAGCCGTTCGGCTGAAGCCTTCGGCCCAGTCCAAGTATCATCCGGTCCAGTCCAATTATTTAGTCCATTAACTGTCTCGGACCAAACATCCAACCCATCCGTTCGGGTAAAAATTTGCAACCCGTTCGGCTCAACACAACTAGCCGTTCAGCTCAGTCTTTCCAGCCGATCGGCTGGCCCAAGCCAACCGATCGGTTTGGTCTGTCCCCTTCCTTTCGCACTCTGTTCGTGGTCTGCATGATATATACATATATATACATGCTTTTGCTTCGAGTTTTGGCTCATTTTTACACATTCCTAACATCCTAACATCATATATACATTGTATTTTACTACTTATCATTGCCCATAATCATGTATTAATGCATGAATTTTTAGATTGTAAGTTTTGGTTTTCATGAACTCATTTCAAGAACAACTCAAACAATCATCAAATTCTGGTGTTATACACATGGATTATGATATATAAACAAGTTATATACGAAATTTAAGTAAAGAGATCAAGATTAGAAAGTTCCTCACTTTGAGAAAAATGGCGATGATGATGATGGCGTGAGTTGATGATGATGATGTTATTGTTATTGTTTTTAAAGTTTAAGTTCTGCTACTGCTTGCAGCTCCTCATCTTGTTAATTTTTGAGAGAGGAAGAAGAGAAAATGGGATGATGATTTGTGTATGTGTGTATGAAATGATCAGGAGAGGGAAGGGAGGGAGTATATAAAAATTGAATGGGAATGGGAGATCACAGTATGTGGTCTCCCAATTATTGAAGTTTGGTGTCACTTTTAGCCCGTTAATTTCGAGTACGGGTATAATTGGTGCAATATAAAATTTAACATTTTATATTTTTATTTTGTAGATGTTCTCTAAGTTCGTTATTTAAATTTAGAATAATGAGATTTTCATTATTTTAAACTGTTGTACGATTTGTACATTGGACTGCTCATATCCAATTGGGTGCCCAAATTTCAGTCGAATTTCGAATTTATATTTTGAGGTAATGTCCCAAATACTTTCAAATGAATGAGAAAACTTGAACTTTTCTCATTTTGACCTTTGGGTGCATTTTAAAATTGTTTTCGTTCGTTTTATAATACGTTTTATGTTAAACGTATATTTAACTCGTTTTATCTATATGTTATAGATATAATAGTACTCGTAATTAATAATTGAATTATTAATTATTTTGTGTCATCAAGTTTTGTTGTATATTTCTGTCGGGTTCGTTTCAGATACGTTTGTACGTGATTATTATTATTAATCACATAATATGTAATACTTTTTATTTAAAAGTATTGGGCTTGCTAGGCTTACTTCACATAAAAAAATTTGTTTTACACTTAATCAGGAAATTAGCGTAAGAATGCATATGCTTAATTGTTAATTAGTACCTAATTTGGAGAGTTGTCACAGAACTATCCGAGGAGGTAAGCCACGGCCACGGCCTGGGTATGGGTGAAGTGTCTGAGCAGGAACTGTAGGGGGTATATGTGTGGTGGTGCTCGACCCAACCCGCATGGCATGTCTGGAAGTGGGTTCACCGGTATCCCTGCATTCTGCTATCTCATAGCCCTGTAACATCTGACCTGCATCTGCATAAGCCAGTACTAATAGTTTGTACCTGGAGGAGTCCCGTAGTGATAGATATATCTGGGCACCTATACTCTGGGGGTTGGGGTAGAAGGTCCTACCCTAACAGGCGGTGATACTACTGGTGTTGGTGCAACTGGGTCTACAGGATCATCCTCATCCTCATCCTCATCTGAATCCGAATCTCTGGGATCTCCTGGCCGCTTTCTCTTTGTCGTCCCTCTAGGTAGAACTAAATCTGGTACCAGGGTGTCAACACTATCAGGATCTGTAGGTCGTGCGCGAATATAGATTATGCTATCTCTCAAAATCTTGATTATCCCCATCATCCTCAAAAACTCATAGTCTATTGGTTGGGCACTCTAATTAGGTAGACTCTTGAACTTCTCTACTTCTGTTGTCCTGAGTAGTCCCATTTTTCTAATCAACCTTGTAACCACTGGACCCATGAATGACCTTTTCGAATCATAACTCTGTTCCTTAAGAATTCGCTGAGCAACTAAGTGGGCAACCTGAATGTTCCTCCTGCTGAGGATAGATGCCATCAAAGAAACACCAAACTCGGCAACTCAACCATTACTCGTATGCTTCCCATCAATCGAACAATCCAAAAGCTTTTGTAGAATCTGTAGAACTGGGTCTCTAAGTTGGGTAGCTTTAATACCCGAGAAAAACTGCTTTGGCGACCAATGACTCCATACCTCTGCGGGCGTAGTCATGAGGGAAACCGTGGTGGCTCCACTAGTGAACAGAGGGGATCGTATCTCTTCTCGAGGATAGAGATCTAGGTGTTGTGCGAACTGAGCTAGTGACAAGGTGAACAAGCTGCCCATATATCAAAATGTGTTCAAACCGTTACCAACTCTACTCCCTGGCTCAAATGTATAAGTGATCATGAACTCGATTATCATCTCCATGTATACGGCTCGTCAATGTTGAATAGTCTTTTGAAAGACTCAAACTGCTGACCCTCTACTGAGTAACTGAGCAGACTCTCTAATCTCTGTCAAAATCCCAATGTTTGCAACTTATCCCAATCTATATATCTGAAACAACCAAATGATTTGTCCCTCCATATACATGTCATCCGGTCGTACGTAGGTGTGGTACTCAGGTAGGCAAGAGATCCTGTAAGTGGTCATGCTGGGTTTAGCTTTGATTTCTTCTTTGGCGGCATGGTACCTGAGAACATGATAAATTTAAAGTAATGGATTCTCAAGGAAGAGAAAATTTAAAGCACTTTTGAAGTCTCTTATTGAGAATTCGAAGTGAGCGCTTTAATTTTTTTGATAGTCCATAGGTTATATCAAACATCCAATGTTCCCAAGTAACAAATAATCAGTTTTAACAATACTAAGGCGACACCAATGTATGAAAATATATAGTCATGAAATGGCAATAGCTTTATCGTGAAATATTGTCATTTACAAAGTTTGGCATTACCCAAGTTTGAAAAGTCAAGATTTCACAATTCGTGGTCATATCGTTATCAGTAGGGTTTGACTTTTTAGGAGTTCAAGTTGAAGTAAGGTTTTTGAATAAAAATGATTTGTAAAAAATTCAATACTTCAAGTTGACTTTTTCAGGTCAAAGCTTTCTTCAAATGATATTTTCAAGTATCCGCATGCCAAGATTATAACCTATTCATGTATAAATGATCTAAACTATTTTAAGCATTTCCTAATTTGGTAAAAAGCTAGGTTGTGCACAAAAACTTATCATACCCATGTGTTTGGTTTGATTAGAGACTTTTATTTTCAAAATGATGATTCTCTAGATATATTGTCTACTTTGACTAATCAAGCAAGTACAAGCATCCTAGTAAGCAAGAATGGTCAAGCAATTTTAATCCATTATTCTATTCATGCAAGCTAGTTAACTTTTTGTTAACTTTTAAAAGTCAAACTTGCTAATTACAATTTATCCGCGTTGTGCAATTAACATAGAGTGATCATTCAAAACACCATAATTACTTAATTACTTATAGACTAACACTTAATCAAGCAAGATTCTAGACTTAATCAATTGGTCAAAGTACATCCTTTTGAAAAAGTCAAACATGTGTGAATTAGCATGGGAAAGTGATAGTAGCATATAGTTCCTAAGCATCTAACTAAGAAAAGTTCGTAGTTACTAACTTAGCTAACTCCATGAAATAAGCTCTTTTAAATTTAAAGTGGGTTTTGATGATCATACCTTTGTTTTAGTGAACGAAACTTGAAAATGATTGTGCAACCGTGAAGAACATGCAAAGAGGGCGTCAAAAGGACACAAGATCACAAGTTTTAGTGGAGATTTGATGTTGGTTTCATGGTGGTGATGGGTGGCCGGTTTTGAGAGGGGAGAGGGGAGGAAGAAGATGTTTTCTTCTTATTTTTGAATTATGGAGATGTATGAAAGATTTTAGTGGTCCCTAGGAATATGTGTCATGTCCCTAAGTACCATATTCCTTACACATAGTCCGTATTGTATTCTAAGATTAAGCCTAATGCTCTAGATTAATTCATAATGTCCTATTAATCGTAGCCACGAATCTTAAGTATACTTATTGTAACTAGTTACTTGTTGGTTCCTCGTTACATTATAAATAACTTAGGAAATGTGCAAATTCTTTCAGGACAATTATAATCAATCTAAGATATTATACTTAGTGTATTTTTTGGTGTTTTTAAATCTTTATCTGACGCGAGTCTATGGAATGTACACGTTTTGGCTAAAAGCTTGAAATTGCGTATTCCTTTCGACATACGCGCGTTTTCAGGCAACAATTTAAAAACATTTTCTTAAAGGTCACTTCCAAAAATTTATTTATTACTATATGTATACTAATATACGTTGTTTTAAAGTCGCGAGCCTCGACCTTTTCGGAGAGAATTGTTTTACGATTCGTTCTGATCCCTATATAGGGAAAGGGTTGAGATTTGCTCCCTTAAGCGAATGTTTTTAGGTACAAAACTTTTTGAAAGCTCCCAAATGACATTATAAACTAAATAGTAATGACTATCCTCTAATTCCCTAGGACTTTTTGTTCCTCGTATCCTAAATCGACAAGATCGCTAATGAACTTATTGTACCTTCCTTATCTTTTTAGGGTTTGACAAACCGACGCGTGGTCCTTGGTCTTTATATTTAAGATCGTGAGTGAGTTTATTCATGACTTCCAGAAATGCTTTCTATTCCTGCGAATCAGGTTTTTCGGTTGTAGATTTAACTATCCTAAAGGGTTCACTGATTTTGGCTTTTTGTGTGGAAGTGAAGGGTATTTGGTAAAGGCAAAGATTCGAATAAGCTTGATATGAAGTTCTTTTCTTTTAGTGAAGAGGGCTGTGTTGATTCTTTCCTTGGTGGAATCAGGAAAAACATCTCGCAATTTGGAGATCAAGTAAGAGGCGGGGTCAACAAAGAATGGAATTTTACTAGGAATGACGATGGGAATCATCGGGTTTGTTAAATTAGGTGAATGAAAAGTTGAAGAGTGATCTTCTGGAGATGATACAAGGTCAGGTAACTGATCTGTGTTATCAAAGTCCAGGCAATGTTTTGGAATGGAAAGTGAGGTCCTAAATTCTTCTTGGGTGTCAGAGGTTTCCTTAGTTTTAGAGGAAGAAGGTGAAAAGAAATCAGATCCTATCTATTTTTCTAAGTAGTTAAAGAATTCTGCATCATCCATTGCCTTCAATTCATCTTTTGAAATGAGGCAAGAAGTGGGTTTTCGAGTTGTCATTTTTAAACTAATATTTATCCTAATTAACTAATACTTAATTATTTAAATTAACTTTTGAAGGATTTCTGAGAAGATTTCGATCGGAAGGATCTCCTAAATACTACTACTTAAGGCGGCTTTGAATCGTACGTTTATGATTCCCCGGTAGCGACGCCAAAAACTTGATGGGGCCTGAAAGTGTCGGTGTCGTTGATGGTAACTAATTGGGCACCAATAGGGATTTTAAAATTTATAAATAGCGGGGCTTAAATTATATGTACTACCTACTCTGGTTAGTAAGCGGTAAGTATAACCTAAGATCATTCTGTGAATCGAAATGTGTGGGTGATTTATAGCTGGTGCTTTCGGTAGGGAAGTATTTAGGATGGAACAAAGTAGGTAGGTTTGGGGGTTTTTAAACTAGAGGCAAATAATTAAAGTGCGGGAAAGTAAATTGCAGGAAATTAAAATACAGGAAATCAGATAAAGATAAATATGTGATTGCTGAGACTTTGATAATTAATGTTTCGGGATGACAGATTGAATAAGGACAATACTTAACATAATAAGTAAAGTATTAGGTGTAAACTCCAGAACCCTGCCAACTAATTTTCCCATTGGCGTGTCACTAGGAACTAGGATATCATGATTCTGATCAGAGCAATACGCAAACTTCCAATACTTATCTAGTTGAAAGATAAGCAACCTATCTTGGTTTGTACCGAGGTGCATGAATCATCAACGTATCGTCTCATAGGTCCGACCATTCTTAACCCCTAAAATAGTTTACTATTCTATTAGCATGCCGATTAATAACTTTGTATGTTTAGACCGTAGATTCTTTAAGACTTAGTGTTTTAAGGATTCTAGGTCGCTAGGACTTTACTCTTATTCCTAAGCCTTGTTGTTGTTTATTAAAGCTTGGTTACTTCGACTTACGACTTAAGTTCTCCTTTTCAAACAATTATACATCCCTGGATTATTCGCAGTTTATCAAAACGTGTTTCATATGCAGACCATGCCTTTTAGTAATTAGACAGTGTACTTTACATGGTAGTTCCATGGCTTCTTACATCCAACACGCGGTCAATAGTAATTGACAATGAAAATGACACTCTAAACTAACTAAATGTAAAGCAGTGCGAAAATGTAAACCTAATATATACAACGAGTGGTTTCACTGTATCTTACTTATTGCATGTCATGGGCACATATAACTACTTACCATAATTAAGGTTGATCAGGTCCTAATTACTAGGTTGCAGTCACGTGGATAACCAGAAAGGGTACTCCATAAATTAAACTTAAGTTCATAAAGTCTTAACAATACAAGGGTCACTAATTCCTATTTTATCTGAACGTGTTTTACGAACATTACTTTATAGTGTGTTTACTTTCATAGGATATACCAGTTAGTTGTGAAGCTGTATTATCCTTTCGGAATTCCAACTGCTAAACCAGAGGTGTTTGTTGAATTATTTAATCTGAGTTATTGATTATAAATCTACGTGCTATGTGGCCTTTGGGCATCAGTGTATTGAGGTCAACTGGGTAGTTGGGCTATTTGGTTATTGTGTGAATTACACAGGGTCTTGATTCATTCGTTGTGTGTAGAACCTGTGTTTGAGTATAATAACTGTTATTTATCGGTCTATTCTGTATTGGCCTTACAGATTGTTGGGTAAGTGTTCTTTGAGAGCCACCGCGGCAGTAGGGTTTCTCAAGAGCCACCGATCCTCATTGTTGAATTGTTGTAATGTGTAATATATGTTTATGATTATCTGATGTAAACAGGTGGTTATGCTAAGTTGAATTGTGGGTGACAAATTCATTCACTTAGCTTTGTGTTAATCCCTCATTTTACTTCCTACAGGTTATATTTTGGGTATGTGGGTAGCAGGAAGATGATGCTTTTGAAGCAAGAAGTGTTTGACAAACTGTGCTACTCTAATATGTTTTGATAAACTCTGTTGAGAATTATATAATACCTCGGTAGTTTAATATATGTGTTATGGTTTTTAATAACTTTTAACTGTAATGTATTAATTATGTAAACAGTTATGTACATTATCTTAAATGTACAGTAATGAAAAATGTTTTATAACCTACACTTCCGAATGATATTATATAATATTCAAGTTTAGAATGAGGGGTGTTATATACGATCTAATAACTCAACGGGTTCCTCCACCAGTTTCTGAATCTGATCAACCGTAAATCCTGAAGTGGAAGCACTTGCGACTGATCTTCTACATTACATTTCCGCAAATAACATACATTGAAAGTATCATGAATACCTCCAAGTTTAGACAGAATATCCAATGCAAATGTCTGGTCATTAACAACCTAACAAATTCTGAATGGGCCAATGTACCTGGGAGCAAGTTTTCCTCGTTTCCAAAAACGAAAAACACCTTTCCATGGAGAAACTTTTAAATAAACTAACTCACCCTCAACAAAAGAAACGGGTCGCCTACGCGGATCTGCATATTGTTTCTGTCTATCTCGTGCGGCTTTCAGCTTATCGCGAGCAATAGCTACCTTATCAACTATAATTTGAACAATATCAGGACCTGCAAACTGTTTCTCTCCAGCCTCTAACCAACAAGTGGGCATTCTACAACGTCGCCCATATAACATCTCGTATGGAGGCATGCCAATACTCGAATGATAAGAATTATTATAAGCAAATTCAATCAACGACAGGTGAGAATCCCAAGAACCTCCATACTCTAACACACATGCACGTAACATATCCTCAAGAGTCTGAATGGTTCTCTCGGTATGACCATTCGTCTGAGGATGATATGATGTACTCAAATTCACTCTAGTACCCAACTCGTGCTGTAAACTCTACCAAAACCGAGATACAAATCGAAAATCTCTGTCTGAAACAATCGATAACGGAATCCCATGCCTTGAAATAATCTCATTAACATACAACTAAACCAATTTGCTCAACGATGTTGTCTCACTGGTAGCAAGAAAATGAGCACTCTTAGTCAATCTATCAACAATTACCCAAATCATGTCATTACCCCGAGATGTTCGTGGAAGCTTAGTGACAAAATCCATTGTCAAATGTTCCCATTTCCACTCTGGAATCTCAAGCTATTTCAACGAACCATAGGGTTTCTTATGCTCTGCTTTAACCTGAGAATAAGTATGACAAGAATCCACAACTCGTGCCACATCTGTCTTCATAGTAGGCCACCAATACAAAGATTTTAAATCACTATACATCTTAGTACTTCCCGGGTGCACAGACAATCGAGACTTGTGAGCCTCAGTCAAAATCAAATCACGAAGACCACCAACCAATGGAAACCAAACACGAGACTGAAAAGTCTTCAAACCTCTCATATCATCCAATAACAGATCTTTGCTTTTCAACATAATCTCAGATTTCAAATTATGATCTAACAAAGCCTCAAACTGAGCAGCTTTTAACTGATCCACTAAATCAGAAGAAACTTTTAAACGCATAAAACAGATTCGGTCAGAAGTTACCTTACGGCTCAAAGCGTCTTCAACAACATTAGCCTTTCCCGGATGGTATCGAATCTCGCAATCATAATCTTTTATTAATCCTAACCATCGGCGCTGACGCATATTAAGCTCTTTTGCGTGAACATATACTGAAGACTTTTATGATCCGTACAAACACACATTTAGTACCATACAAATAATGTCTCCAAATTTTCAATGCAAAAACAACAGCTGCAATCTCCAAGTCATGAGTAGGATATTTCTCTCGTGAGGCTTAAGCTGACGCAAAGCATAAGCAATAACACGGTCTCTCTGCATTAAAACACAACCCAATCCTGCGAAAGAGGCATCACAATACACTGCAAAATCATCAGAACCATCAGGTAGTGCTAAAAAAGGAGCCCAACACAAAAGCTGTTGCAATGTCTAAAAAGCTAACTCCTACTGCTCATCCCACAGAAATTTCACATCTTTGCGAGTCAATTTAATAAATTTGCGATAATAGCCCGCTAACCCAAGAAAACTCTTTATCTCAAAAGGTGTCTTAGGAGCATTCCAATTCATTACAGCCTCAACTTTAGATGGATCTACTTTAACCCCATCTTGACAAATAACATGTCCCAAAAACTGAACCTCCCGCAACCAAAATTTGCATTTCGAGAATTTAGCATAAAGGTGCTCTCTTTTCAGAGTTTTAAGAACTAACCGCAAATGCATTTCATGCTCAGATTCAGATTTAGAATAAACCAGAATATCATCGATAAAGACAATAACAAACTTGTCAAGAAAAGGTCGACATACCCAGTTCATCAGATCCATGAAAACTGCAGGAGCATTAGTTAACCAAACGGCATAACTAGAAACTCATAATGACCATACCTGGTACGAAAAGAAGTTTTAGGTACATCTTCTTCACGAACACGAACCTGATGATAACCCAACCTCAAATTAGTTTTAGAAAAATAAGAAGATCCCTGCATCTGATCTAATAAATCATCTATTCTGGGCAAAAGATACTTATTCTTTATAGTTCTCTTAGTCAATTCCCTGTAATTAATACACATTCAAAGAGTACCATCCTTCTTTTTAACAAATAAAATAGGTGCACCCCACGGCGAAAATCTAGGTCTAATTAACCCTTTATCTAACAACTCCTGAATCTGATTCATCATTTCACGAATCTCTGATGGAGCCAATCTATATGGAGCTCTAGCTACTGGAGTCGACCTGGAATCAAATCAATCTGATACTCTACCTCTCTAACAGGGAGTAAACCAGGTAATTCATCAGGAAATACCTCCAGGTATTCAGAAATCACTTGGACATCAAAAACAAATTTCTTTTCTATCTTAGCATCAATGACATAAGCCAAGTAAGATTCACAACCCTTAACTAGAGATTTTCTAGCTTTCATCAAAGAAATAAAAGGAAAATGACCACTCCCCCGCTCTCCTAGAGCCACGACATATGACTCATCAGAGATAGGGATTTTTATTAATTTCTGATGACATACTATATCAACTTTATTGACTTAACTTGTCTATGCCAAGAACCGCATCATAAAACTAGGGATTGACATTAACAGAAAAGTCACCGACGTGGTAACAAGAACCATTTTACCATCAACTTTCTCTACCTCACGAGGATTAGATACCACACTAGGGATCAATTTCAGTTTGTCACAAAAGCAAACAGATATAAAGGAACAATTTGCTCCAAAATCAAATAACACACGTGCCGGTACATAATTAATAAGAAAAGTACCAGTAATAACGTCATTTGTTCTAACACCCTCATCAACTGTCATCTGAAAAGCTCTACCACCTGCTGGTGGCGAATTCTTCCACTTTTGGCCAGAAGATAAAGACTCCCCAACCACTCCTGAATCTTGTCTCTTAGCCTCTGGACATTGACCCGCTCGATGACCCTCTTTGCGACAGTTCCAACAAACATAATTAGGATAAGTGCAATCCTTAGCATCATGTCCAAACACTCCACACTTAATGTATCTAGCAGTTTGAGGAGTACACGGTCCTTTATGTCTGGATTTACATTTATTACACCAATAAAATCTATCAGATGAACCACCACGGTTACCTTGCCTCCTTTATGCTGACTACCTTGCTCTTTCTCTTTACCTTTACCAGAAGAATCACTTTTAGACCACTGTAAAGTCCTTTCTTTATTTTGATTAGTCCTAGCCCGTATATCACTATCTACCGAATGAGATAAAGTAAAGGCCTGAGAAAGTGAACATGTCGGTCTCACTGTCGTTCGGTAATGTGGGGGTAAAGTCCCAACAAAATGTTCTACTTTGGTTCTATCATATGGATTCCACTGCTGTACAAAATGCAGTTTCTCTAAAAAACTGAGTAATAAGCTCATCAATAGACATCTGAGTAGTCATCTGAAGTTCCATAAACTCTCATCTTATACGAGACATGTCAAAATCAGAACAAAATGCTTACACATCTCATTATAGAAATCTGACCATTTCTGTTGTGGAGTTAAAACTGTTGTAATAGAATCCCACCATGACATAGTCGGACCCTTCAACAACTGAATAGCATAAGGAACTTTAACTTCCTCCTCACATTGACAAACCTCAAATTTTGTTTCAATATCACGTAACCAATCCAATGTAACTGAAGGATTAGAACTCCCATGGTATTCTGAGGGTTCACTAGCCATAAAAGTTTTAAATGAACAAACCTTCTTCTGCTGTTGTGATGGTAGAAACACTGGTATCTGATAACTAGAAGGCCCAGGAGATGAAAATGGCACTGGAGTCTGATAAGAAGTACCATAAGACTGCGGTGGCTGAAAATAAAATGGCAATGTCACCGGTATCTGAGAAGATGACACTACAGGAGGTGGAACAGTAGTAATAACAAGCTGTTGTGACTGTGGAGGCTGCTGAGAAGATTCGGCCTATTTATCCTGTAAAGTCTGCCGTCTGAAACCTTGAAGTTCCTGTAACTCATCCTCTAATTGCAAGATATACTCATCCCTATCAGTTTCCTCGCCAGCTGTAAATGAAGTACCAGACTGACCATGTTGCTCTGTATGTATCTCTGGAGGAGGGACATTAGTTCTAGAGGTGTTATTGAGAGTATTGATCGGGTGCTCATGTTCTGCCATATCTGTATTCAAACAACATCTCACAGCTCATTACTTGTTACTACCTAACATACTAACCAATTTCCATAAATCCCACACCCTGGAATGTTTGACTTAGCACAATTCTAGATTTGGGATTGAACACCTTACTCATGTTCAATTCACCCAAACCTATCCTTTGCTACCAACTTATAACACCCCATATTTTCTAAACCATTTATATATATTTATATATATATATATATATATATATATATATATATATATTGGAAGCATACGTCAAAACATATATTAATAATTTACATTATCCACAACCTTAACAGTTATACTATTTACAAACAAAGTATATCAGACCGGGTGTTATATAATACAAAACATAAAAGTAAGTTATTAAAACATTATTAGAGTATCTAGGTCGTCAAACATTCCAACAACAAAAGCTTCTTGCCCCGACCAGTTATATCAGAAATCATAACCTACAAGAAGTGTTTAAAGTGGTGGGATTAACTTAAAGCTAAGTGAGTAGAAATGTAACCAAACAGTCTAATTTAGCATAACAAACTTATCTGCAACAAATAATCGTAAACAAACAGCTTCAAAGAGGATCGGTGGTCCTTGAGGCACCCTCATGCTGCGGTGGCCCCTAAGCAACACTTAAAACGTAACTGTAGGCCAATGCAGCGGTTAACCGATAGCTTATTTCTATTCCTCCACATGACATAGGTTCCCATTAACGATAAGTATAAGGAACCCCCGTCGGCCAAACAATAGCAACCAAGCCCAACCCACGTTGACCTCTGAATAAATCACATAATTTATAATCGTCATGGCATCATGTCAGACTAAACAGTCTATAAACAGTAAAACTACGTTTACTCATTGTAACCAAACCTGTTACAATCAAATCACACTGAGAGTTCAGATCTACTCACCTGAGTATCTCAGCCCAAATTCTCTGAATTCTTATTTTACAGAGTCTTCCGCGTGTCTGAGAACAAATGAGAGTATATGTTATTAAACCGTTGCATAATTTACATAACTTATGTTAACATGTAAATAAAACATAAGTATCTAGACTAAAAGCAAAAGTCACCACAAACACGGGTTACACGCCAGATCTATTCATGATCCGCTGGGTACAATAATTCTTATAGTCGAAAAATATTATATTCTGATGCCAAAATAAAAATGTAGCACCGACCAATGAGTATCCGCCGGATCCCTATAGGATCCGCCGGATCCTCAACATTTTCATGTTACCCGTGCGGTAAAGGTAGTACCCGTCGGGTACTACACCTTCCCCAGCGATCTGTAACCAGCAAAATCCAAAACCGAGTTTTTATAACCAAAACCTCAAATTCAGTTTCTAACTCAATCAGATACAGAAGTTAACATGTAATTTACATAACTTATGTTAACATGTAAATAAAACATAAGTATCTAGACTAAAAGCAAAAGTCACCACAAACACGGGTTACACGCCAGATCTATTCATGATCCGCTGGGTACAATAATTCTTATAGTCGAAAAATATTATTTTCTGATGCCAAAATAAAATGTAGCACCGACCAATGAGTATCCGTCGGATCCCTATAGGATCCGCCGGATCCTCAACATTTTCATGTTACCCGTGCGGTAAAGGTAGTACCCATCGGGTACTACACCTTCCCCAGCGATTTGTAATTAGCAAAATCCAAAACCGAGTTTTTATAACCAAAACCTCAAATTCAGTTTCTAACTCAATCAGATACAGAAGTTAACACCAATTATCATCAACATCATCATATAACATCAAAATTAACATCTCAGGCTTCAATTTCATATATGTATCATTACTTATCAAATTTCAATCAAATTTAATCGAACTTATAACTTTAAAACAACAAGTACATAACTTACACTTTAAAGATATAGAGATGATGATGAAGAAACTAATCAAAGTTCACAACTCAAGTTGATGCGATTTTTGTTTATGTTTTCTTAGGTTGAGGTGTGTTTGATTATGAGTAGGAAATACACTTTCCTAATTGGGAAAGTAGGCCTATTTTCCCAACCGACCCCCGTATCCACTTTAAAATTAGTCCCCTTCTAAGTCTATTGTCTAGAACCTAAAAATCATTTACGATTTCAACAATTTTATTTTACATTCAACCGTATTAATTTAAAACAATCAATTATTTACCAGTCACACTAAGCCGTTTGACTTTTTGACTAGTCATTCACTATAAACATAATAGATTTAAACAATTTAATTTACTAACATATTAAATAATAATTGAAAGTTAAGGGAATTTTTCAGAATAACCTTAGGCCCTTAAAGTGGGTGTTACATATATACTCATTATAATTGCAAATAATATTACTACACATGTAATTTATGTCATAAACGTGCAAAGCAACTCACCATTGATATAATATTTTTTCAAAAATTCATATATCTTTTTGGATGGACAGAACCTAACACTATATATATATATATATATATATATATATATATATATATACTAGGAACATTATAACGCCGTGCTACGCACGGTCCAGGAACATTACTAACAATTAATCAATGAGATATTTAATACAACAAAAAAAGGTCAATATAAGAGTTACGAATGAGTCGGGATACATACATTACTTTTCGTACACGAATCAAAATAAGAAATCGTGACTCTATAATGTGAATTGGAATAACAATACAAGAAACTTATTATAATTCCCTATTTTAATTATAACGCCATTAGATAATTTTAGTAATTATCATATTACTTTGTGTAATCTTTTTTTCAAAATGAATTTATAAGAGCTACAAACTTCAAAAGGCTTATATTATAAATATTGAAAGGTTATCTTTCGTACCCTAAAAGTAAACGCGACATTCTAAAGGAATACGAGATGCAAATTGTATTATCTAAACACAATATATGAAATAGAATAAAACATGTACTTTTGCAAGCTCTAAATGAAATTTCATCTTCATTAAATAAGAATATTAATAATAGAAAAAAGTGTAGTATCTAATAACAAAAAATTAATTATAAGTTGTAAAAAGGGAAAAAAAAGTTGGTTAAAGTTAGTTGAAAAGAAATTTATGTTATTTTAGGATGTCTTCTTTTTTTAAAAATATAAAAAGAATGTTGAATATTAGTTAAAATGTTGAAGCATTGTAATACTTCTTATACAATAGTTACCGATGCAGACTTTAAGTAGTCATAACAAATTTGATCAAACAACAACATGTGAATATTATCAAGAATGGGAAAAAATTGTTAAAAAATTAGTAACATTGTTAAAAAGTTATTATAAAATAAATATTTTGGTTTTTTAATAAAATTTATTGATTTAGATATAAAATAGAAGAATATTGAGACTAGTAGTAGTTATTAGAATTTGATGATGTGTCATGCTTAAAAATGATTAAGTGTAATGCTTATATTAAGTTTAGTTGTTTTGATTGATTTTATATATATAGAAAAAAATACCTATAAATATTAAAAATAGAAAATGATGCCACATGTCATGTTAGGAAGCAAAATGCCTTTCCTTATATATATATATATATATATATATATATATATATGAATGTGATTAAAACTTTAAAACAAAATCTAGTTTACTAAAATACGTACACTAATAAAAGAATTAAGAGCACTCAAAATGGTAAAGTTCTAAAAGCTTTTTTGTGTAACAGGCTTATATAAAAAAGTTATGGCTATAATGGTAATTAGTCTTTCAAAGGTTTTTATTTATAATATAAATGTAATAATTTAATAAGAGAGAGAGTGTACACTTTAATCGAAAGGCTTACTAGAATTAAGTTTTACTCTCTTTCTTCTAACATTTCTATTTTTTACAATTATTTTTTAGCTATACGAAGCTCAATGCATTAAACCAATGACTTTCTAAAAGAAAAAAAATATGTTCTAAAAAAGCTTTGAAAAAAGCTATTAAACACCCTTCATTGGAGATGCCCTAATAGGTAAAAGAAGCCATATGAATATAGAATTTATCTTAATTGAAGTTCTTTAAAAAAAGAGTAAATTACATTGCCCATCCCTGAAGTATGTCACTTATTTCACTCCCAGTCCTTGGGTCGAATATTTTGCGGGTTCAGTCCCTTGACCTGATTTTTTATTTCACTCCCAGTCCCTCATCTATATAAGATGACTAAAATACCCTTACATTTTAACTTTTTTTTATATGGAAGATAAAAATAAAATACCCCACCTACCTCCTTTTGTATCTCCTTCCTTAATCATAACTACTAACCACCACTTGAACAACTCATTGCCACAACCTCAAAAAACCACCAGCACCACCCGTAAACCCCATTGCCATCACTTGAAACCCAATCACCACTACCATACTTCCCTCTGGTTATATCCTGCACCACCAATAAAAAACCCCACCACCACCACTACAATACCTCCGAGGCAGCTAGATCCCGATGCGTAGCACTGGATCCGACGGAACGACTGTGATGGCTGAGCTTATTTCCAGTGGATGATGGTTGATCGGGTGTGGTGCCGTGGTGGTGCGCTAATTTCTGACGAATTTCTCCAAAGTCCCGATATTCTCGGTGTAGAGGGTGTTTGGAACTGCTCAAGCTTCATCACTATATCATCTTCCTCCATTTACATATCAAATTGGAAAGAAACTGAGTCTTAGTTTTTAACCCAATCTGATATCTCATGATGAGATTGAAATGATTGATTTTTTTTTTAGTTTGAGTTACTTAAATTTGGGTTTTTATTTTGGAAGGCTAAATTACAGTATATGACTTCATATGTTTAATTATTTATTTTGACTTGGGGGTTTTGATTTGTGTAGATTTTTAGGTTATAAAGTTAATAAGAATTTGGTGATGATGGATGTAATGGCTATATCATTTTTGTTATGTAAAGTTCGGTGATGATGATCGTGACTTAGATTGAGAGAGATAGAGTGGTTCTTTATAATTTATTATTATTTTTCTTAAAAGAAAATGTTTAAAATAAAAAATAAATAAGAAAAAGACTATTTTACCCTTTTTGTAATTAATAGAAGGACCGGGAGTGAAACAGAAAATCGGGTCAAGGGACCGAATCCGTAAAATACCCGACCCAAGGATTGGGAGTGAAATAAGTGACATACTTCAGGGATGGGCAATGTAATCTACTCTTAAAAAAAGGAAAAAGAGGCAAGGATAAATTTTATTAAAAAAACTAGCAAGAAGTCAAAGATAATACACAAATAAACACCTAAACAAAAACACCAAACGTAAGTAAACGATATCTTCGAACCATTCAATCGAAAATTTCACTTAAGCTAACACCTAAACTCTACATACCCTCAACAACCACAACATCTAAATATCAACGCCATTCAACTTCAAAAGCTATACATGACCGTTTAAGCACCCCTGAAATCTAGCAATATCATATTCAAGATGGCTCTCCATGTCCTCGGTTAGATTTTTAAGTCAAATCCGATAATACCACATTAGACGATCACGATAACATTTATGTTTTAAATATTTTCTCTAGAGTATGGTTTTATAAACATTATTTTTTCTTCCACTTTTTCCTATGTTTTAACGGATAAAATGATCTTGAACCATCAGTTTCAACTCAATGACCACTACTTAATTGAAGTTTTTATATTTTTATAAATGAATAGGCTATTGACACAAATTTTAATGTCTAATACCGTGAAGTCATGGGTTACAAACTTAATTATATGCAAATAAAACAAACTTATAAGCAAAAGAAGAACAAGATGACAAAGGATAAAGATACGGAAACTCACACATACTATTACTATTAGACATCACACAATGTGCGTTCTTAAAACACCAAATACACCATGAAAGATGTTGGGAATGTTCATTAGAAGTCAACCCACAACATAAATAACTAGTGAATTTGATTGGTCAAACGTGTCACTTTAAGAATAACATGTGAAAAATATTCGCTCATACCGAAAGACATAATCTATTTTCACATATTGTACTAGTGTTTATCCTCTTAAAACTGAAAAGATCGACCGCAAGTTTTCCTAATCCAAACGTAACTAAATAAAATGAATTTCGATGATTCGATCAAGGGAAATAAAGCAATTCAAACCAAAGGATTTCTAGCCTAACGACAAATGATAAGTCATATCTATTTAAACACATTGTGCATACCACATATACACAATTTAAGTACTAGATAGTACTTATATTAAATAAGTCACGTTAAACAATGTGTATATGACATAATGCAAGTACTAAATAAGTAGTATTTCGTTTTCTTAGTTATTGCACGTTCAAACAACTCATGTGAAGATAGTTTCTATTTCTATAAAAGAATAGCCGGACAAGACAAGTGACTATCGGGTTAACACGTACACCATATGAAAGTATACAACACCCCTTCCATTTTTAGCCAATTGAATTTCAGTTTCAGTTTTCATACTCAACCCGATTCAACCACAAACATTTGATTTCCGATTTACAACCACCACCACCGTGAATAATAAATAATACCAACACTAATAATAATGACTACTTCGGTAACCCTAAATCCAGCTTCAACTACATCTCCCGGCAACCCCTACGTTCTCTACCGTAACAAACCACCGTCAACTACCTCCACCGGCCATAAATATCGGAACAGATTCCGGCCGAAACCGTTATTCGCTGCCCTCGTTGAAGAGACTAGACCTCGCGTTTTACCTCCGACTAATCAGGAATCGAATTCCTCTTCTCCTTCGTCTTCTATAGTTCCGTCGTCTATTAGAAACAGAGCTGATGATTTACAAGCTGAATCTAAAGCATTGGCACGTGCTATCAACGCCTCCGTTTATAGTCCTGAGTTACTTCAATATAAATATGCGAATCGGCCGTTTAAGGTCAGGTTAATACATATACATAATAGTGATTAAATAATTGTGCAATTTGTTATTACTGTTTGTTTGATTTGTTATTATTGTGCAATTTATCGTTGCCACTGCTAGACCTAGAAAAAACACTGGTAATTCGGTTAATTTTGGTTTGTCGATAAGATATTATGCTGTGGATTGAACTATTGATGCATCTGTTTATGGCTTTGATTAATGTATACGCTCCTGAATGAGTTGGATTCAATATATGAGATGTCCGTTTAAGGCTTGTACAACTGATTGGCTTATTTTATTTCAATGTAATTCACCATTGTAAAAAAATTCATTATAATTCAATAGTAAATATTGTGCAATGTCGTTATTACGACAACCTTAACTTGAAAAATACAGTGCATGTTGTGTCTTAGCTATAAGTTATGTTAGAGAATGAAATTGTCAGCCTAAAGGATCTTTTGATGATTGTGTATTATATGTTTAAATTTGTTCTTGACTAATTATGGTTTGTAGATAAGAAATTGAGCTATCGAAGCTTTTGTCTGTACTTATGATTGAGGTGGTTGTGGAGTGGAATACAGGTTCTACAGAGGACTTTGCAAATTCTTGTTGGATTGGGTTCATTTGGATTGAAATTATGGATAGACCAATGGCAAGGTCAACTGGTAAAGAATCGGAGATCAAGAGCTATTGAGTTGAGGGAGACTTTCACTAGGTTAGGTCCTACTTTTGTTAAAATTGGTCAGGGGCTATCTACTAGACCTGATCTTTGTCCACCTGAATTCCTTGAGGAGCTCTCTGAACTCCAGGTGATATGATCATTTGATTTTTTCATTCTTGAATGATGTTTGGTTTATGCTTTTGCGGATGTGTGTCATTTGTTGTTAAATTTCTATATGTGTTTGATGCTAGATAGTTGCGACATACAAAAAGACTGTATCTTCACTATAAGGGAGAATATATCTAGTAATATTGGAAATGATTTGTCGAGTTACTAGGACAGGATCCACGTATGGGGTTCGAGGCCCACTCTTGTACCATTTATCAGAAAGCTACTATGTGGATTTGTTTTTAAGGGTTTGAAAATTGTTTGCCTACTCATAATTGGTCAATGATGTGGTTGTGCATTCTGAAAGTGATTTTGTGATATTTTACAATCAATAACTGATAAACAGTTGCAGTATTATGGTTTGCATGGATTTTCTGGTTGAAGTTGTAATAATTAAATAAACAAATGTTTGGGTGTTCTACAAGATATGATTGTTTATGGGATTACTTGGTATAATGACAAGAAAGACAATTATGTGAAAAAGGATAGATGCTTGTTATGACATAGGAAATTAGGAATAGAAGTTTATCATATTAGGTTATGAAATAAAGGTAAGTAGGTAAAGGGTCTTGTTTACAACAGCCCATAGGGCTGTCATCAACATGTCTGGACATGCATAAATTATTGAACTTCAACGGTTCAACCACTATTAAGGGGACATAGTGTTTGTTATGGTCTGGGTACAAATATCTATGGATGTCTTAAGGCCCTTAGGCTGTTGTTATCATCTTCCTTCAAATTATTATAATTATGCTTTGTACATTTTAGGACAAGACCTGTTAGTTCTTAATTCACTCTTATAATCAGTTTTGTTGTGGCTAACATGAAACTGATTATCCAAAAGTGAATGCTTTCACCTTTGAATTATCAGAAGCAAATTCTAGTATACCAAAATTGAAAACTGTGTATTTAAGACAACCAGTGTCAAAACATAAATCCAAGTCTAAATCTAGATAATCAGTTTTGCTGTGCACTAGCTACTTTAACTATTGGCGCCAATCTAAAATTTACTAATATAGTCATTACGGAATTGCAGTAGCTTTGTGGATCATCATTTGAACTTCAAAACATTTTCTCTACTAGTAGTTCTTACAAAATGAGTCAATTGAGCTCCTTTTTTTTCTTCCTAAATTTCTTTTTTCTATCTAAAGTTTCTGGATTCCTTTTAGGGAGAACTTCATTGATGCCACTGGTAAGTTGCATATTATCGTATCTGCTCAACTTATTTTCAAAATATCATATATGCCATTGCTAAACATAAGTAATATCATTTATGCCCAGATAATTAATTTAATGATTAATAAATCTATAAAACACTCAATAATCATCAATAGAATAGAAATTGACCACTGTTCTCTTCCTTCTTCTTTCTAAGTTTCTAACCGTATTATATTTGCTGATGCTTCTAATTATTCTATTGACTTTTATAAATTGTTGTTATAATAGGCATTCATAGCCATAGGTCATCCGATTGAAATTAACAGCCATTTTGGAATGGCTGCAACTGTTGTCAATTATAAAAAGCAAACTACTGATCAATAGCAAACAAACCAAATAAAAAGGCCACAGGGGATTAATAGTAGTGGAGATATGTCTAAGTTCTGACGATGTTTTGTGATATCAATTCTACTGTTATAGGTGGCAGCTACTCCATTTGAGTGCTATCTCAATTTTATTGTGTAGTAGATTCAACAAGTAAGAAAATTATGAAACAAAATATAAATTGAAGAATGCGACAATGCGTGTTTATAAGATTATCCAATTGAGTTTATGATTGAGAAAGATAAAATGTCTTTCCCCAGAAAATCACGTGCATCAGTGTAGGGTTATCAGAATGAAGAAAGAAGGGTATACTAGCTAATATATGATTTATTAATAGTTATTGACCGTTTTAGAGATTTTTTAACTATTTAATCAATTATTGGGCAGATATGATATTTTTTGCATTTATCAATGGCATATTTAATCATTAAATATTAAATTTAGCAAATATGATATAATGCAACTTACCAACGGCATATATGAAATTTTCCCTTTCTTCTATGTGTAAATATCCTCTTTCAGTGTTCACTGATCTCATGAGTAATGTATGCTTGACACTCTTTACATGATCAACAGGATGCTTTGCCAACATTTCCAGATGCAGAGGCTTTTGCCTGCATTGAAAGAGAGCTTGGACTTCCACTTGATATCATTTACTCATCAATCTCAACATCTCCAATTGCTGCAGCCAGTTTGGGTCAAGTTTATAAAGCCCAGCTCAAGTATTCTGAGCACTTTGTTGCTGTGAAGGTACAGAGGCCTGGTATTGAGGAAGCTATTGGGCTAGACTTTTACCTGATAAGGGGTCTAGGTTTCCTTATAAATAAATATGTAGATATAATTAGCAGTGATGTTGTTGCTTTGATCGACGAATTCGCACGAAGAGTTTATCAAGAGTTGAACTATGTACAGGTTTGTTCTTCTTACCACTTTCGCTAATAGTATATGCTTTCAAATTTTACTTGTTTAAGGGGTGTTTGGATGTGCGTCTTTAAAGGATTATGGGATTCTGAATTTCAGAATCAGATAATCAGCTGTAATAATTCGGGTTGAAGGAGATAGTGTATGGATATGCATTTGAGTCTAAAGCTATGATAATCATTTGATCATTTACATCGAAGAGTTTGGCGAAATGCCAAAGTCTGATTAGTTCAATTAGTAAATACATACAATGACCTAGGAAAGACATTTTTGTGCGAAAAAGGGATATGTCTTATCACATGGCAGACAATTTCTTTTGTATAGGGTTAAAAGGTTTAAGTGATTATATTTTGCCTTTTGATACTCAGATCTTCTGTAAGCTCGTAGCTAGTTCTAAAGTGATCATAGTTTTTCTGTGGCTAGTATGGTTTTGCTTATAAAATTGATTATCTAAGTCCTTAATAATCAGATAACCAATAGCTAACCTAATATCCAGGTTTTCAGATCCAGATCAGATTGTAGGCGCAATATTGATATAATCAGTTTTAGAACGCAAATCCAAACACAGGGTAGGAAAAATTGGTGTATGGTAACGTGTGACTCACAGGCTGTGAGAGGTTCCTGTGGGTTTGAATGTTAATTTTGACAGGTGTGTGCAGGAGGGGCAAAATGCTAGAAGATTTAAAAAGTTATATGCCGACAAAGCAGAAGTACTCGTTCCTGACATCTTTTGGGATTACACCAGTGCGAAGGTCTTAACTATGGAATGGGTTGAAGGGGTCAAACTCAATGAGCAGGCAATAATCGAAGGTCAAGGGTTGAAAGTCTTGGATCTGGTGAACACAGGTATTCAATGCAGTCTTAGGCAGCTACTGGAATACGGTTACTTCCATGCGGATCCCCATCCTGGCAATCTATTAGCAACACCCGATGGAAAGCTTGCTTTTCTTGATTTTGGTATGATGAGTGAGACACCCGAAGAAGCACGGTTTGCAATCATTGGTCATGTTGTTCACATGGTTAATCGGGATTATGAAGCGATGGCTCGTGATTATTATGCTCTAGATTTTTTGTCACCTGATGTAGATGTGTCCCCAATTGTACCAGCACTCCGAAACTTTTTTGATGATGCATTGAATTCGACTGTCAGTGAGCTAAATTTTAAAACGATTGTGGATGGACTCGGTGCTGTTCTATATGAATATCCGTTTAATGTCCCGGCTTATTATGCACTGATACTGAGGTCACTTACTGTTCTTGAAGGTTTAGCACTTTATGCCGATCCTAATTTTAAGGTGCTAGCAGCTTCATATCCATATTTTGCCAAAAGATTGCTCACAGATCCAAATCCGTATCTAAGAGATGCCCTTATTGAGCTACTATTTAAGGATGGAAAGTTCAGGTACTTTTTCTGACATAAAGTTTGTTATTAGAAGAATAGAAGTTGCAAGATGGGCAGGTTGTGTGGGTCTTCTAAAAGGTTGTTCAAAGTTGAAACTAGTCATTGTTAGTATGGGTTAACATGGGCTGTGTCTGGTTGTGGACCCACAAACCCTTACTAAATAATATATCATATAAGCAATATAATCTATTGAATAAATTGATTTACGAGATTTTATGCGTTACAAAGAGATTGTGCATGACATCATCTGGTTTGACCCATTGAACCCATTTGATGCTGAGCCTTGTAGCTATTTTTTATTTGATTTGACCTGTTTGAGATAACAGAACCTAAATTTCGTTTATACGTAAGTGGATCTAGATTACCACTTCTATTGGTTATTGACCTTTGTTATCTAAATTTGAATCTTGAATGTTGTTTTCCAACAGGTGGAACAGACTTGAAAACCTGCTTGTACAGGGGAAAATGGATAGAGATTTTTCAGCAAAAGAAGCTTTACAACCTGTTTTGAAACTATTATTGGGTCCAGAGGGTGAGGAGCTGAGGACGTTAGTTATTAAAGAGGCTATTCGGGTAACTGAGGCAATCACTATTGGCACCATGATTGATACGTACAATTCCATTCCGGGCCCTTTGAGGACATTTCTTCCCAACGGGAATGGAATCGGCATGCCCTTGTCTGATGCTGAGTTGGAGAGCATGATGGAGCTTAGACAACAAGTTTTAAGGATATGGGGGCTTTTACGGTCGTCAGATAATATTGATCCTACTATCCTACAACCAATTCTACAGGTAAGAAACTAAGAAGATGACTCATGCCAAATATCACCAGCTAACTAGTGTATAAAATAATTTACAATTTCTAAATACTTTGAATTTTTTTGAACCATTTATAAATACTTAGTGTGTTACATAAAGATGGCAATTAGGGAAAGCCACAATAGCAGCTAATGTAAGATTTTCAGTTTACCTGCAACATATATTTTATAACCTTGTAATGCAAACATAAATATTATTCTATTTACCATTGAATGCAACAAATTGCATACTTTGGTAAGAATGGTAAGTATGTTGCGTTAAATGGTTATAGAAGTACTATAAAGTATAAACATACCGACAAACCAAAAAGTGAATAATATATTGCATTTTCTTGCCATTTGCCCTTATAAATGATTCCTTATGTAGTAATCTAGCTTGTATGTTAAACCGTTCTAGGAGTTTGTGCCCAATTAATATACACTTCACACCACTTTTGACCCATTTCGTGATCGGCCTTTTTTTTTTTTTTTTCCTTTTCTGATTTTAACCATTTTACTTCTTAGAGATCAAACATAACCTGAATACAGTTGGTACCCATTTGGCCATTTGCAAGTATATCTTTATATGGGTAGAATATATCACCTCTAGTCACATCATCCTTGCAAGTTGCAACTATGGTTATGCTTTTGAAAATCACTGACAAATTGAAATACCAAGAGATAGTCGCTTAATAGTTTTTTTTTTTTTTTTTGCATAATAGTGTTATACTGTAATGCGTAAGCTGATGAGATGATGCTATATACTTGTATTATCAGGTACTTCAAGAACCTGAGGCACGAAATCTTGGAGGACGAGTATTTGGTGGAATTACACAGCGCCTTGCTGCACGCATGCTGCAACAAGTTCTTCGCTCACCCACAACGGCTCGGGCACCAACTGTATAGCAGATCCAACATAGCTAAATCTTGGTGAGGATGATCAATGTTATAAATTGAATGTCCAATCATATTCTTTCAATGTGTATAATAGAAGTAATTGAAAAACTTTAGTTGACTGTAAATTCAGGACATTTCTGAAAGATATATAAACCTTTCTTACAAACGAGTTGTACCTCATATGACAGTTTGGGCATTGTCCTGCTATTCAATATGGTTCTCCAGATAATAAATATTGAGAATTTGCATTCCAAAAACGATAAGCATTTAGTTTTATTTGAAGTTTGTTACTTCTAGCTTACTTGCAGGCTTTCTGTTTCTGTGCGACATCAGATTTGATTTGTACATCATACAACACAAGAGTGAAAACGTTGGTAATGTATATAAGTTGTAATATCTGCGAATGTACGCATACCTTCGATAAGGAGTAGTATTTGAGTTAACTCAGTACTCATGGGTCATGAAGTTCATGAGCCACTTGCCAAGAATAGGTTCAAGTGTTGAGGCCGATAATATTTTGTCAAAAAAAAAAAAAAAAAATTTTCTCTCCATTGGAGTCTTCACTCTTCAACATGATTTTGTAGAAAAAGAATATATAAATGGATGCTAGGTATTTTGGTATGGGTGATATTTTCACAAAATTTTTTATAGATCCACCATATTTATGCATCGAAAACTTGTATTGTACAAACAAACTGATACTACACAGTAATAGTGGGTTTATCAACAACTTTGGTGAATTTATCATCACCATGTGGTATTGGAGTTTCCATCAGTAAAATGTTACTGTATTTTCATAAAATTGAATACTTGAAGACTTGAAGTAGCACTAGAATAAAGTCACTTTTGATATGTAAACAAAGAAGTTTTCACAAGCAACATTGCATTTAGTTGGTTTGTAAAATGTAAGTGTGTTTTTTTGCTGTCTTGATAGACCAGCTGATGCCATAAAACCATTTATGCTTGTAGTTTTTCAACTCTTGGTTAAAAATTTACCACTATCGACCCCTCTTGTGAATGAGTCGATTTGGGCTGTGTTGTATCCCAAACGGTTGAATTGGGTCAAACATGTTGCTGGTCTCAGAAAGTTTATTTTTTATGCATACAAACACTAAATAGTTTTGGTGTGATAATTGAAAGTGATTATGTGGATTTTAGATAATCACACTATGCTAACAGCTGGACTAAAATGGGTATTAAAAAGTATCAATTGGAAGTGTTTATGGTGTTTTTTATGTCTAATAATAATATAATATAATAATCTAACTTTTTAGTGTTTGATACGTTCTGGTTATTAAATAAATAGATAAAATGATCTCAAATTGACAGTTCTTTATCAATCGAGAATAGAAGTCTTAAATTAGGCTATTAATAACTACTTATATTCTCAAGGCTATTGCAAGTTTTTATGTGTAGTACTGACTAAATTATCATTCAAAAGATGTATGTGTTGCAAAGGATATCCATGATCTCGTTCAATTATGTGTTTTATAGATGAGATTGAAATCGTTAATATGTGTTTCATTTATAACTGATTAAATTATCTTCTTTAGATTCTTTGAGGACCGGTCTATTGATTTGTTAAAGCTTATGAAGTGGAACTGTCTTCCCAATTGTGCAAGAAAAGTCTCTATTGACTTTGCAATGACGGCGGCTTTATTATTATTATTATTATTATTATTATTATTATTATTATTATTATTATTTTAAAGGGTTTACACCCGACAAATATATTACTCCAAAAGAAACGTTTAAGTACAAAGGATGTGGGTGAGTCCCACATCACAGCCCGTTACATAGGCAAAAGACACTACATAACAAGACACAACCACTACCAACCCAACAGGGAAGACTAGCAAGCAACGGCTAAACTCTCTGTATATGACATGCCATATACAATACATAATATATGTTGAGACATAGTTTGTGACAACAGATCTAGCTTTGCAATATGACTAGTGTAATTGTTATCATATTGATATATTGGTTTAGATTTGTAAATTGATATTGTTTTATATTAATATTCGTTAAATATATTATTATGATAAAGTGTTAGACGAATATAGATTTTAACAATATATATACAAATGTTGCGAGTCCAGTTAATTGTTTTGAACGTTTGTTGCGAGTCGAGATCTCAAGTCGCAAGGCTTTGCGATGCGAGATGAGATCTGAACTCGCAGAGAACAAAAGACAACGAGTCGAGTTTATTATGGGCTTGGGCTGCGTAGCGAGTCGAGTCAACTCGCAGGCCCAATGGCTGCGAGTTGAGATGAATTATATATATGTTTTTGTACGTGAAAAACAGAATAACAATTATTATTAAAAACAACTATTGGAGATCAGAATTCATAGCATTCCTGCGAACTCAGTTTTCCAGAGAAACAAAACTAAAGGCTAGACTTTGACGTTTATACGTATAAAGTAAAGTAATTGGTTAACCTAAACGCGAACTATATCGTTATTAGTAAGATAACACCGTATTGAGGGATTCCGCACCTTAATACTACAGATAACGAAGTTATCGATCCTAGAACTAGGGACTTACAATTGGTATCAGAGCTTTCGGGCTAGATAACGAGTGTTGTTCGAAGTTTTCGGGTTAATCGCGTGTGATTTAGGATTGTTTTGACGTGCATTAGTGCGTAAAAACGATCAAAATCATTCTTTGGACGATTTAGGGTTTGTTTACGATCGAAATTTTTTGTTTTTATCGTAAAAATACCAAAAATCTCTGATTTCGTAATTTTCAGCCGTTTTGCGAGTTGAGATTAGGGTTTCAGAATAAGTCTGCGAACCGAGTTGAACTTGCGAGTCGACATCCTTGCGAGTCGACATTCTGCGAGTCGAACCTCTTTGCGAGTTGATATATTTTGCGAACCGAGATCTCTTGCGAACCGAGATCACTTGCGAGTTGACATCATTGCGATCCGAACTGAGACTTGCGAACCGAGATTCTGCGAGTCGAGCTGAGATTGCGAGTTGAACTGAGTTTTGCGAGTCGAGATTTTTACTTTATCTAAATTCGCAAATACATTTTAACTTAAAACGTTACGATGTCAGACCTTAGCAAAATGATTGAGATGGAACACGAGATTGGCAAATCTAATGTCCCACCTAAATTGTTGATAGTTGAGGACTATTTTAGCTGGAGGGATAGGTTTGAATCTTACTGTAGATTCCATGATCTATCTATCTGGATGTGTATCAAGAATGGATACACGGCACCTACCCAGACTGTTGAATCTGCAATTGTGGTTCTCACTTATCAACAGATGAGTGAAGCACAAAAGAAGGAATTTGAGATTGAGAACAAGGCTCATTCATCAATCAAGATGAGTCTTCCTAAGGAGCTCAATCATCAACTCAAATCCTTCCATACTGCTAGATCTTTGTGGACAGCTCTTGAAAAGAGATGTGAAGGAAGTCCACAAGTTAAAGCAGGCAAGAAAAATCTCCTGAAAAAGCAGTTTACTGTGTTTAAAGCTATGAAAGGAGAAGATCTTGATGCTTATACCACAAGATACTACCATTTGCTGAGTGAGCTAGATGATCATGAGATTATTTCTACAGAGACTGAGAAAACCGACAAATTTATTGAGGGTTTACCGTCTAAGTGGGAAATGCATGGCATAATGCTCAAAGACAACGATGAGAGGTATGCAACCATGACCTTAGAGCAGGCAATTGATAAGCTCAGAGGTTATGATTTCACCAAGAAAACTAGAGATACTGATTCTGATCAGGCTCAGGATCCGGGACTTTATCATGGAAAATCTACTATCTCTAATGCTTCCTCGAGCTCGACCACTGCTTTATTTGTTGGTAATGCTGAAGGAAAAGGTGAAATGATTACCGATGATCTATGTCTTCTTACATCATCTGGTAGTGATGCAAAGGGAAAACCAACTGAGAAGTCACCTCAAGAGCATCAAAAGATGCCTATGAGTGTGAAATCTGCTGAACATCAATTATCTGTTCTTGCTTCCTTTGTAGCTTCTTATGAAAACTACCTTCAAGGGAAAATCAATGATCCAATTATGTTTGACGAAGATTATGATCAGATTGACCCTGATTATCTAGAAGAAATAGACCTTCAGGATCAACTTGCTATGTTGTCAAGAAGGGTAAAGAATTTCTTGAAGAAAACAGGTAGAAAGGTGGTTGGCAATAGATCAGGGTTTGATAAAACCAAGATCAAGTGTTTTAACTGTCAAGGTTATGGACACTTCGCTAGAGAGTGCCAAAGACCTAAGGTAGAAGCTGGCAACGGACAACAAGGTTCGGGAAGTACTCTTGCTTCCAAAGCCTTAGTTGTAAAACAGTTGGATGGATCGTATGAATGGAAAGCTCAATCTGAGGAAGCTTTCATGGCTGAAATTGATGGATCTACATCTTATATGCCTACTGATCCAGAGGGTGAGGTAAAAGTGCGAGAGGTTGCATCTAAAGCAAGTGATGAGGATGTGCTATATATGGAGTCAACTGAAAACATGACTCCTGAAGACTTTGTGGCACGCATGGCTGAAATTCAAACAGACAAGAAAAGGGTATGTATTGATATTCTTACTCTTGCTGATGTCTGTTATTTAGTTACTGATTTACAGTCACAGGTTAGTGTTTTAAATGTAGCAAACAAAAACCTGACATCTCAAGTTAGCTTATTGACTGAATCTAGTAAGACTGTTAGATCTGAACTTGAACTAGCCAAAATTGATGTGAGTAGGTTAAGTGATGATAAACAGGACTTAAAAGATAAAATTAGGTCTGATGCTTCTGATAGGAGTGCTCTTAGAGATACCATTAATGAAAAAGCTGTTATCATAGATGGTCTCTATATTAATCTAAAAGACTTAAATCAGAAATTAGCTAATAAGGAGAAAGAGCTAGCTGACTGTAAATTGAAGCTAGTTGAGCAAAATAGAAAGATAGAAAACTATAGATCCACTGAGATGGACAAAATGCTTGATGCTCAACGAAGTGTAAAGGATAAGACAGGATTAGGTTACAATGAGACACCACCTCCTTTCAATTCAAATTACACTAAGCTTCCAGAAGATACTGAAATGACTGATGTAAGTTCTGAGAAAACAGTAGCTAAACCTGATCTGTCAGAGGCACAGAAGGAGTTTATTAAGAATCCTTCATCTGATGATAGTAAGAGAGTTTCTTTCACCAAAGTACAGTTTGTACCGGGTGGAGTAATTCATGATACTAAGATTGATGAATTGATTAATAAAGAGCATGTTATTCATCCTTTAGTGCCTAAGACTCCAATAGCGGTTACCAAAGTTAGTAAGTCACGAAAACAGATGTCATGCTTCAAGTGTCACCAAAAAGGACACGTATCTTCTTGTTGCCCAAATAAGAAGTTGGAAGCTATACATAAGTTAGTGACTACTGATGAGACACCGACCACTTCTAGTCAGATTGTAGATAGGTTAGGCTCCAAACCGGGATTAGGAAGCAAACCTATAAACATTCTGAAAAGAGATGGTAATCATAGTGTCTCTCCTCCTAAACCTAAAAGAGCTTATACTCCAAACGAAAATACTTTCAATAAACAAAGAGATAAGACACCTTCGAGGTTTAGGACCCCAAGTAGAAACCATAGTCAATTTGAGAATGGTTCTACTTCGAGTGCACAGGGATCTAAGTATGTGCCTAGGAGGTTTTCTACTCACTCTCCTCATAGGCACAAGACTACAGATCATAAACAATCTCAAACTCCTGTGAAAGCTACCAAGACTCCAAATGGAAACTGTTATGGTCACTTTAAGGAGGTTCAGATTGTAGATGATCAGGGACAAACCAAGACCGTAATGGCTTGGGTCCCTCTTGATAACTAACTGTGTACAACTTGTTATGTGTAGGAGCAGATTGTGAACAAGGACAGTTGGTGGTATGTAGACAGTGGATGCTCAAGACACATGACAGGGGAACGAAGTCTGCTGAAGGACTTCACAGAAGGTTTCAAGCAAAAAGTAAATTTTGCAGGAGACAAAGGAGGAGTAATTACCGGGAAAGGAAAAGTTTCAAATGGAACTTTGACTCTAGAGGATGTGAATTACGTTGAAGAACTAACTCACAACCTAGTGAGTGTTTCCCAAGTCTGCGATAAAGGTCATCCAGTTCATTTTAATGAAAAGGAAGCCTTAGTTCTGAAGCCAGGCTTCATAATTCCTGAAGAATGGATATTGATGAGGGCACCAAGGAAGAAGGACATCTATGCGATAAACATGGGTGTTCCTAATTCTTCAATGGTGTCAACATGTTTATTATCCAAGGCCTCAGAAGCAGATGCACTCTTATGGCATAGGAGAATGGCACACCTAAACTGGAGAAAAATGAATTTTATAATTAAGAATGAGTTAGTTCTAGGTGTACCACAAAATCATTTCGAGTCTGAAGACAAGTGTGTTCCTTGCCTCAAAGGAAAGCAGCACAAGAAACCACACAGGTCTAAGACTGAAAACTCAATCTCCTCGCCATTTGAACTGCTGCACATGGACCTCTTTGGCCCTATAAGCAAGAGAAGTCTAGGTGGCAAGTGGTACTGTTTAGTTATCACAGATGATTACGCTAGATTCTCATGGGTATTCTTTTTGGGATCTAAAGATGAAACTCCAGGAATTTTAATAGAGTTCTTTGATCTAGTAACGAATGTCTATAAAACGAGAGTTAAGCGTATTCGTAGTGATAACGGAACAGAATTCAAAAATTCAACGTTGAATATCTATTGCTTAAGCAAAGGGATAATTCATCAATTCAGTGCACCATATGAACCTCAACAGAATGGTGTAGCTGAAAGGAAGAATAGAACGTTGATTGAAGCTGCTAGAACTATGCTTGCAGATTCAAAGCTTCCGGTCTTCTTTTGGGCAGAAGCGGTGAATACAGCATGTCATGTTCTAAATAGGGTTCTTACGGTCAAAAAGCGTAACAAGACTTGTTATGAATTATTGAATAATAAGAAACCTAATCTGAAGGGATTTGAACCCTTTGGAGTTCCATGTTCAATATTGAAAACAGGACATCAAGCTAAATTTGGTGAAAAGGCAGACGAAGGATTTTTCCTAGGTTATATGCCCAACTCACCAAATAAAAGAGTTTTCAATAAAGTCACAGGACGACTGGAAATTGTTTATAACATTGAATTTACGAGCTATGTACCTGCTGTACATAAGGGATTAGATTGGCAATTTGACTATTCAGATCTCTTTCAGTCATTTAAAGTTCCTATAAGTGACTTTGTCAGTGATTCAGAGATCTCTAAACACTTATTGTCTGAAGAATCGGACAATGGTCCTTCTTCAACATCGAGTGCTCCGAGATCTGGAATCAGGACATCAAATGACTCAAATGAAGCTTCTTCAAGTGGGTCACAACAACCTTCAAAGGATAAGTATCAAGAAACTGCAGATCCTGAAAAGGATCTTCAAACAACGTTTGATGATATACTTACCTCTTTGAATCATTTAAGGTTGTCTTCAGCAAGTTCAGAAGATATTCCTTCATTAGAAGAGATTGGTACTAACTTAGGAGATGAGTTAATAGTGGATCCTATAATGGTTACAAGAATGAGTAAGAATCATCCCGTTGAAAACATCATCGGTGATATTAATACTCCTGTTCAGACTAGGACTCAATCTAAAGCTAGTACCTCTGAGAATTTAGAAAGCTTGTATACTGCTATGAAAGAGACAGGGATTCCTAATCAATGTCTATATTCATGCTTTATCTCACAAATCGAGCCTAAAAATGTGCAGATGGCTCTCAAAGAAAGTTCGTGGGTTGAAGCTATGCAAGAAGAACTGCAACAGTTCTCTAAGTTACAAGTATGGGAGTTGGTTGACCTTCCAAAGGGAGAATATCCAATTGGAACTAGATGGGTATTTAAGTGTAAGAGAGATGACCGGGGAGTCATTACTCGCAATAAAGCTCGTCTAGTGGTTCAAGGGTTTAATCAACAAGAGGGGATAGATTACAATGAAGTGTTTGCACCAGTTGCTAGGCTAGAAGCAATTAGAGTATTCTTAGCATTTGCCTCTTTTAAGGGTTTCAAAGTTTATCAGTTGGATGTTAAGAGTGCCTTTTTGTATGGCAAAGTTGAAGAATTGGTGTATGTTTCACAACCGCCAGGGTTTACTGATTCTGAACATCCAGAAAGAGTATATCGCTTGAATAAGGCTCTATATGGATTACATCAGGCACCTAGGGCGTGGTATGGAATGCTATCAACTTATCTACTTGATAATGGATTTACAAGAGGATCAATTGATAGTACACTTTTTGTAAAATGGAATAAAAATGACTTTCTATTAGTACAAGTATATGTTGATGATATTATCTTTGGATCTTCGGATGAAAAGATGTGTCAAGAATTTGATAAAGTCATGAGAAAAAGGTTTGAGATGTCTGCAATGGGAGAGTTAAATTTCTTCTTAGGATTACAAGTTGATCAAAAGAAGGATGGATTCTTTATTCATCAATCTAAATATACATATGAGCTATTAGAACGCTTTAAGATGGATGAAAGTAAGGTCTATAATACTCCAATTCCAGTTAATCACAACCTTGGTCCAAATACATCGAGTGATAGCGATGTGGATCCAACTCTTTATAGAGCCATGATCGGATCACTAATGTATTTAACTGCCTCTAGACCTGACATTATGTTTGCTATTTGTATTTGCGCAAGATATCAGGCAAATCCGAAAGAGTCACATATGCAAGCTGTGAAACGGATTCTTCGTTACCTCAAAGGGAAACCAAAGCTGGGACTTTGGTATCCGATTGATGGAGATTTAGATCTTATATCTTATACTGATTCGGATTATGGAGGATGCAATCAAAATAGGAAATCTACGACCGGAGGATGTCAATTCTTAGGAGGTAGATTAGTATCTTGGCAGTGCAAGAAGCAAAGCTCAGTAGCCATTTCTACATGTGAAACTGAGTATGTTGCAGCTGGCAGCTGTTGTTCTCAAGTTCTTTGGATACAACAGCAATTGCGGGATTATGGGTTAAATATAACCAATACTCCTATGATGATTGATAATGAATCTACAATGTCGATCACCAATAATCCGGTGAAGCATAGTAAAACTAAGCATATTGATATTCGACATCATTTTATTAGAGACTATGCTGAAAAGAGTTTGATAAAGTTAGTTAAGGTTCCATCTTTAGATAACTTAGCAGACTTATACACCAAGGCGTTCGACAGAGCTAGATTTGAGACATTGGTTCAACTTAATGGAATGAGAAATCCAGAGTGATTAGTCTTCCAAGGGTACTTGTGTAATAAGTTTTGTTTAAAAAAAAAAAAAAAAAAAAAAAAAAAGGGGTAGGCGTATGGCATTCATTTGCTTGTTACCTGAGGGGAATCGCCTCCAATAAAAGAACAACGGAAGTTCTTTTAGAAAAGGCTTTAAGTTTTGGCTGTAAAAACTTGGGAAATGATAGTACATTAGGAGAATACGGTTTCAAATCATAACCTTAAGTATTAAGAATGATATGTTAGTAGATTCTAATAAGTTGCATCAAAATGATGACTGTTAATTAGGATTATACTTATATTTATCTTATTATACACCTATATCCACTGATTATAACTTGTCCTTTTATCTAACAAGTGATAAGAATAACTTAAGTCTAGTCAGTTTCATCATACAATTTATTGGTAGGCAGGTTATGCTACGATTACCGAGCAGTTAAGAAGTATAACTGACATGTGTATTATCTTATGTGATCTGTTATATAACATATGACATATGTCTTAATTGTTGAATGATAGTACTACCATACACTGTGATCTAAAATAAAAATTGTGAAATGATACAAAGTATCATAATGTCAAAAGGTGAGTTATATGTTTCGAAAGGGCATCATTTAGTAACCTCTACCTTACATATGAAAGATACAAAGTATCTCGTGTCAAGTGTATGTTATATGCTTCTAAAGAACATCATTTAGTAATCTCAACCTTGATAATACAAGATACAGTGTTATGTGTTGTACTTGAATTCTTCGGTATGTTGTATAGTAGAAAACACTAGATCTTGTGCACATTAATAATAAAAGATTGGCTCAGAAATCTGTGTGTAATCTGTTTATGTGGATCATAATACCGGTAATTGTCTTGAATTGTCTATGATATTTGAACTTTCACTTTTGTGAATAATAAGAAATCATAAGTTATATTTCAATGAAATGTTATATCGTGTGGATAAAGGTACATAAGATATAATTTTATAAATATAAGTTTATTACTGATTAACATTGTGATTTTCTTGTGCTTATATGAATTTCATGTGGTATGTATACTAACAATCATCTTAGACTTATTGTAATATAATTTGTACCGCTTATTCTCTCTAATATGATTCCTAAGCAGTTACAACTTTAAGCGTTTTATATTAAGTTATTTTCTTTTCTTAAAATGTTAGTACTTTTATTACTTTCACGTTAGTAATTATTTCTTTGAATTTATAAAAGTTTTTCATATTATTCTTGTTTACCCTTTGGAATTGAATTATACTGGATATTTATTTTGACTGTTGAACAAATGTCTGTGGAAAGTTGAAAATATTATATAGGTTACGTGGAATATTAATCGAAAGTCTTCCGACTCACAGTGTAGTCGAGCAGCGTGTCCTGATGTTATATCAGCGGTTAATTATTCTATTATAACTTATATATATTGTTACATAAACTGAAGACCAATAGGTATATCAGTGAATAATTTTAGCTTGATGATTTGTCTTTATGCAAGATTAACTGTATCACGGGTTTAGTCGGTTAATATATGTAAGAAGATTATTGTTAAGAAAAATTATGCGAAAACATTTTTATTAAAATGTTTAGGCTAAATAGTTACCGAGATAACTATTCATATAACGGGGTTTTAAATTTATACTTAGTATTAAATTCGCGTTTGTATTTAATTTTGTGAGTTTGACTAGTCAACTTGCGAATCGAGCTACACTGCGAATCGAGTACAGGGTATAAAAGGGTAGTCAAGCGAGTCAAACTTTCTACCGAACCCAGTTGCTTTGCGAGTTCACTTAAACTCTGCGAATCCACTTCTTGCGAAACGAGTTGAACACAGTAGTTCATCTGATTTCGATTTACATAGTTACCAGGACTAGTTTTTGATCCATAGCTTTTATACACTTTCAGATTGCGAACATATTGAGGTATAAATCAATGGATTTCACCGTTTAAATTACACGAAATCGTAGTTTTTATTATTCTAGGGTTTCGGTTCAAAATTTGAACGATTAATGTAAATTAAGGTGTTATTTGACAAGAATCTTGTAGATTAGTGTTAAACGAACCTTAATGAACGTAAATAAATCGATAGATCACTTTTTAATAGGTAGATTAATTGATTTCAGTTTCACCTCGCAACATCAGTTTATGCTGCGAGTTGAACACTCGACTCGCAGACTTAGCGAGTTGAGACTTTTTATTTGACTATTTGACCATGCGAGTCGAGTTTCACTTCAACTCGCAGATTACATTTAGCGAGTTGAGATTGATTCTTTGACTTGTTGACCATTGCGGACCGAGTAGATTAGCGAATCGACTTGCGAGTCGAGTTGCGGATTGACTTGGTTAGCGAGTTGACATGGTTGCGAGTTGAGTTGCGAGTTCACTTTAGATTTTTGCGAGTTGACTAACTTGTGAAAATAAAATGTCATATGCAATTTTAACTTTAATAATAAGCTACATTTATTTGTGTTTACATGAAATATATCACTTTAAAAGCTTATTAAAATATGTTTTGACGTACGAATTTTATATTAATACGTGATAACATATATATTAAAATTATATATTTATATCGAAAGTCTACCGATTCAACGAGTAATCGAGTGGCGTGTTCTGACTTGTAGTTAGCGGTATAATATATATATATATCTTTTGAAACGTTAATGATTTGAGACTTTTCATTTACAAGTAATTAACGTTAAATACATATTGGACTTACGTACTGTTTCAGTTATAAGTTATATATGTGCTTATCTTGTTACGAACTAAGGTGTTAGATGATCATGTTGATTCATAAACATTATAGTTTATAACTTATTAACGTGCTTTTTGTTTTGTCATTTGTGTTTTTATAGATATGGCGAGACAATTTGATAAAGGTCACAATATTCTTGTTGATCTGGATCTTTCAGCACGTGGAGCACACCAAGTTGCTCAAGTGTTGTCATTTTTTGCACGTTCACGCATTCGGTATGCGATTACTGAGTCTCCTCAGATTTCTCAGTCTATTCTGAACGACTTCTGGGAAGGTATTCAGTATGATGAAACGATCAACCCACCAGTTATTCGCACAACGGTCAATAATCGACCGGTTGTTTTCTCTGCTGGCGATCTACGTCAGATTTTACACTTGGGGACAGTAGACCAAGAAGATGGTCCGACTGAGTACCCTGGTGATTTTGTTGAGGGTGCGATAGGTCGTATGGGATATATGGGAGATAGGAGGGGATGTCAGTTCCAAAAACCTCTGGTTATTGGACAGTGGAGGTTTTTGTGGCATGTTATGGTCACAGTTTTTGCACCAAAGATGACTCGTTGTATCAGCTGCACTGTCACTGGTTTACAACAAACCATACAGTTTTTGTGATTATATTTTTGGAGAGCTGGTTAGACAGATTTTGGGTTCTGTTAGATCACGATTTCTGGTTTATCCACGTTTTTGCATGCTGATCATTCGCGCTTGTCTGCCAGACCTTGTTATTCCTGGGCCATTTTTACGTGTAGATACTATTGGGCTTCGAGGATACAATGCGATGTTTTTGCAGTCGGTGAGGAAGGAAGGGGTCGTAAAGCCTGAGGAGCGAGAGCTGTTTGGTTTTATTGTTGATCCTGCCTATGTGACACCACCGAATAATGGTTGTTTAGATGTTGGTGCTGAGGTTGCGGTTCCAGAACCGTTAGCTGATGTGGTTCATGCTGATGATCCACAAGAGCTTATTGAGGATGTTTTGGAACAACCTGAACATGCTGGGGTACAGGTGAACCCAGATGTTGTTCAAAAGGTGATTCAGGAGGTGCTTGTAGAGCATGATGATGCTACTGATTCCTTGTTAAGGGAGATTGATAGTTATATTGCACCGTCTGAGGTATATTTTAAATTATATAATAACATATGTACTTAGATGATAAATATGTCTTAAGATTTTATTATATAATGATAATGATATTGATATTTAGTTAATTAGATAATATTTCTAATTATAAAATATAAATATTATTATGATCAGGGAGCTGAGACTGCAGACCCAGAGGTCATTCGACCTAAGGGTAAGCAGGGACAGTTAGATGGATCTGAGGTTTTACCTTCTAAGGTATTTATCAGATTAATCATAAATATATAGAACTTGTATGATAGAGCTTTTAGCTAATCATAAGTGTTTGATATATTTAATAATTAGGATCCTGATGTTGGTCCATCTGGAGGCCATGATGGCGAATCGGCTTCAGATGATGATGATAGTACTCCTTCTCCACCTCCAGGTGCTGGTTATATACGATACCGATCTCGGATGATTCCAGATCCAGCATTGAAGGAGAAGAGGAAGGCTAAGGAAGTTGATCCTGACTTTTGTCTTCTTGATGAGGGTTCTGAGGAAGAGGATACACCTCTTATTACTCGACGCCGTAAGCGTTCAAGGACTCTGACCATTCAGGATGGTATGTAATATTTAAAAGTTAGATAATCTTAACTTGTTGTTTATCAGGAGTTCAAACTGAGACAGTTGATTCTGTGACAGTTGCTCGAGATACACCGCAGGTGGAGAATGTAACACCGGTGGTTACTGAACAGATATCTGTACCTATTGAGGTAAGGGATATAAGTTTAGTTATACAAGTGTTATATAATTAATTAGAGATTGAGACAGACTAATCTGTAACAATTACTTAATTAATTTTGTTTAACTTAACAGGCTGAGATCAATAACGCTAGTAGATTTGCAGCTACTCTTCTTAAGGAAGCGTTATCTCAAGCTGTTCCACCACTTACACGAGATTCATACATCGCTTCAGTGACACCACCTGGACCATATACTATTTCTGTTACTCCTACGACTGATACTGAAAGGATTACATCCTTAGAGTCTAGAGTTAAGGAGTTAGAGAAACTTACTTCGAAGATTCCAGTGATGTTAGCTGAAAATGTCTCTCTTGCTCAGCAGATGGTTCATATGAGTACATCATATTTGACCCTGCTAAACACTCATAATACTTTGCTTGATGATTTTACTGCCCAGCGACTGAAGCTTGAACACTTAGAACGGTTAGTGTTGAGAGTGAATTCAGGACAGTCAGCTCAGGGGGAGATATTGGTATATCTAGAATCTTGCAAAGAAGATGAGTTGAGGAAGAAACGAGATGATGACAAAGATGATGATCCCAATGCTCAGAAGGATAGTGAGCTGGCTGGTCCTTCAACGACTGGTCAGCAGACTATTATTCAGGGGGAGTCTGCTGGTGTAAGTGCAAGTGGTGATGGTGCTGGTACAAGTGCTGCAGGAACAAGTGAAGCTGGTAAGACAGCTTAGACTTGTGTAGTTATTTGTATTTAGATTTTAGTTGAATTATAATTGTAATTTATAATTGTAACTGAATATTTGTAACTTAATAGTTTTGGTAATATATTCGACTTAAGATTATTGTTATTACAAGTTAAATATATTAGAAATTGTTTAAGTTATTTGATTCTAAAAAGTTAAATAAATTAGTGATCGAAAGTCTTCCGACTCATTGAGAAGTCGAGCGGCGTGTTCTGATTCATTTCAGCGGTCAAAATTTATTTTAACTTAGATATTTTAGACTTGAGAGTTTTATAACTGACAAGTTAAAAATGTATGATTTTTAAACTAGACAAATGATATATAATTTAAAGATATAATTGAAAGTTAAGATTTTATTATATAACAGTTCAATTAAGTCTTGGAAATTATATAAGTTGGTTAATTGTAAACTTAAATGTTTGGTGATTATTTACAGTACATTAGAGTTTAAAATTAACTGATGTTTGTTAAGTGTTTAATATAAGACTTAAGAAATCTTAGATTGATTCAGGGTAATCAATAAAAGATTTATAAGTTATATATATTTCGCGTTTATAGTACACAAAAGGATTAGTATTGGAATTCTTAGATTGATTCAGGGAAATCAATAAGAGAATTTAAATCTTTAATATATTTGTGTTTGTTTGTTTTTCTAGGAATGGAATGTCTAGATCTATCAGATTCAGAAAATGATGTTTTGGATGAGATAGATGAAGATATTGATTATGATCTTGAAGAGGGTGAATTTCAACCGCCTACAGATTGGACTGATGTTTCTGAGATAGTGCATGACATAGGTGTAGATCCAGATGTTTATGTTGATGAACACTATGTAAGCCCATCTAGAACAGAGGTTATTATTGAAAATGCTGAAGGTCCAATGGTTGTCGATGTAGATGAAGAGATCGATGACTCAACTGATTCAGATGAAGAAGATCTTCCTGATAAGCATAAAGATAATCCTATATTCAAGCCTTTGCCAAAGAAAAAGAAAGAAAAGCTTGGTATATCAGAAGTTGATATTATAGGTAAACGTATAGCTAAAAGAGGTATTATAGGATGGTATTTTGATGCTGATCTAAAACTGTTTGCTATCAAGAGATTTGATGGAGTTCAATATTTTGAAAGAAAACTTGCGGTTTTTAGTTCTTTGCCTAGATTTGAGATTAAGGATTTGGCTAGATTATCATTGAATAACCCAAGTGATGATTTTGTTGGAAGATATGTTGAACACATAATCAAGACTGAGGTTAGAGCTAATAAATTTGAAAAGATTAAGCCAAGGAAAGGAAAGACAATTAAATTGTCTGAAAGGAGTCAAAGAACTGGTAGAAGAAGAAGGAAGAAAATTTATCCAGCTATAAAATGTGTGCAGCAGATACCACTGAAGAAGATGCCTCAAGATATTTTGGGAAATATGAAGAGTTGGCATGTAGATTCAGAAACTGGAGAAGCTGTAATGGTTGAAGCTGATGATGAGGTTGAAGGTGGTGAAAGAGAGATCTTCAGAGTTTATGATCATCGTCATCTTATGAACATGTCAAGAAAAGATTTATTGAAGTTAAATGAGAACAGAATTTTATGTACTGAAGCATGGGGTGACTTAGCACTAGATTATCAAATGATGATTAAAACTTGTATGAAGATGAAGATTTTTGCAGGTAGTAAGATTTACTCTTAAAATCAAAGGTAATATGAAGATAAAGATGCTAGAGCTATTGTCAAGGGGGAGTCTGTTGAGACATAGTTTGTGACAACAGATCTAGCTTTGCAATATGACTAGTGTAATTGTTATCATATTGAAGCTGGTAAGACAAGTGCTGGTACAAGTGCTGCAGGAACAAGTGAAGCTGGTAAGACAGCTTAGACTTGTGTAGTTATTTGTATTTAGATTTTAGTTGAATTATAATTGTAATTTATAATTGTAACTGAATATTTGTAACTTAATAGTTTTGGTAATATATTCGACTTAAGATTATTATTATTACAAGTTAAATATATTAGAAATTGTTTAAGTTATTTGATTCTAAAAAGTTAAATAAATTAGTGATCGAAAGTCTTCCGACTCATTGAGAAGTCGAGCGGCGTGTTCTGATTCATTTCAGCGGTCAAAATTTATTTTAACTTAGATATTTTAGACTTGAGAGTTTTATAACTGACAAGTTAAAAATGTATGATTTTTAAACTAGACAAATGATATATAATTTAAAGATATAATTGAAAGTTAAGATTTTATTATATAACAGTTCAATTAAGTCTTGGAAATTATATAAGTTGGTTAATTGTAAACTTAAATGTTTGGTGATTATTTACAGTACATTAGAGTTTAAAATTAACTGATGTTTGTTAAGTGTTTAATATAAGACTTAAGAAATCTTAGATTGATTCAGGGTAATCAATAAAAGATTTATAAGTTATATATATTTCGCGTTTATAGTACACAAAAGGATTAGTGTAATTGTTATCATATTGAAGCTGGTAAGACAAGTGCTGGTACAAGTCTTATATTGATATATTGGTTTAGATTTGTAAATTGATATTGTTTTATATTAATATTCGTTAAATATATTATTATGATAAAGTGTTAGACGAATATAGATTTTAACAATATATATACAAATGTTGCGAGTCCAGTTAATTGTTTTGAACGTTTGTTGCGAGTCGAGATCTCAAGTCGCAAGGCTTTGCGATGCGAGATGAGATCTGAACTCGCAGAGAACAAAAGACAACGAGTCGAGTTTATTATGGGCTTGGGCTGCGTAGCGAGTCGAGTCAACTCGCAGGCCCAATGGCTGCGAGTTGAGATGAATTATATATATGTTTTTGTACGTGAAAAACAGAATAACAATTATTATTAAAAACAACTATTGGAGATCAGAATTCATAGCATTCCTGCGAACTCAGTTTTCCAGAGAAACAAAACTAAAGGCTAGACTTTGACGTTTATACGTATAAAGTAAAGTAATTGGTTAACCTAAACGCGAACTATATCGTTATTAGTAAGATAACACCGTATTGAGGGATTCCGCACCTTAATACTACAGATAACGAAGTTATCGATCCTAGAACTAGGGACTTACAATATAGCCCATAATAATAAATAAAAATACATCCAATATAATATAAAAGGGCAACCAATCAGCAAAATGTCAGAAGAAGCCATAAACACACGAAAGAAACCAGACCAATCTTAAGCGTGGCTCGGAATCTTCCATCGCTCCAAAACGCGAGTAGCCCGAAATGAAGACCTGAACCTGAAAGAGACCAACTTCAAGCGAATCTCAGAAAGAATAATATCAGCCAGCTCTATACTTGAACATCGTCCTTTGGCAAAAAGCGATTAATCTGGCGGCTTTATTATAGCTTACTTGTGTTATACAAATCAAGATAGAATGATAGATGAAGAAACTAGATTTTTCTTTTTACTCTCTAGTTGATTAGTTGGAAATTGAAATTGAACTTGTTCTTATTTTAAACTCTTTAAAAGGACTTTCCTTCTTGTATGTTTGTTCAGTTTTTAGTTTGTTACATAATGTGTGTTCTTTATTCCTAGTGAGGGATTTCTTAAATTGGATCTATAGTGAGTTGATTGATCGCTTACAATTTGCTAATGCAAGTTTGGTTCGACAGTAACTACAATCATCTAGATGATGTACATGTTGCAAGGGATATCCAATAGGTATGACTAAACTCATTAATATCAGTTAGTTATACTTAATTATATTTGATTAGATTCATTCTTTAGACTTCTTGAGGACATGTTGATTCATAGAGGCATTTGAAGTTGAAAAATCATCCAATTGTCATAGAAAGCGCCTAATGAGGTGAGGTTTTTAAGTTAAACTCAATTGTGCATTGACGAAGAAACTAGTTTTTGGATAACATAAACGCATAATGATTATCATTTCTTTCTCGTTCCAGTTTGTGCAGGTAGATGATCACACTATTAGCTGATTACATTGCAGAAAACTAAAGCAGAAATAGTGAAGTTGAGACTATTGTGATTTTTGAATATAAGCTTATAATGCTGACGAACATTCTTACATTCATAGTATTGTTATTGTAATCGATAACATATATGTATTAGTTTCATATTAATATATTATTGTCATTAATTTGATTTCAGTTTGGTTTTGATCAGCAGCTAGGTTCGTGGTTTCGTTGTATGGAAAAGTAACTAATTATATACATACAGAGGGAGATCCTCTCTCCCTGTGAAAACAAGGAGATAAAAAAATCCAGTGAAAACACATCTCCACCCTTCATCTAATCTAACTTTTATATATATATATATATATATATATATATATATATATATATATATATATATATATATATAAAAGGGGTGGAGATAAAAAAAACGGTGAAAACACTTTTTCCTTTTATATATATATATATATATATAAAAGGGGTGGAGATAATTTTTTTTTTTTTTTTTGAAGTAAAGCAAAAAAATTAAGGTTCACACAAAAAAATATTTTTTGTAAAAAAATTAAAATAAAATCAAATTCGAAAACCAAAACAAAAAAATTAAGGTTCACAATTAAAAAACTTAAAAACTTTCCGTGAACCCAAAACAATAAAATAAGATTCACAATCAAAAAAGTTAAAAACTTGTTGTGAATCTTAAAAAAATTAAAGTTCACAGTTGAAAAAAAAATGTTTACAATTTAAAATGTTAAAAACTTTCTGTGAACAAAAAAAATTAAGGTTTACAATTGAAAAAGTAAAAAGCTTTCCGTGAACAAAAAAAAATTAAGGTTCACAAATGAAAAAGTAAAAAACTTTCCATGAATTCAAAAAATAATTAAGGTTCATAGTTGAAAAAAAAGGTTCACAATTGAAATTTTTTAAAACTTTCCGTGAACCTAAAAAAAATTAAGGTTCACAGCAAAAAAAAAAAAGTTCACAATTGAAAAAGTTAAAACTTTCCGTGAACTCAAAAAATAAATTAAAGTTCACAGTTGAAAAAGTTAAAAATTTTTCGTGAACCTTAAAAAAAATTAAAGTTCACAATAAAAAGAACTTCAAAATTTTCGTGAAAAAATTTAAAAAAAAAAGTGAAAAAATAAGGTTCACAATTGAAAATGTTATATATATATATATATATATATATATATATATATTATATATATATATACACACACACATTAGATTAGATGGAGGGTCGAGATGTGTTTTTATTATTTTTTTTATCTCTTTGTTTTCACCAGAACCCATCCCTATATATATATATATATATATATATATATATATATATATATATATATATATATATATATATATATATGGTAAGGTTCCAATGAGAACACTTCAAAAATAAGAATGGTAAGAACACTTCATAAATGCAAAATTAACCAACAAAATCATTAGATTCACACTTATACATCTCAAATATGTGTAGAAAAATTGATTAGAATAGTTGTGAACTTTCAGAAATACACAAAAATCGAAAAAGCGATTGATGCACGATTATAGAGATAATCGTGCATTAATCGCTTTTTCGATTTTTGTGCATTTTTAGAAGTGTGCATTTATTTTTCTTTGCATATTTGAGATGTATGACTGTGAATCTAATAATTTTTGTTGGCTATTTGTGCATTTATGAGGTGTTCTTACCGTTCTTATTTTTGAAGTGTTCTCATTTGATCCAAACTCTCTCTCTTTCTCTCTCTTAGTGAAGTGAGTGTTTCTCAAGTCTGCGATAAAGGTCATCCAGTTCATTTCAATGAAAAGGAGGCTTTAGTTCTGAAGCCAGGCTTCTCAATTCCTGAAGAATGGATATTGATGAGGGCACCAAGGAAAAAGGACATCTATGCTATCAACATGGGTGTTCCTAAATCTTCAATGGTGTCCACATGTTTATTATCCAAGGCTTCTGAAGCAGACGCCTTATTATGGCATAAGAGAATGTCTCACCTGAACTTTCAAAAGATGAATTATATAACCAAAATGGATTAGTTCGGGGTGTACCACAAAAATGTTTCGAGTCTGAAGATAAGTGTGTTCGCATGAAAGGAAAGCAACACAAGAAACCACACAGATCTAAGACTGAAAACTCAATCTCTACGCCATTTGAATTGCTACACATGGACCTCTTCGGCCCTATAAGCAAGAGAAGTCTAGGTGACACATGGTACTATTTAGTTGTCACAGATAACTACTCTAGATTCTCTTGGGTATTCTTTTTGGGATCTAAGGATGAGACTCTAGGAATTCTTATGGAGTTCTTAGATTTAATAGAGAATGTCTATAGAACACGAGTTAAGAGAATTCGTAGTGATAACGGAACAGAATTCAAGAATTCAACGTTAAGTATCTATTGCTTAAGCAAAGGGATACAACATCAATTCAGTGCACTGTATGAACCTCAACAGAATGGTGTTGCTGAAAGGAAAAACCGAACGTTGATTAAAGCTGCTAGAACAATGCTTGCAGATTCAAAGCTTCCGGTCATTTTTTAGGCAGAAGCAGTGAATACAGCATGTCATGTTCTAAATCGAGTTCTTACAGTTAAGAGACATAACGAGACATGTTATGAGCTTTTGAACAATAAGAAACCTGACTTGAAAGGTTTTGAGCCTTTTGGAGTTTCATGCACAATATTGAAGACTGGTCATCAAGCTAAATTTGGTGAGAAGGCTGACGAAGGATTTTTCCTAGGTTATATGCCCAATTCGCCAAACAAAAGAGTCTTTAATAAAGTCACGGGACGTTTGGAAGTAGTTTATAACATTGAAGTTACGAGCTACTCACCTAATATTCACAAGGGAGTTGATTGGCAATTTGATTATTCTGATCTTTTTGCATTATTCAAGGTCCCTATCAGTGACTATGTCAGTGATTCAGAGATACCCGAACATTTATTGTCTGGAGATGAGGATATTGGTCTCGCCTCGATATCGAGTGTTCAAAATTATGGAGTCAAGACAACTGTTGATCCAAATGAAGCTTCGTCAAGTGGATCACAAAAATCATCTATGGAAACAACTCAAGAAGAAGATAGTCCAGAGCTTATAACGAAAAGGTTGTTTGATGATATTATTACTCCCTTGCGAGAGTTAAGGATATCTTCTTATAAGTTTCTACAGGAAATTGAGAATGAGGAGATTGGTACTAATCTGGATGATGATATACAGGTTGTATAACACCCCCAAATTTAATGTTTTGCGGAAGCATAATTTGGGTGTTACTAATCAATAATCAAAGCACACAGATATATAGCAAACGACTTTATATGCGTCGTTTTAACAAAATATATTAATATTAAAAGGTTTACAATAGTTTGAACTCGTACATAGCTCGTGTTCGTAATATGAGAGATTTAAGTACATAATTAGTTATACAAAATCTAATAATGCAATGAAATCTCTGAAGTTTGCATGAAGACTCGAGCTAAGATGCATCCTGATGGGCAGTCCAAATCTACTGCTGAGTACTTGTGATACATGCTAAAATGGATCAGCTAACGCTGGTGAGCTCACAGGTTTGAGTATCAAATAATATTCTATGAACCGCAAGATTTAAGTACTGATTTGCATCCAACAAATAAAGTTACAGATAATGTATACAACCATGAGCGCATAGTCTGAGCTTAACTCGAGGGTCGGGTCCCATATAGAGAATTCCGAGCGAGGTGCCTCCACGAGTGCCTAATCTACACTCGTCTTCCCAAATATTAGTACGTCCGTTTACCCGGTTAGTGCTTGCTAACCCGGACGAGGAGGGTCAATCCTATATGGTACCATATACTAATATTCACGCTACTTTCGTATTACCAGACTATACTGACGGAGGACTTTAGTTTGATTAGTTGAAAACAACTCATGTAGTATATTGAAATATGTACTTGCGTTCACCTGTTAAAAATAGAGTAATGTATCGCACCCCTAGTAAAACAGTAAAAAGAGGGGCCATGAGACTCACCTGAGCCTGAAGAGTTTATCTTAATAAACTTAGATTGATTAGCCAAGAATCAAAGTCCAACGACTTGTAACCTGAGGGTGTCCACGACACGCGATGGTTATGACATGATTGAGTATCTCAAAGATCTCCCTTGTAGTTGCTTGTTCAACTAGAATGTCCAAATTACCACGATTTGGTTGTTTGTTTAAGTGTTTGAAAATGTGTACGGCCCGTTGGTGATTGTTTGTAATAATAATCCCACATTATTATTTTGATGATTTTGAAGTGTTATACCTAAAAGTAAGTTCCAATGTGTTTTAGAAGTTGTGTCGCATTCGTGTTTGATGTTATACAAGTTTAACACTTTGTGTGAAAGTTTAGATGTAACACCGTTACTCGTGAACCTAGGGTAAGGGCGAAGCCCGTTAATGACGGGGGTCCGGGGGCAGCGCCCCTGGTAGCTGGGTCCAAGGGGCGGCAGCCCCTGGCGGGGTCCAAGGGGTAGAGCCCCTGGCTGGGGTCGAGCCCTTGGAAAATTTTTATTTCTACTATATTGCTTTGGTGAAAAACGCACCTGGACTTGAATTTGGGTGAAATGGGGCGTCAAATTTGGACCTCAATACTTAGTGTAAAATTAGTTTGAAACCTTCTGTTTATGCGTCACTTATAGCGTCACTTAGGGGCTTGGGCGACACTTGGGAAGTGTCGCTAAAAATAGTAAATCTGAGCATGTGCGTCACTTAGGGGAAGTGACGCATGGTAGGGCGTCACTAAAATAAGTGTCGTTATAAGTGTCGGGTATGGGTCTAAGCGTCACTTAAGAAGTGTCGCTAGAAGTGTTGGTTAAGGCTTCTAGGCGTCACTAAACAAGTGACGGATGTAAGTGTCGGGAAAAAGGGGTTTTATGCGGCACTTATGCAAGTGACGCATGATTAGGGCTTTTAGCGACACTCAATGCGTCACTTAAGTGACGCATGAAGTGACGCTATACTGCACCTTCGTTGCGACACTTAAGGCTGTTAACGAATTTTTGAGCTAAAAACGAGTTTTCGGGTTTCCGTTTGGTCTGATTCTTTTACCCAACCCTTATAAGGACATTCTAAGCTTAAAGAAACAACTAAAACTTAAAAACACTTAAAATCGAGAGGTTTCGAGTTTTCGTCGGAAACTTACAAGTTAATGAATCAAGATTCCGAAAAGGTAGGAGTGTAGATCGTGACGCGGTGGTTCTTTTCTTCCAAACGAACGAGATGATCCGAGGTGGTTTAGTGGTGTTATTTTGTAGATTATGTTGATGGTGGTTTGGTGATAAAATGAGAGAAAAGAGAGAAGAGGAGGGAGAAGAATGTGAGAAATGAGGAGGAAGAAAAGGAGGGAGTGGGGTTTTAATGAAAGCCTCACTTTCTCAGCTCCTGTAGTCGCGCTCCGTGTGGTGTTCGTTTATCCAATTGTTTAAACTTTTTAAATAATTTAATACACGTCTAATTGTGGGTTTTTAAGATACGGGTGTTTTATCAATAACACTTAATAATAGTGTCATAAAATACAATTCAACTTTATTCTGGTTGTTTGCGCGTTTAGTATTTGATCGTGTAAACGTCTATTCATACAATACAGAAGGGTCTAGAGTATTATCAAAATAATATTTTTGGGTACTATATCGTTATTAAATACTTTTATATTTAATAAAATTGGCCACCAACGTCCGTATTTATTTGAACCGGATCACATTCGATTTGAAACTTGTACAATTTACTCAAATCGCATATTCGTATATATTCAACAATATATAAAATTCGATACATTAATTAGCCTAAAACCAACTAATTACATGTATTAACAACTGATTAGGCACTAATCACTAGTCCTAATTTGGCGGGTGTTACAGGTTGAACCGGTAACGGTAACTCGGACAAGTAAGAATCATCAATTTGAGAACATCATAGGTGATCCGGAAATACCTATGCTAACCAGAAGTCAAGCTAAGGCTAGTAACTCAACATACCCTACTATATCTACAAGTCTAAACAATTCTCCTGATGATTTAGAGTACCCAAGCTTGTATTTTGAAATGAAAGAGACACGGATACCCAATCAATGTATTTATTCATGCTTTATCTCACAAGTTGAGCCTAAAAATGTTCAAATGGCTCTAAAGGAAAGTTCGTGGGTGGAAGCGATGCAAGAAGAACTATCTCAGTTCTCAAAATTACAACTATGGGAGTTGGTTGACCTTCCAAATGGAGATTATCCAATTGGAACTAGATGGGTATTTAAATGTAAGAGAGATGACAGGGAGTCATTACTCGCAATAAAGCTAATCTAGTGGTTCAAGGGTTTAATCAACAAGAGGGTATAGATTACAATGAAGTGTTTGCACCAGTTGCTAGGCTTGAAGCAATTAGGGTATTCTTAGCATTTGCCTCATTCAAAGAGATAAAAGTTTATCAGTTGGATGTTAAGAGTGCCTTCTTGTATGGCAAAGTAGAAGAATTGGTGTATGTTTCACAACCGCCAGGGTTTGTTGTTCCTAATTATCCAGATAGAGTATATCGCTTGAATAAGGCTCTATATGGATTACATCAAGCACCTAGGGCATGGTATGGAACACTATCAACGTATCTACTTGAGAATGGATTTACAAGAGGATCAATTGATAGTACACTTTTTGTAAAATGGAAAAAGAAAAACTTCCTTCTTGTTCAAGTATATGTTGATGACATTATCTTTGGATCATATGATGAAAAGATGTGTCAAGAATTTGAACAAGTAATGAGGAAAATGTTCGAGATGTCTGCAATGGGAGAGTTGAATTTCTTCTTAGGATTACAAGTTGATCAAAAGAAGGATGGATTTTTTATTCATCAATCTAAACACACTGCTGAATTATAAGAGCTATTTAAGATGGATGAAAGTAAAATCTACCATACTCCTATTCCAGTAATCATGAACTTGGTCCTGATACATCGAGTGATCAGGATGTGGATCCTAATCTTTATAGAGCCATGATTGGATCACTAATGTATCTTACTGCCTCTCAGCCTGATATTATGTTTGCTGTTTGTATTTGCTCACGATATCAAGCAAATCCTAAAGAGTCACATATGCAAGCTGTTAAACGAATCTTTCGTTACCTCAAAGGGAAACCTAAGATGGGACTTTGGTATCCGACTGATGGAGACTTAGATTTAATAGCTTATACTGATTCGGATTATGGAGGATGCAATCAAAATAGGAAATCTACAATCGGAGGATGTCAATTCTTAGGAGGTAGATTAGTATCTTGGTAGTGCAAGAAGCTGAGCATGAGTATGTTGCAGCTGTGTATGTTGTAGCTGGCAGCTGTTGCTCTCAAGTACTTCGGATACAACAGCAACTGCGAGATTATGGGTTGAATATAACCAATAATCCTATGATGATTGATAACGAATCAACAATGTCGATCACCAACAATCCGGTGAAGCACAACAAAACAAAGCACATTGATATTCGACATCATTTTATTAGAGACTGTGCTGAGAAGAATTTGATTAAGTTAGTTAAGGTTCCATCTCTTGACAACTTAGCAGACTTATACACAAAGGCATTCGACAAAGCTCGATTTGAGATGTTTGTTCAACTTAACGGAATGAGAAATCCAGAGTGATTAGTCTTCCAAGGGTTTTTATGTAATAGTTAGTAGCTTTTCATATTAAAAAAGGGGGGGGGGGGCGTATGACATTCATTTGCTTATTACCTAAGGGGAATCGCCTTCTTTAAAGAATATACAAATAATATTCTTTAAAACTGTTTAAGTTTTTGTCTGCAAAAACTAAGGGAAATGATAGTACATTAGGAAAATAAGTTTATTAACAATAACCTTAAATCCTAAATATGATGTGTTAGTAGATTCTCATAAGCATCATTCACATTATGATTCTTTTGCCAGGTATGTACCTATATTTATATTATTATATACCTCTTTCCACAAGTAATAATTTGCTATTTTTATTGATGTATAGATAAATTCATTATATGATATACTGGTAGGCAAATTATACAATAATTTCTAAAGCATTTAAGAAGTAATAATATGCTTGAGTGTTAATCTATGTGCCTATTATGTGATATATGATATAAGTCTTAAATGTTGAAGGATGGTATTTTCATACACTGTTAATATGTAGCAAAAATGACAAATGGTATGAAACTTATATGGTTATTAACTTAGCTTATGATTTCTCTGTTGTACGTGAGTACAGACCTGAAGCTATTAGCTAGGTCATAAATATCAAGCTTATAATGTTCATACTAAGGGATCCTCTGCTGTATGTCAGTACAGACCTGGAACCACTAGTATCTTCACTATAAGTTTGATATTTGTCTAAATTTAAATAACATAAGTGTACTTTGTGTACCTTAGTTATAAATTCAGTGTTATGTGTTTTACTTGATTTCACAGTATATCATGTTATGGGAAACATAAGTTAATACTCATACTAACAATAAAATATTTGCTTATAAATTTGAGTATAATTTGTTTCTGTGGATCATAATATCGGTAATCATCTTGAAATGTCTATGTAAAAGTTTTACTTTTGTGTCTAACTATTAAAAAATTATGCTTTGTGGATAAAGGTGGATAAAGTTATAATTTTATAAACATGAGTCAATAAATGGTAAAGTGAGTAATAGTGTGTTTGCCACATATTAGAATTTAATGAGGTATGTATACTAACAATCTATTTAGACTTTTAATAAAATCTAAGAGATCTTATTCTTCCTAATATGATCTCTTAGCAGATAGATTCTTATTCAGTTCATTTATTTTATATGTTTATGTACTTTATTTTACTTAAAAGTGTTTAATAAAATAGTACCTGATACCACTGTTCGTTTATATGCGTTGTGTTTTATTTTATGTTTCTCTAAAGTTATTTTATTTTATATTATTTTATTTTATTTTAATAAGTATTACCCTTTGGAATTAAAATAATACTGAATATTCTTATCTATGTTGAACAATCGTAACAAATATAAGTGAAAAATAATTTATTTATTTTAGACTTGTGTTTAGATATAATACCATAAGGTATATAAGTAAATAATTTTAGCTCGAGATTTTCTTTATACAAGATTAACTATATTACGGGTTTAGTCAGTTAATATGTAAGAAGATTATCATTGAGGAAAAATTAGACAAAAACATTTTATTAAAAATGTTTAAACAAGTTACAGAGATGATTCTGCCAATCGACTTCAAACGTAAATGGTTTTTTATTTTATACTTAGTATTAAATTCGCATTTTAAATTAATTCTATGTGTTTGACTAGTCAAACCTGCGGATCCACTTCAAATCTTGCGAATCGACTAACAGTATAAAGGGTGGGAGGTCAAACGAGTCAAACCCACCGAACCCACTTGTTATTGCGAGTTCACTTCATCCCTGCGAATCAACGAACAGCGAAACGAGGCGAAACACTGTTTTAGACTGTGTTTGATTTCTCGAGTACGAGGAAGACTTTTGAATCCGTAGCTTATATACAACTTTAGATTGCGATCATTTTGAGGTATATTACAAATGTTTTCGCCGTATAATTAACTCGAAATTAAGGTTTTTATAAACTTGGGGTTTCGGTTAATATTCACATCGATTTATGTAGATTCAAGGTGTTATTTGACAAGAGTCACTAGGGTTAATGCTAAATGAACCTATATAAATGTAAATCCATCGATAGATTGCTTTAAATTGGCATATTAATCAATTTGAAGTTCAACCCGCAATAGTAGTTCATCCAGCGAGTTGAGTTGTAAACTCAATTCGCAGATCCAACATTGCGAGTTGAAATTCAATTCATTTGGCTTATCGACTTGCGGATCGACTTGCGGATTGACTTGGTTAGCGAGTTGAAGAGTTTGCGAACCGAGTTGACTTGCGAGTTTACTTGGTAGGCAAACTGAATAAGTTACGAGTTGATTTGCGAACCGAGTTGAACTCGATTCGCATATGGCTGCGAGTCCAGTACTTAAAAAATATTTTTTCTAAAAAAAATATATTATATATAAATGTTAAGACTTTCAAGTAATAAGCTTTATAAAATGGACTTGTATTGAATTATATATTTATATCGAAAGTCTACCGATTCAAAAAGTAATCGAGTGGTGTGTTCTAATTTTAAGTTAGCGGTATAATATATATATTCTTACAACGTTAACGACTTGAGAATTTGAAATTAACAAGTAACTAACGGGAATTAATTGTTAATAAGCTTCGAACTAAGATGTTAGATGATCGTTTCGATTCATAATCATTATAGTTTATAATTTATTAACGTGTACTAATTATTTGTGTCATTTGTGTTTTTCTACATATATGGCTAGACAGTTCGATAAAGGTCACAATATTCTTGTTGATCTTGATCTTTCGGCATGCGGAGCTAGCAAAGTAGCTCAGGTGCTGACGTTCTTTGCACGTTCTCACATTCGATATGCGATTACGGAGTCTCCGCCTATATCTCAGGATATATTGATTGATTTTTGGACTGGGATCCAGTATGATGAGACCGTGAATCCTCCAGTTATCCGTACAACGGTCAACAATCGACCGGTTGTGTTTGCAGCTTCTGACTTATGTTAGATTCTAAGGTTGAGTACTGTAGAACAGGAGGATGGACCCACGGAGTACCAAATGGACTTCATTGAGGGTGCTCTTGGACGTATGGGTTATACGGGCGAATGACGAGGATGCCAGTTTCTCAAGGCCCTTGTTATTGGGCAATGGAGATTTTTGTGGCATGTTATCATCACTATTTTTGGACCGAAGAAGGGCGGTTTTGATGAGTTGAGCCCTGCTCTTATATCGGCTGTACTGTCACTGGTTTATAATAAACCATACAGTTTTTGTGATTATATTTTTGGAGAGCTAGTACGCCAGATATCGGGGACTGTGAGATCTTGATTTTTGATCTACTCAAGGTTCTGTATGCTGATCATCCATTCTCGGATGGCTGATCTTGTTATCCCTGAGCCGCATCTACGTGTCGATACAATAGTGCTCAGAGATACAACGTGATGTTTCAGCAGACTATTCGTCGTGAAGAATATGTCAAGCCTGAGATTCATGATCTTTTTGGATATATTCTTGATGCGGTTGATGTGACACCACCAAATAATGGTTGGCTGGATGTCGATGTTGTTACTGCTGTTGTTCCTGAGCCTGTAGCTGATGTGGTTCAACCTGAAGATCCACAATAGCTCATCGAGGAAGTTTTGGAACAGGCTGGACAGGAGGGGCTGTAGGTGAATGCTGAGGTAGTTACACAAGTGGTGCAAGATGTGCTTGTACAGAATGATGATGCTCATGATCCGCTTCTTCAAGCGATTGATCAATATATTGATGTTACATCTGCACAAGTATGTATTCTTTATAGTTAATAAACTAATGATATAGAAACTTAGATAATAGAGCTTTAAGCTAATCATAAAGTTTTAATATTATTGTAATTAGGAACCGATGGATACAGAACCAGAGGTTGATAGACCTACAGGTTCTCCGTCTGTGGCCCTATCTTCTAAGGTATTATATGATATTGACATATAGAACGTGTATGATAGAGCGTTATGCTAATAATTAATGTTTAATATGTTTAATATATAGGATACTGAGGTTGGTCCGTCAGGTGGATGTGATGGTGAAACTACATCAGATTCTGATTCTGATGATGTTCGACCTATTTCGCCGCCTGCTGGTATGATTCCTTATAGATCTGGACATATAAAGGATCCAATTTTAAAAGGAAAATGCTCAGCTGACGATTTAGATCCTGATTTTTGATTTTAACGTGTTAGATGAGGATCTTGATGAAGATGAAGAGCTTTTGGAAACTCGGAGCCGTAAAAGGGCTAGAGCTTCAACTAGACAATTGACTATTGGTCTAGGTTAGTTTATAAATAGTTAGACATTAATTATCTTATTAGTTAATCAAGAGTTATAAACTAAGACAGATTTATCTGTGATAGTTGCTCGGGATAGACCACAGATTGAGCAGGTGTTACAACCGGTGGTTACTTAACCGATATCTATACCTACTAAGGTAAGGGATATAAGTTTAGTTCTACACGTGTTATATAATTGATTAGAGATTGAGGTAGAGTAATCTGTAACAATTACTTATTTAATTTTATATAACTTGATAGGCTGAGATTGTAGATTTAGTACATACGGTACAGTTTCTGACTACTAAAGCAAGCATATTTGCTTCTAGTATGCTCACGGCAACTTTATCTCAACCTACTCCACCACTTACCACTGCATCTCATATTTCTTCACTTACACCACCAGGACCATCAACTATCTATGTTACTCCTACAACTGATGCTGAAAGGATTACATCCTTAGAGTTGCGAGTTAAGGAGTTAGAGAAGCTTACTTCAAATATTCCAGAGTTGGTAGCTTAGAACCTTCTTTTTGCACACCAGATTACTCAATAGAGTACATCTTACAAGACACTGCTGGAGACTCATACCACTTTGCTTCAAGATTTTACTACCCAACGACTGAAGCTTGATTCCTTAGAACGTTTAGTGTTGAGAGTGAATTCAGGACAGTCAGCTTAGGGGGAGATATTGGTATATTTAGAGTCTTGCAAACAAGATGAGTTAAGGAAGAAAAGAGATGATGACAAAGACGATGATCCCAGTGCACCGAAAGATGGTGAGCTAACTGGTCCTTCAAAGACTAGTGAGCAAACTATGATTCAGGGGGAGTCTGCGGGTGCAAGTGATGATGGTGCTGGTACAAGTGCAACGAGTACAACTGAAGCTGGTAAGGCAACTTAGACTTGTGTAGTTATTTGTACTTAGGATTTAGTTGAATTATGATTGTAAATTATAATTGTAATTGAATAATTGTAGCTTAATATTTTTTGGTGATATATTCGGCTTGAGATTATTATTACAAGTTAAATATATTAGAAATTATTTGAGTTATATATGTTAAATAGAATTGTGATCGAAAGTCTTCCGACTCATTGAGTAGTCGAGCGGCGTGTCCCAGTTAGTTTTAGCGGTCAAATTTCTATGATAACATACATATTTTAGACTTGAGAGTTTGTTATAACTGACAAGTTTAATATGAAAAATCTTTAACTAGACAAAGATATATAATTTAAAGATATAATTGAAAGTTAAGTTTTTGGAAAAATAACAGTTCAATTAAGTCTTGGAGTTATATAAGTTAATTAATTGTAAACTTAAATATTTGGTGATTATTCACAATATATTAGAGTTTAAGTTTAATTAATATTTGTTAAGTGTTTAATAAAAGACTTATGAAATTTTAGATTGATTCAGGGAAATCAATAAAAGATTTATAAGTTAATTATTGCGTTTATATTATGGACCAATTACACGAAAGGATTAATAAAGAAATTATTTAATTGATTCAGAGAAATCGATGAAGGAATTTAGATTATTAATATTTATTTGTGTTTGTGTTTTTCTAGGGATTGAAATGTTTGATCTATCAGATTCAGAAGATGATTTGCTTGATGAGATAGATGAAGACATTAATTATGATTTGGAAGAAGGAGAGTTTCTGTCACACCCCCAAAATCGGTAATTGTGTTTATCAAACACTTAGCGGAAGCATTAGCGGAAGCTTTTGAGTAAACAGTGGGGGTGCTGACGTTATCAGTATGCATTCATTTTATCAGAGCATATGATCATTACGGAACATAATATTAAGATGCCATAGTTTAAAAGTTATTACAAAAGATACGATGTATAAAGTCGTACGAGTAGTAGTGTTGTCGAAACAACATAAGTCATAGTAAATACAGTTCTAAAAGTGGGATTTCGTAAGTATAACTAATAACATTAGTAATACAAAAGAAATCCAAGTTACCCAAAAGTGGCATCCTAAATCGTCTAGGGTAGCTTACGTCCTTTATGCATGCAGAAGTACCTGAGTCCTAATTCCCTGAAAAACATAGTAAAACGTCAACATTGAATGTTGAGTGAATTCACAGGTTTAGTATATACGTAGTTAATCTAAGTTTAGTATAAATCATTCATGTACACGATCATAATGTTTATATGTATAGTAGGAAACACAGGTTATTCTAGTAAAAGAAAACATTTCCTATATAATGTAAGAATGTCATTCTTACTACCAGTAATAGTTGTGTAGGAAACACAAGTTTAATCAAAAACATTTCCTAATAAATAGTTTGTAGGAAACACAGGTTTACAATCAAGTAAACATTTCCTATAAAAGAAACCGTGTAGGAACACCAATCCTATTGGTTATATAGTTTTGTGGGAAATAAAGACGATGATCCCTCTAAGGTGAGCTAAACCTTTATAGTTAAAGTAACGACACCTAGTGCTATAACCAATCCACGACTAGTTTGGAGTTGTTGCCTCAGTAAAATGGTAAGTATACACTCCTCATTACGACTGCTGTCGTGTGGTCAGAATGACCAACGAGTTATATCAGTGGGAGGGTTGTCAAATCAATAGTACTATCTGTATACTCAGTTGCTAGAGTCATCTAGCTAATGGTTATAGGTTGCAAGCACTGGGACTTATGTGCACTACAACTACCTCGCGTAAACCTAGGTTCATACCAAGATGCGTTGTCTAATTCCCAAAATAGTTATGAAAAATAATTTCATACAAATAGTAGAGTATAAAAGCATGTAAGCAATTATATAAATATGTTGCATGTTATAGCAAAATAGTTCTATGTTTTCCACCCCAAGTTTAGAAAGCAGTAAAACAAGTAAAAGTGGGGCCGTGAACTCCCAAGAAATGTTGTGGATGTGAGAGCTAGCGGATGATAGTAGGGTCGCCCAAAGATAGTCAACCTATAGCAATAATCTATTAACATAAGTACTTTGACAGTTTGTCAAATTACGTTAACAGTTTGATTGTTTCGAAGAAATTGTTAATTTCTTAAATTTGTACAAGTCGTTGGTGATTTGTGTTGAATATAATAAATATGTTCCAAGTATGTTTATTGTCGAATCATATTAATAGTTTGTTAGTTTTCAAAAATATGCATGATGCGTTGGCTAATATTGTTTTGAAAATAATGTTGTTCTCTAAAAATGTTTACCTGTTTTCATATCAACGTTTTATAAACGTTCGTTGTGTATTAGTGTGTGTATATATATATATATATATATATATATATATATATATATAATATACTCCTTCCGTTTCGTCGTGTGTAAATACATAAATATAGTTAGTCTCGTTGTGTGTAAACATAAGTGGTTCGTATGTGTTGTCATTTAAAATGTCCGTAACTATAATGGTTTGTCACTGTACGTGAATATGAAAGTGAAAAATAATAGAGGATACGCAATCCACCGAATGGGTTGGGATTGCGTATTACTCTCTTCATTTGCACCACATGCTAATATGCCATATGCGATCCAACTAATACTTTGGGATAGGGTACTAGTGATTTCATTAAAATTATAAGGTAATTTACACTTATACAATCTGATCATAATCACACGATCGTAGCACCTGGAACCACGTGATCATGGTGCTATTAAAATGACACGATCATGGCTAGACAAATTGACGCGATCGTGTGAGATAAAATGACACGATTTTAGTTTGAAATGACGCGAAACTGAGTAAAAAACCACGCGATCGTTGTAACAATGAAAACTGAGACTTCTTCTTTTTATATCCACACGATCGCGTGACAGGTAAACATAATATATGTATTTCCGTTAATAAAAACGATGTGATCGCTTCCTTTGTGGTGACACTATAGCACAGTCGTGTTACATAGAATGAGTTTGTGAGTTTTAACCGAATTTTGTTATGTTTTGCTCACCAATCTTTCACAAATGCCTTATGAACATGATATAACAATTATTTGAAGAAAATAAGTATAAAAGTTGTTGTGTGCTCACGATGAGGAAGAAGAAAAATGGCGTGAAGTTGATGATGATGACGACGATGATGAGCTGAGGAAGATGATGATAATATTATTGTTATATTTTTAAGATCACGATTTATTATAGCTGCTGCTTCTATTTCGTTTCCTGTTGTTGCTTCAGCCGATAGGTGAAGAAGAAGAAGAAGAAGATCAGAGAGTCGAATTACTGAAGGTAGGTGGTGAGTTTGTGTGTGTATGAGAGGGAATTGGATATATATAAAAATATGCATACGGGTTTCAATTTAAAAGGGGAAGTATGCATTGGTACAATCATGTTCTGATATATTTTATTTGCATAAATTTTGTAGGTTTTTAACCCGTTAGTTTCGGATACGGGTCCAATTGTGTACCAAATTTCATTTAATTTTTGTAATTATATTTTGAGGTAATTCTCCAAATACTTTATTATGAAGGGGAAAAATAATACTTTTATTATTTTTGACTTTTGGGCACGTTTTGTAATTGTTTTTGTTCGTACGATACGTTTTATATAAAACTGTGAGTCCCTAATCACTATTATGTTAGTGATTGTGAATCGTTAACAGTGAGTTAATTGTAGAAGGTGGGGTTGAATACAATTAAAAACTTTTCTTTGTTATAGTGTTATCTTATTATGCAAGTTTTTAACCGTATTAAAGTAACAGTAATATGAACACAAATATATATATATATATAAGATAAGCAGTTCAGTTGCTGATGCAAGTGTAGCTGAAAGATAAATTCTTTTATTACTAAAATTTATCTCTTGTTGATTGCGGAATAGATTAGCCAAAGCTAATCCAAATCAAACAATACAACTATTACAAAGGAGATGAGCAGTAGTGGACAAACACGCTAACTGCTCACTCGTTGAGATAAGCTAGTAGTGGACAAACATGCTACTAGTTTACTCACTGGTGTTACTTGTATCTTAGACAAACTAGTCACTGACAAACAAGTGACAATACAAGTAATCGACACAAAATGAAGTACAACATACTACGCTATTTATAGACGCTGAAATCCTTAATTTCCGGATCTGAAGGACACGTGTCGCTACTTGATTGGAGAGGTAGTTGAGATGTGATGTATCATGGCACGACATTCTGTCTTGGAAAATATCACCTTGTACCATAGACCAATCAAATGCTTCCACGTTACTCTTTTCAAGTTTCGAGGAACACGTGCTGCGCCGTAATAATGCCGAATGTCAACTTCTTATTTAATACGGCATTTAATGCTGCAGTCACTGATAGAAACACAATTCTCCTCATTCTCGATGCGAGCTAACATGCTCTAAAGAATGACTTGAACAGCTAATCTTCAGTGACTTCTTTTATTCAGCAGAGGAGAGAACTCAAGAAGACTTGGAGACTCTCGCTGATAGATGAGTATCAGCGACACACATAGTTGAGTCTTTTATCTTGATAAGATCTTCATCTACTGGCTTATCATATGATCAGCGACTTAGAGACCTTCAACAACATGAGCTTGACTTGAATCATTTTCTTCATGGAGCATTATTGAGAAGATCAGAGACTGTGAACAGATGGCATGATCAGTGACTTCACTTATCAGTGAATAATGACTTTAACAATCTCTTATATAATCTCCCCCTTAATCTTTGAGATCAGTGACCACTTGAGTTCAGCGATCAGTGACTCAACAAAAACGTATAATTGTTTTCATCTTATTTTTATTTCAACCAATTTACATAATATTTTCAAAGAAAAATTGTTCGAAAATATTTCCGAGTTCTTTCTGAACTTTTGTATCACGTTTGATACGTTTCTCTTTAAACGTATACCGTTTTATATTATCACCATAATATAAATAAACAATATTCGTAATTAATAATTTTCATATTATTAATTATTTGTATCGCCAACTATTGTATATATATATATTTATTTGTCGAGTTCGATAAGTTTGTTTCGTACATAATTATAAATAACTACGCTAATAGTAATACGTCATGTATTAAATAGTAAGTTTTGCTAAACTTATTCCACAAAATAGTTTTGAATTCACTAATCAGGGAATTAACTCTAGGTAATGCATGTAACTAAGTGAAAGATTATACCCTAATTGGAGGATTGTCACAGTTTCAACCACCTGAAGATTGGACTGCTGTTTCGGAGATAGAGCTAGACATGGGTGTAGATCCAGATGTAAATATAGATGAACACCATGTGAGCCCATCTAGAATAGAGATTGTATTTGAAGATGAAGAAGGTCCTAAAGTTGTTGATGTAGATGAAGAATATCGATGACTCAACCGATTATGAAGAAGAGATTCCTGATAAGCATAAGGACAATCCAATGTTTAGATCTTTAGAGAAAAAGAAGAAGATAAGGGTTGGAGTTTCGGAGGTTGATATCACAGGAAAATGCGAAGCCTGTAGAGGGATTATCGGTTGGTATTTTGATTCTGACCTAAAGCTTTTTGCGATTAAAAGGTTTGACGGAGTTCAATATTTTGAGGGAAAGCTTGCAGTGTTCAATTCTCTACCTAAATATGAGATTCGAGACTTGGCTCGATAACCTTTGAAGAATCTAGATAATGATTTTGTTGGTGGATATGTAGAACATGTAATCAAGACTGAGGTTTGATCAGGGAAGTTTGAGAAGATTAAGCCAAGGAATGGAAAAACGATAAAGTTAAAGGAGAGAAGTCAAATGACAGGAAGAAGAAGAAGAAAGAAAGTGTATCCAGCTGTCAAGTGTGTTCAGCAGATTCCACTGAAAATAATGCCACATGATATTTTGGGAAATATGAAAAGTTGGCATGTGAATTTAGAGACTGGAGAGGCTGTCATGGTTGAAGCTGATGATGAAGTTGAAGGTGGTGAACATGAGATTTTCAAAGTTTATGACCATCGTCACCTTATGAGTATGTCAAAGAAAGATCTATTGAAATTGAATGAGAATAGAATCTTTTGTACTGAAGGATGGGGTGATTTAGCACGAGATTATCAAATGATGGTTAAAACTTGTATCAAAATGAAGATATATGCAGGAAGCAAAATTTACAAATGAAGACTAAAGACAAGTGTGAAGATAAAGACGCTAGAGCTATTGTCAATGGGCAGTCTGTTGAGACATAGTTTGTGACAACAGATTTAGCTTGAAAATAGGACCGGTGTAATTATAATCATGTTCGTACATTGGTTAGATTTGTAAATAAAAGATATTAGTTTGTTATTATTATTTGTTAAATATATTAATGTTGTTAAAGTGTTAGATAAATTTGAAACAAACTAAAGTCTGACATGCGAGTCGAGATCTCAGGTCGCAAGGTTTGGTCTTGCGAGATGAGAACTGAACTCCTCGCAGAGGTTAGCAGCGAACTGAACTCAAGTGGGCTTGGGCTGCGAATCGAATTGGACTCGCAGGTCCAGTGGTTGCGAGTTGACCAAAGTATATATGTTCGATTCGGTTTAACCTAATAAGAACTTTGGCCATTCGAACTTTCATCTTCTGCGAATTGATCCAGAGAAAACAAACAATACTAAAGGCTAGGTTTTGATCGTTTATTGATTAAAACAAAGCATATTAGTTATTAATCGTATTATAAACGTGAATTTATTCATTATAGTAAGATAACGCATATTAAGGAATTCCGCACCTTAATATTACAGATAACGAAGTTGTCGATCCTAGAACAAGGGAATTACAAGATGTACCCTAAAGGCGCGGAAAGTGGTAGCACGTGGACCCTAAAGTTGCGAAAAGTAGTAGCACATGTACCAAGCAAGTACGAGAAAGAACAGACAAAGGAGAGGGAGACGGGCGGCAACCGGCCGACGGCGGCTGGAGGGTGGCCGGCGGCAGCTGGCTTCCGACCGTCCCGGGTCATTGCCCGTTCGCTCGTTTCTCGTTTCGCGCATATCTTCTTCGTTATGCGTCCGTTTTCGACGATTCTTTTTGCGTTGGATTTGTTTTTCAAAACATAAGACTTTGATGAAAAGAAATCCCTGAGATATATCTCTGATCTTTAGATGTCTCGTACGAATCATTTGAATCTTTCGGCGTACGCAGAATCTTCATTCTTCATCCATTTTTCCTGATTCTTCTTCTGTTGGATTCGTAATTTGAAAACGAAGATCTTGGAGAAGAGAAATCTTAGTGGTGGTCACTTTATCTCAAATATTTTCCCGGATGCCTTGAATCTTCAAATGTGCGTAGAATCTTCGTTTTTTGTTCATTTTGCTTGATTTTTCTCGTACGACTCTATTTTGATCTTCTTGGCTACCCTGGAAACATAGGGGTTTGTAGTTCATGAAATCTCTGTAAGTACAGGGTTTGGTTGTTACTTCTGGAGTCGATTCGTCATTGCTAGCTTTTCTTTGTGTTCTTGAATCTCTATTTCTTTCTGCTTCGTATGCGGCCATTGCGTTAGCAACTCCTTGGGCAATGAGTTGCGCAATCTGCTCGGAATTCATTTGTTGTCTTCACGGCGGCATGTTTCTTTAATAAATGAAAGGAAAAGATATTTGAGACCTCTTTGTACAAAGATGAAGATTATCGCATGTGTATAAAAATAGGTAATATACGACATCACACATGATGATTAATAATGCAAGGTAATAAGGTTAATAACCAATCAAGGTGCAAGTTTAATAGATTACAGGTTTCGATGTTTGCAAAGACATGCCGAGCGTTGTTACATTCGGACGAATGATGAAGGTTTTACAAAATTAAGTACATGAACGCATCGCGCCTCAGTAGGTTATTGATATCGCGTAAAAAGTCACATTTTTACTACCGATATCTCTCCCATTCTGGAACAATACTTGGCATTTAGACTCAAATAATACACAAATCAATGAAACTAAAGGAGCCATTGGTCTAATACGATGCTTTGAAAAGATGGAATCGGTATTCTGTATCTACAACTGCACCGAAGAGTGCAAAGTCAAGTACTCCACCTGCACACTCTCGGATGCTGCACTGACCAGGTGGAACACTTAATGGAGACAACAAAAGAAAGTGGTATGGAGTTCCCAGTAACAACCAAGGTCAGCAACCACCAAATATGCCAAAAACTGTCAAGGCCTATGCCACTGGATCCCAAAAGAAAAGGCGTAAAGGTAGCAAATCATTTTGCTCCCAATGCGACAGTCATCATGAGGGACCATGTGGCATGCCTTGTGACAAGTGGAAAAGTTATGGACATTAGACTAAGGATTTTCGAGTAAAAGCTTGTTTTGAATGTGGAATCACTAGAAATTTCAGGAGTAATCGTCCGAAATTGAACAACAATAACAACAACAACAACAACAACGCTCGCTTCAGAGCCTATGTGATCAACACCAGGAAAGCGGGACAGGACCTTAACAATGATATGGGTACACTCTCTCTCGAAAACATAACTTTTCCAAATTTGTTTGATACTAAACGAGTGTATCCCATTACTCAATATCATCCCTACCGACTTAAATGCCGAGTGCATCGTATAATTTGGCTAACAGATTTAAGCCAACAGAGAGACTCAAAATTTGCATTTAGTAAACAAACTTTCCCTCGTAGACTTAATAAAAGCTATAAATACCCACACTTCTCCTCAGACCCCACACAACCAAGACTACGAGCTAAATTTTGGGATGAAATTTTCTTAACGGTGGGAGAATGTGACAACCGGTACTTCAGGGTAGTTATTACCTTAGGATATAAACGTTATTACGCGTATTTAATTTTGTATTAGGCTAAATACTTGAAACATTATATATATATATATATATATATATATATATGTACACACATACGTAATTACTTGAAACTACACAAAAAAATCGGATGGATTCCGACTTATACGAACATTGGTAAACATTTTCATAAATAACGTAAAGCTATTTTATAATCAAATATTAGTTATTTACATTATATTATTATTGTATAATAATACACGAAACCTTAGACGATTTATATAAAACGTAGCCGACACAACGAAAATGCGTGAATCGCACCCGACAACCAAACAAAACTCAACAAACATTTTGAAAACTCAAAATAAGGTATTTAAAAATAGTACTTCAATCGAAAATTAACGTGTAATTATCGTGACAAAACGTATCGATTAAAGATTTTTACGTATAAACGAATAACATAATTAACCGGTAAACGGCCATGAAACTTAACGTAAATTTGTGGAACAACAGTTGGGAGACCCATGCCCTTGTGCCCCCCCCCCCCCCCCCAAATTGGCAGCCATACCATGCCACACCATCCCCATTCGTTTGTCACTTACATACTCCATCCAACACTCACTCCTCATTCAACCCATTTCACACTCTTTCACTTCTCTCTTTCATCTCTCTTGCTCCCTCCTCTCTCTCTCTCTCTCCTTTGGCCAGACCACAGCCCCCAACACCACCATATCACCACCACAAGACGACCCTAAGCCGCCATCAAGCTGCTATGTTCATTCTTCAAGAAATCGCAAGAAAACGAGCCAAAACGTCTTCTTTTCTTCTCCTCATTCCAACAAGCTTGTAACTATTTTCTTTAACTCACTCTCATGGATCTTGTTATAAACATGTTAGAATGTTCACTCAACTCGATCTTGTCCAAAAACTATACCTAAAAATGTTTTTATAACACAAAAACTACACAAAAGTACAACCCTTTTCTGATAAGAAAATTATGCTGACTTCAACGAGTTGTTTCGTACTCAAAATTCAACCAAAAATGTCGTATCAAAATCAACAAAAATGACATGTATAAACTTAACCTGAATAAAAAAGACGCTTGAAACATTGGGAACCTAAAATGAAACCATATCGAGTGTTACAGGTGGTGTCTGAGTGTCACAACTAGCGACACTTAACCAAGTGTCGCAACCTTTGAATCTCGCAACTAGCGGCACTAATTCAAGTGCCACAACCTCTTCGATTTATCACACTAAGCGGCACTAGCTTGAGTGCCACAACATCCGAATGTCGCACTATGCGACACTGACTTTGAGTGTCTCTATTATATCCAAAATCACAACTAGAGGCACTAATCCGAGTACCGCTACACATTCCAGTGTTTCCTGTAGCGACACTAACTAGAGTGTCGCCACTAATCTGAAATTCACAACTAGCGCCACTGACCACGGTGTTGCCATCAAATCCGAGTGTAGCTCTTAGTTTCGCCTTTCATAGTCAAACACAATTTCACCGAGTATTGTTTTCGCGTAACAACAACTAAACTATATACGATGCTACTAGTACACGCAATACATATACTTTTATAAGTATACATTGAAACAAACATAATAATAATAATGTATTGGGAATTATTATTATAAAAACCTTCACCAGCGGGCCATACATATTTTCAAAAACACGATAAACATTTGGACATAACTAGTTGAGTGAACGACTAGCATATATGGAACTTTAAGTCATCTACTTACGTATAACCTTACGTGTTTAGGGTGCTAGAAGGATACGAACTTGGTCAACAACTAGAAACTGCTAGCTTACAAGACTCAGGTGAGTTTCATAGCCCCACTTTTACTATTTTAACCTTGGGGTGAGAATGCACTACTCAACTTTTTATGAATACAAGTACTTAAACACATATATAAGATTGCATGGGTGGTTTACTAATCCACTAAAGTCCTCTCTATCATCGTTCGTTAATTATTGTTAAGTGTGAGTAATTTTGTATGATCAATAATTTTGCATGATATAGGGATTGACACCCCCGTCGGGCTTGCCACTATAACTCAGCAAGAGGACGCATAATTATATATTTATGACAAGTGTACTAGATTATGCACTTGTTAGAGGCAACATGTAACATCCCCAATAAGGATCTAGGTGTAATACGGTAATTTCTTTACTTTAAATTGTTTATTTAATATATTAGTAATAACTTTATATTATTATATTGTTCCAATTGTGAAAGTTAGGTAATAGGTCAAATGACTTATTATGGTTAGTGAAGTATTGCTTGTTTTAAATTATTATAGTTAGTTACTTATTCATTAACTTATCCTCGTGCTAATCCCACCACCTTACTTCCTGTAGGTCATGTTTTGGTATAATAGGGCGGGCAAGAGGTTACGCTTTGAAGAAATGTTTGATGAACCTTAAACTCTGATAATTTTGATAGTTAAATGATGTTGTAATTACATAAAACCTGGTTGTTGTATTTTGAGTATAAGATGGTTTTAAATTGTTCTATATAATAATTTGAAAAAAAAAATCTTATGTACATTTTATATAAGATAGTAATGAATTATAGTAAATCTATGCTTCCGGATTAAAACTCATATAATAATGGTTATTGATTTTATGAGTGTTATACAACAACTACCGTTAAGCTTCGAACTGTGAGCTCATGGTAATAGTATACTATTTTGGTATTCATGCTACAACGAAACTTTGAAATCTTGTGGTTCTTAATTACTACGAATTTAACTATGAAACCTAAGAATTCACCAACATTATTGCTGACTTTTTAGAGTGTATTTCTAAAAAAAAAAAAAGTTCCACAGATGTAGTAGGATTCGGACTGCTTTTGTGGAAGCAGTAGCTGGTGTTGCATATTTTTACAAACAACATAGATTTTCTTGCATTACTACATTTTGTAACATTAGTTATGTACTAGAATCTCTAGGCTAGGTGCGAATTTTGAGGATGATGAAACTGATGTAAACATTTTTACAGGTAATGTATTATTTATGAAATGGTTTTCTAAACGACTCATGTAGAGGTCGTTCATTGTGACTTCAAGTAATGATCCAGATTAGTCGCGTCCCAACGTGTTTCCGCCGCGGGCAGGGTGCGACATTATCACTCATTAGGAATCTCTTTGGGTTAAGTGGGTTCATTCATATAGACTGAAAGGTAGAAACTTTTGGGATGTTCCTCCTCATGTGGGCATGAGTTGGGGATGAAAGAAGCTAATTTAGATTTGTGACGTGATTCGGCCATTTATATGGTCGCGCATAGGGAATGGTTTGTCAATTAATGCTTGGTTTGATAATTGATGTTCTCACAGCCCAAGTCATATGATTGATCGAAACATTAATCAAGTAGGTTTCTCTACTAAGGATAAACTAGTTTATTTGATTCAATATGTTGTTTGAAGATAGCTGATGGCATGGTATGAGTTGTTCCCAATTCTTAATTTGATCAAATGCCCAATTCTTGATGCATATCGTAATGAAAAGCTTCATTGGTTTGATCGCGATGGAAATCAGAGGGAGATTTCAGTTAGCCTAGTGTGGGATACCATTCATGAGCATAGTGATAGTGTTCCATGGGCTGCCATAGTGTGGTTTCCTCATTGTATCCCTAGGCATGCATTTTATTTATGGCTAGTTTTTAAGAGGAGATTGAAGACTCAAGACACATTAAAACAATGGGATGTTGGTGAATCCACCAACTTAAAGCTGCTAAAATGTACCTTGTGTAAGCTACAAAAGACTCTCATGACCATCTCTTCTTTGAATTTCCTTTCTCTTTACATGTTTGGTCCTTGGTTAAACCATTGCCGGGTAAGCATGATGTTTCTGCTCGTTGGGAAGATGTAATTGATAGAATTCAGCCTATCTCTCGTATAAGAAAGGCTAAGAATGTCTTAGGACGATTGATTCTTGTTGCCTCTACTTATTTTATATTGCAAGAGAGTAACAATCGTCTTTTTGAAAAGGGTTCAAAATCTGCTTCTCAAGTTCTTGATGTTATTATTACAAATATTCGTCTCAAGTTATTTACGTTTCAGGTAAAAAATACTATTTAAGTTAATCTGATGTTGGATGCTTGGAATATGCTTTGAAACTTTGTTATATATGGCTGGGTGATGCGTCACTATCGGTCGGTAAGGATTTTACCCTTGTCGTTGCATCGGCTACTGGCGACGGGCATCCGTGGGTGTTTTAAATTTGTAATTATGGGGCCTAATTTTTCCCTAACAATGCTAATCCTAAGGGTGAGCAAGTGGTAGATATGACCTAGAGTCGTTCTTCAAACTGACTGAATTGAAATTAAGGCGTGGCAGATGAGGGCTTCCAAACTAGTGAAGGGTTTATAAAATAGTGGGGGAGTTTTGGTTTTTATATTAACTAACTTAGGCAAGTAAATAAATAAAAGCGAAATAAAAATAAAACGTAAATCAGATAAGATAAAGATAGTGTTTGCTGAGACTTCGTTAATTAAGTTATGGGATGATATTTGAAGAAACTGTTTTGAAAGATATTAGTTAATTATCATTCTTGAATACTTGTATGTAAACACTAGATTCCCTACTAATTAAAGTTCCATTAGCATGTCACACCGCGAGCTAGGTTATGGTAACATTCCAAAGTTTTTATAATAATAAGCAAAATCTTAATCATGGTTTAATAATACTTTCATATGAACGGTAACAAAATCTAAAGGTACTAGACAAAATTGAATCATATAACGATTCCTCATCATCATAACAGATTCGTATATTTAAAAAGTTCATTTATGACTTTAAACCAGCCCTTGCTTAAGACTACCCAATAAATCCCCTAATTATCCATAGCGTTCCTCACTTAAAGTGGTTCCGCCTCTTCAAACCTTGGCCATGTCTTATCCTATGATAATCCCCCATGTAGCCTTGCGGTTCCATAGTTTCATACCTTTGACAAATTATATTGACACAGATGACTGACTACCTTTCAATTGGACGTCGTAAAAAAGGTGTTGTAATCACGTTTATTGGTGGAAAGGCGATTAGACTAATTTGATGTTTAAAAGTCTATTTAGAAAGGTTAATTTAACTAGGTTTCTCATTTTATATATTAGTCTATAATATAACTATCTTCGGTTGTTACTCGACTTCCATACATTTGTACTCCACCTTAAAGTGTTTCCAGTACTATATCGAATAACAGTCGAATAGGGGCCGTCATATTACTTCATAATATTGTACCATTTCGTAATATGACTAACTTTGGTCGTTCCTCGACTTCCATACATTTGTACTCCACCTTGAAGTGTTTCCAGTACTATATCGAGTAACAGTCGAAGAGGGGCCATCATATTACTTTACGATAAATAAGAACGTTTATATTTTACTACCATGATGATCCTAAGGCAAAAATCAAACAAGAACATGCAATAAGACGATCAAAGCAGTACTACCGATCTTTAATATTTAATTATAAATCATCCCATAATTTACTAACTACATCGCAAGCAAACACAACAAGTATACTACTCTCTAATCATGACAATAACTAAATCTAGCATAATCAATATAAAAGTAATTAATTAAGATAGATAAGTATAGAAAGAACTAGGATTAAATGCAAGATAGAATAGACTTGAATTAATTGACATAATTCCAAGCGTACATCGAAGATTACAATGCGTTCCGCACTTTCCTTCTATTCCTAATTAAACTTCTAAACTAGTTTAATTACTAGTTAAAACTAATCTAGAGAAAGAATGTAGAGTGAGAAAGTTGGAGCTTATTTCTAGATTGAGAGAAAATAAGCTAGGAAGGTGTGTGTTTAAATGAGTCATGGAGCCTCCTATTTATATGAGAAAATTGGTGCATTTTAGCAACTTGGGGCATATGTTAGCAAATGGTGGAAAAGTTGCTAGCACATGTACCCTAAAGCGCGTAAAGGTCTAGCACGTGTACCCTGCGAGTACGAGCAAGGACGAAAAAGTGGATGGGGGATAAGCAGCCGGCGCCGCCACCCATGCAGCCGGTAGTAAAAACGTGACTTTTTGCCAAGTATTGTTCCAGAATGAGAGAGATATCAGTAGTAAAAACGTGACTTTTTACATGATATCAAGTATCTCACACTTAGAACTTTGCTTGTCCTCAAGCAAACTCGAATTTCAAGCATGGTTAAAGATAAGTAGATAATGAAATATTTTAAGGTGGAACTTTTTATTGTGGGGGTTTTGGAAAAATAAAATATTCGTGCTTTTGAAAAGGTAGGGGTGTAATATTTGGGAGCATGCTTTTGATCTTTGATCTTGGATACATGACTAGGAGATCCTCTCACGGTGGTCACTCCAATCACTCAAAGTGTTTAGGGTTTCCTATTCTAATATTATCAATCACTCAGAATGCCAGTCATGTATCGTTTATTGTCATAGGCTTGATCGAGAATCAAATCGTTACCTTTTAAGTGAGCGCGAAGTCGATCTAGCCATAATCATTCTAGGAGAAGTGATGTAGGGTTTTTGGAGTGGAGTGTTGGTGATATGAGAGGGGGTTGTGTTGGTTTTTGCATTTTTTTTTGTGAAGAGGAAAGCTAGAATTTTTGGGAGGATTGACGCTCTTTTCTCATGATTTTTGGTAGGAGTCTTTTTCTCCATTTGACTTTCTTTTCTTCGAATTCTTTTATTTTGATTAAAAAATTTTTCGACGTCATATCCTTGTAGCTTCTCTTCTTTCATCTTTGGAACTTTCTATGAAGTTTGAGGGATGCTTCTGAGAGGGTATGGATAACGTATTTTCATTTTCTAGGTGTATGGATGGGTTTAAGAATGATATGATTCGATCTCCTTTTTACTCACCAGTTCGGATTCGAAATGCATAACAGGAGCAAGTTTTGATTCTAAACGCATACATCGGCACACTCAAGAATCGAAGAAGTGAAGCATTAAAAATGAATGCTTTATATGGCTCAAGATACCTCACGAATCGAAAGTTGGTTTGTTGTGTTCCTAGTCATGCGATGCTCTTTATGGGATTACTAAACTAATTTTTCAAAGGAATTCGTATTTTATTTATCCTTCTTCCCGAAAGTAAATCATTCTTTGTCTAAAATTTTTCATTTTCAACATATTTTTAACTCAATTTTGATTATTTTTTTTTACATATTGGAGAAGGATGATCTAAAGAGCAACGAACTTAGAACCAAGCATATAACATTATCCTTTTTACAGTAGTGTAACTACTGCTATCCCACACTTAAAGGAACATCATCCTCGATGTTATTCTAAGCTCTGACTGGGGTAAAATCCCACACTTAGGATTTGAAACATCTAAGACGTATTCTTTTAGTAGTGTGTGTTGGGTTTGAATCCCATACTTAGTGATAAGCATAGTGGATATGGTATATTTGTAACAAAGGAAAAAGATTGATAAAGAGGTACTCCCCAATAGTTGCAGTTTTCCTTGGTATGCATTTGCCGAACTTCATCTTGTTGGGTTCACTGTTGATCAAGTCTTCTTGTGATTGGTCTCGTAGGTGTGAAAAAGTTGGATATCCTTTCTTTATTTCCGACGTCAAAAACTTGATGCGTCGGACAGTTTCCAAAACTTCTTCGTATATCCAAGTGTGAAAGATAGTCGGAGACTTCATCACTTCTTGGAATGTAAAATTGCGGAAATGTAAAACACAGATTGCCTCCCGAGAAGCGCTCTTTTAAAGTCGAGAGCTCAACTTCTTTTCTCCTGGCTAGATGGAGATGGATGTATCCATGGGATCCACTATGCTAATATTGTGGGCCCTAGGTTGCGGGAAAGTATATCAAGGTGGATAGATTCTCATGAAATGATTGACTATTGTCGTAATCAATTCAAATGGACTATCTCTCGATTCGGCCTTATAGTGTTGAAGATGCTCTGAAGTTGTCCTCACAAGGCCGTGAAGTCCGAAGGTTATATAATCGATTGCTTTAGTGACAGTCCCACTAGGTTCGGTCATGGTGGTTGTGTCTGTCTTAACAACCTCTCTAGGTGGTGGGTTTTGCCAGATAGAGCATACAAACGCCAAGAATTGCAGTTTTATGTCTTCATAATTCTCAGTCTTGGGGTCTCCGTTGAATCTTCTGATGGACGTGCACAGGTCCTCTATTTTCCAGTGCTGATGGTTGTTGAATGGAAAGTCGGATTCTGAGAAAACTAGAGTAAGCTGACGAAGTATCTCCTTGCATCCTGAGTGAAATATGAACTTTATTCTGGAGTTACTTTTCCGTTGTTGAATATCCCATAGATGGATCGTAATAAAAGTAGCGATATCAAGTGGTGATTCATGTGTGGCCCTAAAAGGTCATTCGCTCCTTGATTCCTCCCAAACGAGATCACTAAGTTCTTCAATCAATACATGAAATTGTTTTTCAATAGTGGAGTTGATAACCGTATATCCGCTTTCTTTGGAACTAAGGTAATCTTCTCTATTTAGAAAGTCAAGAAATGATGTGAAGTCATTCATTGTCAAGATATCGGCGACTGCTCTGATCTCCAGTAGTATTTTCATATACACTCTAATGGATCCTAACATCTCCCATTGTGTTGAGGTAAATGGGATATTAGATCTTTTAAGGGCATTATAGATCCTAGTATACGTCCGTTTCTGTTGTTGACAGAATTGCAGTTCAGCAGGGGAAAGGGTAAGCATGTTGATTTTGCTACTTATTCCTCCTACTGCTTTGACGAATCTTTGGATGAACACTTTGGGATCTGCAATGGTTTGTGGTTGGTATCCAGTGCGCTTGGAATATTCTTCCAAGGTTTCTCCTCTCGTGGGATGGTTGTGGTTATTTCCCGCCATTTCTTTTGTGGTAAATGAATTAGTTAGCGGTCTGCTTCTTCTGTTTTCTTATTCTATCTTTCTCTTTCTGATTATTTCTTCCATTGTTGGTTTGTTTGCTGATGCATTTTTCATCTTTTGTCCTATTCATCGTAGGTCAATCGGAAAATATGGCATGATTTCCAGTTCCTTACTAGATTTACTTTCACTTGTTGACCTTGCAGTTTCTTTGTCCTCTGTGGTCTTGTTCATGGAGATCATGTACATATCAGCTTGGTCTCTAGCGTTAGGATTGTCGATATGGAAAGTGATGGTTTCTCCCTGGGACTGCAAGCTGATGGTTTGTGCGAAGACGTTGATGATTGCCTTGGCAGTATTCATGGAAGGTCTTCCTAGTATGATTGGGATGTGTACGTCTTCTTGCATATCCATTGCTACAAAATATGCTGGGTAAAGAAATTTGTCAATCCTAACTAAAACATTTTCAGCTATTCCCCTAGGGTATTTGACTGAGTGTTCAGCAAGTTGTATGGTCATTTTGGTAGGTCGGAGATTTGCTAACTCAAGCCTCTTGAAAAGCGAGTATGGCATAAGATTAACACTAGCCCCTAAATCGGAAAGAGAACAGATGATGCCTGAATTGTAGATAGAACAGGGGAGAGTAAAATGTTCGGTGTCTTCGTGTTTTTCTGGAATGATATTTTTCAAGATAGCTGAACATTCCTCGTTCAGCGGGACATTGGGTACTTCGGGTACCTTATCCTAGGTTGTAAGAAGCCTTCTGAAGTACTATTTGGAAGGAACTTCAGATACGGTATCTAGGAATTTCCTATCAAGCTTAAAAGACTTAAGCTTGTCGGGTCGTTGTTTAAGACGAGCCAGAAATGGAATGCTTACTTTCCTATTTGGTGTAGACTCTAAATTCATTGTCGATGGGACAATAGGTGGTTCCTTCTATGACACCCGCCAAATTAGGGCTAGTATTTAGTACCTAATCGTTGTATTAATATATGTAATTAGTTGTGTTTAGGGCTATGTCATCGGCCCAGTGGTCGGTCGGGTTTTACTCCGGTCATTGAACCTTCCAATCAGGACGCATGGACAGTGTGTTTTAAATTTGTAGAGCAGGGGAATCCTAAGTTGTATACTACTAACGAACCTAAAAAGGCAGTAAGCGGTATGTATGACTCAGGTGTCGTTCTTCAAACTACAACAGGCATGGGAGTCTAAGAAGTTTTTTTTATCTATGGTAATCTAGCTAGGGTTTTTAAGAGTTTTGGATAGGTTTGGGTTTCTATAATTAAATTCTAATCTAAGGAACAACAAAATAAAATAAAAGAGGTTTGTACGGAGACTCGGACGACAGAGGATACGCGAGTGTTTACTATGATTTCATTATATGTTATTGGTGAATAGTCAAGAGTAGGGCTACTAGGTGTGATGATTAATCCGGAAAGGATAGAAACATATTTAATGAAAAGTATTGTACCTAGGACCGTTCCGCGGCTTCTATACGTTTGTACTCCACCAACTGGTGTTTCCAGCACTATACCGAGTAATAGGGCATTTTACGGTTTTTCCGTTGCATTAATTAGGGTTCCACATTACTCTCACAGATTTCCTATATCCTAATGAGCTATAACTACGAGCCAATTAGATATCTAACCTAGAGTTGTCCACAATCAGATAACTAACATGTCACGTGGATAGCGGTTATAGAAGTCAAATATACCGGAAGTTCTCCCAAATGTACAGACCAATTTAACCGACAACTATCCTCGAATCCTGGTCCCCAGTCACAGTCATCAGAGACGTCTGTATCGTAGCGTGAATTGTTGATTGAACAAGAACACGAACGGGGATAATCCCGCAGACCAAGTTGGGATAGTCGGGCTAACGATCAGTTAAATTGTTCAGCATTAAAAATATAAATCATCACAACTATTCCATGCATGTTAATCTACTGTGTAAACAATATTCTGTGTCTAAAAACCTAATCATACAGTTATAGATATGAACCAGGAGGATAACTCTATCATGCATCATTCCTAAGGCAACAATCAAACAAGAACATGCAATAGGGTGACACATAATAGAACACCATAATCCTAAGCATAACAGATAACCAATAATCAGATCATAGATATCCCGAAAGTTCTCTCAAAGATACCTAACAGATAAACATGAATCTAATCTATCTCTAATCCTACGCTCTGTGTCTCTTATGATCTGTTTCAATCTAGAGAACACAACCACACCGAGTTCATTGATTATCAAGCATAGAATAGGTAGAGAACGTACCACTAGTAATTGGCCAAGTTCTAGCAGGAAGCTTCTAACCACAGCTTAATTTGGATAGATAAACATTTGAGATTCAGTTTATAAGTTCATACACAGTTTAAAGTAACACAGATAGAGTAACAACATGGCATGAACATATTGACTATTCTAACATAACTACATCATAGTAAACACAAGGAAATGTCTAGCCTAATATTATATATCTAGCATGCAATCCTAAACAAGTATAAACAAAGCAACACATGTTTAAAAATGGAAAGTAAGAGATATATAAATAGAACCTGATACGAATTTATTATAGACAGATCTTCGCGAATACAAAGTCTCGGAGCAACTCCGTACAAAAGCTAGAAGCTACCTCTACCTAACTATCTCTCCAACTAGCTCAATTCTAGAGAGAGAAACTTCTAGAGAGAGAAACTAGAGAGAGGGATGCGTGTGAGAGAGAAAGTGGAGAGGAAGAAATGAGAGTGAGAAAGGTGTAAGGTGTGTTTTGAAGGGTGAGGGGTGTCCACTATTTATAGGCAAAGCTCAAGATCACACGTACAACTCGCGAAGCAACACATACAAGCAAACGAAGCAGATACGGGGGAAGCAGGGGCCGTATACGGCCTTGAAGGGTCCGTATACGAGGTGGTGAAGGCCGTATACGGTCTCACAAAGGCCGTATACGGTGTGTGGGGCCGTATATGGTGTCCATCTAATTTCGTTCATTGCTTAAAACGCGCGTATCTCCTTCGTTATGCGTCCGTTTGACTTGATTCTTTCGCCTGTGGCTTCGTAATTCCGTTACGCTTCTAATGGTACAAATTTCACCAAAATTGGATGAGTTGAGCTCAGGCGTTGCCGGAATGACTTTTAATTGCTATTAAAGTGCAGTGTCTTCTCCGTCCTTTTGACGTTTCACTTGATTCTTCATTTTTCCGTCTCGATTTTACCTATACCACAGATGGTAGAAGTTAGGAGGTATGTCTTGACAGGAAAATGAGGGCGGAGGAATCGGCTTGTATTAAAATGCTGTGTTTTGTGCATATTCGAGTGTTTTTTGTGATTTTTGTCACAACGTCTACTTTTGAACCACTTTAGTGAATTTTAGTAAATAATCAATGTTTTGGAATGTTTTCACTAAAGATTGATCCAAAAAGTGAGGAATAAAGCTTCTAAAAACATGACTTTTTACGTCACATCAGGCTAATTATGTGTATCATTTTGTATACATCATTGGATGGAATGCGACACAATCACAAATATGGACGTTGGTGAACAATTTATTAAATAATGGGAAATTATTTAATAATCTCATTTTATTTATATATTATTTGGATAAAATATACAAACGTATTTCGTATCGTCTAAAACTAACCGTACATGACAGAAACGCGTGAAATGCGCCTGACAAACGAAATAAACCCAAATTATATTTTTATAATTCACCATTAAGTATTTTGATAAAATACTTCGAGTAAAAATATTACGATTACACGCGAGCGAATAAAACGTTCAAAAAAGTTACACGAGTTAAACAAATGTACAATTACGCAATGAACGCGCAAATCGAGACCCAACAACATTTTAGTAACTTAAATTAAAGTATTTATAATAATACTTTCATTAAAAGTATCACGAATTAAAACGTTAATGAAAAACACGTATTAAAACGTATAACGATAATTAAACGTTTAAACGATCAGAGAAATGAACACCGCACGGAGTGCGAATACAGAAGACTAAAATTTGGAACCAACCACACATGGGTAGGGCCCATGTGGGCCGGGCCCCCCCTCTCCCCATCTCTTTCCCTCCTCTTTCTCTTTGACCAAACACACACACCACACATCATTATCATTTCACCACCTCCTTTTTCTCTCAAACTCTCTCTCCTTCTCTCTAAATTTTCCACTCTCTCTCTCTCTCTCTCTACAAAATAACCATCAAAACCTCCTTGAATCACTTGAAGACTAGAAGCAAAAACGATCACCACGCAAAAAGCTACACACCCATCTTTTCGGTTTCTCCTCACGACGAATTGTAAGATTCTGACACTTTCGAAAACTCTTGTATTTCGTTTATTTTGCTTGTATGTTGTAGATCTAACTTTGTAATGTCCAAATATGTGTTAAAAACTTGATTTCGAAACATTGTCGGAAAATGTCGTTTTGGCCATTTTATAAAATCAACACCTAGAAAGACTCTCGACACAAACCAATAATTTTTACAAACTCTACTAACTGTTTGAAGCATTGTGTAAAAGTTTCGGGTAAAACCGAGGTCGTTTGACCACAAACCCGAGCCTTGGAATCCGATCAGACCCTTTGTGTCGCACCAGGCCTGGAGCCTTTGTGACACAAAGCCCTATGTCACAGAACCATTACCTATGTCGCATATAGCGACACAAATGTTTATGTCGCAACATTTTCAGATGTCGCATATAGCGAGACAACACCTTATGTCCCATTAAATTGGGGATGTCGCACATTGCGATGCAAAGACCTATGTCGCAGACATGACCTGCGACACAACAACGTGTGTCGCACCCAGTGTCGCACAAATCAGAACCATCAAAACACAGATTTTTACTAAGTGTCAAAACTTGAAATTTTATACTTACAATACCCAAATTCAGATTTTAGATGCTTTTTTCGCTAGAGCAATATAGTAGAAATAAAAAAAGTTTCAAGCCAGCGGCCCTGCCACTTAGACCCTGCCAGGGGTTGCCACCCCTTGGACCCCGCTACCAGGGGCACTGCCCCCGGACCCCCGTCAGCCAGGACTCGAAAATACTTTTCACACTAAGCGTTGAACGCTTACTACCACAAAACCTTATACGATGATACTCGTACACGCTATACATATACTTTGATAAGCATACAACGAACACAATGATAATAATACTTTGACAATTATTATTACAACCGTCACCAATGGGCAGTACATGTTTTCAAAACACAAACAAACAATCAAACAACCAATGTATTTGGACATAGCTAGTCGGATGAATAACTAGCATAGGTGATCTTTTGAGATACCTACTCCCGTATTAAAAAACATGCGTCTTGGACACCCTTAGGTTACAGTCTTCGGACATCACTGCTTGGTTTAGCAACGCACGTTTATTGAAATAAACGCATCAGACTCCGGGGTAGTCGCACTACCGTGACTGTGATGTCAAACGGGCACATTATCATTTGTTCACACGAGTGTAGATTAGGCACTCCCTCAGAGGCACCTCGCTCAGGTCCTTAAAGGTGGATCCTGACCCTTCAGTTAAGCTCAAACTATGGATTCATGGCAGTAATATACATATTTATTTGATTAATTTCAAACACATTATTACATCTTGTGGTTCATACATTGTGATTTTAACATTTACACCTGTGAGCTCACCAGCTTTTGGCTGACCTTTTAGCATGTATTCTCAGGTACACAGCAGTAGTAGGACTGCTCAGGACATTACTTAGCTTGAGTCGCATGCAAAAACGAACATCAAGAGATTTTTTTGCATTGTTATATTTTGTATAAGTAGTAATGCTATAGAATCTTTCAGATCAGGGTACCGAGCTTATGTAATCATTATAACTATTGTAAACTTTTATTACAATCAATGTATTTTTTTTAACACGACGCATATAGAGTCATTCATTATACCTTGTGTGTTTTGATTATTTATTAGTAGCACCCTAAAGTATGCTTCCGCCAAACAGTAAATTTAGAGGTGTTACAGATTGGTATCAGAGCCTAAGGTTATAGTGAACTAAGTTGCATTTAGTGGGCCTAGACTATGACCGTTAGGCAATATTTCCTTATTAGGTTTATTTGGTTCAGGGATTACAGCATACGAGTTTAATTTAACATAGCTTGATCAACTATCTACAATTAAATAAAGATGGTGTAAGAGCTGAAACGGTTATGTTGAACAGGGATACACTAGTTGACTCTGACCACAAGAGAAACGGGACCATTACTTGTTTGTGCTAGACACTCTAGGCTATATTATATGATATATATATATACATAGGCCTCACTTATTGAAACATTCTTGCCACAGAAATGGCCGACTCATCATCTAGACAAAACACACGTACTTCATCATCTCTTTCTCGCTCACGTCGCGGCCACCAAGAACGACTCGTGGCTAGACGCACTTGTAGCTCACACCGAGCTAGACCATACAACAATCCTACCATCATGGGTAACGTCTCTGCTATAGCTCGCCATCGAGCAATCACCGACCAATGAAGCTGGTTACCCACGGCTATGGCCACCTGGAGGATCGAGGAAAAAATCAAAATTCCAGCTGATGATGAAAGATACTCAGCCATGGATCTTTCCCGTTATACTCAAGAACCAACACATCTCACTGTTCCTGTGTTAGCTGCTCGAGTGCACTGTCACGAAACCAGGCTGCATGATATGGATATCGAACAAATCTAAGACAGTGTCGCACAGTTGTACATAGGACAGGCAGACATCTCTGAAACTATCAATCGTACGCACGATCAAATGGAAGACACTGTGCAAACCATGGAGATTGTCCACAATCAAGTAATCAATAACCGAAATGAAATCTCCATTTTACCGTCTAGGTTGAATCAATGCGAGACACGCTTGAGAGAAACCGAGGACGCCCTCAGAATGGTTAGCAAACTTGCAGAGTCTGTGGACCACCTTACCTCTTTGCTCCCACAACTGAATCTACACCGGGATTAGTGTAGTCGCTATCTTGTAATTTGTTAACTAGCTATGTAGAAATCTATGTAATTCGACCGGATGTAACAATGCCTGGCATCTTTTGTGACTTTAGGTTCTGTAACCTTTTGTAAACTGTGAATCCTGGAATCATTTGAACTTTATATCGTGAAATGATTACTAACCTTAACCTATTATCTTACTCTGTTGATTGTCATGTTGCATATAACCTCAATATATATACATATGTGATATGTCAAAATCCTATACAAACATCTCACTTATCTCTTTCTTGATTTCTCAGTACCATGCCTCCAAAAAGACACACGTACAGCGATACTGAAATCGCTCAACTTATTGCACAAAGTGTGGCATAAGCCTTAGCTGCCCGACAGTCAAGTTTTGGAAGTGAAGACTCACTGAATAACAACCCTACAGCCAAACCATGTTCCTACAAGTACTTCCTCAACTGCAAACCCTTGTACTTCAAGGGCACTGAAGGAGCCATCGGCCTGATCAGATGGTTCGAAAGAATAGAATCTGTCTTCCATATCAACAATCGTGCGGAGGATTCTAAAGTTAAGTTCTCCACCTGCACCCTTCAGGAAGGTGCTCTCACTTGGTGGAATTCATATGCCAACTCTATAGGCATCGACACTACTTATCTACTCCCCTGGGAAGATCTGAAAAAGATGCTCACAGAGGAATACTGTCCCAACGAAGAACTCCAGAAATTGGAGGAGGAGTTCTAGTGCTTATCGGTTCAGGGAACTGACATCATTGGTTATACCACCAGATTTCAACAACTTGCTCTGCTCTGTCCATCTATGGTAGACCCCGAGCACAAACGCATCCAGAGGTACATCCGCGGTACATGAACTCATGGCAATGATTGTCAGCTGTGAAACACCCGCTCCATCTTCTAGCAACAACAACAAGAGAAAATGGACTGGCAACCACAACAACCAGAACAAGAAACTCGACACGATCAAAGTTTACACTTCAAACACTGAACCCAAGCAAGGTTACACGGGGATAAAGCCCTTTTGTTCCAAGTGCAACCGCCATCACGACGGTCCTTGTGGTACTCCTTGCAACAACTGCAAGTGGTACGGGCATCTTGCCAAGGACTACAGATCCCTCAAGACCAACAACAACAATCCCAACAACAACACCAACACCAATCAACCCCGAGCCTGTTACGAGTGTGGAGACACCGGACACTTCAGGAATGATTGTCCGAAATGAAAGAACAAGGGCAACCACAACAATGCACGAGGTAGAGCTTTCGTACTTAACTCTAAGGACGCCCGTCAAGACCCTAATGTGGTCATGGGTATGTTCCTTATCAATAATTTATCCAGCTCCTGTTCTGTTTGATACGGGTGCTGACAAGAGTTTCATATCGAACGAATTCGACCCATTACTTGATATTACACCTGTTTCATTAGATACTTTATATACTATAGAGCTAGCTAATGGCAAACTAATCGAGGACGATAGTGTAACAAATTGCAACCTAAATCTCGCAAATGAACTTTTTCCAATAAACCTCATACCCGTCGAGATCGGAAGTTTCGACATCATTGTAGGCATGGACTGGTTATCCAAGCACCGAGCCTAAATCGTCTGTTATGATAAAATTGTTCGTATTCCTCTCGCCACTGGTGGTACTTTTGTCATACAAGGTATAACACCCCTCTTTAAGTACAACACTTTTATATTATTTTACTCGGAAGCGCATATTAATGAAATATATTTCATTACTATATATTAAACATTATACATAAACAGTTTACATTTTCAATATTTACACTAAATTCAAACTGTTTAAAACTACATAAGACGGGGTATTATATATATCAAAACAAGGTTTATGACAAAACCATATCAGAGTTAGAATAACATCAAAACATTCCTTGCATCCAAACATCCTTTCCTGACACCCACTTATAACAAACCCTGCAGGAAGTAGGATAAGGGATTAGCACGGAGCTAAGTGAATGAATTTATCACACACTATCCAACTTAGCATAACAATCTGTTTACATCAAATAATAATAAACACATTTCTTTTTCGATGAGGATCGGTGGCTCTGGAGACATCATAATACCCGGGATTCTCCAAGAACACTTAACGTCAATCTGTATGGCCAATAAAGAATAGACTGGTAACTATTTGTTATTAAATTCATACACAGGTCTCAAACACAACAAATGAATCAAAACCTTTGCAAATCACATAATAACCAAAAAGTTCAACTACACGTTGACCTCAATAATCTGATGCACATAGATTCACATATCACGTAGATTCATAATCAATAACACAGATTAACAATCTTATAATCAATTTATGTATACTTGTTGCAACCAAACAGTTACAACTATATCGAATGGTGAGTTCTAAATCCACTCACCGATACCTTTATCTTCACAAATTCAGAATCCAAGTGTCACTTATCTTTTGGAGGATCTGAGAATCAACAATCAGATATAAGTTAGTAATCAGAATCATCAATGCTTAGCTTATATCAACCTTTAACAATAGGAACTTAACATAATCAACATTACAATCACAAGTTCCTAATCACATATTATAAATTACTACACAATATTATCATGTACCACTTACTGGTTTATCAATGTTATAACATGTAGCAACTAATTAACATTGAAATAAATTAAGTAAAGTTGAAGAGTTGGACTGGCCAAACAAGCTGCCGGCTGGGGGTCCAGACCCGCCGGCTCAAGCCTCCCAGCAGCCGACTCAAGTACACCAGCCACCGGTTTCAAGGGTTTTTGAGGCAACAGCATAAAGTCACATTTTAAAGCTTTTAGCAGCAGCCGGTTAGGGTGATCAACCCGCCGGTATAGGTTCACAAGTCGCTGGCTTGGGTCTTTGACCCGCCGGTTTGCCAACCCAAATAAGTACCCGCCAGCTTCACTCATCAAGACACCGACTTGTTCTTCAAGTACAGCAGCAGCAGCAGAGTTCTTAACCAAAAACCTGCATGAACCAAACCTCACTTCTACTCCACTTTCAGATACAAATCAACCAAATCATGTTTCTAACCTAAAAGGAGTATCATATGGTGATAAGTTAACATCAAACAAATTAATCAACCTCAATCATTTCCATTCTCATGCCAAAACCTATACTAAGTTACTAACCCACAATTGTGAGCTTAATTATCATTCAATAGCAAGAACACTACAATTCAAACTAGAAATTCAGTTCACTATCATTAACTAGCATCATTCATTAACATAGAACACTTACAACTCAATCAATTCATCAATTTGAAATTTGACCTATATTAAGCTTGAGTTCATGAAAGATCAAATAATTACACAATGATGATAGAAGTGATGGCAAGAAGAAGATAAACTTGTAATCACACAATCACAACCTTGATTCTTCTAATCTTGTTAATGATCTCAACTTTTATTTTATTTTGGTTTTTGTGATTAAGAGAGAAAAGTTCAACAAGTGTTAACTGGAAATGAGGAAAGTAGAATAAAAGGAGGTCGGCTCTCCTTTAAACCGACTTCACTATTTGGGTATTTTATATCCGTCTTAATTCTATTGTCTGGAACCTAAATATAAATTACGAGAAACTTATTTTATTGTACCGTCGACTATAGTAAATTAAAACAAGTAACAATTTACTATTCACAATAAGTCCTGAGACCTATTTATTTAAGTTTCTCAATAAACAAATAATATCATGTAATTCCTAAAATAATTAAGTATTAGATTAAAATAGAAAATTACCAGACCGATAGGGAGGATGTTACAAATCTCCCATCCTTAAGGAGATTTTGTCCCCGAAATCTCACCGTGACCAAACAATCCAGGATATCTGGATTTCATAGACTCCTCGTTGTCCCAGGTCAAATTAGAACCTAAACTGTGTCTCCATTTCACTAACACCATTGGTATCTGTTTCTTTCTAAGTTTAGTAACTTTTCTATCGAGAATTTCAATAGGTTCTTCGACTAATTTCTGGTTCTGATCGACTTTCAAATCTTGTAAAGGATGAATCTGAGATTGATCCTCGACATTACACTTTCTCAAATAACAGATATTGAACGTGTTATGAATACCAGCAAGTTCTGGAGGAAGATCCAATGTAACGGACTGATCATTAACCACTTTGCTGATTCTGAATGGACCGATACACCTAGGAGCCAATTTACAACGTTTTCCAAATCTATTAACCCTCTTCCAAGGTGAAACTTTAAGATAAACAAGCTCACCTTCAGAGAATAATACTGGTCGTCTACGTGGATCTGCATATTGTTTCTGTCTGTCACGTGCAGCTTTCAATTTATCACGTGCAACTGCTACTTTGTCAGCTGTCATCTGTACAATGTCTGGGCCTGCAAACTGTTTTTCTCCAGCTTCTAACCAACACGTGGGAGTTTTACAACGACGTCCATACAGCATCTCATAAGGAGGCATACCAATACTGGAGTGATAGAAATTATTATAGGCAAATTCCACTAATGGCAGGTGAGAATCCCAAGAACCTCCATATTCCAGAATACAAGCTCTCAACATATCCTCAAGTGGCTGAATCATATGTTCTGACTGACCGTCGGTCTGAGGATGATAAGCAGTACTAAGATTAACTCTGGTACCCAGTTCTTGCTGTAAACTCTGCCAACAATGAGAAATAAATCAAGAATCCCTATCTGATACATTAGACAACGGAATACCATGTCTCGAGACAATTTCATTAATGTACACCTGAGCAATTTTAGTCAAAGATGTTGTTTCACTTGCAGCAAGAAATTGAGCACTTTTATTCAATCGGTCAACGATAACCCAAATCATGTCGTTACCTCGAGATGTACGTGGAAGTTTAGTTACAAAGTCCATAGTTAAATGTTCCCACTTCCATTCTGGAATCTCTAACTGTTTCAACGACCCATATGTCTTTTGATGTTCAGCTTTAACTTGAGCACATATATGACAATTACCAACAAACCGAGCTATATCAGTTTTCATTGTGGGCCACCAGTACAAAGGTTTCAAGTCATTATACATTCGAGTACTGCCTGGATGAACAAATAAACGTGACTTATGGGCTTCAGTCAAAATCATATCCCGAATACCACCATTCAGAGGAATCCATACTCGAGACTGAAAAGTCTTCAATCCTCTAAAATCGTCAACTAATAACTCTTTTCTTTTCAACATGATTTCTGACTTTAAATTAGGATATAATAAAGCTTCAATTTGTGCATCTTTAATTTTATCCACTAAGTCAGAAGAAACATTAACTTTCAAATAATAAATACGGTCAGAAGTACCTTTTCGGCTTAATGCATCAGCAACCACGTTCTAACCACCGTCTCTGACGCATATTCAGTTCTTTCTGAGAAAACATGTACTGAAGACTTTTGTGATCTGTATAAATAATACATTTCGTACCATAAAGATAATGTCTCTAGATTTTCAATGCAAACACGACAACTGCCAACTCTAAATCATGAGTGGGGTAATTTCTTTCATGCTATTTCAATTGTCGAGAAGCATAGGCAATACCTTTGTCTCTCTGCATAAGAACACCATCCAAACCAACATAGGATGCATCACAATAAACAATAAAGTCATCTGAGCCATCCATCTGGTAAAGCTAACACAGGTGCCTGACACAGTCACTGCTTTAAAGTCTGAAAAGCTATCTCCTGTGACTCATCCCATTGAAATTTAACATCTTTACGTGTCAATTTAGTTAACGGACCAGCAATCTTTTAAAAGTCTATAATGAATTTTCTATAATATCCAGCTAACCCAAGAAAACTCTTGATTTCAGAAGGATTCTTTGGAACATTCCAATTCATAACAGCTTCGATTTTAACATGATCAACTTTGACACCATCATTACAGATAATATGACTCTTCAGAGATTAGAGGAATACACCCACTATCCCGTTCTCCTCGAGCCACAACGTATGACTCTTCAGAGATTGGGATTCTAATCAGCTTATGGTGGCAATCTATACTTGCTTTAAACTGACTTAACCAATCCATGCCAATAATCACATCAAAACTTGGAATTGGCATTAATAGAAATGAAATTGGGAAAGTCTAGCCATCTATCACAATATTAGCTCCAGTCACCGAGGTGGTAACAGGAACTAACTTGCCACTAACAATCTCTACTTCTAAGGGCTTAGTTATTACAGTAGGGATCAGTTTCAACTTATCACAGAAACACACAGATATAAAAGAACAATTTGCTACAGAATCAAATAAAACACGAGCTGGTACAGAGTTTATAAGAAAAGTACCAGTAATCACATCATCTGTGTGGACAGCCTCATCGACTGTCATCTAAAAATCCCTACTCGTTGCTAGCGGAGGATTCTTCTGCTTTTGACCGGAAGATGATGAACTCCCGACCGAAACCGAACCCTGCTTACCTGCCTCAGGACACTGCCCAACACGATGTCCTTCTTTTTTACAGTTCCAACATACATAATAGGGAAACTTACAATTCTTATACTCATGACCCAATTCACCACATTTAACACATTTGTTCGTCTGAATAGTACATGGGCCAGTATGTTTGGATCAACAAGAATTACACCAATTCGAATTCCCAGACGAACTACTTTACTACCAAACTTTTTATTTTGTTTATTACCTTACCATCTAGACTTTCCTTTACCCGAAGAATCTGTTCTAGCTCTTGGAAATGAAGAAGAAGTATCTCTAGCTTGAGACTCTCGAAAACCTCTAATATCACTGTCAACCGAGCGTGCAAGAGTAAAATCTTGGGATACATTACTAGCTAACCTTACTGTAGTACGGTAATTTTGAGGTAAAGTTTCCACAAACTGCTCGATTCTGGTTTTCTCATCGTGAACCCACTGCTGTACAAACCGTAGTATTTCTGAAAACTATGTTATTAACTCGTCGATGATCATCTTATCGGTTAATTGAAGATTCACAAACTCTCTCCTAATGCGTGCCATATCAAAGTCAGAATAATATTGATTACAAATAGCTTGATGGAAATTAGGCCATCGAATAGCTTCTTTCTGCTGTTGCGTCAAATGACCAGTAATCGAGTCCCACCAAACCATGGCTTCATCTTTTAAACACTGAATAGCATATAACACTTTGGATTCTTCTTCACAGCGAGTAACATCAAATTTCCGCTCCATATCTCTTAACCAATTTAAAGTTACAGATGGATTTGTACTACCTCTAAACTCCGGTGGTTTACTTGCCATGAACGTTTTGAATGAACACTATTTCTTTGACTGAAAGGGAGGAATATTACCAAACACAGGTATCTGTTGCTGAGAATGTTGCTGAGATGATGCAGTTTCAGTCTGCCTTTTAAATTCTCTGAGATTAATCACCTCATCTTCTAGTTGAAAAAGATAATTGTCTCTATTCGATTCTTCATGAGTAGGAATAGAAGTACCCTCATGATCATGTCTCTCATTATGAATATATGAAGGAGGAACATCGATCCTTGAGGCATTGTTAGGGTTGGTGGTTGGTTGCTCGTTATCTGCCATATTTGTATTCAACACAACAACTTGAAACTCGTTAATCGTTAGTACCTATCTACTAATCGATTCATAACCAATGCTAAATCCCATACACAGGAATGTTTGACATAACACAATTCAGATTTGGGATTGAACACTTTACAATGCTCAATTCACCCAAACCTATGCTCTGATACCAACTTATAACACCCCTCTTTAAGGATAACACTTTTATATTATTTTACTCAGAAGCACATATTAAAGAAATATATTTCATTACTATATATTAAACATTATACATAAACAGTTTACATTTTCAATATTTACACCAAATTCAAACTGTTTAAAACTACATAAGATGGGGTATTATATATATCAAAACAAGGTTTATGACAAAACTATATCAGAGTTAGAATAACATCAAAACATTCCTTGCATCAAAACATCCTTTCCTGACACCCACTTATAACAAAACCTGCCGAAAGTAGGATAAGGGATTAAAATGGAGCTAAGTGAATGAATTTATCACACACTATCCAACTTAGCATAACAATCTGTTTACAACAAATAATAATAAACACATTTTTTTTTCAATGAGGATCGGTGGCTCTGGAGATATCATAATACCCGGGGATTCTCCAAGAACACTTAACGTCAATCTGTATGGCCAATACAAAATAGACTGATAACTATTTGTTATTAAATTCATACACATGTCTCAAACACAACAAATGAATCAAAACCTGTGTAAATCACATAATAACTAAAAAGTCCAACTACACGTTGACCTCAATAATCTGATGCACATAGATTCACATATCACGTAGATTCATAATCAATAACACAGATTAACAATCTTATAATCAATCTACGTATACTTGTTGCAACCAAACAATTACAACTAAATCGAATGGTGAGTTCTAAATCCACTCACCAATACCTTTGTCTTCACAAACTCAGAATCCAAGTGTCACTTATCTTTTGGAGGATCTGAGAATCAACAATCAGATATAAGTTAGTAATCAGAATCATCAATACTTAGCTTATATCAACCTATAACAATAGGAACTTAACATAATCAACATTACAATCACAAGTTCCTAATCACATATTATAAATTACTACACAATATTATCATGTACCACAACTGGTTTATCAATGTTATAACATGTAGCAACTAATTAACATTGAAATAAATTAAGTAAAGTTGAAGAGCTGGACTGGCCAAACAAGCCGCTGGCTGGGGGTCCAGACCTGCCGGCTCAAGCCTCCTAGCAGCCGACACAAGTACACCAGCCATCGAGTACAAGGGTTTTTGAGGCACCAACACAAAGTCACGTTTTAAAGCTTTTAGCAGCAGCAGGTTAGGGTGATCAACCCGCCGGTCTAGGTGCACAAGTCGCCGGCTTGGGTCTTTGACCCGCCGGTTTGCCAACCCAAACAAGTACCCGCCGGCTTGGCTCATCAAGCCGCCGACTTGTTCTTCAAGTACAGCAGCAGCAGCAGAGTTCTTAACCAAAAACCTGCATGAACCAAACCTCACTTCTACTCTACTTTCAGATACAAATCAACCAAATCATGTTTCTAACCTAAAAGGAGTATCATATGGTGATAAGTTAACATCAAACAAATTAATCAACCTCAATCAATTCCATTTTCATGCCAAAACCTATACTAATTTACTAACCCACAATTGTGAGCTTAATTATCATTCAATAGCAAGAACACTACAATTCAAACTAGAAATTCAGTTCACTATCATTAACTAGCATCATTCATTAACATAGAACACTTACAACTCAATCAATTCATCAATTTGAAATTTGACCTATATTAAGCTTGAGTTCATGAAAGATCAAATAATTACACAATGATGATAGAAGTGATGGCAAGAAGAAGATAAACTTGTAATCACACAATCACAACGTTGATTCTTCTAATCTTGTTAATGATCTCAACTTTTATTTTATTTTGGTTTTTGTGATTAAGAGAGAAAAGTTCAACAAGTGTTAACTGGAAATGAGGAAAGTAGAATAAAAGGAGGTCGGCTCTCCTTTAAACCGACTTCACTATTTGGGTATTTTATATCCGTCTTAATTCTATTATCTGGAACCTAAATATAAATTACGAGAAACTTATTTTATTGTACCATCGACTATAGTAAATTAAAACAAGTAACAATTTACTATTCACAATAAGTCCTGAGACCTATTTATTTAAGTTTCTCAATAAACAAATATTATCATGTAATTCCTAAAATAATTAAGTATTAGATTAAAATAGAAAATTACCAGACCGATAGGGAGGATGTTACACTAGGGGAGACCGGTGGGATGAGATTAAATAACATCTCATGCATAAAAACCCATAAGTACTTGAGAAAGGGTTATCAGGCAATCCTCACACACATCATGGAGAAAAAGTCGGAGGAGAAGCGACTTGATGATGTGCCAATCGTTCGAGACTTTCCGGAAGTCTTTCCTAAGGGATTACATGGCCTTCCACCGCTTAGGCAGGTTGAGTTCTCCATCGATCTTGTGCCCGGTGCAGCACCCGTCGCAGCACCTGTCGCACGAGCACCTTATCGTTTAGCCGAAGCTACCTTCGGCAACTCACGAGATTTGGTGATAGACGAAGCTCACAAATCTCGCTATTCTATACACCCCGGATCGGATAAGATGTATCACGGAATCAAAGAATTGTACTAGTGGCCTAACATGAAAGTCGACATCGCCACGTATGTCGGAAAATGCTTAGTCTGTTCTAAGTTCAAGGCCGAGTATCAGAAATCTTCCGGCTTGCTACAACCACCGGTAATCCCCCAATGGAAATGGGAGCAGATCACCATGGATTTCATCACAAAACTCCCAAAAACACCGAGCGGTTGTGATACCATTTGGGTGATCGTCAACCGTCTCACAAAATCTGCTCACTTCCTCGCTATCAAAGAAACCGATAAAATGGAAAGCCTCACACGAATCTATCTAAAAGAAATTGTATCCCGATACAGCGTTCTCATCTCAATTATCTCCAACAGAGATAGTCGTTTCACATCTCACTTTTGGCAATCACTTCAGAAATCATTGAGTACTCACCTAGATATGAGTACAACATACCATCCTCAAACTGATGGCCAAAGCGAACGAACCATTCAAACACTGGAGGATATGCTACGAGCCTACGTAGTTGACTTCGGTACAAACTGGGAACAACTCCTACCGTTGTGCGAATTTTCATACAACAACAACTATCACTCCAGCATTAAGGCTGCACCTTTCGAGGCACTGTATGGTCGTAAGTGCCGGTCACCTGTTTGTTGGACCGAAGTGGGAGACAGCCAACTCACTGGTCCAGAAATCATTCATGAAACCACCGAGAAAATCATTGGTATCCTAAACCGGCTGAAAGCCGCACGTGATCGTCAGAAGAGTTATGCTGACGTGAGACGCAAACATCTCGAGTTCCAGGTTGAGGATCGAGTATTACTCAAAGTGTCACCTTGAAAAAGTGTCATTCGTTTCAGCAAACGCGGGAAGTTAAACCCCGGGTACATTGGACATTTTGAAATTCTTGAAACGATTGGTCCAGTGGCATATCGGTTGCAGCTACCTCCCGAGCTTAGTAGCGTGCATTCCACCTTTCACATTTCTAATCTTAAGAAATGCCTGTCTGATGAGACACTCATTATCCCTCTTGATGAAATCCGTATCATTGATAAACTTCATTTTGTCGAGATGCCAGTAGAAATCATTGACCGTGAGGTCAAACAGTTGAAACAAAGCTGTATTCCCATCGTTAAAGTCCGGTGCAATTCGCGGCGAGGTCCAGAATTCACTTGGGAATGGGAAGATCAAATGCGACTGAAATATCCACACCTATTCATAGACTCCGCTCCATCCACGACTTGAGCTAAATTTCAGGACGGAATTATCTTAACAAGGGGAGAATGTGACACATGCCAAATTAGGGCTAATACTTAGTACCTAATCGTTGTATTAATATATGTAATTAGTTATGTTTAGGGCTAATTATGTGTATTATTTTTTATATTGTTATATATACACACGTACACGATTTATTTAAATCGTGCATTTCATCATTGGATGGAATGCGACACAATCACAAATACGGACGTTGGTGAACAATTTATTAAATAATGGGAAATTATTTAATAAACTCATTTTATTTATATATTGTATCGACTAAAACTAACCGTACATGACAGAAATGCACGAAATGCGCTTGACAAATGAAATAAACCCAAATTATATTCTTATAATTCACCATTAAGTATTTTGATAAAATACTTCGAGTAAAAATATTACGATTACACGCGCGCGAATAAAGCGTTCAAAAATGTTACACGAGTTAAACAAATGTACAATTACACAATGAATGCGCAAATCGAGACCTGACAACATTTTAGTAACTTAAAAAAAGTATTTATAATAATACTTTTATTAAAAGTGTCGCGATTGGAAACATTAACGAAAAACACATATTAAAACTTATAACGATAATTAAACGTTTAAACGATCGGAGAAACGAACATCGCACGGAGCGCGAATACAGGAGACTAAAATTTGGAGCCAACCACACATGGGTAGGGCCTATGTGGGCCGCCCCCTCCCCATCTCTTTCCCTCCTCTTTCTCTTTGACCAAACACACACACCAAACATCATTATCACTTCACCACCTCCTTTTTCTCTCAAACTCTCTCTCCCTCTCTCTAAATTTTTTTGCTCTCTCTCTTTACAAAATAACCATCAAAACCTCCTTGAATCACTTGAAGACTAGAAGCAAAAATGATCACCACGCAAAGAGCTACACACCCATCTTTTCGGTTTCTCCTCGCGACGAATTGTAAGATTCTGACACTTTCAAAAAATCTTGTATTTCGTTTATTTTGCTTGTATGTTGTAGATCTAACTTTGTAATGTCCAAATATGTGTTAAAAACTTGATTTCGAAACATTGTCAGAAAATGTCGGTTTTGGCCATTTTATAAAATTGACACCTAGAATGACTCTCGACACAAACCGATAATTTTTACAAACTCTACTAATTGTTTTAAGCATTGTATAAAAGTTTTGGGTCAAAACGAGGTCGTTTGACCACAAACCCGAGCCTTGGAATCCGATCAAACCCTTTGTGTCGCACCAGGCCTGGAGCCTTTGCGACACAAAGCCCTATGTCGCAGAACCATTACCTATGTCGCATATAGCAACACAAATGTTTATGTCGCAACACTTTCAGATGTCACATATAGCGACACAACACCTTATGTCACATTAAATTGCGAATGTCGCACATAGCGACACAAAGACCTATGTCGCAGCCATGACCTGTGACACAACAACTTGTGTCGCCCCCAGTGTCGCACAAATCAGAACCATCAAAACAGAGATTTTTACTAAGTGTCAACACTTGAAATTTTATCACTTACAATACCCAAATTCAGATTTTAGATGCGTTTTTCACTAAAGCAATATAGTAGAAGTAACAATTTTCCAAGCCAGGGGCTCTGCCCCTTGGACCCCGCTACTAGGGGCACTGCCCCTAGACCCCCGTCAGCACGAGCTATAGCAGGAACTTTTAACATACATGGAGAATGGTCCGATATTCTATAGGGTTGAAATATAGCATACAAACCTGGGAATTTGTTGAGTCACTGGTCGCTTACCATGATAAGTCATTGGTCGCTGACCAACTCAATAATACACAACTTGATGAAGAAATTATTTATGTCAAAGATGATGTTGCTGAAGTTAACAATTGATGATCGCTATTCATTCTACTCCTGGATTTAACATGCTTAGGAAGATTAAAACTCAACTTTGTGTGTAGCTGATACAAGCAGTGAGAGTTTTATATCTTCATATTGAATAAGGCAAAAGTCACTGCCCGAATAACAACTAGTCACTGAAGAACAATATTTCAAGTCATTCTACAAAAGCATGTTAGCTCGCAGTAAGTGAGGAGGACTATCTCTTCTTCAATGACTATTCTAATAAGTTTCCAAGTCAAGTGCTCTACTCTTATACGTCAGCAAGTGTTTAGCACACTTAGAGAATGTCTGAAGGATTACGTGGCAGCGAATGATTGGTTTTAAGGAAGACGTAATATTCTAGGTAACAGAATTTGGGACCACGGAATAATCAAGGATCAGAGATCAAACCAATCAAACAGCGACATGTGTCATTCCAAGATCATAATTCTCCACAAGACATTTGCACTATATATAGAGTTGTACTTTGTACTTAGAAACTTGTCGTTAATACATATTATTCACTTGTTTGTCAGTGAATACAGTTTGTCTAAATACGTATCAGCGAGCAGCGAGTAAACAGTTTTCTTGTTTGTCAGCAGCAACTGTTCTACTCTTATTTGTAATAGTTTTAGCTAAGTGTTTGATTTGATTTAGCCTTGGCTAATTCATTCCGGAATCAACACTCAGTGATTTTATGATTAATAAAGATCACAATTTAGCTACTATTGCAATCTTACTTTGATATTGTCATATCTATTGTTTACATACTCTGTTTGCGTTAGAACAATTAAAAACTGATTGAATAACTTAAATAAATTAAGAAAGAGTTTTTAATTGTATTCAACCCCCCCCCCCCCTTCTACAATTAAACTTTACTTATTGTTATCCCATATCACTAACTCATAGTGAATTCGGGACTATCAATTGGTATCAGAGCGTTAGTTTAAATCAATTAACCAGATCTGCAATGGAATCAGTAAAGTACAGTTGTGTTGACTCTGAGTATCAAAAGGGAAATGGTTCTACTACCAAACCTCCAGAGTTTGATCCCTCTAGGATTGAAACCTGGATGTCCCGGATGATGATGTTTTTGGATCTTGTTGATGATCGTCTCTGTAATATAATAATCAATGTTCCTCATATTCCAATCATAATTATTCCTGCTGTCATGACCACTGTAACTACTCCTACAATACAAGAAGTGGCTATACCAAAAAGAGAGGAACAGTGGTCGGATGAGGATAGACGATTGGTTAGAATAGATAAGCAAGCTAAACATTACATAGGCATGTCACTTCTTGATGAAGTGTTTGAATCAATCAGGCTTTGCAAAACTGCAAAAGATATGTAGGATACCCTTAGGAATATATGTATTGGAACTCCTGATATTATTCGCCATGGGGAAGTAAATCTCACTCGCCAGTATGAGCTGTTTGCAATGAAACCCAACGAGTCACTATCTTCTACTTATACCAGATATCAGTCATTGATGAACAAAATGGAAAATGTTGGTATAGGAAAGGAGTAGAGATTTGTTGTAAAATTCCTGGAATTGTTGCCAAGGAAAATCTGGGGAACCATTGCTACCTGCACAAGACAGAGGAATGATTATACAACTCTTAATCTTACTCAAGTCTATGGTATTTTGCTCAACTGGGAGCAGTCTGAAAAGCAAGCTGGTCAAAGTGAGCACATTCATGCAACACTAGGAAGTCAAAAGATATCAAATGCCCTTGTAGCTGAGCTTGAAGAAATTGATAAGAAACAGAAATCAAAAGTTTCTAAGCTAAGCTCAAAGTCGCTGATAGCTGATGAAGAAGGTGATCAGGTTGAAGAACAGTCAGAGTATGAATATGATGAGGGTCTAGAGAAGCTGAAAAGAGACATGGCAATGATGGTGCTCCATCATCTGACAATTTCAATCAAAAGGTGACTGCTACAAATATGGTAAACCTGGTCATTTTGCAGCTGATTGTAGATCAAAGTCAATAAATCATATCCCTGAACCAAAGCCAAGCTTCACAATTGACAAGTACAACAAGTACAAAGCGAAGTACAAGAAGCTGAAGGCAATGTCCAAATATGGAAAGTAGAAGGGTAAAGGTTTTGTCACTGAAGAGGGTTCATTCAGCGACTCTGACTCATCCTCATCATCAGATGAAGAAGAAGCAATGATTTGTATAGATAAGGATTACTGTCTAATGACTGATGATGCTGAATTTCATGAGGATATCAAAGAAGTCGCCCATAAATGTTCAGCATCTGGATGGGATCCTGAAACTATCTACAAGGTACATTGTTTCAAATCATCTTCAGTTACTAAAAAAGATAATGTGTTTAAGTCTCTGATAGTTGACTTATCAAATGCTCATGACATTCAGAAAAGACAGACATGTGAGATCAGTGACTTAAAATCCAAACTAACTGATCAAATTGAAAATGTGTTAAAAATTAAGAAATTAAAGCTAGATCTTGATGCACAAACTCATGCTAATCAAGTATGTGTTCAGGAGAAAGTAAAATTTGAAACACAGTTTTTGCAACTCAAAAAGGTCATGGAATCTTGGTGTAAGTCTACTGAAAAAGTAAACCAGTGTGTAAATAATCAGATTCCAAAACAAGCTAAGGCTATTTTGGGAGGTGATTATGAACATGCTGCCTCACTTGTTGATTCAACAATAGTTGATCCTGTTTTTGAACCTAAGGGTAATTTTTCAGAAGCTGTATTTGAACCCATATCAGTCTTCAGTAAGCCAAGACCAAACCATTTCACAAAAAGAAAATTGGTCACTGATGATTCTGATATAAAAAATGGTAGTGATGAGATAAACATTTTGAAAACTGTCAAATCATTAGTAAATTCACATCTCATCAAGACCATCACTGATAATCAAATAATCATCAGCAACTTCACTAACACTGTATCAGTCACTAAGAAAATTTCTATCAGTGACCTTAAGTCAAAGATGCAAGAAGTAAAAATCAACAAGAGAAGTTGTATGATAGTGTCAGATTAGCAACTTAAAACAAGGAAAGTCAAACAAACCAGTAATACAAATAAAAAGTGTTATAAATGTGGCAACATACAGCATTTGTCATCTGAATGCTCAGCTTTACCTATTTCAAAACATCAAATCATCAGTGAGCATTCAGATATGATTTATGCAAATTAGTGGAAGCCAAAACCAAGGCTTAGCCACTATGAACCCATCTCTCGACGGGTTCACCAGTTGAACTAATAATGTATGTTGATGTAGGGCATTCTTAGAGATACTATCTGGTATCTGGACAGTGGTTGTTACAGACATATGACTGGATGTAAGTCCCTGCTATGACTACCAGGATGAAAGAGGTCCTAATGTAGTGTTTGGTGATAATAAGGTTGGCAAGACAAGAGGTTATGGTGTCTTGACCAATGAGAATGTGATGTTTAAGCGTGTAGCTTATGTGGAAGGACTGAAGCACAATCTATTGAGCATCAGTCAGTTTTGTGATTCCAAAAATAAAGTGTTGTTTGATCATGAAGCTGGTGTGGTTCACAACAAGGGAAGTGTTGTGCTGGCTGCTAATAGAAAGGGAAATATATATGTTGTCAATATGGACTCAGCTCAATCAGAGACATGCTTTTATTCCAGAACTGTTTCAGAAGAAAAATGGTTATGGCATAAGCGACTTTCTCATCTGAATTTAAAAGCTATCAATAAATTAAGCAAGAATGGTTTAGTCACTGGACTTCCAAATTGTCTTATTATAAAGATAAGCTTTGTTCAGCATGTGAGAAAGGAAAGCATCAGAGTTCATCCTTCAAAAGTAAACAAACATCATCAGTGACTGAATGTTTCTACCTACTCCATATGGATCAATTTGGTCCAGTAAGTACTCCAAGTCTTGGTGGAAAGAGATACTGCTTGGTAATAGTGGATGAATACTCACACTTGGGTATTCTTCTTAAAAGCCAAGAATGAAGCAGCAAGTGAAATTATATCCTTTATCAAGAAAATGGAGAACTTAAATGGTATTTTGGTAAAACATTTAAGAAGTGATAATGACACTGAATTTAGGAATGTTGACCTGGAAAGTTTCTGTGATTCAAAAGGTATTTCTCAAAAAATTTCAGCACCTAGAACACCCCAACAGAATGGTGTAGCAGAAAGGAGAAATAGGACCTTAATGAAATCTGCCAGGTCAATGCTCTTTGATGCTGGTCTTAAGACCTATTTTGGGCAAAATAAGTGAGTACATCCTGCTTCACTCAAAATAGGTCACTGATTGTCAAAAGACATGATAAGACAGCATATGAGGTGTTAAGGGGGAGAAAACCTGATATAAGTTTTCTTCATGTTTTTGGCAGTACCTGCTATGTCTTAAACAAAAGAGATCACTTAGGAAAGTTTGATCCAAAAGCTGATGAAGGTACATTTGTTGGTTACTCAATGATCTCAAAAGCTTTCAGAATTTACAATAAAAGAAGAGAATGCATTGAAGAATCAATAGATGTCACTTTTGATGAAGCTTATGATGAGTCACTCACTGATCCACAAGATTATGAAAATCTTGATTTTAATCAATTAACAAAAATAGATAGTGACTCATCAATCAGCAACAAAGTCAATGTTGAGAAGTATAAAAACTTTTCATCAGATTCTGAAATGGAGGATTGTGTCCCTGAAAATAGTTCTAGCTCTACTTCAGCTATGAATTATTCAGGAACATCATCTTTGCCTAACCAAAACCAATCATCAACATCATCTCACTGTCCAAACCAAAACTCTCAGAACAACAATACTCATGTTTCTAATGCTGATCAGTCACATGGACCATCACCGGATAAGACAGTCACTGCTGAACCTCGGCGAATGACTAAGTGGACAAAACACATTGATAATCAGTTGATTATTGGTAATCCACAATCCAGGGTTCAGACAAGATCAACAACTGCTAACTTTTGTTTGTTTGCAAGTTTTGTGTCACTGATGGAACCAAAGAAGGTTGATGAAGCACTCACTGATCATCACTGGATAGCTGCCATGCTAAAAGAGCTATCACAGTTTGAAAGAAACAAAGTCTAGAAGTTGGTGCCCCAGCCCTCTGGTAAATCAGTGATTAGAACAAAATGGGTATTCAGGAACAAGATGGATGCTGATGGTGTGGTAACCCAGAACAAGGCTAGACTGGTTGCACAAGGTTACTGTCAGCAAGAAGGCATTAACTATGATGAAACCTTTGCACCAATGGCTACTTTTGAAGCAATCAGGCTGTTTCTAGCCTATGCAGCTCACAAGAAGTTTAAAGTATATCAAATGGATGTGAAAAGTGCCTTTCTGAATGGCAAGCTGCAGGAAGAAGTGTATGTCAAGCAACCACCTGGATTCATTGATACAAAACATCCTGGTTATGTTTATAAACTTGAAAAAGCCCTATATGGACTAAAACAGGCTCCTAAAGCTTGGTATGATACTCTCTCTGTCTATCTGATAAAATGTGGCTATGTCAGAGGTAAGATTGACAGCACATTGTTTATCAAAAGAGATAAGAGAGATGTTGTATTAGTCCAAATTTATGTTGATGACATCATTTTAGGGTCTACTAACAATGACATGTGCAAGGAATTTTCTGATCTCATGACCAAAAGTTATGAAATGAGCATGATGGGTGAGTTAACATTCTTCCTTGGTCTGCAAATAAAACAAACCAAGGATGGAATCTTTATAAACCAAGGAAAATATGTTAAAGATTTATTAAAGAAATTTGAATTCACTAACTGCTCATCCCTTGCTACACCCATGTCACCTACAGTAAAGTTACTATTAATCCCTTATAGATCTTCAGTAAAAGCTTTGAGAATATTATTAAGAATCATGGAATAATACTTAATAACAATCAAGAACAATAATACTTGTAGTATACGAATTACTAGAAGAACACGAATAACCACCAAAAGCTTCAATATTATTAATCAGATAATAATACGAATACACGACTTGTATTAGGGTTTACAACCTTGAAGCTAATAAATTTTATACGTACGTATTCTAGGTATTAGGAACTCTATTTATAATACATAAAGTCCTATTTACAATCTCCTATAATTATGGAAACATGATAACTTCCATAACAACTCAAACTTATCCAACCAACCTGTTAGAAACATGAACAGTGTTAACTACCTCATACACTAACAGTTGTAACTACTCACAAATAGCAGTGGTAACCTCTTGTGTTCTTCAGATCTTCACTAACAGTTGTAATTCTTTCAAGAACAGTGATAATGTTAACACTAACAGTGTTAATACCATGTAAACTTCATACCAGTAATTATAAGTAATCTTCAAATACTCAAATCCCAACAATCTCCCCCTAAACTTAATATGTACCTCACATTATTAAGTTTCTCTTGATTCTTCATTTTGACCTCTTGCAGATGCTTTCAAAACATTTATTGATTTTGCTTTTGACGTCTTTGATATTCTTCCATCTTATGTATCTGATTCAAAATCATATATACTAAATTTTCTGATGCATCATTGTTTAATGGAGCATACAATCTAGCATTCTTCAAACTTCTCAGCAAACTCAAATTCATCGCATACTCTATTTCTGTAAGCATCCACAACATTGTACCATCTTCCATAATAACCTGATGTATGCGTGAATTAATCAGATAATTCCACTTCTTGACTTGTTGAAATGTATTAAACTGAAACACAAACTTCTCAGGCTCAAACATCATGCTAATACTGTTCCAGGTACCCATCTCCATAATACTTTCAAACTTCTTTGAATTCAGATTCTTTTCAGTCCCAATTTCATACAACCTCACCAAATCAACTCTTTTTTTGGGTAAAGGGTAAATTACCCGGTAAATATATTACTCCAAAAACCGATAAGTACAATGGATGTGAGTGAATCCCACATCTTAGCCCATTACATAGGCAAAAGAAAGACTACATAACAAGGACACAACCATTAACCAACAATTGACTCAACAAAAGAACCAACCAACCCATAACCCATAAGCAACCATTACATTTGAATCGACCACATCAAACATAAACTATCTTTTAATCTGCCCACGGAGATTGATATCAAATGCCTTGCAAAATGCCTCTTGTTCTTCTGTTAAATCATAGACTTGATCATCATAATCCCCATAGAAATCATCATCATCATAGTACTCCAAATTGCTAGCACCACCACCTCCTCCCGATCTAGATCCATATGCCATAAATTGGGATGTCTCATCATAAATATCTTCAACATCACTCTCCGAGTCCTCCATTATTTTATCCACATTAGAATTAGATTTCTTACTTTCCTGATTATCCTCCAAGTTTTGAGCCACTTTAGAAACGTTTACCTTGTTTCCATGAACATCCTTTTCAGCACCCATTGTAGTATCAACTTCTTGAAGAACATCATCCATTTTAGAATCATTCCCACATAAAGCTGAAAATGAATTGGATGTACTAACCTTTATATCCTCCTTGGACTTCGATTTCTCTTTATTAGCAGCCACCTTAGGACGATACACAAAAGTAGACTTTTGTTTTCCTAAATTTATCCCTTCAAATTTCCTTGTATTCAGCCCCTGTTTATTTGCCTTTGCACCTTTTGAACCAACTTCAACAAACCCATCATCAGTGTTTTCCTTTTTAGCTTGTGATGGGCATTGGTCATTAAGGTGTCCAAAGAGACAACAACAATCACATCTTGGCGAACAGATTCTCTAGTATACCCCGAACCATCTAGCTTTGGGATAGCAACCGTGATGTTATCTTTCAAAATATGATCCGCAGTAACCTCAATTAAAGCTCTAGCAAAGCTATTTCTACCCCATGATTCCACACACATAGAGGTAGTGTATGAATCCAACCGTAAGGGATTGCAAAGCATAGTTGCAATCATGCTTAACCCATCACCTGTAAACGCAGCCATCGGGACATCATGAAGCTTCACCTAAATAGGAACCTTAGTAAGATCTTCTTTAGTTAAGCTAACACTCGGCACCCATTGATTAAGAATAATTGGACTGTTCTAATCATCCATGGCCCGTTCTCAAGAACGCTATTCATTCCATTACTAGACGAAAACTTGAAGAAAAAGAACCCCCTAGCATTCATCATTACCTTTTGAATACCGTATTTCGACCAATTCCTTACATAATTCTCAACAACCGGATAAGCAATCCGCTTTCCGATAAAATAGCCATATAACGTGTTCGAAAACCTGTTGTTAACTTCCTCAACTGAGGATAATGGAATAACTACATCAGCCTCATTCACAGATGAATCTGACTTTAGGGAACGAAAGTTAACCTTTTCCTTTGGAATTTCAGCTGTAGCAACATTCAAATACGATGTCTTGGTAGCCTTAGAAGGCTGTTGAGTCTCCATGCTCTTTTCAGATTGTACATGAGATACCAAGACTTCAGGAACCGAATTCAGACCACTTGTCGTATTCAGCTTATCAAGCTCATCAACCCGTAGGTTTTTGTGCATAAACGATGGAGTACTGCTAGAATTAGTAGCCATATCACGTTGAACATTCTTTGCATCTTTGTTGGTCACAACTGATGGTTTTTTCAGGATTGATTTAACCTTAGGCTGATTGATACCATCTGCACCACTCTTCTTCTTCACATCTCTCCCCGGACTCAGAAAACCCCATTCCATCTTACTTACATTCGACTCTCAAAACCAAAATCACCTAGTACCAATCGTGCCTGCCAAGCAAACAAATATACAACCCCAAATCAGGCCGAATTGTATTATTCTTGTAGGCCAAGTCAGCAGAAAGAATCACCAAGATAATGAGTAATCTGATCGGAAGAAACCAGATTAACCACAACGTAATCACCAATCAAATCTAATAAACCCTAAGTAATTTTAAACCCAAGATCACGAATCAAAAGGAGACCCGGATGCAAGGAGTAAAAAAAATGATTATGGTATTAGGGTTTTTAGAAGCAGCCGTTTAATGCAAAACCCTAATTCGGAAATCCAAATTAGTGTTATAAAACAATCAAGATCAAAAACGATTACAAAAACCTGGACGATTTAAGATTAATCAATCAAATTGCAAACCCTAAGAACAAACTGATTAACCCTAGACGAATATAATGAATAATCTGGCCACAAACTAATCGGATGATCAATTAGCAGGTAAGAATAAACATCAAACATGATAGGGTGTAATCAGAAGGCTGGAATTAAGCAAGATCAGATTGAAATAATTGAAGGTTTAGGTTTCTCAAAAATTGCCAGGGTTAGGGAGAGAAAACAAGCCGTACACCCACCAAATCAACTCTTGGTATCACTTTAAACATCTCTACAACAGATCTCCAAAATGATAAACTTCCATCAGCTCTTTCAACCCTTAATCTTTCACACTTAACTGGAATTGTGAATTTCTCAACTGACCAATCAATAATTCCTGGTAATTCTTCTGGAATTTCCATATTCAAATAATTTACCATAATTACATCATTCAAATCAACTTGTCTTCTAAGCAAATCAGGAATAGATGCATATTCCTGTCTCAATTTCTCTTTTATCTATGCACTCTGCCTTGCCCATTCTTTTTCTTTTGCAATATCTTCCTCTATCTTTTGTTGCTTTTTCTTTTCTTTTTCTGCCTTTTTCTTCCTTTTCAGTTCAACTTCTGCTCTCTTCTGTGCTTCATAAACGTATCTCTATCCCACATTCTTTGAAGTCCTTCAACTGAAATTCTCTGCAATCTATGCTTTGGCAAAGTACCTTGAAGCCTTGCAACCAAATTCCTCTTTATTTGAGCTCTAGTTAAAGGTTTAGAAGCCCTTTTCCTTCTAGTTTCCTCTTCCTTCTTTCTTTTAACCTGATTAACTAAGAATTCAATGTCATCTTCTTTATGTTCTTTCAGATTCTGCTCATCCCATTCTTTCACTTGTTCTTTTGTCATCATAACCCATTCACCCGGAGACACTTCAACCTTTATTAATCCTTGTCTTAAAACAGCAGCATCATACTCTGCTTGTAATCTCCTAGCATACTCATCATCATGAGCAGTTGCTTTAAGTGGCACTTGCTTAAACTTTTTCTTCTTTGGTTCTTCTTCCAGAATACCTTTTCCTTTATCTTTTGGATCAATCTTAGGCAATTCTGTCTTTTTAGCTGGAGCTGCAGAAGGTTCTCTTATTGAAACAGGTGGTAAAGTTGTTGTTCCCTTTTCTGTTACAGACTTGAGTTTATTTGCTCTAACAGAAAACACAGGAATTGATTTCTGTCTTTTAGTCTGTGGAGTACTTGGAGATACAGTCTTTTTCTCTTCTACTCCTGATTTTTTAGCATTGGCAGAGTCATCTTCTTTATCTTTATCTTTCTCTTTCTCTTTATCATCATCTTTCTTTTTACCTTCAGATTTTTCTTTCACAGTCTCAGTCTCATGAGGTGTTGGTGTTTCCACCTCAATTTCCTCATCAATTTGTTCAGAATTAGAACCAGTTGGTACTTTATTCTGATCATAATCATCCTGATTATCACCAACATTCCAAAAATCATTAGGATCAGGAGTATCCTGAGCACTTTTTCCTTTTAAAACATCACTCAGATCATCAACATGAACATTCTTTTTGTCACCCTTATTAGTCCAAAATTTCTCCCCATTTTTGAAAGCATCTTTTGGAGAGTCACCTTCAACCAGGACATACTCCTTGCCCTGTTTCAATACTTTGACCACAAGCTTTTCCAATTGAGTGACTCTATGCTTCAAGTCTGCTATCTCTGCATCTTTTGCTTTATTCTTTCTCCTTTCCACCTTGAACTTTTCCCAAACATAATCAACCATTTTCATCAATTCCAAGTTAGTTCTAGCCTCATCACCATCAGAATGTGACTCCCTAGGTGAATCATTGACATGTGTAGCAAAATCTACATCATACCTAGTATGATCATCAGATTCCCCTTGGTTATTGGTACTGGGACCACCAATATCATCTACAAAAGTAGAGTCATGTTCTGATGTTGCCTCTGATTGGGTCTTATTGATGTTACTCTTGTCCTGCTCTGTCAGTAGACTAGTAGCAGTAGAAGTAGCCCTCACAGAATGGTCACCCTGCTCCTCATGGACCACATGCTGTTCCTGACCACTGTCATGAGTCTGAGATGTTTGAGCAGCATGAGCCTCAAACACCTGTTGTCTAGCTCTTTTGGCTTTGCTAACATATGTTTTTAGATTGGTCCCTCGTATTCTTATGGTAGCCCCAGCCACTATTGGTTGAGAATGAATGGGTTGTTCCATTCTCTCAGCAGCTGGGTCGGCCTTAGTTGGTTGTACTGGAGCTGTAGTGGAAGGTGCAGGAAGCATTGTAGGAAACAAAGTTGTAACCCTCCCAGAAAACTTAATACCTTTTATTGAAGTATCTCTCTTCATATTAGCAAAAACTTTTGATTTTAAAGAAGAGATACCAATAACTCTATCCAAAGCAGGCAATTGAGCAATTTGTTCATTTAAAAATAATTTCACAAACCTTGGATACATCAAAAACTTAAGCTTTGGTTGATTTATGTTACTTAGCATACCAGCAAAAATAAAATTTGAAAAATTAAATCGTTGACCAGTAGCTAAACAGACTAATGCATACATTACTACTGAATTGTTCAAAAGATGATCGTTTAGAAGATAAACAGTGTAATAATGTATGTATCAAAAATCTCCATTGATATGAAAATAAGGTTTTCTGAAAAACAAAACCACCCAAAGTACCCACATATCCCATTACGTGTAAATTGGTATATAAAACATCATCAGAAAGTGAAGTAATACCTCCTTCATCTTCAAGACGAAGAGAAGAACGTAAAGAAACCTCTGTAACCACCACTTGTTGCTCTGCAACTGTTGATACGATTGTTTGAATGCCCGCTTCTTCCTCGATTTTAGCATTAACCCAGAAATCATTGATGTATTCATGTGATATACGAGGATTAATGGTTAACGCATTGAAAATATGTGAAGCGTGCAAGAAATCAATGATTTCAACATAATCATTGGCCTTAATCGGTTTAACTAAGAAAGAGATCATATTATGATCTTTGCCAATTGGTAGTTCAATTTTAGACGAACAAGAAGAAGCCATGATTGAAATTCAAAAGAAACAGAATTGATGAAGCAGTGGTTAGCAAGGAATACAATAGCAGTGATGATGAAAGCATAATGAAAAAGTGCAAGTGTTTGGCGTATATATACTGTTAGTTTCGAAAACCTAATTTCAAAAAAAAATCCCCAAATTTAACATCAACAATGGAAACCGTTTTAAAACAGTGGAAACTGAGGGTTAAACTAATAGTGATTAAGTTGAACACTTAGAACACTTTTTGACTGTTAATAATACTAACAGTGATAACTAGTTAATGGAAATAACCCCCGACCAAAGGAATTATAACTCAACACTAGTATCTTAATTAGTATTATTAAAAGGAACAACAATTTTTTTTTTAACCACCAAAGAAATAAACCTGCAAAGATAAAACAAAGAAATTTCCAAAAAGAAATCGAAATAACGCCATAATGAACAGTTATAACTGAATAGTATAAACAGTGGAAACTGATATACTAACAGTGATAACTGTTACACTATTAGTGTAACTGACAGTTATTACTGAGTAGTGAAAACAGTGGAAACTGTTTACATTAACAGTGATGGTCGTTTAACTGACAGTGATAACCTGCAAAGGGTTAATTCTAAAAACAAACGGTGATAAAAATAAACTAACAGTGAAAACAAAGTTTACATATACAGTGGTAATTTAATAGTAATAGTGATAATCAGTTGAGTTGAGAAAATGCAAAACAGTTATAACTAACACTGTTATTATCAATTACATCTATCAGTATCTAATCCTTAAGCATTACAGAGATAATTTACAAAATATTTATGAGAAAATGATTTAAGAAGATTTAATCAGACCAATACTGGTGACCAAGTATGTAAATCTACCCACATCAAAAGCTTTGGTGAACAAATATGCAAGTTGATTATCAGTATGGACTTTTATAATCTGAATAAGTCATTTTTCATTACAATCTCGTATAAAATGATACCTGATCTCTATATGCTTAGTTTTAGAATGTTTAACAGGATTATTAATGATACTGATAGCAGAAGTATTATCAATAAAAATAGGAGTGTTTAAGAAAGTTAAACCGTAATCAAGCATTTGATTCTGAATCCACAAGACCTGAGCACAGCAATTTGCAGCAGCTACATACTCAGCTTCAGCAGTAGATGTTGATACGGTCGTTTGTTTCTTACATTGCCATGAAATCAACCTCTCTCCTAAAAATTGACAACCTCCTGATGTTGACTTTCTGTCCATACTTGCTCCCCCGTAATCACTTTCTGAATATGCTAATAGATCAAAAGAAGAACCTTTTGGATACCAAAGGCCTATATCAGGTTGTCCCTTTTAAGTATCTAAAAATTTTCTTAACAGCATACAGATGTGATTACTTTGGACATGTCTGAAATCTTGCACAGATACACACAGCAAATATAATATCTGGCCTGGAAGAAGTTAGATACATTAAAGACCCTATCATTGACCTGTACAGATGTACATCTACTTCCTCCCCCTCAAGATCTGCAGATAATGGCTTGTGTGCTTTCATAGGTGTGCTTGCAACCTTAGCATCAGCATAACCAAATCGCTTCAAAATATATTTCACATACTTTTCTTGATGAATGAAGATCCCATCTTCCTTCTGCTGCACTTGTAATCCTAAGAAGAAAGTTAATTCCCCCATGGAACTCATGCTATATGCATAGTTTCCTCAAATTCTTTACACAGACTGTCTTTTGTAGAACTAAAAATAATATCATCTACATAGACTTGAACTAGTAGGATATCATTCTTAATTCTTTTGATAAACAAAGTCTTGTCTATAGTACCTCTTTTGAATCCACTTTCCAACAAATAAACTGACAAAGTATCATACCAAAGCCTAGGTGCTTGGTGTAAGCCATAAAGAGCCTTTTTCAATTTCCATACTTTATCAGGATATTCTGGATCTTCAAACCCTGGTGGTTGACATACATATACCTCGTCATCAATCTTACCATGCAGAAAAGCAGTTTTAACATCCATCTGATAAACCTTAAATCCTTTGAAAGTAGCAAAGGCTAGAAACAATCTGATAGCCTCAATTCAAGCAACAGGGGCAAACACATCATCATAGTCAATCCCTTCCTCTTGAGTGTATCCCTGTGCTACTAGCCTTGGTTTATTCTTAACCACTATTCCTCTTTCATCTCTCTTGTTTCTGTAAACCCATCTTGTGCCAATTGCCCTTTTTCCTTTGGGCAGATCAGTCAAAATTCATACATCTTGAATCTTAAACTGAAGTAACTCCTCCTGCATTGCCTCAATCCAGCTTGGATATTTCAATGCTTCAGTAATCTTCTTGGGTTCAACTTGGGACAGAAAACAAGCAAATAAAGAAGTATTGATTGCTTCTTCATTGTCTTGTATATGTTTCTTCGTTAACACAGATGAATCAATATTCCCAATTACATTTTCAAGAGGATGATCTCTATGAACATTGTAATGAGAAGTAGGAGTCACTTCAATCTCAGATTCCAAATTTGTAGAATTCCATTGTGGACTGGATTCAGTTGACACAGGCTTGGAGATTCGTTTAGATAATGGTGTTGAGCTCATCTTATCAAAATAATTTAACTGCTCCTGCCTAGATACTGTCATATCAACAAAATCATCTGCCAGAACTCTTCTCACATCTTTTGTAATGGTATCAACAATATGTTTAGAAGACTTATCATTGATTGTCTTTTCCAAATCATTGATTGTCATCGAGAACACTTCATCTTATTCCAAGTGAGGCATTTCTTGATCCTTCTCACCCTTTTCTAAGCTTGAACTTTGATCTGAAGTTGATTGAAATACTTCAGGGGGATCAGGTGACCAAATGGGAAACAAAGCATGCTTAATTGGAGGCTGATGAGTCCCATCTGCACTAGTTGAACATGTACCTGCATTAGAACCTGCACTAACAGAAACATCTGGATATCTAAAAGCATGGGTTAGTGCATCAATATCAAACAAGGACTCAGAACCTTTACCTTGAACATTTGGTGTATGTTCATTAAAGGTTACATTCATTGTTTCCTCTATGACCCTGGTTCTCTGATTGAACACTCTATATGCTTTCATTTGAGTAGAGTATCCAACAAACAGTCCTTCATCTACCTTGCTCTCAAACTTTCCTAAGTGGTCTCTGGTATTTAAAACAGTACAAGGACATCCAAGGTGTTTTAAAAAGCTAACCAATGGTTTTATTTTAAAGAACAATTCATAGGGTGTCTTGTTATGAGGTTTAACTATTATTATCCTGTTCTGAGCATAACAAGCAGTACTGATTGCTTCTGCCCAAAAAGACACAGGTAACTTAGCATCAGCTAACATAGTCCTAGAAGCCTCAATTAATGTCTTATTCCTTCTTTCTGCTACTCCATTCTGTTGAGGAGTCCTAGGTGCACTAAACTGTCTTTCTATACCTTTTAATTCACAGAACTTATCCATCTCATGATTTTTAAATTCTATCCCATTATCACTCCTAATGATTTTAACCTTTAGATTAGTTTGGTTTTCTATCTTAGTAATGAATGACCTAAGTATTTCACCTGTTTCATCCTTGGTCCTAAGAAAAAATACCCAACAGTATGACTTTTTCCCTATACTACTCACATTGGTTGGTCCAAATAAATCCATATGTAGTAACTGTAGAGGAGAGCAATTTGAGTTCACAGCTTTGGACTTAAAAGAAGTTTTGTGTTGTTTTCCCTTTTGACAGGCAACACAATGTTCATCACATGCATAAAGCTTATCTAGTAAACCTCTTACAAGTTTATGTTTCACAAGTTTATTGATAGTTTTAAAATTCATGTGACAAAATCTTCTATGCCATAGCTCAGACTCATTAACAGAAGCTTTTGAAATAAGACAACTTAATGAAGATTGAGGAATCATACTTGCTAAGTCACACTTATATACATTATCTATTCTAGGAATTCGTATTAAAATCATGTTTTCAGGTATTTTAAATTCCTTAGATAGAATAAGGCATTCAGTGTCAGTAAAGTGAACTGGGTTCTTTTTATCTGTGATTTGACTCACAGTTAGCAAATTATACCTCAATTTTTCCACATAGTAAACATTATCAAAGCTTATCTTATCACTCTTGATGGTTCCCTTTCCTGTAATCTTGCCATTGTTGTTTCCAAACGCAACATATCCTCCATCAAATGGCTTGAAATTCTGCAGTCTCTTCCTATCACCAGTCATGTGACTAGAGCAACCACTGTCAATATACCATAAGCTTCTTGGCTTTCCCTGCACACATACAAATAAAGAGAAAAGTTAATTTCTCTTGGGAATCCAAACCAATTTGGCTTTGGATTTCCCATATGCATCAATATAATCAACTTTCTTGAAGATCATTGATTTTGATACATTGTTGGATCTTGGACCTTGTGTGAATAAGATTGAAAAGGTGTCCAAATCCAACTAATTTTAGACCGAACAATGGGTCTTGGTCTAACAGTGTTAACTGAAGGACCATAGTTATAATGCCTAACAGTGTGAAACTTATTAAAACTGTTATTATGTCTAGCAGTGTTGAAATAATTAACACTGTTAGTATTCCTTACAGTGTTATTTACTCTACCAGTGGTAACTGACGGCTTAACAGTTCTAACAGTTTTAAATGGTTTACCACTGTTTACATTATTCACTTTTTCCACTGCTCAGTCTTATGAATGTTGGCTAAATCTGTAACTTTTGTTCCTGCAGTAGAAAACTTTGCAGCAGCCCTAGCTTGATTTGCCTTATAATACATCTTTCTGACATTAGAAATATGATTAACGTTAGATTTAAAATTTGGTTTATTAATCATATTAGCTGATGTCCATGGCTGTTTCACATTCTTTTGAATATTCATTGGATTATGAAAACAGACATGTTGAAGATGATTATTCCTGCCACATATAAGGCATAGCTGTTCTCTAACCACTGTTACATTCTTTCCCAGTTTTTGAGTTACCATTTGATTCCAATTTCTTTGATTACCTCTGGGAATGGATTTTTGAAAATTTTGTGGTTTAGAGGAGCTAGCTTTACAGTTGCAATTATCACAGTTATTCAACTCAGATTTATTACACACAAAATCAACAGATTTAACTGCATTCCTAACATTCCTTTGAAGATTCCTAGGTTTGTTAGGTGTGGCTCTCACATGTTCTAAGGCCTGCTTTTCCCTAAACAGTCTTTTACCCTCTTCTAATTTTTCATTATTTAAATCAGAAACTAAACCAGTAATTGACTTTTTCCTGTTCTCACTTTCTGTTTCAGATCTAGAAGTATTAGATTCTGATTCAGAACTTTCACTCTCCTCATTGTCGTCCTCATCAGTCCACTCTCTAATTTCAACCTTGTCCTCACAATCATCTTCTGCTAAACTTCTAACTGGATCAACCTTTTTTACCTCATCTGACATTCCTTCTTTTAACTTATTTATAGCTAAATCAGTTTTAGGAGGAAAGTAAATGTTGCCATAAGGTGGTGGGATCTTATTATATCCTATTCCAGTTTTAAGTTTATCATGGACTTGTGAATAAATCATTTTTTGTACATTCTTAGAGACACCTTCAAATTGATCAATTTTTAACCTAATGCTCTCTTTCTCACATGTAACCTCAGTCAGCACATTCACACTATCCTTTTCATTATCTCTCTCCCATCTAGCATATTCAAGATCATATTTATATTGAGTAACTACAGCTTCAAAGGTTTTAATTTGTTTCTCTAAATTTTCAATGGATGCTATATATTGTTTACTTTTAGCTTCCCATTGTTTTAGTTCATCATAAATTATCCTATTATGATCTCTATAATGCTTAACAGTCTTTTTACAAACAGATGAACATAATTTAACTTGTACCTCATAAGGAATATTCTCCTTTTGATCCACTTCAGCAATGGCCATGTGACAGTGATTTGTAATGTGCTCCTCCTGATCACTCTAATCCAGTCCAGGTCCATCCAGAGATACCATAGCATTTGAATTGCCTCCTTGGATCTGCACTGCTCTTCTTTGAGATCCATTAGAATTTCCAAATCTCTGCCCATTCTGCTCAGATCTAGGAGCTTTGCATTCCCTAGCAAAGTGTCCTAACTTATGACAGTTATAGCACTCTACTTTTGATTTATCAAACCCAATACCTTCATTCCTGATATTGGTGTATCCTTGTCTTCCAGTCCTCCGCATGAACTTCCTATATCTAAGAGTGATCATAGCCAACTGCCACTTGATATCCATCTCCTCTAGATCATCAGGATTCAACTGTTCTACATCTTCATACTTCAGAGATGCATTCTGATGAGCAAAGAATGACTCAATAGCTTGATCATTAGAACCTTCAGCTGCAGAAGCACTTCCAGATTGATTATTCTCAATCTGAGTAGTACTTATTGATGCAAAGGCAGCATTAGTTGTATAACCTCCAGCTTGCTTCCTTTTCTCAACCTCAGGTTCAAAATTTCTCAAGTTATTGTAAATATCTTCCAATTCCTTTTCATCCAAGTCCTCACTCTGTCTCAAACCAACTGTATACATTGTCCAGTCATCACCCAACGATCTTAGAAACTTTGCATTAAGATCATCTTTATCTATATTCACCTTATGATTTTCTAACTCACCAACTAGCTTAGAAAATCTATCAAAAATCTGAGTTAGAGTCTCAGTTTTAGCACCAGTGAAATTCTCATACTGTTGTTTGAGAAGAGATCTTTTCTTCATCTTTGTGTTGGCATTACCTCCGAATCTCTTCTCAATTGCTTCCATGAGTACCTTGGCATCTTCACAGTTCTCGAATCTGCTTTGGTACTCATTGGGAATGGACAACAATAGAGTACTAAGAGCTTTCCATTCCGTAGCTCTTTCTTTCCTCTCTTGATCAGTTGTTGGTGCTGCTCTAGGCTGTCTTACACCATCAGCATCCACTGTATACCTTGGACCATTTACGACTACATCCCACATCATGTAATCTGTAAGCAACATGTATTGCTTGATTCTGTTCTTCCATAGATCGAACTCATCAGGTTTGAGCATGGGAATCTTAGTAACCTGGATCGTATCACTAGATTCTGAAGACATCTTGAATAACTTTGAATATTCTCTAAAACTTGATCTTCAATTTAACAGTATTCCCAGATCTTCTTGATTTCAAAACTTTTTCCTAAAGCTCTGATACCACTTATTAATCCCTTATAGTTTTTCAATAAAAGCTTTGAGAATATTATTAAGAATCACGGAATAATACTTAATAACAACCAAGAACAATAATACTTGCAGAATACGAATTACTTGAAGAACACGAATAACCACCAAAAGCTTCAATATTATTAATCAGATAATAATACGAATACACGGCTTGTATTAGGGTTTACAACCTTGAAGCTAATAAATTTCATACGTACGTATTCTAGGTATTAGGAACTCTATTTATAATACATAAAGTCCTATTTACAATCTCCTATAATTATGGAAACATGATAACTTCCATAACAACTCAAACTTATCCAACCAACCTGTTAGAAACATGAACAGTGTTAACTACCTCATACACTAACAGTTGTAACTACTCACAACTAGCAGTGGTAACCTCTTGTGTTCTTTAGATCTTCACTAACAGTTGTAATTCTTTCAAGAACAGTGATAATGTTAACACTAACAGTGTTAATGCCTTGTAAACTTCATACCAGCAATTATAAGTAATCTTCAAATACTCAAATCCCAACAGTTACATGCTGACTCTGATGGTAAATCTGTAAACATTACTGCTTACAGAGGAATGATCGGGTCACTGCTGTACTTAACTGCAAGTAGACCAGACATTATGGATGCTACATGTCTTTGTGCTAGGTATCAAGCTGATCCAAAGGAATCACATTTGCTCGCTGTCTAAAGAATATTCAGATATCTGAAGGGTACATCAAATCTTGGTCTCTAGTACCCATCTGGTTCAGATTTCTCGCTGAAAGGATATTCTGATTCTGATCATGTTGGATGCAAGCTGGATAGAAAGTGTACTTCTGGTAGCTGTCAATTTCTTGGAGAAAAGCTTGTAAGCTGGTCTAGCAAGAAACAAAATTCAGTTTCAACCTCAACCGCTGAATCTGAATATGTCGCTGCAAGTGCTTGTACAGCTCAAATTCTCTGGATGAGAAATCAACTTGCTGACTATGGATTTGACTTCAAAGAAATACCAATCTATTGTGATAGTCAAAGTGCCATAGCTATCGCCAATAATCTAGTGATGCACTCAAGAACAAAGAACATTGATGTACGATATCATTTCATCAGAGACCATGTGATGAAAGGTGATATTGAACTTCATTTCATTCCAACTGATTACCAACTCGCTGATTTGTTTACAAAACCTTTGGACGAAAAAAGATTAAATTTTCTTATTAGCGAGCTTGGTATGTTAAACTTCAAAGAATAAATACACTCCTTGAGTTTATTTATTTATTCTTGTTTAAATTTATAAATGCTTTCAATAAAATAACTCTATGAAGTATAATTTTAGTAGAGCATAGTCACTGATCAACTAACTTCAACTAATCTAATCAGCAAGTGTAATAATCAGTTAGTTATGTTCATCTAATCTTATAACTTGTATAGTTGCATGAATTTCTACTTATGTGTCAATATTAAGTTTATATCATTGCTCTATATTATTTCTAGCTGATCTAGTTAATATTCTAAGTTATAACTTGATCAGTGAATTTTAATATAGAAATATGTTATACACTTAATATAATACATAATATATATTCATTTTCTTAAATAAAATAATATAAGTACCTACAGATAATGAATTTAATGGATATCAAAACTGTTGATTCATCTCAATGGTTCAGTCAGTATTCCAAGTTGTGATTGAATCAGCGAAAGAAGACATCAGCTAGATAAACAATTATGTTTATTCCCTTACGGTATTTATATTTCTTTTTGGTGGTAAATCAAGAAATTGAGTATATATCTTCAGTGACTCTTTCTCTCACTGAAGATATCATTTAATGGTGAGATCAAATCCACAAATATCATTTAGAATAAACATTTTACAGTGCAACGCAAAAGTCACACTGTTTGACACTCTCTCTCTTACGTCAGCGCACTTTTCCGGCGCACCACTCCCATCACCATTAATGCCACCACGTTCCACCATCATCACCCCTATATCACTACCACCACCATCATCCACGGTGTTACATTTTCTACCACATGATTATCAAGAAGCTTATACTATAAAACAACAACTTATATCTCATTTATCTTTTTATGCTTCCTTGATTTTCATAAAAACACTCTCGCTTTTAAAAACCTTAAATTCTGCAAATCAATATCCTTCTCAATGGCAAGATCAAAATTCTTTAATAATGCATACACCTCCGCTACAGAGATTAAATCTCTTCGAGCCTCTGCAATGAGTGAAGATCTTGTTGTTACAGTTCCCAAATCGAATTATTTGGGAAATGTAACCTGTGCAGAAGAAGAGTATGCGGAGATAATCAATTTTTTGAATACACACTTTATTCTCCCTTTTCTCACATTATCTCCTGGAGAAATGAACCCAGAATGGCTCCGTGAGTTCTGGTTTACATGTACTCACTCAGTTGTCTCTGGTACTTCACAACTCCAGGGTTTTATATATAATGGTAGTCAATAGATAATAATCACTACCAACACCATTCGTGTTGTTTTACAATTAGCAGTACATGATGTTTATGTAATGTTGCCTGATGGAGATGAAGCCAAGGGAGGCATAGTCAATCTCACTGGGATTGACTGCAAATACTCCGTTGATGGCAGTGGTAATCGTAAATACTCTACTGTACACAAATCTAAAATGGATAGTGTGTGAAATGCCCTATTTTCAAATTTTATTCAATCTTTGGGCACAAAAACAGAGAGCTATGATCAATTCAGCTCCCTAGAGGCACAAATCAGCTGGTCACTAGTCAACTCACTAAAAGTTGACTATGCAAGTGTGATCTTCAATGAGCTGGTTAACAGGGTCGCTGAGCCTACAAGGGCCAAATACATTCCCTATCCTAGGTTTCTGTCATCGATCTTTAAAGATCAGTTCGAAGCCTATGATAGAGTTTCTTTCTATGGTTTTGAGTCAACCCTGGTAGGAACTTAAATATTTTCGAAACCAGCGACTGTGACTCTCCCAGATTTCATTTAAACCAAGGGAGTACTTGCACCCCAGCCATTACAAACTGTACACCCGTCTGCTCTGCCTCCAAATTGACCACGTCACTGCTTACACCCCTAGTGACTACTGCTGGTCAACCACCACAACCAAAACCACCCACTGCTACCAAGAAAAAAAATCAAAATTAAGGTCCATGACATTAAAGGCTCAGGGACATAGACAACCAAAGACATCTACGGATGCCAAGGATGAAGCAGAGATTGAACGTTCAGTCCCTGCGGGCACCCTTGTTGAACCCTCACCTTCAATTGCTTCACTGGACTCCCGATAGTCCAGTGACTCTAAAAAGGGAAATCTACAGACAGCTATAATGGCTCAACCCATTGTTAGCAGTGATTCGGGTGCATCCCACACCTCAATATCGAGTCTACCCATCAGCCACTTGTCATCCTCACAAAAGGATGACAATTCATCAAAAGGGCTAGTGGTATGAGTGGGTGATAACACACCCATCGCTGATGCCACACCACTGGCTACAGACCCGGGCCATCTCTCCTCTTACACTGCACCAGTTGTCAATGTCTCTTCACAGTCACATGAAGAGATAAAGGCTGACATTTATGTTTCCAATGATCCACCAGCTCAAACACAAGCTGGTGATGACGAGGAAGCCCAACCCATGGACATCTCCACATCTGACGCTGAACAATCATCACCACCACCATACAAATCCTATGCCACTCTCATCACCGAAGAAAAACTGCCACCACTCCCCACTACTCCACCAGCTACTGTTGTCACCTCACCCATACAAGAACTAAATACCATCTCACTCTCCAGTGACAACGTCTCACAACTAGCTGGTGATGAACCACCCAATACCACTGCTCAATCACAACCACAACCAACTCCACCAACATCTCCCATTACTCACCACAAACCACCATCACCACTACCATCATCATCTATATCAACTGATCAGCTGTTGCTCGAGTATATTGCTATAAGGAATTATTAATTTGATGAGACAAAATAAAAGATGAAAGTTGAGGGACTAAAGATGAATTGTTTTATTTTATTTAGTTTCCTAGTGTGACAACCGGCAAAAATAATTTATGACTCAACTCCGTTCAGGTAATAAACTTGGAGAATTTTTTTTTAGTTAAACTATAATTTTTAGTGAATTAATGCCTATAATTAAATAACATTGAATTTAGGCGCCTTATCGTTACAACCTGACACTAAACAAGCGTTTATCCGTGGATGCATATAATGTGACAAAGTGCTTACGTCTATGATTATTAATTTATTTAGTAGACACTAATCTAAGATATATATATATATATATATATATATATATATGTGTGTGTGTGTGTGTGGTTCAAGAGGTAAATTTTGGTGACACTTATTTGCATGAAAGTAACAAATCACCACCTTTGCATGAAATACAACATAATAATTAAATAAATACTTATAATTGAATTATTTAAAAACTTAATTAAATTATAAATAAAAATCTGATTTTTAATTATAAATTAATTAAATAAAACTAATTTAATTAATTAAAACAATTAATCACCAACTAATCACCTCCATTCTCCACTAATCACAAACCAAAACCATTCCCCTCCCCCCCCCCCCCATGGTCGGCCACCCCTTCCCCTCCCCCCCCCCCCTCACTTCTTCTATTTAAAGAGCTTACATCCACCCTTTTCTCACTTTTCACACACACACCCATTTCTCTCTTCCTCACACCCTCTTCCTTCCCATTTTCTCTCCAAAAATCTGCCATAAGCAACCACACTAAACCACCACAAATCACCACTCAAACAACCCTTTAATCCACCCAAAACAACCTACTTTCATCACCCTTTGTGTTGGTAAGATGATACACGAATCTTTCTACTCTATGTCTTCACTTTTCACACTAATCATCACCCATGGATGTTTAATATAAAACTTATAAAAATATATCTATATCTATGTATATACATCTTGTATCTTACTATATACATATGTAAGATTTTATGTAAGGCTATGCCTACAAATCTACATATGTATATATGCACTTTATATTTCATTTTTGTTATGATCTTATGTATGGCCATGCCTACAACCATATATGTATATGAGAGTGCCCCTTGACGTTGGATCTAGATGACTATCGACTACAATCGAAAGGCGGAATCAATCAATTGCGAGTATGGCTAACAAACACAAACCGAACAAATGTATTTCAACAATGAGAACGTGTATATCAGCTTGTATAACTATTTGGGAACGATTACAAGGTAGCTTAGTCGACAAATGGTGCTAGGGTTTCGTCAACCCTAGCCGGAAACCCATAGGTTTGTATTTATAATAAAAGTCAGCCGACATGCGTCACTTGGGAAGTGTCGCATGTGACCGCCTTCATGTGTCACTTACCTAAGTGACGCTATGCGTCACTAAAGCAAGTGACGCCTAACCTAAAACTTAAGTGTCGCATATAACAAAAACTATATTTTCACTATACGACTAACGACACTTAATACAACTTGATAGACCAACTGACAGACAATATAATATGAATCAACAAACTCCCCCGTGTCTTCAGCTTGGTCTTCAAATCTTCAAAATCTTCAGAATCTTCAAATTTAGCATTTAGCACCAACCTTCTGGGAATGTACCTCCAGCGTGTATTCCCACCTTTAAACATATCTCGACCACCCTTGTGAATTTTGAAGCCTCTTCTAAATCAGCTTGATTGTACTGAAGTTTATTTTTGTAGAGAGCTTTCAAATCTTTCTTCGTCAAGTTGATTAGGCTGATCGGATCAAAAACGCGAATTGACTTTCCCACATATTCCTTAATCGGCCATTCTCCCCAAACATCCTGTGCTTGTGCCACAGCTGTCTTTGTAGAATATTCGATTACAGCTTCTTGAGTTACAGAGTCAAACCACCAATACTTAAGATCACGTAAGAAATCCAGTGGCAGCTCTTGTAAGGGAACACTCTTAAGACTAGAAGCTGGTGGATAATGATATTTCACAATCGGTTGTTGAGTTCTCAAATCAATCTTCTTCTTGTATGAGTATCGAACTCCCAGCTCTGGCCTAATCCACAAATATTTCTTGCTATGAATCTCTTTTCTCAAAATTCTCTGAAAAAGAACTCCTCGAGTATCTTCAGAGTGATTAACAATGTTTAGCTGAGCAAGACGATTCAATTCAACCTTCGGCAAAGTGCTAATATGATTAAATCTCGGTTTGAAGTATTGCACGCCGTCGCTTCTCTTTATCAGAATCAAAAAATTATCAACATCGAACTTCCAGCTTCTGATCAACCCAGTCAATTCACCTCTAACCAGATAAGTTTTACACGTTTTCAATTCAGGTGCAATTGACTTATAAACCACTTGCGGTTTTGAAATTCCAGAAGATGTAGATGCGGGAACTGATTCTGCAGTAGATTGTCCCATTGAAGGTTCTGCCTCATCCTCGGAAGAATCTGTTTCGATAACCGGAGCATCAAAATCGAATGCTTGAGCAGGTTGCCTTAACGCTGGCTCCGGTTCACGTTCAGGTGCCGGTTCTTGATTAGGATTATCCATGTATTCCTCATCCGACCCTGGAACTTCAGCATCCATCTCAATATCATCGGGATCAAAAGATCTATCAATTTCATCAAATCTATTAACCAAACTCTGCAGATATGTCAGATTGACATTTGAGTAGTCAGCTGCAATCGGAGTCGGTTGTCCCGGAACATCAACAAAATAATCTAAAGCGATGTTTTCATTGATATCAGAAGATTGTACATTTTCTGGTTCAGGAGGAGGAGTTACATTTGTTTCTAACTCTCTAGGAGTATCCTACCCCAAAACTATTGTAACAGACTCCAACTCTAAGACCCTAGATGACAGATTCGTCACCTGAAGCTGGAGATTGTCAACCTCAGCAGCCTTGAGCTCCAAATCTTTAATCTGAGAAGCCTGAGCAGCAATCAGAGCCTGTTGGTCAGCAAACCTTTGCTGCAAAAGATCCATCTGAGCCAGAATCATTTGTAATGACGGCATATCAGATGGTGGTGGTGGTTGTTGTCGTTTAGAGGTCGGTTCCTCTATAACCACTGTCGTCCGCTGGCGTCGACGGAGAGGTAAATCGGCATAAGAGGGTGAAGACCCAGCAGGATGTTTGCCCGGATTCCTCGGGACATGGACCCTGCCAGCAGAGATCCGTCTCAGTATACGCTTAAAGCGTCGAGGATCGACAAGCTGAATACCATCAAAAGCAGATTGTGGGGGCACGTCACCCTCATAATCGGGTGGTGTGGGCCCACCATCATTAGAATCAGCCTCGACTCGGTCAACACGATCAATATCGTCTAAATCTTGAGCTATAGCAGCATCAACCAAGTCGTCCTCGTTGACCGGAGGAACGACATCATCCTCAAAACCATGATCGCGCGGCGCAACATAGTTTTCGTTCACTATGTGCCCGAAGAGTTCGCGATCCGCCAAAACTGGCTCGCCCTTTGGTGCGAGCTTGCAGTCGTTGAAGACTCGCAGTAGCATAGGCATCGGTACCAGAAGAGACCTCTGATCCGGTGCAATCTCAAGGTTCAGATCATTCAGTAACAGCTGCACAAACCTTGGATACTGCAGCCATTTATCCTTACCAGCTCGGATATTCTCCACCATGTTGCCGAAAATATAACCGCTGAAATTGTACGGTTTGTTGTAAATCAGGGCCAACATAAGAGAAAGTGTGAGGTGGCTAGCAGCATCGTATCCCCCTTTCCTTGGAGATAAGCAGACGATAATAATATGGCACAGGTACCTCCATACTCTGCAGAGATATTGCTTCCTGAAGTCAGAAAGCTGATTTGCCGGATAACCCATCCTCTGAAGTCCCCCATAGATAAACGTGGTAGGGAACATGGTGGGCATCGTAGAGTTGTCAGCAAACTGGAGAACCCGTCTAATCGAATTCTCGGTGATCTCGATCTCCTCACCAAACAAAGTTGATACAATCCTGGGAACATCACCCTGAACCCGTATCACTGCATGATCATAGAACTCCTCGATTTGGTTCATGTAAACCGGAGTCGATGCAGTAATCGCATGATGAATCCTTGATCTGCGTAGAAACTCGATCATTGGCCTAAAAGGCGCCGAATTTGCATGCGTAGACTCAATAAATGCCGTAATGTTGTGTCGGGTGTTGGTACGGCGGTAATAGTTCTGTAGCTCAGCCATCTGTAAGCTAAAATACAAAGAAAAATAACTGAAATCGTTATAGAGTTAGCCCAAACACATATAGGTTAAAAAACGAATTTTGACTTTAGGCGTCACTTATGGTAAGTGACGCATGGCCACTACCGTCACTAAGGAAGTGTCGTAGTATACAGTGTTCAAAATTAAAATTAAAGTATAGCGTCACTTATGGTAAGTGACGCTACCAAGCGTCACTGATGTAAGTGACGTTTGTATGTAGTGATTAAAAGTATACGACACTTAAGAAGTGACGGGTGAAGAACATGCGACAGTTAACATAGTGACGGTATCCTAAGGGAGTCACTTAAGAAGTGACGGTATAAGTGACGTGTAGACATTGGCGTCACTTAGACAGTCACTTGGGAAAGTGACGCATTAAGAGGCGTCACTAGTATGAGTGACGGGTCTTAACAATTAAAGCAAGTATATGCGTCACTACACGAGTCATTTAAGAAGTGACGCAAAAATAAGCGTCACTTAAGGTAAGTGACGCACGAAGTGACGCAACGATGAAGATCATCGTGTCACTGTTCATACCCAGATTTCAAATTTGGGGTTTTCAAAAAGCGAAGTTACCAGGGTGTGCGCATGGTAAAAACGAGTATTACACACCCTTTATTACACGAAAACATTAACAATACAAGCATTTAATCGAACGAATTCAAACTTAAACCCAAACCGTAACCCTAATTTAAATATACAACATGAATATCAAAGAAAAAAGGTTAAGGTTAGTACCAAATAGATCGTAGGAATGAGGGGAACAAAGATATAACACAGGAATGCACGGAGAAGCCTTAGAAATCACGAATCGATCGAAAGAAAAACGCACAGCCGAAGTGACGCAGAGACAGTATGAGTGTCGGTGTGTCAGTGCAAGTGACGGTATAAGTATTTGAAAAGTGGTGAGGTTGAGTGTCGTGGTAGGAGTATTTATACACCGACCCTAGTATGCGTCACTCAACCCGGCACTTAAGGCGTAGCTTACCCCGACACTTGCTGCGTCACTAGAGTAAGTGACGCAATATCGTATGCGTCACTGGCAGCGTCACTTATGAAAGTGACGCGCAGTTCACTTTTTGTGAAAAAGTTGCGATTTTATCGTTTTTCGCGTTGTGATTTCAGTACTCAAATTTGAAAAAGTAACTGTAAGTTGGATAGTAACTAAAAATAAACTAACTTAGATAAAATAAAACACATACAAGAATGTAAATTGACAACTAAAAAATTAACACAATCTTTTTGGTGACGGAGTTGATATAGTCTGGTTAGGGATCATATCGGAATAACATGCATTTATTATGAACATTAAGTGTTATTTCGATCATCAGTATATTTGTCCTCTTTAAATTTACTTGACCTACTAAAAACACTATTTATAAAAATTATTTCAAAACGATTATTAGTATATTTGTCCATTTAAACATGTTACACTCACATCTAGGAGGTATTATATTATTGTTGGTATGTCTATTTCGCTGTGGTTCCCATCATAGATATACATCTTAACTTAAGACATAGACCATGTTTTCATTTACAGATAGAATATAAGAAAATCAATTTTAAGAATCAAGTCAGCGGTGACAGGTCTGTACTTACGTACAACAGAGTGACATAACTTGATTCAGGTTTAAGCAAAACCAAACTTGGTCAAACCATTTTGGCGACCTTGTAAGGTATCTTAATTTTTAAAGACTTTGCAAGTACTTTGACTTGTGTTTGCTTAATTTTAAAGTATATATTAACAGAAGCCAGGTCTATACTTACGTATAACAGAGGAAACTGTCAACATATACCCCCAAATGATATCAAATACCATCTTTCATGAAAGCATGTCTAGTATAAGTAAGAAAGTAAGACTTTTGTCATACATCTAAGGATGGTGTACCACTTGAAATAGACAATTAAAGATTAAGCTTCTTAAGACTTCTCAAAAAGTTTTGCATAACATGCCTACTAATACATCGTATGATGAAGACAATGTTTATAAAAACTGTTTTCAATACGTCAAATAAATCTACTGACGCATCCAAGATAAACCTTAAATTTCCATTTTTATGCATGTCACCCGATGTACTATCATATCCTAAGTTGTTTACAGACACAACTTCAACGTCAATTTTTAAAATGTAGCAACCATGCATATCTTTAATACTAGAAAGTAGAAAGAGTAGCAGTTGCGTTAGTCCCTCATGAAAAAGTACCATTTTTTTTTTTTAATTAACGTTCCAAGTTACAAATTACTTTTTAGCAATAAAGAATCTTAAACCAATCATGTTGATTAGTTCGTCAAATCGAGTACGGGTAAAGGCTTTAGTGAAAAGGTCGGCATTCTGCTTTAAGGTGTCTATTTGGACTAGGTCTATCAGGTGTTTTTCATAGCAATCCCGTATAAAGTGGAACCTAAGTTCAATGTGTTTAGTCTTAGAGTGTTGTACGGGATTGCGTGTGATAGATATAGCAGCAGTATTATCTATATGAATAGGAGTCATATAAAGAAGTAACCCGTAATCACGCAGTTGATGCTGTATCCATAGAACCTGAGAGCAGCAACTCGCAGCAGCGACGTACTCAGCTTCTGCAGTTGAAAGAGAAACTGTAGTTTGTTTCTTGCACTGCCACGATACTAGTCGAGTTCCTAGGAATTGACATCCACCAGTGGTTGACTTCTTGTCTATGCTGCAGCCGCCATGATCTGAATCCGAATAGGCAGAAAGAGCGAAGGATTTCTCATTTGAATACCATAGACCAAGATTGGGTCTATGTTTGAGATAACCAAAGATTCGCTTTACTGCCCTCATATGAGACACCTTTGGTTTGGCTTGAAAGCGAGAGCATACGGATACCGCAAACACAATACCCGGTCGAGAGGCAATTAAGTACATCAAAGAACCTCTCATTGATCGATAGTCCTTTTCTTTGCAGTCTTCTTCATCGTCAGCAAGTCTGAGATTGTGATTAAGCTCGATGGGAGTCCCATAGGTTTTACAATTGAGCAGATCATATCGAGTCAACATGTCTTTGACATACTTTGACTAATGAATATAAATACCTTTTAGAGACTGCTCAACTTGTACACCTAAAAAGAATTTGAGCTCCCCCATCGCACTCATCTCAAACTCAGATTTCATAATCTCCTCAAAGTGCTTGCACATCGCTTCATTTGTAGAGCCAAAAATAATGTCGTCCACATACACCTGCACAAGTAGCATATCCTCTCGATCGCCAGTCCGTTCTTTGCGGATGAACAAAGTACTGTCGATATTCCCACGAACAAATCCATGCTTAACTAAATGGGTAGTAAGCCTCTCATACCATAGTCGCGGGGTTGATGAAGACCATATAACGCCTTGTTTAATTTGCAGACGTATTCTGGATGCTCAGGGTCTTCAAAGCCAGGAGGCTGTTTCACATAGACATCAGTGTCCACTTGTCCATATAAAAATGCGCTCTTAACATCGAGTTGGTGAACGTGAAACTCTTTGTAAGACGCAAAAGCAAGGAAGATCCGAATGGATTCAAGTCTTGCCACAGGAGTGAAGACTTTATCATAATCTAAGCCCTCGATCTGACTGAATCCTTGAATGACCAATCGGGCTTTATTCCGAATTACAATACCCCTATCATCCTTCTTATTGTGAAACACCCATCGAGTGCCAGTTAGGTGAGCACCTTTGGGTAATGGAACTATATCCCATACATGCAACTTGTTTAATTGCTGCAACTCTTCTTGCATAGCCTCGACCCAAGATGGATCTTTTAAGGCATCATCAACCTTCTTCGGTTCAATTTGGATAAGTGACAGGAATTTATCCGGGCAACCAAATTCAACATTTCTTGATTCGGATTTTGCTGTACTTGGTGCCTTGTTTGAACAGCAGCATTAGGATCACCGATAATATTATCGATGGGGTGATCCCTGTGTACACGTGTGACTGGGATTCGATCAAGTGCAAGTACTAACTCCAAATTATTCAAGTCCCCTTCAGTGAAGGGAACAGTGTTAGTTGCAGGAGCAGTAGGACTTTCAGGTTGCACAGGAGGTTCTGTATCATCTTCATTAGAGAAAAGGTGAGAATGGACCATTTCTTCTTCTTCGTCTTCCTCTAATGGTGGCATGTTGGGATCATCTGGATGTTCTGTTGCATTAGTCGTTCCTGAAGTCGAAGGAACATCCGAAGGTGGAACTGTAGGCAATGGTGTGGATGTAGTAGATAGTGGTGTGGGTGTAGTAGTAGGTGTTGGAGGTGGTGATGCCGGTTTTAAAGTAGAAGTGTCTTGACACAAACTTATACCATGAAGCAGAGTAACTATCTCATCTTCAGCATCATGTCCTTCGGGTATGTCGAACGAATTGAACACGTCCTTGTAATTAAATAACCATTCAGGACCTGTTCCTTGAGGAGGATCTGTGTATCGCAAGCATTTCACCTCAAAATGCTCTTCCACCTGGTGAGTTGATTTGATGTAGACTCGTTTATTCGGAGAGTTGACTGAATATCCAAGGAAGATCCCTTCAACTGCTTTAGCTCCAAACTTCGAGACCTTGTCTTTGGAGACCATAATCAAACACGGACACCCGAAAGGTTCCAAAAACTGCAAAGTGGGCTTACGGTTGTTGAAAAGTTCATAGCATGTCTTATTCTTCTTCTTAACCGTGAGCACGCGATTCAAAACATAGCAAGCAGTACTAACTGCTTCTGCCCAAAAGATTATAGGAAGCTTAGAATCGGCCAGCATAGTCCGAGCTGTCTCGATAATAGTCCTATTTTTACGCTCAGCAACTCCGTTCTGTTGAGGAGTTCGAGGGGCACTGAACTGATGGTCAATGCCTTTCGTGGCACAATATAATTCAAGAGTAGAGTTCTTGAGTTCAGTCCCGTTGTCACTTCGCAGTCTTTTCACCTTTAAGTTGCATAAGTTTGCCAACTTATCTAACAGATACACCAGAATGTCTGGTGTTTCACTCTTCGCACCCAGAAAATACACCCATGAAAATCTCGAGTAGTCATCGGTGACAACTAAGCAATAAGATTTTCCACCGATGCTCTTGGTAGAAATAGGACCAAATAGGTCCATATGCAATATGTAACACCCCCAAATTTACTGTTTAGCGGAAGCATACATTGGGTGTTACTAATCAAATATCACAAGCACAAAGATATAATGAACGACCACTACATGCGTCGTTTTACTTTGATATTGATAAAACAAAAGTTTACATCAAAATATTGTTTACATTAGCCCGGTTTGAAATTGAGAGATTTAAGTACATAATTAACTTATACAAAATATAATAATGCAGCTAAATCTCTGATTGGTTGCATGCTGACTCGAGCTAATAGTTCTTGATTGAGCTGTCTAACCTACTGCTGGCCACCTGTGATACATGCTAAAATGGGTCAGCGAAACGCTGGTGAGCTCACAGGTTTGTATGTCAACGCATATTTGTATGAACCGCAAGATTTTATAATATAATTGAATTTAAAATGCAATTAAGCAAAATAAAAGTTATACAGCCATGAGCACATAGTCTGAGCTTAGCTTGAGTGTCAGGTCCAATTAAGGAAACCCAACTTGAATGCCTCCTACGAGTGCCTAATCCACACTCGTCTTCCCAAATGCTAATACGTCCGTTTGACCAGTTAGTGCGTGCTAACCCGGACGAGGATTGTCAATCCTATATGATATCATATACTAACATTCACGCTACTACGTATTACCAGACTATGCTATGGAGGGCTTTAAATTGATTAGTTGAAGTAACTCATGTAGTATTTGATTTTGATTTGTACTTGCGTTCAACTTGTAAAACAAAACGAGCAATAATATCACACCCCTGATTGAAAAACAGTAAAATAGGGGCCATGAGACTCACCTGAGCCTTGAGCGATTAAATTAATAACTTGAATTGATTAGCGGTGGATTGATGTCCGAAGACTTGTAGCCTGGGAGTGTCCAAGACACACAATGGTTATAACATGAGTAGGCATTTCGAAAGACTGCCCTTGCAATTGTTCGTCCAACTTAGAATGTCCAAATTACCGCGATTTGGTTGTTTGTTTAAGTCTTTGAAAATGTGTACGGCCCGTTGGTGCTTGTTTGTAACAATAATCCCACATTATTATTTTGATGGTTTTGAAGTGTTATACCAAAAACTAAGTTCCATTGTGTTTTAGAAGTTGTGTCGCATTCGTGTTTGATATTATACAAGTTTAACACTTTGTGTGAAAGTTTATATGTAACACCGTTACTTGTGAACCTAGGGTAAGGGCGAAGCCCGTTAATGACGGGGGTCCGGGGGCAGCGCCCCTGGTAGCGGGGTCCAAGGGGCGGCAGCCCCTGGCGGGGTCCAAGGGGCAGAGCCCCTGGCTGGGGTCGAGCTGGACTTGAATTTTTATTTCTACTAAATTGCTTTGGTGAAAAACGCACCTGGACTTGAATTTGGGTGAAATCGGGTGATAAAATTTTAGGTCTCGACACTTAGTAAAATCTGTGTTTTCTTGGTTCTGTTTCATGCGACACAAGGTCAGGTATGCGACACAAGAGCTTTGCGACACAAGGGTTGTGTCGCATAAGCTTTCAGTGCTAAATTAATAGCGACATAAGGGTTGTGTCGTATAGGGTATACGACACAAAGTGCGACATAATCGTTGTGTCGCAAAATCTACGACACAAGGGTTGATGCGACATAAAATGCGACGTCAATGGGTTTATGCGACACAACCTTGCGACACAAGGTTTGTGTCACAAAGATGAACACCAGCCCAGAAACAGCGCCTGTCGCGCTTTTCCGACCCAAATCACAAATCTAACTCACTTTTAGGCTGAAAAATCGTGTTTTCTTCATACATTTGGACAATACTAAGTTGTGTAAACATTATAACACCGAAATAATACAACAAAATGAGTAGATCTAATTATTTAGAGAATTTCTTACAATTTCAAATCGAAGCTAGAGGAGGCCGAAAATGATGATGATGCTTTTGTAAATCTGGTTCCTTGCTTGATGGTGATTCCGAAAATACAACTTTTGTTGGTTGGTTTACAAATCCGAAAATTGATGAAATCTTGGGAGAGAATTTAGGAAGTGTGTGTGTTTTGTTGAAATGGAAATGGAAGAAAGAGGGAAAGAGAGGTGGGGTGTAGGTGAAAGCCTCACCTTTTTCAGTCCCCGCAATCGCGCTCCGTGCGGTGTTCGTTCTCCCGTTCGTTTAAATATACGTTTTAAAATACGAATAACTACCCAATATTTTTGAAGAAGTATTTTACCAAATACTTAATGGTTGCGTTATAAAGTATAAATTTAACTTGTTTCGATTTGTTTGCGCGTTTAATAATCTAATCGTGTAGTCCTTGTTTGTACGATACGAATTTGAATTGAAATATTATCTAAATAATATTTTGGATATAATTGCGTTATTAAATAATATTCTATTATTTAATAAGATTTTCACCAACGTCCGTATTAATTGAATCGAATTGCATTCGATTTGAAACTCGTACGATTTAATCAAATCGCATACTTGTATATATATACTCATCAATATATATGTTGATTCATTAATTAGCCTAACACAGAACTAATTACATGTATTAAAACTTGATTAGGCACTAACTACTAGTCCTAATTTGACGGGTGTCACACAATAGCTCCAATGGTGCCGCAATTGAATTCACTAATTTTGACTTGTGGGGTTTCTTATGAAGTTTCCCTTTATGGCAGGCGACGCAGTCATCTTTTAGCGCGAATGACTGTTTAGGGACTCCATTTACCAAGTCATTGTTTATCAAGAAGTTCATCTTACGAAAATGGATATGTCCCATTCGTCGATGCCACAATAGTGATTCCTTTTCTGAAGCCTTCGAAAGGAGACATGTATACTCATCTTTAGTCTCCACGGTTCGCATATTCATAACGTAGGTGTCGTTTCTTCGTGGCGCCCTTAAAAGCACCCATTCCTCGGGAATAACGAAACCCGGCTTCAAGATCACACATTCCGTCTTTGTGAACGCTGTTGTATAATCCTTATCACATACTTGCGAAACGCTCAGCAAGTTGTGGGTCAGTTGAGCCACAAGTTCACATTCTCGAAGCTAACTTTCCCATTAGTTAGCGTTCCTCTACCCGAAATGGTTCCCCCTGTATCTCCAGCAAATGCAACGTGTCCTCCAGAATGTGGTTTAACATCCATCAAAAGGGACACATCACCTGTCATGTGTCGCGAACAGCCACTGTCCACAAACCATTCACTGTCTTTAACGCGTTCTGACTGCTGCAACACATAAAATAGGAGATTAGTGAGAAACGGTGACCCAAGCCTTTACAGACTTAGGTCGACCATAGTCATCAACAATAAGCACATCAGATAAAACTTTATTTTTAAACAAATCAGATTTTTATCTGATGTGTTATTATTGATGACACTAGAGTCCGCAATAGACTCTTTTCTTTTCAAAACCTTGGATGGTTCGGAATTTGGCTTTGGAGTAATGTTAGGTTCTAGTTTTGGCAAAGGTTTTTGCCCAACATTACTCGTTTTTACAGCAGGTTTGGGAGAGACAGAGTAACGCCTAGGAGGAAATCTTGAAAAAGAATTTCGGAAAACAGATGTCCTAGGCATTTCTCTCCCGTAGTTCTGATGAGACAATTTGGGACATTCACGAATTAGATGTCCTTGTCTCTTGCAGTAAAAACATGCTCTAGTCTCAACAGCTGGTTAAGGCTGAGGATTTATCACCGGAGTTGAAGAAACGTTTCTAGAACATGCACATTTCGTGCACGTCTTAGGAGTTTCCGGTTTAGGTTGAGAGGTTGAAGTAGAAGGTTTATGTTGCAAAATCTTTACATGTGATTGTAAAGTTTGAGATTTTGATTTTAAAACCTTATTCTTTTCTTTGTTAGGTTGAACCTTAATTGTAGGTTCCACCTTTAACACTTTTTCAGCTTTTACTTCAACATTCTTTTTAAACTCAGGATACTCCTCATCGGTAATATCCTCAATCTCAACAATCTCCTCATTACTAACTGGAGATTCACATTCCGATTTAACAAACTGAGGTGAAGGATACTCTGTCCGTTTAGTTTTCTCCTTCACCTATTTGTTAACTTTATTACCCTTAGATTTGACCCCGTATAACAATGCATAGTCAACTGAAATCTCTTCGGTGCCTTCCTTAACAGGCATAGGACAGTATTCAGTAGGAGGCGAAACTACATTATAACCTAGTCCCGTCCTTGTTTTGTGATCTGTCCTTTGCTTGTTAAGAATTTCATTAAAGGCAACAGTAGACGAGGAAGAACCTAGAATCTTACTCTTATATTTGTCGTATTCATCTTTGAGATCAGAATGTTCCTTTCTCAAACGGTCTATTTCAACAAGATAACTATCAATAGCATCCTGTTGACTAAAAACTTTAGACTTATACCTAAGCGTGTCCTGTTGATAAGCCTCTATTTTCTTATCGTACAATTGTTCATTTGCTTTTAGGTATTTATTTGATTCACTAAGTTTTTCGACCTTTTTTCTTAAGTCTACGTTGTCTACTTGAAAGCACCTTAAGGATTCAGTTAACTTAATGCATGAGATATAGTTCAAAGGTTCTTCAGGTTCATTGCGTACCTCATTTGAAATGTGAGCCATGAGACACTGCTGATAATTCTCAGCATACATACTCCAATCTGTGCTGGTTGGCTCAAAAACAACAAGTGCATCAGCTGTTGCTTGCTTCACTTGATCCTTCTCAGTAGTTCTGGGAGCATCAGGCTTTGTGAAACCTGACGGAGGAACCTTTGGCTTCTCACACTCTCTTGCAAAGTGTCCCAGATTTTGACAATTGTAACAGCGCACTTTGCTTTTATCAAAACCGAAGCTGGTTTTGCCATCTCCCTCCAAACTCTTGCGACCAGTTCGTTGCAAGAATTTCTGAACACGCCTGGATATCATAGCAATGTTCCAGTTCAAATCCATCTGCTCAAGATCATCATCGTCAAGTTGAGCATAATCCTCTTTGGCCAGTTCCAAAGTAGCATTTGGTTGTGAAACCAAATCCTTATAAGAGCTTAGAAAGGCTGTATAGATAGCAGCCTGCTCTTGAATAGCAGGAGAGCAGAAACCTGCTGTTGTGACCCCTGTGAGGGTCCAGAAGCATATACTGGATGAGGAGCACCAGTAGAATACAATGGAGCTTGAAGTGGAGAGCTCGTAGAAGAGACAAAAGCAATTCCTCCATAAGTCTTGCCGGTGCTGACTTTTCCTCCATATAAGGACGGGTCTTGAACAAAACCGTCCGACTTGCATTCTCTCTTCTTCATCTCCATCGCATGAGCTTGAAGAATACCAATTAGCTCATCCAGTTTCATGGTAGCTAATTCTTGACTTTCCTTAAGAAGCTGTACTTTAACATCCCAAGAACTAGGCAAGACATCCAGCAGCTTCTTATTCACTTCAAGTGGAGGAAAATTATAACCTCCCTCAGTCAACTCACTCACTAACTGTGAGTATCTAGTGAAAACTCCTGAAGCTGTTTCATTTGGCAGAGAATCAAACAGATCATATTGCTTCTTGATCAGTTCTAACTTAGCTTCTTTATACCTTTGATTTCCACCACATCTTGTTTCAATAGCTTTCCAAAGTTCGTATGTGATTTCATGTGATTTGAACAGTCTTAACACATCTTTGGTTAGGCACATACAAATGGCCGCATGTGCCTTTTTCTCAGTATCATAGTCTTTCTTTTCCTCCGGAGTCATAGATTTGTAGACCTTGTTCGGAGCAATACCAGGGAAAATTCCTTCGGCCACGGGAGGTACATATCTTTCCTTGAGTGGACCCCATAACTCTGGACAGTGAAAGTTTATGTACTGTTCAAATCGATCACGCCAATATGCGTAATCCATGTCAGCCGAAAACAGAGGAGGTTTATTATTAGAACCAACATCGTGATTCTGTTTTAACATATCCCTAATTCCTCTAATATCTTCTTTATCAACAACACCAGCCATTGAAGATATACCTGAAACTTTACTCAAAAACAAAAGCTTGAAAACTTGTTAGTATCAAAAGGCGTCACTTAGTAAGTGACGCACTCAAGTGTCGCACGACTAGCATCACTTGGTAAGTGACGGATGAAGTGACTGATGACACTGTAAGTAAGTGTCGCTCAATCAGGCAAGTGACGCACTCAAGTGACATACTTGAGTGACGTGCTAAAAACAAATAGGCGTCACTAGTAAAAGTGACGCAATAAATAAAAGGGCGTCACTAAAGGAAGTGACGCAGTAAATCAAGCAGGCGTCACTAACAGAAGTGACGCTTAATACTCAAGTGACGTGCAATAGTGACGCACGTAAGTGACAGTGAATTAGAGTGAATGGCACTAAAGTTAAGTGTCGTATAAGCCTCAAATGACGCTTCAAGTGACGCGTTCAAGTGACGGTTAAAACCCTAATTTGGGATTAGGTAGTGCCGCTGTAAGTGACGCGTCCAAGTGACGGATCGAGTGTCGCAAAACGGCTGCAAAATCCCAAAACCCTAAAAAACTCGAACTTTCGTAAACCTAACGAAAATTCCTTTGAACCCTAATGGACGAAACCTGTAAATGATGAAGAATATCGACTGTATTTCACCTTAGCAACCCAAAATCCGTAGGTAATCTCGATTCTTGATTCAAACAAAACTGAAATGAACCCAAAACGATTTCTAAACGTCAATGTTATCACCTAAAGGCTCTGATACCAGTTGAGAGTGCCCCTTGACGTTGGATCTAGATGACTATCGACTACAATCGAAAGGCGGAATCAATCAATTGCGAGTATGGCTAACAAACACAAACCGAACAAATGTATTTCAACAATGAGAACGTGTATATCAGCTTGTATAACTATTTGGGAACGATTACAAGGTAGCTTAGTCGAAAAATGGTTCTAGGGTTTCGTCAACCCTAGCCGGAAACCCGTAGGTTTGTATTTATAATAAAAGTCAGCCGACATGCGTCACTTGGGAAGTGTCGCATGTGACCGCCTTCATGCGTCACTTACCTAAGTGACGCTATGCGTCACTAAGGCAAGTGACGCCTAACCTAAAACTTAAGTGTCGCATATAAAAAAACTATATTTTCACTATACGACTAACGACACTTAATACAACTCGATAGACCAACTGACAGACAATATAATATGCATCAACAGTATACATGCAATGCGTATTTCATTTGTTTATAAACTTTTAGTAAGGCAAAGCCTACATGCATATCTCTTTCTCATCTTCATCTTCTTTTTCTTTTAATTTGAAATATTGAAAAGTATGGCTAAGCCTACAAAATAACTTGATGTTTGTAGATTTTCACTTGCACATGTTCATGTGTTAAAAAGAGGTGATAATCCATGATCAAACCTATGTCAAGTCTTAAAAGATGTAAAATATACCTATACTTATCTATAAATCTTTCAAAGATCTCATGCATGTAAATGTAATCAAAATCTATGGAAAAATGATGGCAAATGCATGTGGGAAAAAGGACTAAAACAATGATTTGGTACCTAGGAGTTAGGATACTAGTCTATGACTCAAAATCCTAACCCATACACACTACATGCAATCTGTCCAGATTTCTATATCTCACTTTGTGAGGTCATAAATCCGTGTATACTTAACAAAATACCACCATTTTACTATTGAAATTACTTTTATGTATTAGCTTTCAGACCCAAGTGGTCTCACTCGAAAATATGGAGTATTCGACCTCCAAACAGCCCATACGAAACTATTGTGCATGTTGTGGCAAATTCGTATACCTCACTTTACAAGATCATAACTACATGAAAACTTAAATAAAGACTACCATTTTGTTACTGATTTTTAATGTTATCAAGCTCATCTACAAGATTATGTTCAAATACAAGTTTAAAATAAATTTCTATAAATTTATACACAAGAACACACAATCTGTCTAGAAAAGCACAGGTTACTAAAATGGTCGTAACTTGAGTTCTAGGAAGATTTAGAAGATGCATTTTTTTTTTAAGTTTGCGTATTGAAAAGATATACAACTTTAATGTTTTAAACTTTTTCCAGAAATGCACACATTTTTCTCTACAAGCCGATTTAAGGGTCTGGTCTGGAAGTTTCTGGAAATAAGTTAGACTTTTACTAAGAATTACTTAAAAGGGTGTAAATGCACCCGTCAATGGTTGAATAAAATGTGACACTTAAACTAAAACTATGGGTGATAAAACTTTACAAAAATTAGAATTAATATATATACTATATGACTAAACTTAAACATTTTATGTGATCTAGGACGCATAAACCCCACCGAGACCCAAACAAGTACTTGCAACTTTCCGCTCTCTCACTAAGGTGAGTCTCATGGCCCCTACTTCTTTTTAAATGATTTGACATGTTTTTGGGGTGAGAATACATGTTCTTTTCTTTGTGGACACAAACTAAACTGTTACGTATTGCATGAGTTGACACTATCCATTATGTAGGCCTTTATCATGAATTGTTAGTTAAGGACTTAAACGTGAATGTCATGAATAGATCTATTTGGGTTGACGCCCCCATCCGGGTTGGTAGCGCCAACATGACTATAAGTCAAACGGGTGCATTGTCATTTGAGAACTACTAGTGTTTGGATAGGACACTTGCGAGGCACTAAATGTTAATGTTTCAATTCATGAGCTTATGGCAATAGTAATACAATTTTTACTATATTGTGAATGGCAATATAACTTGAAATCTCGTGATCCACGGTAATGTTTTGCAACTACTAAAACCTATGAGCTCACCAACTTTATGTTGACCCATTTTTACATGTTATTCTCAGGTAATTAAGATGCTTGCTATTTGTGAAGATGGCATACCCCTTTTGAAGTTAGGAACTACATTTGCATGGACGAACATTGCTTTTGATCTTAAATTCTTAAACTCCTAACTATTTTGTAACTTATGGGAATTGTTTGTAAACTTTTTAAGACAAATGTTCTAAGTCTGTAAGACAATTTAAACTTTTATGAAGTATGTTTAAAACGACTCATGTAGAGGTCGTTCATTGTAATTCTTGTGTTGTGATCTCATGATAGTCGCACCTCGCAACCTTCCGCTGAGGCGGGGTGTGACAGATTGGTATCAGAGACCAAGGTTATAGTGAACTAGGTTGCATTAGTGGGCTTAGACTATAGCCATGACTAGAATAAGGACTTTTAGGTGTACTTGTTAATTATTAAATCCATACATCCTTGCCTACTTACCGAATGTGGTTCCATGCATGCTTATTACATGTTAATTGATAAGTTAGTACATACATGTTAAATAATTACTTATTTTATATTCTCCCTATTTATATACTATTATCTTATATGACAGAGTATGTCGAACCCTAATAGCCCTTTCCACATCGTGTCCGACGACGACCCCGAGATTTCACCGTTCCCCATCACCTCACCTAAGTCACCCTCATTCATACCTGTGTCCGCTACCCGAGTGGAGAAGACCGGTTCCTCCAATGAGACTGAGCCATTTGAGGATGAGACTGAGCCATTTGAGGATGAGACTGAGCCATTTGAGGATGAGACCGAGCCAATGGAGGAAGAGTCCAAGCCTACTGAGGACAAGTCCGATTCCGAAGAATCCCATCCCTCCCCTGTCATACCTACTAAGGCTGCCCCTGCTCCCCCTACGCAACCAAAACCAGCCTCTTCACTCCGATCATTCCGCCCCGGGGGACCACGATTGATGCGTACCCCTCGGATAACCGTGTTCCCACCTTTGACTGAGACATTCTCCATCCCCCCTACTGAGACCCCCTCCATTCCTCCTACCGAGACTACCAACACTACTACTAGGCGAGTGCGATCCCGCAAGTGGACTTGGATGCAGGAGCAGATTCAGTCTTGGAGAAGAGAAGAAGGGATACCCGAGACACTGGAGGTTGGGGAGCCCTCCACCACTACACCCATACCCTCTCTCACTTTGGAGCCTGTACATCACACTATCCCCGTTGTGGTAGCATGTTTGGTTGATCAGGAGAGGAGACTTAATCAGTTGGAGTACGACCAGGATGAGTCATGTTCCGGTAAAGTGGAACTCTTACAGGCACAAGTTTCTGAAGTTGAGAGAAGGATCAGTAACATGGACTACTCGGTTTACTGTGCTGATGACGACATCAAGATGCTTCGAGAGGAAGTCACTGAGTTACGCCGACGGGTGGAGCACAGCGAGAGGCGTGCTGAGTTAGCGGAGGAGCGCGCGATTAGGACAGAGCAGCGTATGTTTGAGATGGAGCAGAGTTTGGGACGTGTTAGTGCACTTTTGGGCCATTTTCGCGGATAGTTTCATTTCGATTTCTAACCTACTATGGCGGGTTGTGCCTAGAGGATAAATTTAGGGATTTGCTTGTATTTTTCCGGATGTTTCATTCCCGGCCTGTTTTTGTGAACAATGAATCAAGTATGTTGACTAAATTTATGCTCTTGTTGGGTTATTAATCTTACTATCTTGTGATTTTGGTTGTGTGGTTTGTAATTATTTATTCCTTACACGCATGATAAAGTTCTATCTTGTATAGTATCTCATTGTCTTGTTGTGCTTTGTAATTTCAAGAAACATGCCACCCAAGAGAACACCCACGATGAGTAATGCAGCTATCGAGCGACTTGTAACACAAAGAGTAGCTGAGGCAATCGCCACCCAAAGGACTGAGAGGAACGATGGGAACGAAAGAACCGGTAGAAGGAATGAAACCGGAGGAGGTTCAGGGAATGTAACCCGAGAATGCACCTATAAGGACTTTTCGAATTGAAAACCCCATCACTTCAATGGAACCGAAGGAGCTGTCGGTTTGGTTCGGTGGTTTGAGAAGCTAGAATCAGTTTTCCGTATTAGCAACTGCAAGGAAGATTGTAAGGTTAAGTATGCAACATGCACCCTTCAAGATGGTGCGTTATCATGGTGGAATTCATACGCCCATTCGGTGGGCATTGATGCTACTTATCAGATTTCTTGGGAAGATCTTAAGAAAATGATGACGGAAGAGTACTGTCCTCGGAACGAACTGCAGAAGTTGGAGGTAGAATTTTGGAATCTGGTTGTCATTGGGGCTGATGTAGCTAGATATACAAGGAGATTCCATGAATTGGCACTTCTTTGCCCATCTATGGTCACTCCCGAGTACAAGAGAATTGAACGTTATATCTGGGGACTTCCCTCCCAAATCCAAGGAAATGTAACTTCATCCAAGCCCAATACGATCCACGATGCCGTCCGCATGGCACACAGTTTAATGGATCAAATTGTACGACGTGGGGCATTGGAAAGGGGAAATGTTGATAAGAATTCTGATGGTAAAAGGAAATGGGAGGAAAGTTCTAGGGGAAACACCAGCTAATAACAAAATAAGAAGACCGAGACAGTTAGGGCTTATGCTGCAGGGCCAGATGCTAAGAAAGGTTATGCTGGAAACAAACCATATTGTAAGCGTTGCAACCTTCACCACAAAGGTCCCTGCACCTGGGAGATGTAAGAAGCCTGGCCATCAAGCCAAGGATTGTCGGAGCCCTGCACCTGTCGCCAACACTAACACTCCAAACACATGCTACGGGTGCGGGAGTGCTGGACACTTTAAAAAGGATTGTCCGAAGCTGAAAAATCAGAATAACAATGCGGCGCGCGGCAGGGCATTCGTGATCAATACCAATGAAGCACGCCAAGATCCCAACCTAGTCACGGGTACGTTTCTCCTAAATGACAAGGTTGTTTCAGTCTTATTTGATACTGGTGCTGATGAGAGTTTCGTGTCTAACGAGTTTAGCCCCTTACTTGATATCACCCCAACTGCCTTAGACACTAAATACACGGTAGAGTTAGCTAATGGTAAATTAATTGAAGCTGATAGTATAATTCGAAACTGTTCCCTAAACTTAGTAAGTGAAATCTTTCCCATAAATTTGATACCCGTCAAAATAGGAAGCTTTGACGTCATCGTTGGCATGGATTGGCTGTCCAAGAATCGTGCTGAAATAGTATGTTATGATAAGATTGTCCGCATACCCCTCTCTAGCGGAGCAACTTTAATAATACAAAGACTTTCAGAACTGCAAACCCCTAAGCTTTGCAGGTACCGAAGGAGCAATCGGTCTAGTACGCTGGATCGAGAAAATCGAATCGGTGTTCCTTATTTGCAACTGCACAGAAGGAGACAAGGTCAAGTTCTCCACCAGTACATTTTCTGACACCGCCCTTACCTGGTGGAACACCTATGCCCAGACTGTGGGTATTGCAAATGCTTACAAACTCTCATGGGATGAGTTAAAGCAGCTGTTGAGGGGCGAGTACTGCCCCCGAGATGAATTGAAGCAGCTGGAAGTAGAGTTCTGGAACCACAAAATGCAGGGTGATGACATCACGGGTTACACCAACCGTTTTCACCAACTGGCACTTCTGTGCCCATCCATGGTCGATCCCGAGTACAAGAGGATCGAGAAGTACATAGATGGACTCCCCGACAAACTTCAAGACCTGGTGACTTCATCCAAACCAGGTACTGTACAAAGCGCCATTCGTATGGCTCATGAACTAACGGCCAACTCTGTCCGCCGTGGCACAACCTCAACCCCAACAACAAACAACAAGCATAAGTGGGAAGGAAGCCCCAATTCCTCCAACCAAACCTTCAACAAAAAGCCTGAATCTGTAAAGGCTTATTCCTCGGGATCTACTGAGAGGAAAGGGTACGTCGGGAACAAGCCTTATTGTTCCAAATGCACCCGCCATCATGATGGTTCCTGCCCTTGTACTAATTGCAAAAAGTTCGGGCACTTGGCCAAGGATTGCCGAACCAACACCCCTACCCCCAACCCTAACACGCCGAAGACTTGCTTTGGGTGCGGAAATCCAGGACATTTCAAGAGCGACTGCCCCAAGCTGAAAAACAACAACAACAAGAACAACAACAACGCTCGAGGAAGAGCTTTTGTGCTGAAATCAGGGGAAGCCCGTCAAGACCCCAATGTGGTCACGGGTACGTTCCTTCTCAACAATTTAACTGCTACTGTCTTATTTGATACTGGTGCTGATAAGAGTTTTATGTCTGATAAATTCTATCCACTACTTGACACTACACCCATAGCCTTAGATTCTAAGTACACAGTAGAATTGGCAAACGGGGAACTTATTGAGGCCAACAGTGTGATACCAAATTGCACTTTAAATCTAGCTAATGAACTCTTCTCCATTGATTTGATACCCATCAAGATCGGCAGCTTTGACATCATAGTAGGTATGGATTGGTTATCCAAGCACCGAGCCGAAATAGTTTGTTTCGAGAAAATCGTCCGAATCCCTCTCGTCGCCGGTGGAACTTTAGTCATACAAGGGGAGACCGGCGGGACGAGCCTAAACATCATTTCTTGCATGAAAACCCGAAAATACCTAAGAAAAGGATACCAAGCGATCCTTGCACATGTTATGGAGAAAAAGTCGGAGGAGAAGCGACTGGAGGATGTGCCTATTGTTCGGGATTATTCAGAAGTCTTTCCTTAAGACTTGCTTGGCCTTCCACCACCGAGACAAGTCGAATTTTCTATTGATCTTGTTCCCGGTGCAACACCGGTGGCACGAGCACCTTACCGACTAGCCCCATCCAAGCTTCAGGAGTTGTCTACTCAGTTACAGGAACTCCTGGATAAGGGATTCATTCGACCAAGTTCCTCACCTTGGGGAGCTCCGGTCTTATTCGTGAAAAAGAAAGATGGCTCTTTCCGCATGTGCATCGACTATCGTGAACTTAACAAGTTAACTGTCAAGAACCGTTACCCACTCCCTCGCATTGATGACCTGTTTGACCAGCTTCAGGGGTCGAGTTTCTATTCTAAGATCGACCTCCGGTCGGCTTACCACCAACTTCGAGTTCGAGACTCCGACATCCCAAAAACAGCTTTCAGAACCCGCTATGGTCATTACGAATTTCAAGTCATGCCTTTTGGCTTAACCAACGCGCCAGCTGTATTCATGGACCTTATGAACCGGGTGTGTAAACCATATCTAGAAAAGTTTGTCATCGTGTTCATTGACGACATCTTAATCTACTCGCGCAACGAAACCGAGCATGGCCAACACCTGAAAACCATCTTGGAATTAATCAGACACGAGGAGTTATACGCCAAGTTCTCCAAGTGTGAGTTCTGGATGCGAACAGTACAATTCCTAGGGCATGTCGTTGACAGTCAAGGGATACGTGTTGATCCAGCTAAGATCGAGGCCATTAAGGGTTGGGAAGCGCCAACCACACCAACCGAGGTACGACAATTCTTAGGTCTCGCCGGATACTATCGACAATTCATTGAGAATTTCTCCAAATTAGCCTTACCCTTAACCTCACTGACTCAGAAAGACAAGAAATTCGATTGGACCGACAAACAAGAGTCAGCCTTCCAATTGCTGAAACACAAACTTTGCAGTGCGCCGATCTTGTCCCTACCTGAAGGCACCGATGACTTCGTGGTTTACTGCGACGCCTCACACCAAGGACTTGGGTGCGTGTTAATGCAACGGGAGAAAGTCATTGCCTATGCCTCACGACAACTGAAGGTTCATGAGAAAAACTATACGACGCACGATCTGTAATTAGGTGCCGTGGTTTTCGCGCTAAAAATCTGGAGACATTACCTTTACGGTACGAAAAGTACCATCTTTACCGATCACAAAAGCCTCCAACACATATTCGATCAAAAGGATCTAAACATGAGGCAACGTCGTTGGGTCGAGTTACTGAGTGACTACGACTGCGGAATCAAATACCATCCAGGCAAGGCAAACGTAGTTGCCGATGCCTTGAGCCGAAAAGAACGCGTGAGACCCCTCCGAGTCCGAGCCCTCAGTATTACCATCCACAGCGATCTCGTCACCCAGGTTCTTGCCGCTCAACTCGAAGTACTCAAACCTGAAAACGTCACCGATGAAGCCCTGCGAGGCATGGATAAACAATTTGAAACCAGACCTGATGGAGCTCGGTACTTCTCTAACCGGGTATGGGTACCCAAATATGGAAACTTACGAGATTTGGTGATGACTGAAGCTCACAAATCTCGATATTCTATACACCCTGGTTCTGAAAAGATGTATCATGACATCAAAGGATTGTATTGGTGGCCTAACATGAAAGCTGACATAGCCGTGTACGTCAGTAAATGCCTAACTTGTTCAAAGGTCAAGGCCGAACACCAAAGACCTTCGGGATTGCTCCAACAACCTGAAATTCCTCAATGGAAATGGGAGCAACTTTCCATGGACTTTATTACCAAACTACCGAAAACTTCAAACGGTTGCGATACAATTTGGTAATTGTAGACCGTCTCACGAAATCTGCCAATTTCCAGGCCATCAAGGAAACTGACAAGATGGAGCGATTGGCTCGCATCTACATCAAAGAAATTGTTTCACGACACGGCGTACCTATCTCGATCATCTCGGATAGGGACAGTCGTTTTACTTCTAACTTTTGGCAGTCACTACAAAAATCTCTCGGTACTCGTTTGGATATGAGTACAGCATATCATCCGCAAACTGACGGCCAAAGCGAGCGAACTATTCAAACACTGGAGGACATGCTACGCGCCTGCGTGGTTGACTTCGGTAAAAACTGGGAAGATCACTTGCCTTTGTGTGAATTCTCTTACAACAACAGTTACCATGCTAGCATCAAGACCGCACCTTTTGAGGCACTCTACGGACGTAAGTGCCGATCGCCTATCTGCTGGACTGCAGTGGGGGATACCCAACTCACTGGTCCAGAAATCATTCACGAAACCACCGAGAAAATCGTTAGTATCCAAAACCGACTGAAAGCCGCCCGTGATCATCAGAAAAGTTACGCCGATGTGAGACGCAAACACCTTGAATTCCAGGTTGGGGATAAGGTACTCCTTAAGGTGGCACCATGGAAAGGTGTTATTCGATTTGGAAAACGAGGAAAACTGAACCCTAGGTACATTGGACCGTTTGAAATTCTCGAGAGGATTGGTCCAGTGGCGTATCGACTACAGCTACCTACCGAACTTAGTAGCGTACATCCTACCTTTCACATTTCTAACTTAAAGAAATGTCTTTCTGACGAGACACTGATTGTACCACTCGACGAAATACAAATCGATGATAGACTTCACTTTGTCGAGGAGCCCGCGGAAATAATGGACCGTGAGGTCAAGCGTTTAAAATAGAGTCGTATTCCCATTGTCAAGGTCAGGTGGAATTCGAGGTGCGGTCCATATCACTTGGGAACGGGAAGACCAAATGCGACTGAAATATCCACACTTGTTCACAGACCCTGCTCATACGACTTGAGCTCAATTTCGGGACGAAATTCTCCTAACAAGGGGAGAATGTAACAACCGCCAATTTATGACTTTGGATTAGGGCCTAAACTACTTGTAATATCATGTATTTAGTTTTGTATTAATCGAAATATACGAGACTTTTGTGAGATTACCTACGCGCGTACGTAATTCGTTTAAATCATACACTTACCAAACGGACGAGATCCTATAAAAATCTAGATTGGACGTTGGTGACAAAAACTTTTAAATAATTTGGAATCAACCAAACAAACCTTACTTGCTTTAATATATTGTGTAAATATACTTCACGTATCTAGTATCGTTTAAAAACATGCCGAACGCGACGAGATCACACGAAACGCGCCTAACAATGGGAAGTAATTCAAGTTATATTTTTATAACTCATTATTAAGTATTATGATAAAATACTTCGGATACACTTTAACAAATAGCGCGAAACAACATTTAAACAATTACGGGATTTAACCGACAATGACCCGCGATATAAAAACTCGGAAACACCAACCTGCGAGCCGAGACCCAAGTGGGTCGGCTCGGACCCACGGACCCAACCCAAACCGACCCATGACCCATCCCTTTTAAAACCCTTTTGTCCCCTTCTTTCTTCATTTCACCCTAAACACACATACACACACTCTTTCTCTCCTTCTCACTCTCAATTTACAGCCCCAAACCACCTCAAAACGTCACCCAAAACTCATCATCTTGCGGAGTTGATTCAAGAAGAAACGATCACCATCTCGAGCTCTCCACCTTCATCTTCTCCATTCGCGATTTCGTGGTAAGGAACTTCAAGACTCTTTTAAATTACTTAAGAAACTTTTATTTACATGCTAGAACGTTTACTCAACAAAGATTTACCCAAAAATCGACTTGAAAATGCGTTTTTATGAAAAAGTGTTCGAACAGCTCATTCTGCGATCCGAGATCTGTTCGTCCTGCGAGGCGAACCCAATTGCAAACCGAAGATTGAACTCGCGAACCCAACGGTGAACCGAACCCACCTGCGAGATGACTTGCGAGTCGACCTGCGAGATGACTTGCGAGTTGACCTGCGAGTTGACTTGCGAGTCGACTTGCGAACCGAACCTTGTGTTGCGAACTGAGTTCAGTTCGCAGCCTACTGCCTTGCGAGCCGAACTCGGCTCGCACCGCGAACTCAATTCGCACCACTATTTCAGTCCATAACCCGACTTGACCAATTATCCGAATTTAAATCCTAGATACGATTTTTAATAAAACGATATACATAATAATACCACTCTCGGATTATTTTTACAAACCGTCACCAACGGGCCACACTTGTTTTCAAAATACAAACTGTGTACTAAACAAACACTTGGACACGTCCTAGTTGAGTGGACAGCTAGCATGGGTGATCTTTTAAGACACCAACTCGTTTACTAGTTTACTTACAACCTTGTGTGTTACGGACGCCAGAAGGTTGCAGGATTCCGAGAATCGATACACAAAATTACAACCGCTTTACCTGGTTGATTACACATACGTATTTACTGGACTCAGGTGAGTCTCATAGCCCCACTTTTACTGTTTTACTGTTTTACTTACGGGGTGAGATGCATAGCTTATTTTTACGAACACGAGTACTGATTTACATGTTTACCAAACAGAATTGCATGAGTTTTCTCACCATTTATTTGGGGAAGCCTCCTCATCATATATCGTTAGTTATGTACTTAAGCGCGAACACTAGTTAATGGATCCATTAGGGAAATGACCCTCCCCGCCCGGGGTAGTAGCGATACCACGAACCGATCTGTATAAACGGGCGACTATTATTCATTACTGATGCTTGCTCAATTTCCGAGCATGTCACGGGAGCAAATTTATTATTTACGGGTTAAGCTTCGATTATGAGCCTCATGGCAATGGTATAACTTACTTACTTTATATTTCGAGAATTGCAAATAACTGGTTTACGCCTGCGGGCCTTATTAATGAAATCTTGTGTTCAAACTCTTACTTTATTTACAAACCTGTGAGATTCACCAACATTCGTGTTGACCTTTTTAGCTTTGTATCTCAGGTACACATACGGAGTAGGATTCCCTCAGGATACTAGCTAGAGTCGCATGATTTCTACCTTGCATTTAACGGAGATTCTTAGCATTATCTTTTGTATTTATTATGATTATGTAATAGAATCTCCCGCCTTTTTACGCGGACTCTAGGGAACTTCATTTTGTAACCGGAAACGTTATGTTTCAAACATTTTATGTATGGAAATGTAATTATTTTACAAACGTTGCATATAGATGTCGTTTGCTTAACTTTTGTGCTGTGATATTTGATTGGTAGCACCCCAAAGCTTGCTTCCGCTAAACTGTAATTTTGGGGGTGTTACATTATGTATGGCTATGCCTACAATCATATATGTATACATGCAATGCGTATTTCATTTTGTTATAAACTTATGTAAGGCAAAGCCTACATGCATATCTCTTTCTCATCTTCATCTTCTTTTTCTTTTAATTTGAAATATTGAAAAGTATGGCTAAGCCTACAAAATAACTTGATGTTTGTAGATTTTCACTTGCACATGTTCATGTGTTAAAAAGAGGTGATAATCCATGATCAAACCTATGTCAAGTCTTAAAAGATGTAAAATATACCTATACATATCTATAAATCTTTCAAAGATCTCATGCATGTAAATGTAATCAAAATCTATGGAAAAATGATGGCAAATGCATGTGGGAAAAGGACTAAAACAATGATTTGGTACCTAGGAGTTAGGATAGTAGTCTATGACTCAAAATCCTAACCCATACACACTACATGCAATCTGTCCAGATTTCTATATCTCACTTTGTGAGGTCATAAATCCGTGTATACTTAACAAAATACCACCATTATACTATTGAAATTACTTTTATGTATTAGCTTTCAGACCCAAGTGGTCTCACTCGAAAATATGGAGTATTCGACCTCCAAACAGCCCATACGAAACTATTGTGCATGTTGTGGCAAATTCGTATACCTCACTTTACAAGATCATAACTCCATGAAAACTTAAATAAAGACTACCATTTTGTTACTGATTTTTAATGTTATCAAGCTCATCTACAAGATTATGTTCAAATACAAGTTTAAAATACGTTTCTATAAATTTATACACAAGAACACACAATCTGTCTAGAAAAACACAGGTTACTAAAATGGTCGTAACTTGAGTTCTAAGAAGATTTAGAAGATGCATTTTTTTTTAAATTTGCGTATTGAAAAGATTTACAACTTTCATGTTTTAAACTTTTTTCAGAAATGCACACATTTTTCTCTACAAGCCGATTTAAGGGTCTGGTCTGGAAGTTTCTGGAAATAAGTTGGACTTTTACTAAGAATTACTTAAAAGGGTGTAAATGCACCCGTCAATGGTTGAATAAAATGTGACACTTAAACTAAAACTATGGGTGATGAAACTTTACAAAAATTAGAATTAACATATATACTATATGACTAAACTTAAACATTTTATGTGATCTAGGACGCATAAACCCCACCGAGACCCAAACAAGTACTTGCAACTTTCCGCTCTCTCACTAAGGTGAGTCTCATGGCCCCTACTTCTTTTTAAATGCTTTGACATGTTTTTGGGGTGAGAATACATGTTCTTTTCTTTGTGGACACAAACTAAACTGTTACGTATTGCATGAGTTGACACTATCCATTATGTAGGCCTTTATCATGAATTGTTAGTTAAGGACTTAAACGTGAATGTCATGAATAGATCTATTTGGGTTGACGCCCCCATCCGGGTTGGTAGCGCCAACATGATTATAAGTCAAACGGGTGCATTGTCATTTGAGAACTACTAGTGTTTGGATAGGACACTTGCGAGGCACTAAATGTTAATGTTTCAATTCATGAGCTTATGGCAATAGTAATACAATTTTTACTATATTGTTGAATAGCAATATAACTTGAAATCTCGTGATCCACGGTAATGTTTTGCAACTACTAAAACCTATGAGCTCACCAACTTTATGTTGACCCATTTTTACATGTTATTCTCAGGTAATTAAGATGCTTGCTATTTGTGAAGATGGCATACCCCTTTTGAAGTTAGGAACTACATTTGCATGGATGAACATTGCTTTTGATCTTAAATTCTTAAACTCCTAACTATTTTGTAACTTATGGGAATTGTTTGTAAACTTTTTAAGACAAATGTTCTAAGTCTGTAAGACAATTTAAACTTTTATGAAGTATGTTTAAAACGACTCATGTAGAGGTCGTTCATTGTAATTCTTGTGTTGTGATCTCATGATAGTCGCACCTCGCAACCTTCCGCTGAGGCGGGGTGTGACACTTAGTGTTTACATAACCAAAATCTAGCTTAAAACCCCAATAAAAACATGTTTTGCAAATAAATTTCGTGATCTGAAGCTGAAAATCTACATAGCCGATCGGCTATGTATCTTTAGCCGATAGGCTAAAACTAGCCGAGAGGCTAAAACTAGCCGACAGGCTAAAAGTAGCCGATCGGCTAAAATTTAAAGTTAAGAAACAATAACTGATCGCGTATTTTAATTCGAATTTGTTATAGGGGTACGAATCACTTAACACAAGAGTCATACTTACGGATAAATATTCACACAATAAACGAAATCTATATAATTATATTATTTATACGAAACAAACACGATTATACTTTTGAAATTATGATTTGAAACCGTCACCAACGGGCCGTACACGATCTCTAAACTTAAACAAACAAATGATTACTTGCACAATTCGATTATTCAAACTGATTAGTCTTTTACTCGTATAACCTCACGTGTTTAGGACACTAAGGGATTATTATTGGGACGAAACACGTATCTTAGGATCGCTAGCTCCTCAGGTGAGTTTCATAGCCCCACTTTTAAACTGTTTTTACTATTTTGGGGTGAGAATGCATGTACACTATTCTCATGAAACTTGTTTTATGAAAATAACTAATGTAATTGTTCTACAACTATTTACTCTATACAATATACAAGAATACTAGAAACTTTCATTAAACTTATAATTGGATAAGTTTCACATACAAGGACTATTTAAGTTATAGGAAGCCTTGTAGCTCCTACATAGAAGTATAAGAACATTAGATTGCCCTAAACTATGGTGCAAGGATACAAGGAAACAATAGATTGCCTACTAGGAATACAAGGATACTTGGGGTTAGTATACAAGAAATACATAGAATACAAGAACCTAAGATACAAGACACTAGATCACAAGGACTTAGACTACGAGAATTCAAGAAAACTAGAATTCAAGGATTTAATAACTGAATCACAAGAACTCGAGGACTAGATTACAGGAACTCAAGAAACTAGATTTTCAATAATTCAAGAAACCAAATTTTCAAGAAACAAGATCTATTATGTGTAAGAACTTATGTGCAAGATCAAGAACTTATGTGCAAGATCAAGAACTCGAGAAACTCAAGATGCAAGAAACTTTATGTGTTTTATATTTGTATTATGTCTTTTATTATATGTGATTTGTTGTTTGCTAGTACTGTTGTGTGTACTCTCTAGATCAAGAAACTAGAGTTCAAGAACTTAAGAAATTATAATCTTGAACTCAAGGAACTAGAAACTAGGATACAAGAACTCAAGAAACTAGGTAATAGAAACTAGAATTCAAGAACTCGAGGAACTAGAAATAAGAACTCAAGAACTCAAGAAACTAGAACACTAGAATTAAGAACTCAAGAAGATATAAAACAAGAAAACTATTTTGGTTTATACCATTAAACAAGATTTTGCCAACTCTCTCACAGGTTTTACAAACGTATGACTTTCATACGTTACAACTTATCTTGTGACTTATGTCACACAACATATTGTTTACTTATCACAACCTATGAACTCACCAACTTTATAGCTGACTGTTTTAGTGTGCATTCTCAGGTACAAGAACGTAGGACTGGCCCACAGGATCCTAGCTCGAGTCGCATACTTTCAACAAATGGATTTTCATTGCATTGCTTTTGTACTACTAAAAATGTAATTAAATCATTTTGCGAACTCGCAACATTGTATACAACTTTATTTTAGATATGTGATAGTTGTTTTTAAACGTCTCATTTAGAGGTCGTTTGCTTGTAATTATGTGTTGTGATTACCGGATTGGTCACGCCCCGACCCGAGTACCTTCCGTAACAGTGAAATTGGGGTTGTGACAGATTGGTATCAGAGACATAGTTATAGCGAACTAGGAGTGCATTAGTGACCCTAGATTATAACTCTTAAGGTGTATACTTTGTTTATTATAAATGGTTCGGGAGTTTTATCATTCGATTTTAATTTAACATAGCCTGATCAACTATGTAAATTAGAGGAGAATTGATGAGAAATCCGAAATGGTTATAGTGAACAGAGATACGATAGTAGACTTGGATTACGATAGAAACGGGACCAGAACTATTGCGTACCATACTTACTAGGCTATAATATATACGATATATATGTATAGGCCTCGATTGATATCACTATTGCCACGGAATTGATGACTAATATTCCGCTAGAACGACTCATGCTTCCGAAAGCGAAACATAACGTTTACTTACTACTATTAGACATTAAACAACAAATAACATCGTAGAACTTACTGGTGGTGAGTTAATCGAATCAGGAAAATTTTACCGGAATGTACCCTAGCTTTAGAGGGTCATTTATTCGAGATAGACTTACCCCGGTAGAGTCAGGAAATTTTGACAAAATAGTCGATACATTGGTTAATGGACAATTGTTATCCACTCGCCGTCACGTTTAACATTCTGAATCGGCACACTTATAAGGACTAAAATCCTTCTGTGCTATCTCTATAGAAACTCTCAAATGTGAAACATTGTTCTTCACATTCCTTACCCTGGCATTGACTTCTGCATTTTATTCATCGTAGAACGCAATAATGCCACCAAAGCAATGAAAACCAGAAATAGTCGATGAGCTACTATGCCTCTTGTTGAGGAAACCGCTGAACAAATCATCGAACGACGCGTTGCTAAAGCGATTGCCCAGTATGAGGCAAGTCGAAACCGCAACACCGTAAGTCAAAAAACGGTAAGAGATACGTCGACTGAAATCTCCAGAGAATGCCCAACAAGGGTGTTCATATAAAAACTTTTTGGCTTGCCAACCGAGCCACTTCAATGGCACTGAAGGAGCCATAGGTATCATCAACTGGATCGAGAAGATGGAGTCTGTGCTCGACATTAGCAACTGTTCCCGCGACTGCATGGTAAAATATGCCACGTGCACTCTGGCCGACAAGGCCCTAACCTGGTGGAACGCTCAGGTTCAAGCACTTGGACGAACAACTGCCCACTCGCTCTCATGGGAAGATCTGAAGTCTATGATCTTGGATGAGTTCTGTCCCCGCAACGAGTTACAAAAGATTGAAACAGAAGTGTGGAACATCATGATGAGTGGTGCTGATGTCACGGGTTACACTACCCGATTTCAAGAACTAGCACGCCTGGTACCACACATGGTGACACCGGAGTACAAACGCATCGAGAGGTACATCTATGGATTGGTACCTCAAATTAGGAGTTTAGTAACCTCTTCCCGCCCTACCACCTTTAAGAGTGCCGTTGAGCTAGCTCAGAGCTTAACTGATGAAGTTGTTAGAATGGGAACCTTGATAGCTAAAACTTATTCGGGGAAAGGTGCACCGAATGATACAGAGGACCTGAACACTGGGGCTGGGAAACGACGGTGGGATGGAGACGACTATCAAAACCAGGATGGACAAATGGTAAAGCGACCGGAAACTGCTCAGGCTTACATCGCCAGATCTGAGGACAGGAGCACTTATGGAGGCCGACTGCCATAATGTCCTAACTATAACAATCATCACCTAGGCCCCTGTAGCGCACCTTGCGCAAAGTGCAAGATAAGGGGACATCTGGCCCATGATTGTAGGTTTCCAACCACACCCACAAATTCCAACGCACCAAGATTGTGCTTTGTGTGTGGTCACACAGGTTACTTCATGAAGGACTGTCCAGAGCGACAAGACTAGAACAACATCCCCAACAACCATGCCGGTGAGGGCGCTAAATAATATTAGGGTACGTATCTCACTATGACCCGAATTTTTCAATACTCTTTTATTACAAGAAACACAATTCCAATACTAGTAGATACCTTCCCCACTACATCGATTTTCACCGTAAGTTTTAAGTCCACACTGACTGTAGGACTTTAACTCTAACAAGGGGAGCAAGATAAGAACTAGATAACGTAAGGATGTGAGATCCTAGCTACTAGAAACTCATGCTAGAAACAAGACACAGTTTCAAGATTTCTTATTCAAGAATCTCGAATCAAGAAACAATAGATCAAGAAACGATAAACCAAGAAACCAGGAGTCAAGAAACCATAGATCAAGAATTCGTAAGTCAAGAGATCATAGATGCAGAAAGGATTGTCAAAGAAACCCTAGATCGAGAACTAATAACTTAGAACCTGACAAGAACAGTAGAACAGGATTCCTAAGAAACCCACTTACACTTCCTTCAAGATCCCGTGCTCATCGTTAACGACAATTGAATTTTGGGATGAAATTCTCCTAACAAGGGGAGAATGTGACACCCGGTCAAAAAGGGCAAATTTTCACGCCTAATTTAAACTTTTAATTCGCGTATTATATACGCGTTTATACCAAAGTATTCAAGTCTTATATATATATATATATATATATATATATATATATATATATATAACATAAAACGATTGTTTCGAATCACATATAAATAAATCTGAGAGCGCGCAGAACTACAAACACGGACGTTGGTGCAAAATAATTCTAAATAATATATTATTGCTGAAAATAATAATTATTTACTCAGAAAATATTTAAACATATTTTTGCACGACTGAAACCACGAGAAAACTATCTGTATATCCAAAGTAAAACACAGATATATTTTTAACTCAACTAAAGTATTTTTATAAAAGACTTCGAATAAAATTTGTATTTGAAACTATATTTAGAGATTTATCGTTTGAAAATATTATACTACTTCACGATCGGGTATACAAACACGGAGCGAAAATATCCACTAGCTTCAATTATTGGAGCCGGCTATAACCAACCGACCCCAATAATTGAATCAAAACATACACACACACACACACACATATCTATATATCTATCTATCCCTCTGCTCTCTGCTCTATCCCTCGATCATCATCATCCTTGGTTATCATCTTCTCCATCATCATCATCACAACCGAGCATCATCATCATCTCGGCTCCATCTCTCTCTCTCGTAAGAATCACTCCCATCTTTCTTTAATTTCGTATTTAGAAAATGCTTAGATTAACATGTTTTCGTATTTACATAACAAAAAGCTAGCTTAAAAACCCAATCAAAACATGTTTTGCGAATAAATTTCATGATCTGAAGCTGAAAACCCACATAGCCAATCGGCTAGGTATCTTTAGCTTATAGGCTAAAACTAGCCGATAGGCTAAAAGTAGTCGATAGGCTAAAACTAGCCGATAGGCTAAATGTAGCCGATTGGCTAAAAGTAGCCGATTGGCTAAAACTTAAAAGTTAAGAAACAATAACTGATCGCGTATTTTAGTTCGAATTTGTTACATACGAATCACTTAACACAAGAGTTATACTTACGGATAAATATTCACACAATAAACGAAATCTATATAATTATATTATTTATATGAAACAAACACGATTATACTTTTGAAATTATGATTTCAAACCGTCACCAACGGGCCATACACGATCTCTAAACTTAAACAAACAAATGATTACTTGCACAATTCGATTATTCAAACCAATTAGTCTTTTACTCGTATAACCTCACGTGTTTAGGACACTAGGGGATTACTATTGGGACGAAACACGTATTTTAGGATCGCTAGCTCCTCAGGTGAGTTTCATAGCCCCACTTTTAAACTATTTTTACTGTTTTTGGGGTGAGAATGCATGCACACTATTCTCATGAAACTTGTTTTATGAAAATAACTAATGTAATTGTTCTACAACTATTTACTCTATACAATATACAAGAATACTAGAAACTTTCATTAAACTTATAATTGGATAAGTTTCACATACAAGGACTATTTAAGTTATAGGAAGCCTTGTAGCTCCTACATAGAAGTATAAGAACACTAGATTGCCCTAAACTATGGTGCAAGGATACAAGGAAACAATAGATTACCTACTAGGAATACAAGGATACTTGGGGTTAGTATACAAGAAATACATAGAATACAAGAACCTAAGATACAAGACACTAGATCACAAGGACTTAGACTACGAGAATTCAAGAAAACTAGAATTCAAGGATTTAATAACTGAATCACAAGAACTCGAGGACTAGATTACAGGAATTCAAGAAACTAGATTTTCAATATTTCAAGAAACCAGATTTTCAAGAAACAAGATCTATTATGTGTAAGAACATATGTGCAAGATCAAGAACTCAAGAAACTCAAGATGCAAGAAACTTTATGTGTTTTATATTTGTATTATGTGTTTTATTATATGTGATTTGTTTTTTGCTAGAACTATTGTGTGTACTCTCTAGATCAAGAAACTAGAATTCAAGAATTTAAGAAATTAGAATCTAGAACTCAAGGAACTAGAAACTAGGATACAAGAACTCAAGAAATAAGGAACTAGAAACTAGAATTCAAGAACTCGAGGAACTAGAAATCAGAACTCAAGAACTCAAGAAACTAGAACACTAGAATTAAGAACTCAAGAAGCTATAAAACAAGAAAACCTTTTTGGTTTATACCATTAAACAAGATTTTGCCAACTCTCTCACAGGTTTTACAAACGTATGGCTTTCATACGTTACAACTTATCTTGTGACTTATGTCACACAACATATTGTTTACTTATCAAAACCTATGAACTCACAGCTTTATAGCTGACTATTTTAGTGTGCATTCTCAGGTACAAGAACGTAGGACTGGCCCACAGGATCCTAGCTCGAGTCGCATACTTTCAACAAATGGATTTTCATTGCATTGCTTTTGTACTACTAAAAATGTAATGAAATCATTTTGCGAACTCGCAATATTGTATACAACTTTATTTTGGATATGTGATAGCTATTTTTAAACGTCTCATTTAGCAGTCGTTTGCTTGTAATTATGTATTGTGATTACCGGATTAGTCACGCCATGACCCGAGTCGCTTCTGCAACAATGAAATTGGGGTTGTGACAAGAACCATGGGAACTTGTACATCAAGAGGCTGATCCTCTTCATATTCAACAAGTCTTAGATGATATAGAACAATTTCTTGAAGTTAATGTTGATGAACCTTTAAATGATGCAAAGATAGTTTATGAACCATCAAGTTCTGATGATGAAGAAATTCAGCCTATGACTGTTGCTGAATCTTTGGTAATAGAACAACGAAGAGTAAAAGAGATTGAGTTAGAACAACAACAATTGAGACAACAAAGAGAAGATGCCATGGATCCTGAATATATTCCTGAGCAAAAACCAACTCGAAGACGTAAACTAGTTCATTCTTCTGTGTCTCAAGTTTTCTCATCTTCAGAGGCTGGTACTTCTTCTTCTTCTGTTCCTGTATCTTCTTCTCTAGTAGGGGTTTCTTCATCTATTCCTTCTTCTGCATCTCCTCCAACTTCTCCATCAACAACAACATCTTCTATACCATCTAAGTTTCATTCATCGTTGGTTCATGCAGTCAAACCCATCTTAGAAACGGTTGAGAGATTACAAATTGTGCTCATTAAAGCTTGTAAGAGAATTGATGGTCATGATATGATTATCTCCACTCAAACTCAAGTCATCGTATCTCAAAATCAAAAGATTGCCAATCTTGAAAAAGAACTTGTTGATCTTAAGAATAACTTTGGCGATCATGGGGAGATAGATGGTGATACTGGTGGTGTCAAACCAGATGATGATGATGATGATGATGATGATGATGATGATGATGGTAATGGTGGCTATGGAAATGATGGAGGTGATACGGGTGGTGGTAACAAACCGGAAGGTGATGGAGGTGATGAGAATAATGAGAATGATGATTTGAATATTGTTAATAAACCACCAAGTGATAATCAACCAAATTTTTCAAAAAGAATCAAGTGTTGATAAAGATGTGGTTATGAAGGAAGGGTAGAATACATCTCAAGTTACTATGTTAGTTCAAGCCGAGGTCGAAGATTCCTTGGATACTTCTCCACTAAAATTTGCACCTCTAGAAACTGAGTTTGATGATTTAGAATTTGATGGTTTGAGAGATGAAGATCTTAATCAAGATGATTCTGGCTTTGAGTTCAATTTTCAAGAAGATCAAAGTGATGAAAGTGAGCTTAAAGATGATAATCTTAAAGATGATGATTACAATTTTAATCAAATCATTACTTTTGATGAAGTTAGTGAATCTTCTAGATATGAGTTTGGTGAATCATCACAAGGCTTAGAAGATGAAGAAAAGGTTGATAATGAAGACGATGAAGTCTTCTGTCCTACTCCTTTGAATATCATCATAGATGACTTGGTGCCATTAATTGAGTTATGCAATAGTGGAAATTATGATTCGGATGATTTGGAGTTTCCTCATGGTTTTGAACCTAATGATGACTTTGATGGTGTTCACGTTGAAGACTGGGTGAGTAGTGATGAGGAGGAACCAGAGATTAAATGTGACACCCGCCAATTTAGAGCTATAATTAGCACCTAAACTACTTGTAATTACGTGTATTTAGTTTTGTATTAATCTAAATATACGTGACATATTGTGTAATTACATACACGCTTGCGCAATTTGAATTTAAATTGTGATACCGGATGAGGTACGACACTATTTTACTATGGACGTTGGTGACAAAGTTTATAAAATAATGTGGAATTGTCTAAACAAACATTATCTACTATAATATATTATGATAATATATTACACGAATTCCATATTGTTTGAAACATATCCTACACGACGAAACTGCACGAAACGCACCCCAACAAGCGGGTGATAACCAAATTATATATTAAAACTTTATAACTCGGAATAAAGTATTTTGATAAAATACTACGTTTAAAAATATTTTGGATGTACTTTAACATATTTTTAAATCTTAAAATATTACGCGATTAAACGATCGGGCAAATGACTACGCGATTTAATCGACTACGAGTCGTAACACTCATGCCCGAGACCCAAACGGGTCGACTCTGACCCGCGTACCCAACCCACCAACCCATGACCTAACCCCTTTTTAATCTCATTTCTTCCCCAAATTCATCTCATTTTACACACACATCACCAACCCAATTCTCTCTCTCTATTTTTCTCTTAAAATCGCAACCCCAAAATCGTCCCAAAACATCACCAAAAACTCATCATCTTGCGAAGTTGATTCAAGAGAAAACGACCACCACATCACGAGCTTCATCTTCATCTTCTTCATTTTCGTTTTCGTGGTATGGAACTTTCTAACTCCTTTAAAATACTTGAAAAACTTTTATTTACATGCTAGAATGTTTACATAACAAGATTATGTCCAAAAACCATCTTAAAATGTGTTTTAAAACTCGATTTGCACAAACAGCCGCGTCTACGAACTGAGCTGCATCTCAGTCCGCATATCATGTTGCGAGCTGAGATCCACCAACCAAACTTTGACTCGTGAAGTCAAACTACGAATCGAACTGACTTGATAGTTGACCTGCGAACTGACCTGCGAGTCGAGTTTTGCGAGCCGAACTTTGTTCTGCGAACCCAACTCGGTTCGCAGCCCACTCTGTCTTGCAAACTCAATCTTAGTTCGCACTACATTTCAGTCTGCGGCCATCCTTACTCAATTTTTTCCGAATTTTACATTTCGATGCGTTTTTAATAAAGCAATGTAGTAGAAATAAAATTTTCCAGCTCGACCCAGCCAGGGGCTCTGCCCCTTGGACCCCGCTACCAGGTGCGCTGCCCCAGGACCCCCGGCATCCAGGAACTTGAAAATAATTTTTACACTAAGTGTTGAACGCATTAACCGAGCTTTATACGATAATACTTGAACATGCAAATACATATACTTTATAAAACTGTAATGAAACAAACATAATAATAATGTTTTCAGAAATTATTATCACGTAACATCACCAACGGACCATATCTGTTTTCAAACTATAAACGGAATACTAAACAAACACTTGGACATTTCCTAGTTGAGTGGACAACTAGCATGGGTGATCTTCAAGACACCAACTTATTTACTACTTAATTACAACCTTGTGCGTTTCGGATGCCAGAAGGTTGCAAGGTTCGGAGAACCACATACTGAGTTACACCCGACACACCTACGGACTTACATCCGCTTTACTTACTTGGTTTCACCTACATACTTGCTAGGCTCAGGTGAACCTTACAGCCTCACTTTTTACTTTTTTTTTACTTGGGATGAGATACTTTGCTTACTATTTTACGCATGAACACGAGTACGGGACTGCCTATACTACTTTTTACGCACATTGCATGAGTACTTTTTATCCACTGAAAGTCTCCTATCGTAAGTAGTTAGTTATCGAATTAAGCGAGATTACTAGTAGCTGGATCCATTTGGGACTAACAATCCCTTCCTAGGGTAGTAACGCTACCACGGATTTCACCGTAGAAACAGGCATATTAGTATTTGTTACATATGAGTGTCGGGATAACACTCACGGGGGTACATTATATGATTCTTGATTGATTCATACTTAAACATTGTTAAGCTTCAACTTATGAGCTCATGGAAACCGTGCTAACACACTGATTTACTTACCTACTTACTTTGCTTGATAGCAACACTAGCACATATTTGTGGTTCATAACGATTACTTATTACTAAACCTGTAAGATTCACCAACCTTTTGGTTGACACTTTTTAGCTTTGTATCTCAGGTACACAGACGGAGTAGGATTACCTCAAAATACTAGCTAGAGTCACATTATTTCTACATTGCATATATCAGAGATTCTTAGCATTATCTTTTGTATATAATGATTATGTAATAGAATCTCTCGCTACACGTGTGGACTCTAGGGAACTACATTTTTGTAACCGAAAACACTATGTTTTCAAAAATCTTATATATGAAAATGTAACTGTTTTTAAACGCCTCATTTAGAGGTCGTTTGTTGTATACTTTGTGTTGTTGATACTTGATTAGTCGCGCCCGGACCCGAACCGCTTCCGCAACCCGAATTTGGGGGTGCGGCATTAAAAATGCTCCTAAAGGTGTTGATGAGCCGGAAAGAGTATATCATGAATGGTTTCCAAAACCTGAAGTGTCTCCTGAAGTTTTGAAGATTAAAAGGTTCTTTAAACTACCGAGAAGAGAGCGTGTTGGAAGGATTATAAGCCGGAAGTATGACAATGACAATAAAGTCGTGATTGTAAAACGGACAGATGGTCTTCAGTATTTTCCTCGATCATTCACAAGATTAGGTACTTTACCTAAATGTGAGGTAAACCACATTGCATCGATTAGAATGATAAATCGTTCATCTTGATGATGAAGTGATTTGAAGACATTTGTACCGAGGATACAAGGTTGAGAGATATGTACACATCCAAGAGACTTTCCCAACAAGATATGTGAACACTTTTAGAATTTATCCAATCACGAATCAACCTTGGGTTTAGCTCACTTACCCGAGAGTCAAGTGCAAAAGAAAGATACCATTAGAGAAAGTGCCAATAAACTTCACAAAGTACATTCATTTCCGGCAATATGTGCATGACATGGGGAAGCAGAGATTTATTCCAAGAGAGCTTGTTGTATATGTCTATGATCCACTTAGCTTGATTAACATGTCTGAGAATGATTTGCTAAAATTATGTGCAAACAAGATAATGCATGAAGACAATGAAGAAGATCGAATGCAAGCCGCTAAGTTTCAAAGAGTGGTTGATGTATGCTGTGCGCATCAGATATATGCTGGAGGAAATCTTCCTAAGTAAACAAGAAAAGATCAAAGAAAACCAAGCTGCAGAAAAGGGGGAGTTTATTAGAACATGAAATTTTCGTCAGTTAGTTTTCTGTTTTGCTAAGTGTTATGTAATTGCGACAGTTTGTGCGACAATGTAAATATATGCGACAATGTAAGTTCAAGCGAGAATTGGCTTGTTGACTGCGAAAAACACTATGATTGTCGCAGATCAATTCTCTCAGGTCTATAAGTTGTCGCAGGTCAGAGTTATATAAATAGGTTAACTTAGTTCAGATTAGGTGTGGAACTGGACACTTTGTAATCTGTCTACTTTCACATGTACTCGGACTGATTTTCTAATACAAAGATGTTTCGACTCTTATTGTATTCCATACTTTAATATAAATTACGATTGACATAAATACTTGTTTACGCGATTACTTACTCCGCAAGTAATTCGTTATCGATTACGTGTAAAGATCCGGACTAGGACTAGTGGTTCTTCATAGACCTAATTTACCTACTGGTTGATGTATTTTATTTCTTTATCTTATTCTTTGATCATGGCTGTTATAATCTTTTTATTGTATACTCCATCCATCCCAAAATAAGTGTCGCATTTTAACTTTTTAAAGTTTTTCTTTTTCAACTTTGACTTTAAATCTATTTATTTTTGTTATATAATATTTGATGAAAATTATACCAATGAAAATACATTTAAAACTCAATCCATTCGTATATTTTGCATCAAGTATTATATAACACAATCAAAAATATTTAAAGTCAAAGTTAAAAAATAATGACTTTTAAAAATCAAAATGTGACACTTATTTTGGGACGGATGGGATATGTTTTTTGTACATATTGTATTGTATTAATCTGATATCATTTTTCTTTTATAAACATTTTACAGCAAATTATAAGTTTGTAGCATGACTTAACTACATACATTGATCATCAATTATAGTGATATAGAAAATGATTAGAGTAGAACATAACATATCAAGTTATAGCATGATAATTATAATTTCCACATGAACTATTCATGCTTTTGTTGTATGTAATAAGTTTTTTATTGTATTTATTTTCATATCACGTGATTTCGGTATTTTTGTCGGCAGGTCATCTATACAAGTTGTCATATGTGATATCATGAAAGTTCATATTTCACAAAGACCGATACAATGACAATAAATTTAATATTTTCATGCACACTAAAAGTGCAACGTTCGATACACCTGGAACTTAATTTCATATGTTCCGAAGCACTTAAACGTGTAAAAAATATCAAATGAACAAGATGTACCGATTCATAAAACTCATTGGGCACATATTTATATCTATACGATTATGTTTATGAGTACAACTTTTTTTTAGAGTCACAGAACTAATGGCAATGTCCCATGTGTCACTAAACTCACTATCCTCTACGTTTTTAGAAATTAAATATCTCCTAAATGGTAAGTCACTAAACTCACTATTGGTTTTTTATTGTCTTCGGTTAGAGATGTGGCAGGGTATACTTCCGACGAACTTTTGTTTTCATTATTTTTTGGGTTTTGAAAAGGAGTAACACATGTGTTGGAAGCTGATAACACATGCGTTACTTGTGTAACGCATGTGTTAACAACTAGTAACACATTTATTAACAGCTAGTAACACATGTGTTATCGGCGTAACACATGTGTTACAGACGTAACACATGTGATACATACTAGTAAGATATGTCATATCAGCATCTGTTATCAATTTTGTACAATTTGTAAAATAAAAAAAAGTAATCTAAAGTATACCTTGTGAGATGACAAATCGAATAGAAAAAAATGATACAGGTAATTGACTTGTCAGAACTAGATCATAATTTGGCAACAAAACTCTTAATTACACAATCGATGGAGATTGATCGTGTAGAGAATCTCGGCACCTTCCTGGCTGTAAGCATATACCTTTACGGTACATGTTCAGTTTGTCTACTTTATAGTGCAATTTTTATAATTTCTCGACTTGTCATTTGAGAGATATTTAAATTTAAAAAACGTTAAAAAGGTGAATTTTTTGTGACCGTTTGCATTCTGGTTGGTTACTCAATTATAATAAAAAAATTCCCATTCTATTGTTTATAGATATTTATTTATAAGAGTAAGGTTCAAATGAGTCCATGATTTTTGAGTGAGACTAAGGGAACCAATGATATCATGCCACATGTACAAAGAGAATGTTCCATACTACAAAACCCATTTACCCCAAACATCAATTATCTCACAAATGATAAATCGAAAAATCATAAAACTTGCACCATATTTTTCAGCGTTTTATTCTCTTCGATTTGTCGTCCCTCAAGGCATACTTTCGATAAAATAAAAAATCGGTTTTTTGGTGGGTTTTATAAATTAGTAACACATGTGTTAGTGATTGATTGAACATTTTATTTACGGTTATGGTTAGGGTTTAGGGTTAGGATTTAGCAGGGTTCATGGTTTAGGGTTTAGATTTTATGTTTTAGTAGGATTTAGGGTTTATTAGGGTTTAGGGTTTAGAGTTTTATAAAGCGTTTAGGGTTTGGGGTTTAGGAGTTAGGGTTTAGGGTTTAGAGTTTGGGTTTTGGGGTTTCGGGGAGAAACCTCAAAACCCAAACCCTAATACCTAAACCCTAACCCCTAAACCCCAAACCCTAAACCCTAAACGCAACACTCTAACACATGTGTTAGTAACATTTGAAACCCACCAAAAAAATGAAAAAAAAAAATCATCGGAAGTATGCCTTGAGGAACGGCAAATCGCAGAGGATAAAACGCTTAAAAATATGGTGCAAGTTTCATGATTTTTCGATTTGTCGTTTGTGAGATAATTGATGTTTGAGGTAAATAAGTTTTGTAGTATGGAACATTCTTTTTGTACATATGGCATGATATCATTGGTCCCTTAGTCTCACACAAATTTTTAATCTTATTTGAACCTCATCCTTATTTATAAAGATTTTGATATTTTATATATTTACAAAAAAGTGAAAACAATAAAAATAATAGAAAAAATCTCTCGTTTATTTTCAAACAAACAAATAACCCCAAGTTTAACCAGAGTTTTCTTTAAGTCATCATAGCCCTAAATTCATCAAAATCAAGCACACCATCGCCATTAACATCAAATCTCCCGATCATAACTTTACAATCGTTCACGGTGGCCGCTTGTCCCAACTGCCGCATCATCTTTTTCAGACTCTTGGGCGTAATCACACGCCCACCCTTCACCGAGTACATCACAAACGCTTCTCTCAATTCATCAATCTCACTTTCCTTCATCATCTTCGTAAAATCGTCAATCCCTAACATTCCGTCACCGTCCGCATCCGACGACCGCACTGCCATCTCCGCTTCCTCGTCGGACAACTGAATCTCATCACCTCCGACCTTCCTCAACCGATTCTGTAACTCCGACGCCGTTATCTTCCCGTCACCGTTCTCGTCGAAGTACTTAAACACCTGATGGATGTCGTCGGAATCGTAACTAGGATTTCCCTTCCGTATCGGCGATGGAAAAGATGAGTGAGGTGATCCGGTTGGTGATTTTTTGGCGGGAGAATGAAATTGACGGAAGAATTTACCGAAATAGGAAGTTGACGAACTCGATGATGATGATGATGATGATGATGTAGTTGAATTCATATCGAGAATTAACTAGTGCACAGAAGGTGTTTGATGAAATGTTCAAATGGGTATTCCTAATTGAAGAAGGTTTTGTATGTATGCAAAGTGTTTGATGAAATGTTTGAAAGAGTATTTCCAATTCCAATGTAGTGGGGAATGGAACAGGAGATTGTTGGTTAAATATATAATGGAATTGGAATGGATAGATATGGGAAGGAGGTGGCAGAAGGAAGGGAGGAAGGAAGCTGTGGGCGTTGAGTTGGATGTTGTGGCGGTTTGGGGTGTCATTTGTGTGTGCCGCCCACAACCGTTTCCGCGTACAAAACTTAAACCCATGGTTATCCTGATTTTTGTTTTTATTTTTATCTTTATTATACTCATATTTTGTCTTTATGTGATTTTATATATACCTATTGTTGTTGTTTTCTTTTTTTTTGGTTTAACTATTTGTGTTTATGTGTACGTAGTTGCAAAGTTATATGATTGTTGTTTTAATTTATTTTATATATATATATATATATATATATATATATATGATATGATATGATATTATGATGATGACGACTCAACAAAAGCGTCCAATTTTGTTACCATCTAGGAATTCTATCTTGTGTATATATCTTATTTCCCTTATATACATTTGTGACGGACGGACGGTGGTTAGGGGAAGTTACTGTTCACTAGGGTCACAATAGTACTTCCATAACCTTTTTGTTTTTTGTTTTGTTCCTTCTAAAGTATAGCAATAAGGTTACTCCAGCTGTAATTTTATTTATCTTCACCAACTTTTCCAGACTGATACATTTGACATTTTGACCCGTGACTAACAAAAACCTAAATTATTTGTTTGATTTTAAAATATTTAAACAAACGAAACTTAAACAATACAAAAGCCTAAACAAATATAGGGCAAATACTCTCCGATGTTACATAGGGATCGTTGCCGGAACTCAACGGCGCCGGATGTGGACGGAATCGTGGCAGCAAGGTCGATAATGCCGGAGATGGGTAACGATGCCAACGGTGATCAAGTGCGTCGTCGATGACCTGCCAGGCATCGGAATAGATCTAACAAAGTTCAAAATGCTTCAGTAAAATATGAGTATGAGATTCAGTATCCATTTGTTCATTTCTTTGGTTAAAAAATGGACTTCAAAAGTTCATACAAAACTAAGATGAAGTGTGACTTTGTCATGAAAAATCTTAGACGGTGACTTCGTCACTTTGGTTAACCTTAAATACGATGCCTCATATTAAATCACTAGAGGATTAGCAATATAAACAAATAACAGATCCATCAAATCACTCGCATGCACGAACCGACTCTGAATCTAGCAAAACATGTAGAGAAAGATTCAAAAATAGGTCGAAGCACGCAAGTATATTAGATATAGATTCATGATAGCGAAAATATTAATTAAATCTAGGACAAAATGAGTGAGTGGTCTTTTCCTTGAGATAGCCGCCACACACAGGGATAGGAAAAGGATAAGAGGAGGAGGAGGGTTGTGAATTGTGATAAGGTTAAAAAATTTGGGGTTAGATGTTTTTTTTTTGTTTAGTAAAAAATATGATGCGTCATATTAATTAAATTTAAATTAAATACAAAAAAATGTTAGACGGTCACTTTGTTGTTCACAACAGGAAGATGAAGTGTGGCACGTGGTGGGTAAGTTTGTTACGTGACTTTATTGTGATTATTGTGATGTGTTATAACTTTAAAATAGTATATTAATTATTATATTACTATGTATTTGTTGGAAAATATGTTGAAAAACATATGTGTTTTCACCAACTTTGGTGAATGAGATATCGAATCTCAAAATTGTATGTTTGCTGTAAGTTTGGAAATGAATTGAAACGTGTCCCACATAGGAGTGAGAACAAAGTTTACTTGGGTTTATATGTACAAGCTTCCAAGCTATGTTAAGATCTTGGTTTGTGTTTTACAGGTTGTGTGTCAAAGGGTCCATCCTACCAATATTTTTGGCTATCCTCTCAATATTGGGTCCATCCTCCCAATACTTTGTCCATCCTCCCATTTCTAATAGTTTAGTTACAGGGATTAAAATGTAATTATTTGGTTGGATTAAATGTAATTATTTGGTTAGCTTCAGTTACGAATCCTTTTGAATTCGTGTCCTTTTGAATTCTGTCATTAGTGGATCATTAAAAGAATCCTTTTGGATTCTGCTACCTGTTACAGTTTTGTTTATATAAACAAAACTTGGTCTTTGACAGAAGATACAACACAACACAACCATACCATATACCAGTTACACACTGCAATCCTTATCTGTTAGTGGCAGCATACTTAACCCCGTTCCGATCATTTTTCAGGCAAGTGTCTCAAGTCCGACCGTACGCGGTTTTGAACCGGCGTACCCTGGGAACAAACGAAGAATCTGTTTAAAGGAATTGTGTTAAACACAAGCCCGGTTCCGTGTCACTTTTCTGTTTCTTTTCTTTATTTTGCAGGAATCAACCAACACGTTAATTGATTTCTGCTTCGGTTTCTTTATTTAATTAATCGCATTATGTATCTATCTTAGGTGTAATCTTTTTGAGCAGTATATATATATATATATATATATATATATATATATATATATATATATATATATATATATATATATATATATAGTTTCTTACTATTTTCTAACAAACTTAAACAGATTATTTTCTCTATACGAAACTGGATACTATATTACTATATTAGCATATTACAATTCTGTTAGCATAACGGAATTTTTGCTTCAGGAAGTTATAACGATTCGTGTTAGTAACTAATTCCTATCTGATCATTTTTCAGAATGGAATCTCAGCCGATGATCACTCAACCGATTCCGACCTCTGGGGTCTCTGCGGTTTCTGTGATCATGACTTCTGCCGTTGTTGTTACCACTATGATGGTTGCACCGCTGCCTAACACGGTTGCAACTCATGCTGAGAAACCAGAAAAGTTCAATAGTGTCAATTTTAAACATTGGCAACAAAAGATGTTCTTTTATCTGACAACGTTGAACCTTGCGAGGTTCTTGACTGAAACCGCTCCCCAACTTGCTGAAGGGGAAATGGATGCTCAAACTGTGAGCGCAATTCATGCTTGGAATCATTCGGATTTCTTGTGTCGCAACTATGTCATTAATGGCATGGTGGATTCGCTCTATAATGTGTATTGCAAAGCAAGGACTGCGGGTACAAAGAAATTTGTGGTAGCTAAATTTTTGGAATTCAAAATGACCGACTCAAAGACTATTATGAGTCAAATCCAAGAATTGCAGGTTATTCTTCATGATATACATGCAGAAGGAATGATGCTCAGCGAGACATTCCAAGTTGCTGCTATGATTGAAAAGTTGCCACCAAGTTGGACTGATTTCAAAAACTATCTCAATCACAAACGAAAGGAAATGACCATTGAAGATCTTGTGGTTCGTCTTCGTATTGAAGAGGACAATAAAGTTACTCAAAAGAAAAGCGATAACCCTGATTCAGCAAAGGCTAACATTGTTGAACTTGGTCAATCCTCAAAGAGTAACAAAAGCAAAGGAAGGGCTGAAAAGAAAAACAAGGGGAAAGGTTCTAGTCTTGGACCTAAAGGCGGTGTTGGTAAAAAGAAATTCAAAGGCACGTGCTACAATTGTGACAAGCCGGGTCATCGGGCTAATGAATGTAGACAGCCCAAGAAAGAGACTCCCCGTGAAGCCAACATAGTTGATGATACTGAAAACCTTATTGCAATGATCTCTGACCTCACAATGATGATCGCTGAAGTTAACTTGGTTGGGTCGAATACCAAGGAGTGGTGGGTTGATACCGGCGCTACCCGCCATGTCTGTGCTGACAAGAGCCTTTTCACCACCTTCAAAGATGTTACTAATGGAGAAAAGCTCTTTATGGGAAACACTACCACTGATGATATCAAGGGCGAGGGGAATGTGATCCTGAAAATGACATCTAGAAAGGAACTCACTCTGAGCAATGTTTTGTATGTTCCTGAGATTCATAAGAATCTAGTGTCTGGGTGGTTGTTGAACAAGTTTGGTTTCAAAATTGTAATTGAATCTGATAAGGTCGTGTTGACCAAAGGTGGTTTGTATGTTGGAAAGGGATATGCCCTCAATGGTATGTTCAAACTCAATGTAATGGTTGTTAACAATGAAATGAATAAGAGTGGTACTAGTTCCGCTTACTTGCTTGAGTCATCAAATGTATGGCATGGTAGACTTGGTCATGTTAACTTTAATTCAATTCGTCGTTTGATTAAATTAAATTGCATACCAACATTCCATATTGACTCAAACTATAAGTGTGAAACTTGTGTTGAAGCCAAACTAACAAGATCATCATTCAAACCGGTTGAGAGGAAAACCGAACCCCTTGATTTGATCCATACAGACGTGTGTGATTTGAAATCGATTCCAACAAGAAATGGATTTAAATACTTCATCACATTCATTGATGATTGCACGAAGTATTGCTATGTTTACTTGCTTAAAAGTAAAGATGAAGCAATTGAAACTTTCATTGCATATAAAAACGAAGTTGAGAATTGTGACACCCGCAAAATTAGGACTAGCGATTAGTGCCTAATCAGCTATAATACATGTAATTAGTTCTGTGTTAGGCTAATTAATGTATCAACTAATATATATTGTTGAATATATACAATCATGCGATTTGATTAAATCGTACAAGTTTCAAACCGAATGTAATTCGGTTCAATTGATACGGACGTTGGTGAACAATTTTGCTAAATAATATAAAATTATTTAATAACGCTATTCTGAGTCCCTAATCACTATTATGTTAGTGATTATGAATCGTTAACAGTGAGTTAATTGTAGAAGGGGGGGGGGGGTTGAATACAATTAAAAACTTTTCTTTCTGCTTTTAATGTGTTAACTTATTTTGCAAGTTTTTAACCGTATTTAAGTAACAGCAATATGAACACAAATATATAAGTATGATAGGCAGTTCAGTTGCTGATGCAATACTAGCTGAAAGATAAATTCTTTTATTGATAAAATTTATCTATTGTTGATTGCGGAATAGATTAGCCAAAGCTAATCTAAATCAAACAATACAGCTCTTACAAAAGGAGATGAGCACTAGTGGACAAACACGCTAACTTGCTCACTCGCTGAGGTGGACTAATAGTTGACAAACACGCTACTAGTTCACTCCCTGGTGTTGTTCGTATTTTAGACAAACTAGTTACTGACAAACAAGTAACAATACAAACAATCAACATAAAATGGAGTACAACATACTACGCTATTTATAGACGCTGAAATCCTTAATTTCTGGATCTGGAAGGACACGTGTCGCTGCTTGATTGGTGAGGTAGTTGAGATGTGATACATCATGGTTCGACATTCTGTCTTGGGAAATATCACCTTGTACCTTAAACCAATCAGATGCTTCCACGTTACTCTTTTTTAGTTACGAGGAACACGTGCTGCGCCGTAATAACGCCGAATGTCAACTTCTTATTAAATGCGGCATTTAATGCTGCAGTCACTGATAGATACATCAATCCTCCTCATTCTCGGTGCGAGCTAACATGCCCTAAAGAATGACTTGAAAAGCTAACCTTCAGTGACTCCTTTTATTCAGCAAAAGGAAGAATTCAAGAAGACTTGGAGACTCTCGCTGATAGATGAATATCAGCGACACACATAGTTGAGTCTTTGATCTTTATAAGTTCTTTGACTTTCGCTGGTGTAAGATACGAACAACGACTATAAGACCTTCAGCAACAAGAGCTTGACTTGAATCATTTTCTTCATGGAGAGTTCTTTATTGAGTAGGACAGAGACTGTGAATATAAGGCATGATCAGTGACTTCACATTATCAGCGATTAATGACTTCAACAATCTCCCATAATTTATCCTTATGATCTCCCCCTTAATCCTTGTAATCAGTGACCATCTAGAGTTTAGCGATCAGTGACTCAACAATCTCCCCCTAAATGGTTTAAGTCAAAACTCCCTTAGACAAACTAGTTGCAGGAAAGTTTTAATCTCTGATGATAAGTTGGTTGCTCAGAGACTTGTACTTGTAAATTTTTGTTGCTGAAAGGTTTTTAGTCTCTGATGGTAGGTTGGTCGCCCAGAGACTTGTACTTGTAGATTTTCTGTTTCAAGCCTCATTTATTTCATGAAATAAATATTTACAAGAGACTAACTATTACAAAAGATCTAATTTATTTATCTCTCCACATCTCCTCTTCTTTCACAATGTCAAGCTCAGCTTCAAGTTCATACTTGTCTTTGGAGGGCAGGTATCTGAATTTTCTTGCCAAGGCTTCATCGAGAATAGCTTTTCTGACTTTTGAATTTGTAGGAAGCATGCTAGCTGACCTGATTAGGTGTATGATTTGTTCTTGGTCAACCTTCTCAAGTTCAGCTTCTCTCTGAAACCTAAGGGCACCATTTAGGTCCCTGTATACCAGACCCTTCTCCCCCTTAGTGACTTCATGTCCTTCAAGCTTTGGCACACCAACAGGGATAGACAGATTTAGCTTTGAAGTGTTAGGGATTCGATAGATGCTGCTAGTGCCTGACCTATACCTTGGGCTTGGTGGCTGAACAATCTCTTCACCATATGTGACAGTATCTTCTGGTCTGAGAAGTTGCAGCGACACCATCTTCTGATATAGCCTATCAATCTCTTTCAGGACATCAACTTTAGCTGCACTTGTAGAGTGGCTGATAGCAAGCCTGATTTCATTCCATTCCTCTCTGTGCAGCTTGCATACTTGATCAAGTAGTATGGCTTGAGTCTCTGAACCTCTTTGAATGAGTAGCTGAGGTTGAGATTGATTCTTAGACTTTTTTAGCTTTACCTTGGTAATAGGTGCAGGGTTTGATCTCCCTGTCATACGGGCAGCAAACCTTTTTCTATCTATCTCATCCCATTTTCTATCCACTGATGTTTTGACAGCTCCCCCTTTCTTTTTAGAGCTCTTGCTAGCTGATGTTTTCAACTTCTGTTGCTCTAGCTCACTCTCTTCAATTTCAACAAGTACCCTGGCAATTGCAGCATCAGACTCTTCTTGATCTTGCTTAAGTTTAAGTAGTCTGGCTCTTTCATTTGCATCTTTAGTGCTCAATTCCAGCAGGTAAGCTCGATCAGCATCAGATTGCTCTTTCAGCAGCCTTTTTCTTTCTTGTTCCTCTCTTAACTCAGCCTGAAAAGTTATTTTCATGATCATCTCCTGCTCCCTGTCCTGTTTTGCCTTTAATTTTCTAGCAATTCGCTGATCTTTAGTCTCATCAGGACAGAGGCTTTCTGAGGCTGAGTCAAATGAAAGGCATGTTGTAGGGGAAGTGTCTGATGTGGTAGTGTTAGAGAGAGTTGCTGTGGGGATTGGTATTATTGTTGCTGGGGTTGGTGTGGTTATTTTGGTTGTTTGGGTAATTGTAGTTGTAGTTGCTGTGGATGAGGGTAGGATTTGGGAAGGTGGTGGAGATGAAGGTACAGTTACCTCAGATATGACAGTGTGTGATTGAGGGTCACTGACCTGTTGTTTCTTAGATGGAGGTGTAGATGCAGGAGAAGTGTCACTGGTCCTTTTCCTTTTAATGACAGATGATATGGGTTGCTGATCCTCCATATTGACATCATCTTCATCTTCACTTTCTGAGCCCTGACCATTTCCATGACCACCTCCCTGACCATTATCATCATTGTTGTCATCATCATCATCAGCATCATGCATGATGGTATCATCTTCCTCATCATCAGATACATCATCTACAACCTCCCTGTTCATCCACTCCCAGCGAGCCAATTCATAGCTCACTGAGGTACCCTCAACCCTACATTTTCATCCTCAGCCCATTACCTTATCAGCCCATTATAGTTCCTGAGCTCTTCAGCACTGAACTCAGGAAAGCATTCAGCAACATCCACTGTATCCATAGCTATATCCATATCTACCCAATACAGTTCAGCAACTGCAAGGGCTTCCATCTCTGGTTGTTCAACAATAGGTCGAAGTGCATAAGTGGTGAGCACTATCTCCCTGTGAGCTTTGTTTGTAAGCAGATCAGTCATAGCAGGAGGCATCTCAGGATCAGAGACTGAGATGTCATCTTCTTCTTCATCATTCTCCCCCTGACTGGTCTGCACAAACTGGCCAACTGCCCTATCAAACGCATCAGCAGTTTCTGTTCTGAGGGCAGCGACCTCAGCTCTTATTGCTCCCATTTTTTTAGTAATCTGTGGAAGCACCTTAACAATAGCATCAGTGTTAAATAAGTAATTGGATACAGATATAGCTAGGTCAGTTTGGTTGGTGGTTAGCTGGGCAATGGCTGCGGCATGATTTGTGAAATTTGTGGTGGAGGAAGAGGCTAGCTCAGTGACTGCATGGTTTATTGCAGCACTAGCATCAGCTACCGTTTGCACCTTCTCACTGACAGATGTGCTCCACGGTTCAATGGAGTTATACACATCAGTGAGAGCAGTGATGGCTTTTTGAAGAACGGAGACATTGCCTATAAGTGCCTCACGGTCAGCAGTGAGCATCTTAATCTGGGTTTGGGATGAGGCAATGTACTCCATCAGTAGCTGATCTGATGTGGAGTGGGTAGATGTGTTTGGTGGAGTAGTTGTGGGAGGTATAGAGGGAGTAGGTGTAGAATGGACTACATGGTCAGTGGGTGTGGTCTGACCAGCAGCAGTGATTTGAATGTTGTCACTGGAGAATGAGGTGGGTGAAAGCTCTCTGATAGGAGAGTTAGAGGTGGGTGGAGGAATGGGTTGGGTATCATCGGAGGTGTCCATGGACATGATTTCCTCATCATCAGCTTGTGATTTAGCTAATGGTTCATTGGAAATAGAAGTAGCGACCTGTATCTCACCATGGGTCAGTGGTGAGACATTGACAGTCGGTGCAGTGATAGATGAGAGATGGCCCGGGTCTGTAGCCAGTGGTGTGACATCAGCAATGAGTGTGTTATCACCCACTGATGTCACTAGCCCTTTTTCTAAAATGTCATCCTTTCGTGAGGATGACAAGTGGCTGGGTTGACTCGATCTGAGGGTGTGGGATGCACCCGAATCACTGCTAACAGTGGTTTGATCCACTGCAGCTGTCTGTAGGTTGCCCTTGGTAGAATCACTGGACTTTCGGGAGTCCAGCGAAGCAGGTAAGGTGGAGGGTTTAGCAGTAGTGCCCTCAGCAACTGAACGTACAGTCACTGATTCACCCCTGGCATCCGTAGATGTCTTCTTTGAGCTATGTCCCTGAACCTTTAATGTCAGGGACCCTAATTTGGATTTTATCTTGGGAGTAGTTGGTGGTTTCTTGATTGGTGGTTGACCAACAGTAGTCACTGGGGGTGTGGTCAGTGACGTGGTCGATGGGGGGGGGGGGGGGCAGCAACTGACATTTGTACAGAAGTTACAGGCTGGGGTGCAAGTATCCCCGGATGTTTCATAAAAGTTGGTAAAACCACAGTCGCTGGTTTTGCAAAAATTTGAGATCCTACCAGAGTGGGCTCAAATCCCTGAAATGGTATCCTATCATAGGCATCAAACTGATCTCTAAAGATCAGTGAGAGGAACCTTGGATAGGGCACGTATTTTGCCCTGGTAGGCTCAGCGACTTTGGTGATCAGCTCGTTAAAGATCACACTCGCATAATCAACTCTTAGAGAGTTGATCAGTGACCAGCTAATCTGGGCTTCCAGGGAGCTGAATTGATCATAGCTCCCGGATTTTGTACCCAAAGATTGAATGAAATTTGTAAAAATTGCATTCCAAACACCATCCATCTTAGTTTTGTGGACCGTAGAATACTTACGGTTGCCACTGCCATCGACTGAGTTGTAACACCCCCAAATTTACTGTTGCGCGGAAGCAAGCTTTGGGTGTTACTAATCAATAATCAAGCACCAAAGTAAAGCAAACGACATCTATATGCAACGTCGTACAATAGTACAAAAGTATTACATTGTTGAATCATAATACAATCTTCGAGTTCGAAGATGATTTCCTAGAGATTCTAATACATAACTGATATACAAAAAGTAATGCAAAAGAATCTCCACAAGTTTGTATGGATGTGACTCGAGCTATCAGTCCTGGGGTAATCCTACTCCGTTTGTGTACCTGAGATACAAAGCTAAAAAGGTCAACCAAAAAGGTTGGTGAATCTCACAGGTTTAGTAATAAAGTAATCATTTATGAACCACAAGTATGTACCAGCGTTGCTATCAAGCAAAGTAAGTAAATCAGTATGTATGCACAGTTGCCATGAGCTCATAAGTTGAAGCTTAACCGTGTAGTGTGAATATATCACGTACCCCCGTGAGTGCTATCCACACACTCATATGTAACAAATACTAATATGCCTGTTTCTACGTGTAAATCAGTACGTGGTGGCGCTACCACCCCAGGCAGGGATTGTCAGTCCCAAATGGATCCATTTACTAGTAATCGCGCTTAAGTCCATAACTAACAACTTACAATAGGAGGATTTCAGTGGATAAAAGTAACTCATACAAAGTTTGTGTAAAAGTAGTAGTAAATCAGCACAGTACATTGCGTTCACATGTAAATCGGTAGCTAAGTATCTCACCCCAGTAGTTTAGAAAAACAGTAAAAAATGGGGCTGTAAGACTCACCTGAGTCAAGCAAGCAAGCGTTTAACTTAATAAACGTAAAGTCTGAAAGCAGTGGTAATCCGTAGGTTCTGCGAACCCACAACCTTCTAATGCCCTAAGCATATAAGGTTGTATGTATAAGTGAATATCTCAAAAGATCATTCATGCTAGTTGTCCACTCAACTAGTTATGTCCAAGTATTTGTTTGTACGTTTGTGATCATTTTGTAAATAAGTATGGCCCGTTGGTGACGGAGGTATAATAATAATTCAAGTATTATTATTATGTAATTCATTGTGCTTGTATATCTTGTAAGTGTAGTGTTTTTAAATATTTAGTATAAAAAGTATTTAACTTTCTGTTTCATGCGACAATGTATAACCCGACAATGACATTCACGTACACTGTTTATGCGTCAATAAGTTCACGAAGTTTTGTTCATACGACAATAGCAATTCACGGAGTACTATTTATGCGAAAATTGCATTTCACGGAATTTCTTTTAAGTATGTTAGTTTTATGCGACAATGGGAAATCACGGACTTGTTTATGCGTTAATGATATTTACGGATTTTGTCTATGCGACAATGGTGATTCACGGAGTACCGTTTATTCGACAATGTATTCACGGATCATTTTGTTCATGCGTCAAATAAGGATTTACGGAATTCTTTCAAGTATGTTTAGCTTTTATACGAAAATGAGTATAGATTGTGATTCATGGATTTTTATGCGACAATTAGCTCATTGTCGGTTTTAAATAATTTCTAGTACAGTCCCTATATTACATTTTCCAGATTTTTAACTCGATAGACCTTTCGATTTGGAGCATTTCTAGTCCGATTTATACCTAACCAAAAATCACACAATTTCTTATATATGTCTAGTTCATTTCTGCACTTTATGGTATTTTTGTATGTTCATTTACTATTTAAAACAAAAATAGTTTCAAGGTGTGGTCAGACTTGGTCCAAAACAGACATATGTTCATAGATTGAGTTATATCCTGAAATGAGGGCATTTATGGGATTGGTCAAAGAAGAACTTTTTGTAGAGATCTTCCATACGCAAATTTTGGTAGGTGTTTCGTTGTCTAACTCTTTCTAGATCTCGAGATATTAACGTTTTGGTGAGACGGTTTTTCTGGACAGAAAGTAGTATGTATATATGTGTCTCAAAAACGAGTTTTGGTAGATGGTTTGGACATTTCTTTGTTAAGCGAGCAACATAACATGTTAATACATAAGTTTTAAGTAAAATACAAGAGTTTTGAAGTCTCACAATGGTGTATGAAGAAACGGAGATGGTAGGAGTGATGTACACGCGTAGGCGGTCGTTTTGGTGTCTCCGGCTCGTTTTTCCTTCAAGAGTGGGGTGGTGGTCAGTGGTGGATGATGGTGGTGTGTGGTGGTGGCCTGGAATTCGTGGATGAGGGTGTGGGAGAGAAAGGTTTGAGTAAGGAAATGAGAGAATGGTAGAGTGTGGGTAATTAATTGGAGGTATGGTGATGGTTTGGTGTTCATAAGGTCAAAGAAGTACACGAGATGGGTATGGCTTTCCATGCCCCTCCCCCATGGCTGCAGATTTTTGTGGGTGGGGCCCACTAGATGGGTGTGGGTTTGTTAAATTTTGTTTCCTCAAATTTGTGTTGTGTACGGTGCCCCTTTACCCGTTCGTTTAACGTTTTAATTAATCAAATAACGTTTTATTCAACACGTTTCGTTAACGATTTAAAACATGATATTTTTACTTGAAGTATTTTATTAAAATACTTAATAATATGATATAAGACATACTTTGCCTTTATTTCATCTGTCGGGCGCGTTCCATGCGTTTTTCGTTACGTACAGTTACGTTTTAATAAAACGTATAATCGTGTAATATATTAAAGTAAATAATGTTTGTTTGGATAAATCCACATTATTTTTAACAGTTTGTCACCAACGTCCATAGTAATTAGTGTCGGACCTCGTCCGGTTCAAGTGTGCATGATGTAGACAAATCATATAACGTGTATGTAATTACACAGAAAGTTACATATATTTAGGTTAATATAATACCAAATACATGTAATTACAAGTAGTTAGGAACTAATTAAAGTCCTAAATTAGCGGGTGTTACATGAGTATTTACACTCAATCTCAGTGAGATCAACTAAGCCTTGCTTGGCTTCGTCGCTCTCTGGCAGCGACTCGTAAGACTCTGCGATCGGCAGTTGTAAAATGGACCGGATGGTGCTGGCAGTGATGATAATGGGTTGGGTACCATTGTCTATAAAACCCTTGAGTTGTGAAACACCAGCGACAACTTGGTGAGTGCAGGTAAACCAAAACTCACTAAGCCATTCTGGGTTCATTTCCCCAGGAGACAAGGTAAGAGCAGGGAGGATAAAGTGATTTTGCAAAAAGTTTATTGCCTCCGCATACTCTGGTTTGGCACAAGTTACATTTCCCAAATAATTAGATTTGGGAACTGTAATGATCAGTGTCTCACTGACCGCAGAGGCTCTAAGAGCTTGAATCTCTGGGGTCGGTGTGTAACTGTTATTGAAAATTTTTGAACGTGCCATTTAAAAGGATGAAAGAAAATTTAGGGTTTTTGTAGAGAGAAAATGAAGAAGATGAAGTTTTGAAAAACAAGAAAGCGTAAAAGTGAAATTGAAAATGTCTCACTGCTTATATACGGTTGCTGAGATACAAAACATGTGGTCAAAAAGCGTATGTACGTGGTCAAAAAGTGGTGGTTGATGGTAGGGGAGTAGGGTGATGATGGTGGTGAGTGGTAGCATTAAATGGTGATGGGAGTGGTACGCCGGAAAGGTATACGAGGTGTCAGAAAAAAGTGTACCTTTTCGAAGTACCATGAGATATTTAATAAAGCATTTATTAGGAATATAAATCGTTAAAAATTAAATACAAAATGTATTAAATGTAAAGGAATATATGTCAAAATAAATGCCATATTAAATAAGGAGAATCTTCGCTGATACATTAATTTCATAATTTAATTGCAAATTAAATTATTAAATTAAGATATCAGAGAGATGAAAATAAGTTATATCTTAAAATAAAATAAATATTATGTCTCATATTTGATTTCGCTGATCAAATTACAACTTAGAATACTAATCTAATCAGCTAGCCAAATTGTGAAGCATAAAACATATTTTATTTATGTGATATAAAGAGTTTTCATGTGTATTTACAAAGTATATAATTTATTGATCATAACTATGCTAACTTATTGTTCTTGCTGATTATATCAGTGAGAATAATAGGCTAGCGAGTTAGAACTACAAACCATATATTCTGTAAATACCTTTTATTAAACAATCAGGTTTTAATCATTTAAGTTTAACATTCCCAACTCGCTGATGAGAAAGGTGAATCTTTTCTCATCTAAAGGTTTTGTAAATATGTCAGCGAGTTGGTAATCAGTTGGAATGAAATGCAATTCAATGTCACCTTTCATGACGTGGTCCCTGATGAAGTGATATCTGACATCAATGTGCTTTGTCCTTGAGTGCATCACAGGATTATTTGCTACGGCAATAGCACTTTGACTGTCACAATAAATTGGAACATTGCCAAAGTCAAAACCATAGTCAGCGAGCTGATTCCTCATCCACAGAATTTGAGCAGTGCAAGCTCCAGTAGCGACATATTCAGCCTCAGCAGTAGAAGTTGAGACAGAATTTTGTTTCTTGCTTGACCAGCTTATAAGCTTTTCTCCAAGAAACTGACAGCTACCAGAGGTACTCTTTCTGTCCATTTTGCATCCAGCATGATCAGAATCTGAATATCCTTTCAGTGAGAAATCTGAACCAGATGGGTACCAGAGACCAAGATTTGGTGTACCCTTCAGATATCTGAATATTCTTTTGACAGCGAGTAAATGAGATTCCTTTGGATCAGCTTGATACCTAGCACATAGACATGTAGCAAACATAATGTCTGGTCTACTAGCAGTTAAATACAGCAGTGACCCGATCATTCCTCTGTAAGCAGTGATGTTTACAGATTTACCATCAGGGTCAGCATGTAATTTTACTGCAGATGACATTGGTGTAGCAAGGGATGAGCAGTTGGTGAATTCAAATTTCTTTAATAAATCTTTAACATACTTTCCTTGATTTATAAAAATACCAGTCTTGGTTTGCTTTATTTGCAGACCAAGGAAAAATGTTAATTCACCCATCATGCTCATTTCATAACTTTTAGTCATGAGGTCAGAGAATTCCTTGCACAAGTCATTGTTTGTAGACCCAAATATAATATCATCAACATAAATTTGGACCAATATGACATCTCTCTTATCCTTTTTGATAAATAGGGTGCTGTCAATTTTGCCTCTGACATACCCACATTTAGTTAAGAAAGTAGAGAGAGTGTCATACCAAGCTCTAGGAGCTTGTTTTAGTCCATATAAAGCTTTTTCCAGCTTATAGACATAACCTGGATGCTTGGGATCAGTGAATCCAGGTGGTTGCTTCACATACACTTCTTCCTGCAGCTTTCCATTCAAGAAGGCACTTTTAACATCCATTTGGTATACCTTGAATTTCTTGTGAGCTGCATATGCTAAGAACAACCTGATTGCTTCAAGTCTAGCAACTGGTGCAAAGGTTTCATCATAGTCAATTCCTTCTTGCTGACAGTAACCTTGTGCAACCAGTCTGGCCTTATTCCTTATCATAACACCATCAGCATCCATCTTGTTTCTGAACACCCATCTTGTTCCAATCACAGATTTCCCAGATACTTGAGGTACTAACTTCCAGACTTTGTTTCTTTCAAACTGCGATAGCTCATCTTGCATGGCAGCTATCCAGTGATGATCAGTGAGTGCCTCATCAATCTTCTTGGGCTCAATCAGTGACACAAAGCTTACAAACAAACAAAAGTTAGCAGTTGCTGATCTGGTCTGGACCTTGGATTGTGGATCACCAATAATCAATTGATTATTAATATGTTTAGTCCATCTAGTCATTCGCTGAGGTTCAGCAGTGACTTGATTACCCAGAGATGATTTATCAGACACATCAACATTTGAAGTATGATTAATGTTTAAGCTTTGATTTAGACAGTGAGTGTTATCATTTTGATGCAGAAGATGAGATGATGATGATGGGATGTCTATAGGCAAAGATGAAGTTCCTGAATCATTCTTAGCTAAAGTAGAGCCAGAAGTGCCTTCAGGGACATCATCTTCGCTTTCAGAATCTGATATATGAATCTCATGCTTGTCATCACTGATTGTATTAAAAATAAGATTTTCATAGTCTTTTGGATCAGTGAGTGATTTATCATAAGATTCATCAAAGGTAACATCCATTGATTCATCAAAGGTAGCCATTTCTACATGTGAAGCTGAGTATGTTGCAGCTGGCAGCTGTTGTTCTCAAGTTCTTTGGATACAACAGCAACTGCGGGATTACGGGTTAAATATAACCAATACTCCTATGATGATTGACAACGAATCTACTATGTCGATCACTAACAATCCTGTGAAGCACAGTAAAACTAAGCACATTGATATTCGACATCATTTTATTAGAGACTGCGCTGAAAAGAAAATGATAAGGGTAGTTAAGGTTCCGACTGCGGATAACTTAGCAGACCTATATACGAAGGCGTTCGACAGAGCAAGATTTGAGACATTGGTTCAACTGAATGGAATGAGAAATCCAGAGTGATTAGTCTTCCAAGGGTATTTTAGTAATAGTTAGTAGTTATTTTTAGTACTTATTATTAAAAAAAAGGGGGGGGGGGGTGGGCGTATGGCATTCATTTGCTTGTTACCCGAGGGGAATCGCCTCCAATAAAAGAACAACCGAAGTTCTTTTAGAAAAAGCTTTAAGTTTTGGCTGTAAAAACTTGGGAAATGATAGTACATTAGGAGAATAAGTCTAAGAATAATAACCTTAAGTATTAAGTATGATGTGTTAGTAGATTCTTATAAGGTGCATTAGAATAACGATTTTTATCTAGGATTACACTTATATTTATCTTATTATACACCTATATCCACTGATTATAACTTGTCCTTTTACTTAACAAGTGATAAGAATAACTTAAGACTAGTCAGCTTCATCATACGATTTATTGGTAGGCAGGTTATGCTAAGATTTCCGAGCAGTTAAGAAGTATAACTTTCATGTGTAATATCTTACGTGCTCTGTTATATAACGTATGACATATGTCTTAATTGTTGAATGATAGTACTACCGTGCACTGTGATCTAAATAATTTTTTTTTTTTGAAATGATACAAAGTATCATAATGTCAAAAGGTGAGTTATATGTTTCGCAAGGGCATCATTTAGTAACCTCTACCTTACATATGAAAGATACAAAGTATCTCGTGTCAAGTGTATGTTATATGCTTCTAACGAACATCATTTAGTAATCTCTACCTTGATAATACAAGATACAGTGTTATGTGTTGTACTTGAATTCTTCAGTATGTTGTATAGTAGAAAACACTAGATATTGTGCACATTAACAATAAAAGCTTGGCTCAGAAACCTGTGTGTAATCTATTTATGTGGATCATAATATCGGTAATCGTCTTGAACTGTCTATGATATTCGAACATTCACTTTTGTGAATAATAAGAAATTATAAGTTATATTTCAATGAAGTGTTATATCATGTGGATAAAGGTACATAAGATATAATTTTATAAATATAAGTTTATTACTGATTAAAGTTGTGATTTTATTGTGCTTATATGAATTTCATGAGGTATGTATACTAACAATTGTCTTATGCTTATTACAATTTAATAAGTACAACTTATTCTTTCTAATATGATCCCTAAGCAGTTAAAACTTTAAGTGTTTACTATTAAGTTAATTTATTTTCTTAGAATATTAGTAGTTTTATTATTATTTCTTCGATTTAATAAAAGTTTTAATTATTCTTCTTGTTTACCCTTTGGAATTAAATTAAACTAGTTATCTTATATCCGGTGTTGAATAAATGTAACAAATACAAGTGAAAAATAATTTTTATTTTCGACTTGTACGGTATATATGGGTTTCAATTTATACTAAGTGCTAAAATCGAGTTTTTGTGAAAACTTGCAATTTTGACTAGTCAACGCTGCGAAGCGAGACTAGTGCTGCGAAGCGAGTACATAGTATAAATGGGGCAAGTCCAACGAGTCCAACCCACACTTGTCATTTACTCTGCGAACCGAACTCACAACTCCTCTGCGACTTGAAATTTGGCGAAACGAATCGAATATATATTTCGATTGATTTTCTGATTTTTAATACAAGGAAGGACTTTTCGATCCGTGGAACTTTTACAACTTTTGATTACGCATCTTTTGAAGTAAGTTTCATGAGATTTCACCTTGTAATTTGTGAGATATCGAGTGGTTTATGTTTTGAATGTGTCTGTTTAGTTTATCACGGATTTTATACAAATTAGTGATTTAGAAAACCTAACACATGTTTATAATGCTTAATCGATGGTTAATAAACATGTTATAATCGATTAATTGCTTTGAAACACATTTGATTAGTGATTGATGTTTGAATTCGTTGAGCAGATGGTCCTGCGAACCGAGATCTATCTCGCTTCGCAGTCCGCTCCAACGAATCGAGATAAGTTGCGAAACGAGTTCATCTCGTTTGACTTGAGTTGACCGAAGCGAGACGAGTTCAACTCGTTTGACTTCAGTTGACCGAAGCGAAATGATTTCAACTCGTTTGACTTCTGTTGACCGAAGCGAGACGAGTTCCACTTATTTGACTTGGGTTGACCGAAGCGACTCGACTTCAACTCGCAGGGTTTCTGCGAACCGAGTTGAAAAATTAAATCAATTTTATAATTTTTCAATTATAACTTGTTATTGATTTGAGAATTGTTTGTTTACAAATAATTAACAAGTTACTTGTTTATATACATATAGACTTAAGAACTTTTGTTTATAAGTTTAAATATGTGTAATATCTTAACAATTTAAGTTATTTCATATCGAAAGTCTTCCGACTCATAGCGTAGTCATGCAGCGTGTTCCGATATTTATCGGCGGTATGTTAACTCGAATTGTTTGTCATAGCTAATGGGCTTTATATATAATTTATAGAATATAATTGAACTTGTTAATTCAATTAAGTTTCAGAGAATTATGTTATTAGTTAATAGTATATTTAGACGTTTGATGATCTTTTTGATCATAATACGTTAAAGTGTAATTGTTAACTTAACATTTTTGCTATTTGTGTAATTTTGAAATACAGATATGGCTAACAGATCTTTTGAGAAGGGTCACAACATCTTGGTGAATCTAGATGTCAACGAGCGTGGTGCTGAGCGCTTTGAGCAGATTTTGACATATTTAGCACGTTCGAGAATTCGATTTGCTATCACTGAGTCACCTCCACTGAACAAAGACCTTCTTACGCAGTTTTGGACGAACATTGTATATGATGGTGCTGCTAACCCGCCTACTATACGTACGATGGTGAATCAGCATCCGATTTCTTTTACTGCTGATGACTTACGACAGTTACTGCAGCTAGGAACTTCTGAACAAGAAGCTGGTCCATCTGCTTTTTCAGCTGATTTTATAGAAGGAGCTCTAGGTCGTACAGGTTATTCAGGACCTAGGAGAGGACGCCAGTTTGTCAAGGCTTTTGTACTAGGACAGTGGAGATTACTTTTTACTGTTATAGTATCTATTTTTGGAAACAAGAAGTCAGGATTAGATGAGCTTAGTCCTGAGTTGATGTCAGCTGTACTGTCACTGGTTTACAATAAACCATACAGTTTTTCTTCTTATATCTTTCAGTCCTTCAGAGGACAGATCACTGGAGCTGCTAGGACATTGTTTATTCTCTATCCTAGATTCTGCATGCTCCTGATTCGAGCTCAAGTTCCAAACTTGCCAGCTTATGCAGCTGATTTTCAAGTTGAGACAATCGGACTGCGAGGTTACAACGCTTGCTTTTTGCTATCCAAGCGTAAAGATGAGATTAAGCCTGAGGCTGCTGATCTTTTTGGGCATCTTCTTGATGCTGATTATGTTGCTCCACCAAATAATGGTTGGATGGATGCTGGAGCTCACAGTCAAGCTCAACCTCAACTTTCACAAGCTCAACCTCAACCAGCAGCAGAGTCACAGGAGCTCATTGAGGATGTTTTACATCAGGTTGAACATCAAGGTCAACAAGTTGTGCCTGAGTTAGCTGCTGAGGTTCTTCATGAGGTTTTGATACAGATTGATGATGATACAGATCCCTTGTTACGGGATATTGATAGTTATGTTGAACAACCTGAGGTAATTTTATAATTATATAATAATGTTGGTACTTCACTGTTATATTATTATCACTTTATTATATAATGCATATGTTATAGATATTTAGTTAATTAGATATTATTTCTGATTATAAAATATAAATATCATTATGATCAGGGAGCTGAGACTGCAGACCCAGAGGTTACTCGACCTGAGGGTGAGCAGGGACAGCTAGATAGATCTGATGGTTTACCTTCTCAGGTATTTATCAGATTAATCATAAATATATAGAACTTGTATGATAGAGCTTTTAGCTAATCATCAATGTTTAATATATTTAATATTTAGGATTCTGATGTTGGTCCATCTGGAGGCCGTGATGGTCAATCGGCTTCAGATGATGATGATAGTACTCCTTCTCCACCTCCGGATGCTGGTTATATTAGATACCGATCTCGGATGATTCCAGATCCAGCACTGAAGGAAAAGAGAAAGGCTAAGGAAGTCGATCCAGACTTCAGTATTATTGACGAAGGTCCTGAGGAAGAGGATCTACCTCTTATTCCTCAACGTCGTAAGCGTTCCAGGACTTTGATCATTCAGGATGGTATGTTTTATTTAGAGTTAGATAATCTTAACTTGTTGTTTATCAGGAGTTCAAATGAGACAGTTAATTCTGTGACAGTTGCTCAAGATACATCCCAGGTAGAGACGATGATACCGGTGGTTACTGAACCAGTATCTGTACCATCTGAGGTATGAGATAAACGTTTAGTACTACAAGTATTATAAATATTTAATTAGAGATTGAGACAGAGTTATCTGTAACAATTACTTATTTAATTATATCTAACTTTAAAGGCTGAGAAACTGCTTGAGTCAGTGGAACCAGAAATGGTCTCCAAGACTATTGAGGAGGGAGTTGCAAAACTGGTGCATGATGCTCAGTTTCCGACCAATAAAGCTAGTAGATTTGCAGCTAGTCTTCTCAAGGAAGCGTTATCTCAAGCTATTCCACCACTCACACGTGAATCATACATTGCTTCAGTGACACCGCCTGGACCATCTACAATATCTGTTATTCCGACGACTGATGCTGAAAGGATTACATCCTTAGAGTCACGAGTTAAGGAATTGGAACAGAGTACTTCTAGGATTCCAGGGTTGTTAGCTGAGAATGTTTCTCTTGCTCAGCAGATGGTTCATATCAGTGAATCACATTTGATATTGCTGAAGACTCATGCTACTTTGCTTGCTGACTTTACTGCCCAGCGACTGAAGCTTGAACACTTAGAACGTTTGGTGTTGAGAGTGAATTCAGGACAGTCTGCTCAAGGGGAGATAATGCTATATCATGAAGCTTGCAAAGAGGATGAGTTAGCTAAGAAGAGAAGAGATGATAAAGATGATGATCCCGATGCTCAGAAAGATGGTGAGCCGACTGGTCCTTCAAAGACTGGTGAGCAAGCTATTATTCAGGGGGAGTCTGCATGTGTTGGTGTTAGTGGTGATGGTGCTGGTACAAGTGCTGCGGGTACAAGTGAAGCTGGTAAGACAGCTTAGACTTGTGTAGATATTTGTACTTAGAATTTTAGTTGAATTATAATTGTAATTTATAATTGTAATTAAATAATTGTTACTTAATAGTTTTTGTAATATATTCGGCTTGAGATTTTTATTACAAGATTAAATATATTAGAAATTGTTTAAGTTATTTGATTTTGAAAAGTTAAATAAATTAGTGATCGAAAGTCTTCCGACTCATTGAGAAGTCGAGCGGCGTGTTCTGATTTATTTCAGCGGTCAAAGTTTATTTTAACTTAGACATTTTAGACTTGAGAGTTTTTATAACTGACAAGTTAAATCTGTATGATTTTTAACTAGACAAATGATATATAATTTAAAGATATAGTTGAAAGTTAAGTTCTTGTAATATAACAGTTCAATTAAGTCTTGGAAATTATATAAGGTAATTAACAGTAAATTTAAATGTTTGGTGATTATTCACAATGCATTAGAATTTAAAGTTAATTAATATTTGTTAAGCGTTTATAAGACTTAAGAATTCTTTGATTGATTCAAGGTAATTAATAAAAGAATTATAAGTTATATAGAATTGGTTATATTAACACAATTGAAATGAATAATGAAATTTTTAGATTGATTCAGAGTAATCAATAAAAGAATTTATATTATTAATTTGATTTGTGTAGATATGGAAATGCTAGAATTGAGTGACTCTGGAAGTGATATTCTTGATGAAATCGATGAAGAAATTGATTTTGATCTTGAAGAAGGAGAATTTTTACTACCTGAGGATTGGACTGCTGTTTATGAGAATGAGCAAGACATGGGTGTAGATCCAGATGCAAATATTGATGAACACCATGTGAGCCCATCTAGGACAGAAGTTATTATTGAAAATAATCAAGGTCCAACAATTGTTGATGTAGATGAAGAAATCGATGACTCAACCGATTCTGAAAATGATGAAATCTTGATTCCTACCAAGAATCCAGCAGTTTTTCTTAGAAAACTTCCTAAACAGAAAAAGAAGGTTGGAGTTTCTGAAGTTGATATAACTGGGAAACGGGAACCTAAAAGAGGGATTATTGGTTGGTACTTTGACTCTGAGCTGAAGCTATTTGCTATTAAGAGGTTTGACGGAGTTCAATATCTTGAGCGAAAGCTTGCAGTATTTAGTTTTTTGCCTAGATTTGAGATTCGAGATTTGGCTCGATTACCTTTGAATAACCCAAGAGATGATTTTGTTGGAAAATATGTCGAACACATAATCAAGACTGAGGTTAAGATCTAATAAATTTGAAAAGATTAAGCCAAGAAAAGGAAAGACTATTAAACTGGCAGAGAGAAGTCAAAGAACAGGACGAAGAAGAAGAAAGAAGATTTATCCATCTGTTAAGTGTTTACAGCAGATTCCATTGAAGACAATGCCACAAGATATTTTGGAAAATATGAAGAGTTGGCATGTGGATTCAGAGACTGGAGAAGCTGTAATGGTTGAATCTGATGATGAGGTTGAAGGTGGTGAAAGAGAAATCTTCAGAGTTTATGATCATCGACACCTAATGAACATGTCGAAGAAAGATTTGATAAAATTGAATGAAAATAGAATCTTGACGACAGTAGCATGGGGTGACTTAGCACGTGATTATCAAATGATGGTTAAGACTTGTATAAAATTGAAGATTTATGCCGGAAGTAAGATTTATGAGTAAAAATCAAAGACAACTTGAAGACATAATAGCATAGATGCTAGAGCTATTGTCAAGGGGGAGTCTGTTGGGACATGTATGTGTGACAACAGATCTAGCTTGTAATAGTACTAGTGATTATCGTAATCAAGTTTGTACAATTGATTTGGATTTGTAAATGATATTAGTTTGGTATTAATATTCGTTAAATATACTAGTATGATAAAGTGTTAGACGAATATCGAATACGATGTTACAAACTAAAGTCTGTGAGATAAGATCTCAAGTTGCAGAACTTAGTTATGCGAGATGAGATCTGGGCTCGCAGAGTTGCGAACCGATTCGAGATGGGCTTGGTTGTGGGCTGCGAGTTGAACTCAACTCGCAGAGTCCATCGACCTGCGAATCGAGTTTGATTAAAACCTATAAATACTCAATTAGGTTTAATCCGTAAGAGACTTTTGGCCATTCGATTTCCAGAGGACAAAAACACTATTCTAAGCAGTCATAAGGTTAGGTATTGATCGATTAACGTTAATTAATCGATACAAAACCTTGTTGATAAATCAATTCGCTATTATCTTGCGAAACAAATTGTTCACTTATTGTGAACCAAGTATTGAGGAATTCCGCGCCTTAATACCTAAGATAACCTCGTTATCGATTCACGTACTAGGGACTTACAAGCCTGATCAACTATGTACAATTAAAAGAATATGATGTGGAACCTGAAAGGAGTCATGACTGAACAGGATACACTAGTTGACTCTGACCACGAGAGAAACCGGGACTCAAACATGTCTGTGTTAGACACTTTAGGCTATCATGTGATATATATATATATATATATATACACACACACATAGAAAGGCCTCTCTCAAGCTCAATATCTTAGACTATATTATATGAGTATTATATGAATATAGGCCTCATTCTTTCTAACGCTTTGTCTCAGAATGGCAAACACACCACCCAATTCGTCACGCTCTCATCCGTATGGATCGCGAAATCCAAGGGTAGCTAGGAGGAACACCAGGTTGCCTCGAGCTGACCCATACCCCATTCACTTTACTTTGTCAGATTTAGCCACTAGGCTACGTCGACACGAACAACGACTTGATACAATGGATATCGAACTCCAAGAAACCAACGAAAACTGGAGATTCACATCACTCGAACATATCAATCAAGTCTCCGAAGATCATGAGAATACCGTCAACCACATGGACACCCTTGACAACCGTCTGGGTGAAACCATCGGATCTATGGAGGTTGTCCACTACCAAGTGATTGGCAACCGAAATGAAATTTCCGTCCTACAATCAAGGCTGAACCAGTGCGAGACACGTCTAAGGGAAACCGAGGACGCCCTCCGGATGGTTAGCAGACTTGCAGAATCTGTGGACCATCTCACCACACTACTGCCCCAACTCAATCTACGTCAGGATTAGCTTAGGCTGAACCTGTACTCTATTATGCTTTCATAGGACCAATGTAATTCAACCGGATGTAACAATTCCCGGAACTTTTGTAAAACTTCTAAGTCTGTAGCTTTTGAAACTCGTGATTTGGAATTGTCTGTAATCATTTAACATCGTAATATCAATCAGCAATTTCTCTCGACTATCTTACATTGTTAATTTTCACTGTGTGATGTTGTATATTACCGCTTAAATATATATACATCTATTGAATTATCATTCCGGTACAACTTCTCATGTACCTCTTGTTTCTTTCTTGAAGAATCATGCCGCCAAAGAAGAAAAGTTACAGTGATGCCGAACTTGCTGCTATCGTATCTCGAGCAGTGGCCGATGCTTTGGCTGCTCGGGATTCACCTCGAAACTCCCAAAGTAATGACGAAACCCCAGTCATTACCCCTGTCATCAAGCCTTGTTCCTACAAGGATTTTCTCAGCTGTAAACCACTTTACTTCAAAGGCACGGAAGGTGCCATTGGTCTGATCCGATGGATTGAACGTATGGAATCCGTCTTCAACCTCTGCAACTGTGCTGAGGAAAACAAGGTCAAATTCTCTGCCTACACCTTTCAGGAAGGTGCACTTACATGGTGGAACACCCACGCCAATTCTGTAGGCATTGAAATAGCAAACCAACTCCCCTGGGCTGAATTGAAGAAGAAGTTAAGGGAAAAATACTGCCCCGAAGAAGAACTGCATCGGTTGGAGGAAGAATTCTGGCACCTGACTGTGCAGGGAACTGACATTGCTGGATATACCACCAAATTCCAGCAATTTGCACTGCTATGCCCGGGTTTGGTTGATCCGGAGGAGAAGAGCATCAAAAGATACATCCGCGGCCTCCCGGAAAATATCCAGGGGAACGTCGCTTCATCCAAGCCAACCACTACTGAAAGTGCTATCCGGCTAGCACATGAACTCATGGCAATGGTTGTCAGCCGTGAGAAATCCAATACATCCTCCTCCAACAACAACAAACGCAAACCTTCTGAATACCACAACAACCAGAACAAGAAATTCAACACCATCCAAGTTTACAACACCAACTCTGAACCCAAACGTGCTTACACTGGGGACAGGCCATATTGTTCCAAGTGCAACTACCACCATGACGGTCCATGCAGTACTCCCTGCAACAACTGCAGGAGGTACGGGCACTTGACCCGAGATTGCCGAGCTCCCAAATCCAATAACAACACCTCTCGCAACAATTCCAACCAACCCAAATCCTGCTTTGGGTGTGGAGAAACAGGACACTTCAGAAATGAATGTCCTAAAAACAAGAACAAGGGCAACAACAACAACAACAACAACAACAACGTAAGGGGAAGAGCGTTCGTACTCAACTCCGGGGATGCCCATCAGGACCCGATTGTGGTCACGGGTATGTTCCTCCTCAACAACTTATCTGCTTCTATTCTGTTTGATACTGGTGCCGATAGAAGCTTTATTTCTGACAAGTTTTGCCCCCTACTTGACATCTCCCATGTTGCTCTAGATGTTAAGTACACCGTAGAACTTGCAAATGGTAAACTCATAGAAACTGATAGTGTGATACCTAATTGCACTTTAAACCTAGCCAATGAAATCTTTTCAATCGATCTTATGCCTATAGAAATTGGAAGTTTCAACGTCATCATTGGTATGGACTGGTTGTCCAAACACCGCGCTGAAATCATTTGTTACGATAAACTCGTTCGTATTCCTCTCACCGTCGGTAGAACCTTGGTCATACAGGGGGAGACCGGTGGGACGAGACTAAACATCATATCTTGCTTGAAAACTCGTAAATTCCTGAGAAAAGGTTATCCGGCAATCCTCGCACATATCATGGAGAAAAAGTCAGAGGAGAAGCGACTTGAGGATGTGCCCATCGTTCGAGACTTTCCAGAAGTCTTTCCCGAAGAACTGCCTGGTCTGCCACCGCCAAGACAGGTTGAATTCTCAATTGACCTCGTGCCAGGTGCTGCGCCTGTGGCCCGAGCACCATACCGATTAGCTCCATCCGAACTTCAGGAGCTGTCCACCCAGTTACAGGAACTCCTGGATAGAGGATTCATTCGACCGAGTTCTTCACCTTGGGGAGCTCCGGTCTTATTCGTGAAAAAGAAAGACGGTTCTTTCCGAATGTGCATCGACTACCGAGAGTTGAACAAATTGACCATCAAGAACCGATATCCATTCTCTCGCATCGATGACCTGTTTGACCAACTACAAGGGTCAAGTATTTATTCAAAGATCGATCTTCGGTCAGGTTATCATCAACTTCGAGTTCGCGACACCGATATCCCGAAAACTGCTTTCCGAACTCGTTACGGGCATTATGAATTTCAAGTAATGCCATTCGGCCTAACCAACGCACCGACTGTATTCATGGATCTTATGAATCGGGTGTGCAAGCCATACCTCGACAAGTCTGTCATTGTCTTCATTGATGACATTCTCATATACTCGCGAAACGAACAAGAACACGCGCAACACCTCAAAACCATCCTAGAGCTACTTAAACACGAAGAGCTTTACGCCAAATTCTCCAAGTGTGAGTTCTGGATACAATCCGTTCAATTTCTTGGACATGTTGTGAATAGTCAAGGAATCCATGTCGATCCATCGAAAATCGAGGCCATCAAGTGCTGGCAAGTACCAACATCTCCAACCGAAGTACGTCAATTCTTGGGTCTTGCCGGATACTATCGGCGATTCATTGAAAATTTCTCAAAAATAGCTCAACCACTCACAACCCTGACTCAGAAAGACAAAAAGTTCGATTGGACTAATAAACAAGAGTCAGCATTTCAACTTCTGAAACAAAAGCTTTGCAGTGCTCCGATCCTATCCTTACCCGAAGGCACCGATGACTTCGTGGTATACTGCGATGCTTCTCATCAAGGTCCCGGTTGCGTGCTGATGCAACGAGACAAAGTTATTGCTTATGCTTCGCGACAGCTCAAAATTCATGAAAAGAACTACACCACCCATGATCTCGAACTAGGAGCTGTCGTCTTTGCCCTCAAAATCTGGAGACATTACCTCTATGGCACTAAGTGCGCAATCTTTACCAACCACAAAAGTCTCCAACACATATTCGATCAGAAGGATCTCAACATGAGACAACACCGGTGGGTCGAATTACTTACCGACTATGATTGTGAGATCAAATACCATCCAGGCAAAGCGAATGTTGTTGCCGATGCCCTCAGTCGAAAAGAACGAACGAAACCACTTCGAGTCCGAGCCCTCAGCATGACTATTCACAATGATCTAAACATTCAGATTCCCACTGCTCAACTCGAAGCTCTGAAACCCGATAATATCAAAAACGAAGTCTTGCGAGGCATGGACAGACAATTCGTAATCAAGCCTAACGGGATTAGGTATTTCTCAAACCGAATCTGGTTACCCAGTTTTGGAAACCTACGAGACTTGGTGATTGATGAAGCTCACAAGTCCAAATATTCTATCCATCCTGGATCCGACAAAATGTATCATGGCATCAAGGAATTCTATTGGTGGCCGAATATGAAAGCTGAAATCGCTACATACGTCAGCAAGTGTCTTACTTGCTCGAAGGTCAAGGCTGAATATCAAAAACCTTCTGGTTTACTCCAACAACCCAGCATTCCTGAATGGAAATGGGAACAAATTGCCATGGATTTCATAACCAAACTACCAAAGTCATCGAGCGGTTGCGATACCATTTGGGTGATCGTCGATCGTCTCACAAAATCTGCTCATTTTCTGGCAATCAAGGAAACCGACAAAATGGAACGCCTCACACAAATCTACATCAAAGAGGTTGTTTCTCGACACGGTGTTCCAATCTCGATTATCTCCGATAGGGATAGTCGTTTCACGTCTCACTTTTGGCAATCACTTCAAAAATCATTGGGTACCCGTCTTGATATGAGTACCGCATACCATCCTCAAACCGACGGCCAAAGTGAACGGACCATTCAAACACTGGAAGATATGCTACGAGCCTGCGTAGTTGATTTTGGTGCAAACTGGGAAAAACATCTACCATTGTGCGAGTTTTCGGACAACAACAGCTATCACACCAGCATTAAGGTTGCACCTTTCGAGGCACTGTACGGTCGTAAGTGCCGATCACCTATCTGTTGGACCGAAGTGGGAGACAGTCAACTCACTGGTCCTGAGATCATTCACGAAACAACTGAAAAGATCTTCGAGATCCAAAACAAACTCAAAGCCGCACGTGATCGTCAGAAAAGTTATGCTAACGTGAGACGCAAACCACTCGAGTTCCAGGTTGGGGATCGAGTGCTACTCAAAGTTTCACCTTCGAAAGGTGTTATCCGATTCGGTAAACGCGGGAAATTGAATCCCAGATACATTGGACCATTCGAGATCCTTGAGAGGATAGGTCCAGTGGCATATCGATTGCAGCTGCCATCCGAGCTCAGCAGCGTGCATCCCACTTTTCACATTTCAAATTTGAAAAGTGTCTGTCCGATGAGACACTTATCATTCCACTCGATGAAATCCGGGTTAACAACAAGCTTCATTTTGTTGAAGAACCCGCCGAGATCATGGACCGTGAGGTCAAACAACTCAAACAAAGTCGTATTCCCATTGTGAAAGTCAGGTGGAATTCGCGGCGTGTTCCGGAATTCACCTGGGAACGTGAAGACCAAATGCGACTTAAGTACCCTCAGTTATTCACTGAAGCTACTTCAAACACGATTACAAACTAAATTTCGAGATGAAATTCTTCTAACAGGGGGAGAATGTGACACCCGCCAAATTTGGACTAGCGATTAGTGCCTAATCAGCTATGATACATGTAATTAGTTATGTGTTAGGCTAATTAATGTATTAAGTAATATATATTGTTGAATATATACAATCATGCGATTTGATTAAATCGTACAAGTTTCAAACCGAATGTAATTCGGTTCAATTAATACGGACGTTGGTGAACAATTTTGCTAAATAATATAAAATTATTTAATAACGCTATCATATCCAAAAATATTACTTTGATAATATTTCGTATTCGTACCGTATTGTACAAACAAAGGCTACGCGATTAGATTATTAAACGCGCAAGTAAAACGAAACAAGTTAAGTTATATAACTCAATTTTTAGGTACTTGGTGAAATGTTTCAAGTGAAATATCGAATAATTATTCGTATTTTAAAACCCACAAATTAACGCGCACGAAATTATTTAAACGTTTACATGAATCGGGAAAACGAACATCGCATGGAGCGCGAATGCACGGGATTAAAAGTGGAGACCCACACCTCGGTGGGCCCCCACCAAATCAGCCACAAAGGGTGAGGACATCACCTCTCCACCCTCATTCTCATCCATGAATCTCTCTCTACTCCTCCTTTTCTTCCTTTTTCTCTCCAACCAAACCACCACCACCACTTCATTAAAATCACCAAAAAACACCATTAAACGTCCTCAAAATTCAAGGCTCATTTGAAGAAAAACGTTCACCTCATCACGATCTACAACACTATCTTTTCGGAATCTTGATTCGCCGCTTTGTAAGTTTCCGACAAATTCCCGAAACTCATCGATTTCACTTACTTTTACATGTATATGGTTTCCTTAAGCTTAGAATGTCCCTATAAGTGTTGGGTAAAAGAATCAGACCAAACGGAAACCCGAAAACTCATTTTTGGCTCAAAAATTCGTTAACAGCCTTAAGTGTCGCAACGAAGGTGCAGTATAGCGTCACTTCATGCGTCTCTTAAGTGACGCATTGAGTGTCACTAAAAGCCCTAATCATGCGTCACTTGCATAAGTGCCGCATAAAACCCCTTTTTCCCGACACTTACCTCTGTCATTTGCTTAGTGACGCCTAGGACCCTTACCGTCACTAATAACCCGACACTGCTTTAGTGACGCCCAAGTATGCGTCACTGCTTTAAGTGACGCCTAACCGACACTTACACCCGTCACTGATGAAGTGTCGCCACCTTATGCGTCACTTACCTAAGTGACGCCCTAAACTCAGAATTTCACATCTTATGCGACACTTCCTAAGTGCCGCCTAAGCTACCTTAGTGACGCCTCAGTATGCGTCACTTCCGTTAGTGACGCCCTTACTCAGAATCTGCCATTTCATGCGTCACTTCCCAAGTGACGCCTAATGCCCTCTAGTGAAGCTATAAGTGTCGCATGAAACAGAACCCAAATTTTACTAAGTGTTGAGACCTAAAATTTTATCACTCGATTTCACCCAAATTCAAGTCCAGATGCGTTTTTCACCAAAGCAATTTAGTAGAAATAAAAATTTTCCAAGCTGACCTGGCACCTCGACCCCATCTAGGGGCTCTGCCCCTTGGACCCCGCCAGGGGCTGCCGCCCCTTGGACCCTGCTACCAGGGGCGCTGCCCCCGGACCCCCGTCATTAACGGGCTTCGCCCTTACCCTAGGTTCACGAGTAACGGTGTTACATCTAAACTTTCACACAAAGTGTTAAACTTGTATAACCTCAAACACGAATGCGACACAACTTCTAAAACACATTGGAACTTAGTTTTAGGTATAACACTTCAAAATCATCAAAATAATAATGTGGGATTATCGTTACAAATAATCACCAACGGGCCATACACATTTTCAAACACTTAAACAAACAACCAAATCGCGGTAATTTGGACATTCTAAGTTAGACGGACAACTACAAGGGCAGTCTTTCGAGATGCCTACTCATGTTATAACCATTGTGTGTCTTGGACACCCTCAGGTTACAAGTCTTCGAACATCAATCCACCGCTAATCAGTTCAAGTTTATTAACTTTAACACTCAAGGCTCAGGTGAGTCTCATGGCCCCTATTTTACTGCTTTTCAATCAGGGGTGTGATTACATTGCTCGTTTTATTTTACAACATGAACGCAAGTACAATACAAATCAAATACTACATGAGTTGTTTTCACTAATCATTTCAAAGCCCTTCACAACATAGTTTCATAATACATCTGTAGCGTGAATGTTAGTATATGATATTATATAGGATTGACAATCCTCGTCCGGGTTAGCACGCACTAACTGGTCAAACGGACGTATTAGCATTTGGGAAGACGAGTGTAGATTAGGCACTCGTAGGAGGCAACTCAGTTAGGTTTCCTTAATTGGACCTGACGCTCAAGTTAAGCTCAGACTATATGCTCATGGCTGTATAACTTTTATTTTGCTTAATTGCATTTTAAATTCAATTATAAATCTTGCGGTTCATACAAATATGTGTTGACATACAAACCTGTGAGCTCACCAGCGTTTCGCTGACCAATTTTAGCATGTATCACAGGTGACCAGCAGTAGGTTGGAATGCTCAATCAAGATCCATTAGCTCGAGTCAGCATGCAAACAATCAGAGATTTAGCTGCATTATTATATTTTGTATAGATTAATTATGTACTTAAATCTCTCAATTTCAAACCGAGCTAATGTAAACAATATTTTGATGTAACTTTGGTTTTATCAATATCAATGTAAAACGATGTATGTAGTGGTCGTTCATTATATCTTATGTGTTGTGTATATTGATTAGTCGCGCCCCGACCCGATTCGCTTCCGCAATCTGAATTTGGGGGTGCGACAAGAATCAACTCGAACGGAAAATCAAGGTAGTTCGAAGTGATAGAGGTGGTGAATATGTCTCTCATTTGATGAATTTTGTTCACAAAATGGAATTAGACATGAACTCACTGCACCTTATTCACCCCAATCGAATGGGATTTCTGAACGGAAAATTCGTACCTTGAAAGAAATGGTGAGTGCCATGTTAGTAAGTTCTGGTGCAAATCAGAACCTATGGGGGGATGCCATTTTGTTAGCCAATCATCTTTTAAATAAGATACCCCAAAAGAAAAAGGATGAGACCCCATACGAATTATGGTGGAAAAGAAAACCATCCTATAAATACCTCAAAGTGTGGGGGTGCCTAGCCAAGGTAGCTGTTCCATCACCTAAGGCTCAAAAGATAGGACCTAAAACTATTGATTGCATAATTTATTGGATATGTTGGACTAAGTAGCACTTATCGTTTCCTTGTGCATGACTCCAAGATTTCTGATATACACAAAGGTTCGATAATGGAATCAAGGAATGCCTCATTCTTTGAAAATGTATTTCCATGCATTACAAAAGAATATGGAACCTCGTCTAGGATAGACGATGAAGGTATCCAAGATGAGACACCTAATGAACTAGTTCGAGAAGAACTAGAACAACCTGAGGAAGAAGAGCTTGAGCTAAGGCGAAGCAAAAGAGCAAGGACAGAAAAGTCTTTCGGTCCTGATTTCTACACTTACATGGTAGAAAGTGAACCTACAACCTACCGTGAAGCGGTAAATTCCTCAGAAGGACCTCAATGGAGGGAAGCCATCAAAAGTGAAATAGACTCTATTTTACAAAATCACACATGGGAGCTAGTGGATCTTCCTCCTAGATGCAAACCGCTAGGCTATCGATGGATCTTCAAGAAGAAGATGAAGCCAGATGGCACCATAGATAAATACAAGGCAAGATTGGTGATCAAGGGATATAGACAACGAGAAGGTCTAGATTACTTTGATACATATTCGCCGGTAACGCGAATAACCTCCATTAGGTTGGTACTTGCTATTGCCGCCATTAGGAATTTGGAAGTCCATCAAATGGATGTGAAAACTGCTTTCTTAAATGGAAATCTAGAGGAAGAGATTTACATGGAACAACCTGAGGGTTTTATAGCTCCTGGACAAGAAAGGAAAGTATGTAAACTTGTTAAATCCTTGTATGGATTAAAACAAGCTCCAAAGCAATGGCACCAAAGGTTTGATCATGTCATGCTTGAGTCTGGGTTTCAAATCAACGAATGTGACAAATGTGTGTATGTGAAAGACACACCATTTGGATATGTCATATTGTGTCTATATGTAGATGATATGCTGATTGCTGGAAGTATTGACCAAATGATAAAATCTACAAAAGACATGTTAAAAGCAAGGTTTGACATGAAAGACATGGGTTTAGTGGATGTGATATTAGGAGTTCAAATCACAAGAACCCAAAGTGGACTTGTTTTAAGCAAACTCACTATGTGGACAAGATTCTTGAAAAGTTCAATGTGAATGACTCTAACATAGCTAGAACTCCTATTGACACGAGTCAACATCTGGCTAAGAATAGAGGTGAGCCTGTTGACCAGTTAGAGTACTCAAGAATTATTGGCAGCTTGATGTACCTGATGAGTTGTACCAGACCAGACTTAGCATATGCTGTAAGCAAGCTAAGTAGATACACGAGTAATCCAGGTTCAACTCATTGGAGTAGCATTATTAGGTTACTTCGGTACTTGAGGTACACTCGGGAATACGGGTTGCATTACAATAGATATCCTGCAGTTATCGAAGGACATTGTGATGCAAATTGGATATCTGGTATGAATGATTCTAAGGCAACAAGTGGGTATGTATTCACACTTGGAGGTGCTGCTATATCGTGGAAATCTTCCAAACAAACGGTTATTGCTAGATCCACGATGGAATTGGAATTCATCGCTTTAGATAAAGCTAGTGAAGAGGCAGAATGGCTACGTCAATTTATTGAGGATATACCAAGATGGCCTAAGCCGGTGTCGGCCATATGTATACATTGTGATAGCCAATCGGCAATTGGTAGAGCTCGTAGCACAATGTATAATGGTAAGAATAGACATATAATACGTAGACATAATACGGTACGACAACTAATCTCTATAGGAATTATCACGGTTGACTACGTAAAGTCAAAGGATAATATTGCGGATCCGCTAACCAAAGGCTTAAGCAGAGAGTTAGTTCAGAAGTCGTCCATCGGAATGGGACTAAAGTCCTTGAAAAAATAAAGTTTATATGAAGGAAAACCTAACTCGGTTGACTAGAGATCCCAAGATTCGAGTTCAATAGGACAACCTAATTGTATAAACAAGTGAGGTCACTGTGGGGGGAGTTGATAAAACCCCTCCAATTTTTCAAAGGGAGTTTATTAAATGATTGGTAGACTTCCTAGCCCATTCCTAAAAGTGAAAATTATGAGGCTAAGCTTATTGCTTTTAATGATTCAGCTGAGGCAGCCATACGTGGTGAATCAACTATGTGAGAGAGAAGTGGGATCGCTTCAAAGGGTATTGTTTGGGGCACAATACTTAATGGCTCTCGCAGAACCAGGCTAATGTTCACGACCATAACGAACATAACTACGAGGACTTGACGTTGTCAGGGAGAGTCTAGTGTGAAGCATATTATCGCCTATATAAACGGCAGACGAGTTCAAAGACATCGCCGTCTACTCAGAGCCAGTAGACTAACTGTGTTTCATGAGCGAAGGTTCAAAGGGTAACACCTACCTATCGTATGCAAGGTTCAACTGCTGAAACTTAATCGGGTTTTTGTTGTTTCTGAGATCGATCTCCATTCATGTGGGGGATTGTTGGAAAATATGTTGAAAAAAATATGTGTTTTCACCAACTTTGGTGAATGAGATATCGAATCTCAAAATTATGTGTTTGCTGTAAGTTTGGAAATGAATTGAAACGTGTCCCACATAGGAGTGGGAACAAAGTTTACTTGGGTTTATATGTACAAGCTTTCGAGCTATGTTAAGATCTTGGTTTGTGTTTTACGGGTTGTGTGTCAAAGGGTCCATCCTACCAATATTTTTGGCTATCCACTCAATATTTGGTCCATCCTCCCAATACTCTGTCCATCCTCCTAATACTAATAGTTTAGTTACAGAGATTAAAATGTAATTATTTGGTTGGATTAAATGTAATTATATGGTTAGCTTCAGTTACGAATCCTTTTGAATTCATGTCCTTTTGAATTCTGTCATTAGGGGATCATTAAAAGAATCCTTTTGGATTCTGCTACCTGTTACAATTTTGTTTATATAAACAAAACTTGGTCTTTGACAGAAGATACAACACAACACAACACAACCATACCATATACCAGTTACACACTGCAATCCTTATCTATTAGTGGCAACATACTTAAGCCCGTTCCGATCATTTTTCAGGCAAGTGTTTCAAGTCCGGCCGTACGCGGTTTTGAACCGGCGTACCCTGGGAACAGACGAAGAATCCGTTTAAGGGAATTATGTTAAACACAAGCCCGGTTCCGTGTTACTTTTCTGTTTCTTTTCTTTATTTTGCAGGAATCAACCAACTCGTTAATTGATTTCTGCTTCGGTTTCTTTATTTAATTAATCACATTATGTATCTATCTTAGGTGTAATCTTTTTGAGCAGTACATATATATACAGTTTCTTACTATTTTCTAACGGTATTATTTACACACCGTATCTTTTTCCATTTTTAAAGTTTTATATATTATATATTGTTACAAAAAATAATGTTAATGCATTTACCCGCAATGGAGCGCGGATTGCTATCCCTCGTTAAATTCATACATTACTATTAATTCGGATTAGCACTTGTAATGGTGAAGCTATTTATGCCACCATATATTGTATATCTTAATATATATATAAAGAAAACCCAAACTCATCTTAAGAGAACACATGTCCTAATATTATCAATTAACAAAAGAAATTTTTATTTTTCCTTATTCATTTATCAACTTTTTATATCATTAATATTATTACTATAATAATTCTTAATATCTTATTTTTTTAATTATTATATAAAAAAGTCAATTCATTCTTAGAAGGACACATCATCCATTTTAAAAATGACATGTATCCTTAATATTTAAATGGGCAAATTATTCATGTATTAAATCTTAATCTTAGCATAAACATTGTAAACAACACTTTCACACCTTATAAATGGGTAAATTATTATTATTATTATTATTATTATTATTATTATTATTATGCTTTTCAACACATCTATCATTTTCTTCTTCATTTCTTACCAATTTTTGTTAAACTTCTTTCACAAGTACCTTTTATTCCTTATGTAAAAAAGTACCCAAAAGCCTAATAAGATTATATATACATTTAAAATCTACACATCATCATGTACTAAAGGAGCTTTTAGATTTAGAAGTGAAAAACATATTGAATGTCAACTAACTTCAAGATAACAAAGTCATATTCGTAATTAACATGTCTTTAATTGAGTAAATAAAAGTAACAACTCAATTATATAAAAATGAATTTAAACCACATGTTATGTTATATAACTTATCGAAATTCTCATATGTTTATTAGAAATATTATAATTCGTACTAACAAATGAATATTGTTGGTCTAATATCGATTATTATATAGTACTCCATTATGAATTCATGATGTGAGAACATGAATGTCCTTGACAACTTATATTAATCTTTCATTCAATCTAGCTTCTAATATATACTACTTGATATTTATACTTAATTAGTAATACACTAAACTAATTATTAGTATGTAAATTGGGGGTGGGTTGTGCTTTAGCACAACCTAAAGTTTTCTAGTAGGGATAATAAACACGGCTACAAGTAAAGACTTCAAATTAGTTTGAATTTTGATCACGGAAGCTTTTAGGGTTTTAATAAAACTTTAATGCATAAAGAATTTGTACATTTGCCAAAAATAGGAGGTTAAAATAAATTTAAAGGTATATGTATTTGCCAAAAATTAAAGGGTCAAAATAAATTCAAAGATATACATACAGTTGCTTATGGTTATAATTCAAATTTTAATACATGTTTGCAAGTGTTAATGAAACCCTTTTTTAACTTATTACAGGTCTATTTATATAATACTCGCTGTCATTTCGCTTTGTACAGTAATAATGTCTAGAAGTGTCGAGATGAGTGGTCCAATTCGTGTGAGCTAACCAATCATTATTTCTCTTTAATATCATTAAACAGGTACTCCATTCAATGAGTAAAAATTAAACAATGGAGGATGCAGATCATTTACGTATAGACGATAAAATCAGTCTATCAATGCATAAAAAATTTGAACCTACTCCTTGTTATAGCAACTCCAATGCATTAATTTATGAAAGGGTTTAATGTATTGTCATATCAGCATTTCACCGATTTAATCATCAATCCAATAAAAATTCTACAGTACATTAAACTTGACAAAATTCGACTGACACATTAGCGTACCTCGGTACCTTTTAAATTATCCCTTTATATTTATACATATGCGTATGATAATATACATCTATCGTTTTATATATATTCAAATATTCATAAAATTAAACACTACGTTGTTTAAAAAAAACAGTTCCAAAAATATATATATAATTTATGTTTGTTGGTGATGTAAGTTATATTTCATTTTATCTACCTATCTGATATATTGATTTAGTCATGAATGTGCTTTTTAAAATGTTGCGACCTTCGATGCTTATAATATTGGGAAATTAATTAAAATGCCTAATTTTTCGTTGTTATTTTTAATTTTGCCCTTAAAAAAAAATATTGAGGATGTGCCCTACCCGGTCGCAGGTCGCATCATGCGACTTGCGACCCGTTCACGGCGACTCGTTCACCCGATAGGTTACCGAGTAAAAGACCGGACTCATGTCGCATGATGCGACCTGCGACCAACCCCGGTTACCGAGTAAAAGACACGACCTGCGACCGATCCTTGCGACCTGCGCCCGGCATTCTTGAGTGCGTCGGCCTAAAATACCCACTGACTTTCCATTTCCTTTGTGACCCGTTAGGTGATACTTGTTGCGACCGAGCGAGTCACCTTCACCACCTGACCTGCGACACCCGAATCCGCGCCAACCACAACCAACCTGCGACCACCACCCGAATCCGAGCCAACCACCACCTAACCCTCTGTGAACCACCCCAACCGTGACTCCAACCAACCGTGAACCACCCCAACCGTCGGATTTCAAAGGGAAAAAAAATGTGAAGCGAATTTGAAGGTTGATTTGCTCCAAGCATGTCCTCTCAAACGGTACTAACTCGTTTTTACTCGATTTACAAGCTTTATTGTTTAAATTTCGTTGCGGCATTTCATCGAACACTTGGTGTGCGTTCTTAATTTAGATATTTAGACAAGTATATTGCTTCTTTTAATTGATTTTACTGTGTTTTGATGTGTTTGGTATGTAAGAATAATGGATAATCTAGTTTATACTCAATATATATATATTTTTTTGAATATTCTTTGAGGCATTTCATCAAACACTTGGCATGCGTCTTGTTCACTAGTCGTAATTCTTGGTCATTAGTCGCAATTTTGGGGATCACTAGTCGCAATTCTTGATCACTAGTCGTAATTCTTGGTCACTAGTCGAAAATGAACTTCACTAGTCGCAATTGTTATCATATGTATATATATTATTATTAGTATATATATATACATATATATATATGTATATTATATATATATGTATATATATGTATATGTATATGTATATGTATATGTATATGTATATATATGTATACATACATACATATATATATATATGTATATGTATGTACATATGTATGTATATATATATGTGTGTGCGTGTATGATTATGATTACAAGTATATGTATATATATATATGTATATGATCATTATTATAGATAATAGGGCCTAGATATTATTAATTATATGTATATGTGTGTATATACTAGTATACATATATGTATAGGATTAAGCGTTATACGTTTATGTACATGTATATGTGTTCCCTTTTATTTTTGACTAATAGTGATTGGTTGATTTTTTTTAGCAGTTTACTCATGCGAAGTTGACATTGAAGAGCCAGCTCAGTGTCATTAGTGATTTTGCGCGTGTTCTGACAATCGAGCAAGAAAAGATATTTCGAGAACATTGTTTAGGTCATTGGTTGGATTTGAAGACAATTGATAATGACCTCGGCAAGAAAAAATATATTCGGAAACGTAATTAAAAGATTTACCAATTTAAAATATTTTAACATTTAATTATCGGGTAAACAAACACGGAGCAAAAATACTGTGAGATGAGACAAGATCCACAAAAGTGGATCTTGCCCCTAAAATGGTTTCATTTTCATCATCACCCATCTTTTTCTTCCTTCATTTCTCTCTCTTTCTCTCTTTCAACTAACCACCACCACCACCACCTAAGAACCACCACAAAAACGACACCAAAACTACCACAAAACGCATCAAATCACATAACTCCTTTAGAGAAAAACAACACGACAAAGAGGGCTACGCAACTACCTTTTCGAATTTCTTTTGCGACAACTTTGTAAGATCCCGACAATCCTACAAACTCTTAAATCTTGATATTTTCTTTGATATCTCATGTTTATAATACTTAATATACCATGTTTTAGTGTTTTTATCAACCGATTATGTCCAAATCGAAGCTTAAATCTCGTTTTTACAAACTGATCTACGAACAGTTCTAAATGACGCATGGGGACTCAAAACAGTTTAGCGACACTTAAGTGATGCATTAAGTGTCGCATAAAACACTCTTTTTACGTCATTTGCTCGAGTGCCGCATAAAACCCTCCTTTTGCGACACTGCGTTAAGTGTCGGTAACAAAGCCTTACCCGACACTCCATGCGTCACTCACTCAAGTGTCGCCCACTACTCTGAGCGTCACTCTATGCGACACTAACCTAAGTGTCGCTACCCCAAGGAAAGTGAGGCCTTCTAGTGTCGCTAAAAACAGAAGACTCATAACATTTTTCCACTAAGTGTTGAACTTAACCGGAAACGAATATTTACATACGATATGATACACGAACTTTACAAACATTACAAACACTCTTATATTATCAAAATGTTGATTTCAAACCAACACCAATGAGTCGTATATATTTTCACGACTACGAAATACAAATACAAACGTAGATATTTAACAAATGCTTTGGACATAACTTGGTTGTACGAACACTAGCATGGATGGTTAAACTTAGACCTCCACATACTTATTAAATCTCATACGTTTAGGGCGTTAGGAGGTTTCGACTAGACTTCTTGGGCTTTAGGCTTTGCTAGCACTCGAACATACTTAACTCAACAGGTGAGTTCACAACCCCCCCTACTTTTACAGTTTTAACTGCTTTTGAACACGGGTAGAATGCCATGTCTTGTCCTACGATAATCCCCCATGTAGCCTTGCGGTTCCATAGTTTCATACATTTGACAAATTATATTGACATAAATGACTGACTACCTTTCAATTGGACGTCGTTAAAAAGGTGTTGTAATCACGTTTATTGGTGGAAAGGCGATTAGATTAATTTGAAGTTTAAAAGTCTATTTAGAAAGGTTAATTAAACTAGGTTTCTCATTTTATATGTTAGTCCGTAATATAACTACCTTCGGTCGTTAATCGACTTCCATACATTTGTACTCCAGCTTGAAGTGTTTCCAGTACTATATCGAATAACAGTCGAATAAGGGTCATCATATTACTTCGTAATATTGTACCGTTTCGTAATATGACTACCTTCGACTGTTCCTCGACTTCCATACATTTGTACTCCACCTTGAAGTGTTTCCAGTACTATATCGAGTAACAGTCGAATAGGGGCCATCATATTACTTTACGATAATTAAGACCATTTATATTTTACCACTATGATGATCCTAAGGCAACAATCAAACAAGAACATACAATAAGACGATCAAAGCAATACTACCGATCTTTAATATTTAATTATAAATCATCGCATAATTAATTAACTACATCGCAAGCAAACACAACATGTATATACTACTCTCTAATCATGGCAATAACTAAATGTAGCATAATCAATATAAACGTAATTAATTAAGATAGATAAGGATTAGAAAGCACCAAGATTAAATGCGGGAGAAAGTAGACTTGATTTAATTGACACAATTCCAAGCTTACACCGAAGATTTACAATGCGTTCCGTACTTTCCTTCTATTCTAAACAAGCTCCTAAACTAGCCTAAAACTAAATTTTAGTAAGAAAATAGAAAGAAAGTGGAAGGAATATCTTAAGAGAAGTATATTGTTCTAAAAATGGTGTGTGTTGAAATGAAGCCTCATGTCTCCTATTTATAGGTGAAATCCGGCTCACGTTAGCATCTTGGGGAGCACATTAGAAAAAGGTGGAAATGGTGGTGCACCAGATACGTACTTTCGCGTAAAGGTGTGGCACCGGGTACACAAAAGGACCAAAAAGCGGAAATGGGATGGGTGGCAGGTGGCCGGCGCCGCCCTACCTATGGCCGGCGGCGGCTAGTAGGTGGCCGGCGGCAGCTGGCCTACCCCCGCCCCGGTTCGCCGTCTTTTGTTCCGTTTTTTAGTTTGTGCGCATTTTCTTCGTTATGTGTCCGTTTGCGTCGATTATTTTTGCGTTGGATTCATAATTCAAAAATGAAGATTTTGATATAAAGAAATCCCCGAGATGAGTTTCCTATCTCCAGATATTGCGTACGAATCATTTGATTCTTCTTCTGTTAGACTTGTATTTTGAAAACGAACATCTTGGATAAGATGGATGTTGATGTTGGGCATTTTAGTTTTTAAATCTTGTTTTGATGCCTTGTATCTTCAAACGTGCGTGGAATCTTCGTTTTTCATCCGTTTTGCTTGATTTTTATCGTGTAACCTTGTTTTGACCATCTCAGCATAATATCACCGATTTGAACCGTATTTGAGTTCAATATGCCAAGAATCATTCCAGAATGAGAGAGATATCGGTAGTAAAAACGTGACTTTTTACGCGATATCACTAGTCCTACTTCTTGGACACAACTTATACAAGTCCCTACGTCTTGGGCACATAGAAAGTCCCTACTTCTTGGGCAGCTATTGTTAGGTCCTGCTTCGTGGACAAATTGTTTAGACTACTATGGGCAACATCCCACGTGAATTGTATTTTGGGCAACATCCCACGTAAACCGTACCTTGGGTAACATCCCAAACTAAACTTTACTTTTGGATAACATTTCAACAAATGTTATTCAACTATTATGGAAAAATGCTACAAACACATTTGGTTACCAAACTTTACATGCAAACATAAAACCTGTGAATTCACTCAACCTCGTTGTTGACTTTTGCTATGTTTTTCAGGGAATTAGCTGCATGTAAGACATTCTACACACATGGAACGTAGGCGACCCCCGAAGGAATAGGATGCCAACTTTTGACAACTGGATTTCTTTTATATAACTAAGCTGCTTAGTCATATTTACGAAATCTACTTTTGTAACTTAATTACTTTTCAACTTATACGATTCGATGAATCGTAATTTTGTAACTATTACTTTTGGCATCTTAATATATTATGTTTTGTTGTAATCATAAGCTCTGATACGTATGCATGTACTGTGTATTGTGGCACTCCCCATACTTAACTAAATGCTTCCGCTAAACTCAATCAATGAATTTTGGGGGTTTTACATTATCAATTTATACCCCTCTACTAACTAATTCATTAAATGACAATTCCTAATGACATAAAATACTTTACATAGTTAATCCTACTAAATTGACAATTAAAATTCTATATTATATAAATGTAAACTTACGAAATTTGGGGCGTTACAACTCTCCTCCACTTATTCAGGATTGTGTCCTCACAATCCATTCCTAATGTATAAACGGATAAAACGAATAATTTCCTCCTCGAATCCAAGTAAATTCTGAACCCTTACAATGTTTTGATTGGACTTTAAACTATTTTATTTCTTTATTTCTTAGCTTTTTTTTTCTTTTCATCAAGAAACATCAATGGTTGCTCAACCTAATTCAATTGAATCATTTATTTCAATTTCATCCAATGGCACGTAAGCGGCTTCATCAACCAATCATTTCCTCAAATATGACACTTGAAAAGTGTTATGTATTTTAGCTAACTCATTAGGCAGCTCGAGACGATAAGCTACCTTTCCGACCCTTTCAAGAATTTTAAAGAGACCAATGAATCGAGGACTCAACTTTCCTCGCTTTCTGAATCGGATAATACCTTTCTAGGGAGATACTTTTAACATTACAAAATTTCCTACCTGGATATCAATTGGATGTCTTTTATTATTAGCATAGGACTTTTATCAATCCTGAGCTATCTTCAACCGTTCTCTAACTTAATCAATATTTTCTTTTATTTTCTAAACAATATCAGTACTGCCCAGTTCTCTCTGCCAAATTTCACCCCAACATATTGGAATTCTACATCTTCTCCCATAAAGCATCTGATAAGGTAAGGTGGCATTCCAATACTCGTGTGATAGCTATTGTTATAATAAAACTCAGTCTATCGTAAGTGAGTATCCCAGCTACCACCGAAGTCAATGGTACATGCCCTCAACATTTATTTAACCTACAAATCAACAAGTGCCTCGGAAGTATAAGTTTCCTTAATTGGCAAGAATAAAATACTTTTCATAAACCGACCAACAATCACCCAAATAGTGTCATGATGACATTGGGTTTCGGATATATTAATGATAAGGTCCATGGTAATGTGCTCCCATTTCCATAAAGTATTTCCAAAGGTTGCATTTTGCCAAACGACTATTGATATTCTGCTTTACCCTGCAAATAGTTTAGACATTGTTCCACATATTTAAAAATTTCACGCTTCATCCCAGGACACCAATAATTAGCTTTCAGATCATGATACAGTTTTGTTGCAACAGGATGAATGGAATATCTAGAATTGTGAGCTTCATAAAGTAACAATTTTTTTTTAGCTCATGAGAATTAGAAACCCAGATTCTTTCATAGCGTCTCTTTACACCTCGGGAATCATTAACAATATTATGAACTTGACCCTTGATACGTTCCGCCTTAATAATTGTAGGATAACCATAATACCTTGATTATTCACTACATAACGCAAAAATTAAACCTTACGAAGCCAAAATTCACATTTGGAGAATTTGGGATAATGTTTCTCATTTCTCAAAGTTTGTAATACCTGTCTCAAATGAACATTATGCTTGTCAGCAGATTTAGAAAAGATAAGAATATCGTCAAGGAATACAATTACAAACCTATCGAGCATAGGTCGACTCACTCGAGTCATGAGATTCATAAAAGCGTCAGAATCATTGATCAAACCAAAAGGCATAACCACGAATTCATAATGGTCATACTTTGTCCGCAAAGCGGTTTTAGAAACATCTTTTCTCGAACTTTTAATTAATGATAACCAGAACGCAAGTCAATCTTCGCGAAAAGCTACCACCGTGTAGCTGATCGAACAAGTCATCAATCCTAGGTAAAAAGGTACCTATTCTTAATTTGATTTCCATTTCGGTAATATCATATCATATCACCGTTCCATAATATCCGTGAAAGTTTAGTTATAAATCACATCAGTAGATCTCTCATTCTTTTCGAACATGTCAAGTTATCTCAATAATCCATAGAATATTCAATACCCGGTTTAACTTGAAACATAAATTTCAAGATCCACAACCCACGTCATTTGTTCTCATGATAATCCATCAATATAATAGTTTCAGATTATTACACAATATAATCATTTCTCGAATGAACAATTAATGAAAATTTATAAGTCTCAATTACAATCACTTCTCGAAAATCTCAATCAAAGGAATTTAAACACAAGACTGAACAATCTTCAATCCACTAAAATCATTCCATCAATATCTTAAACTAGATAGTTTTCAATTAATCCACTAAGTCAGGAAAATTTCCAAACATATAAGGTTAATTCTTTCACAAGTCTTTTATAACATAAGACATCTGCAACAACAAGATTTTTTTTTTCTAGATAATATCAAATCCCTTAATCAAAATATTCATAAGTTTTAATCATCAAGACTGACTCAGTTTAAAACTCCTTTGAAAAATATATACCGAAGACTTCAATGATCTGTACAATGAACGTATTGAAGTACCATCCAAGCAATGTTTCCATAAAACAACAGTTACAAATTTCAAGTCCTAAGTAAGATAATCCTCTCATATATCTTAAGCTATCATGAATCAAAATCAATACTCCAATCTCATTACATTCACACAATCTAATCCTGTGAAATATATTAGAATACATTATAATAATCAAATCCATCAAATATTACTGAAACAACAACCTGACTCAAAAATAGTTTAAATGTCAAAAGACTAACTTCTGCTATTTACTCCACAATTAATCTAAGAAAACTCTTTAAATTTTAGAAAATCACCATCTCTACTTTGGATAATTCAAATTAATCCAAATGACATAACTAAAACTCACAGTAACCATACCTGTGTTACAAGCAGTATTAGGTATATCCTCTAATTGCAATATACTCATTCCTATCAACATCCTTACCCATTGAGAATGATGTATCAGACTGACCATGTCTTTCTCCATTTGTCTCTGTAAAAAGGGCATCCTGCCTAGGGGAACTATTAAGGGTACTCGTGAACCATTTACTATAACTTTCAATCATATATTATTCATTAACATTCAAATTAAATTTCCATACAACATCAACTATTTAAGTAACGACTATATGTCATCACTCAATTGAACTAAAGTCCCATTTAAACATTATGCTATAACTCAATCTATTTAATTTAGCGTAACAATACTACAATTACATTCCATATAATCATGCACATGTATGTATTCATTTTATTCATACTTTACTCAATAAGAGTCAATACGTATCTTACACATTTTCACAACACATTCACATTAAGTCTCTCGGATATTTGGAAGCCTAACAACTTCATGTGACATAGCATAATATAACTACGGTGATCGGTCATAGCTAGATTATGTTTTTCACACTTCCATTCTCAGGCTATTTCATATCATTAATCCTTACTATGACCGTCCTTCATTTAAGCACATAACGTATAACATAACAGTCCAACAACAATAATAATTTAAATTATAAGTTAACGTTCATATACTTATTTTCACAATGACAAACAATTCCACATAGTCAATCGACATCATATATGAGGTATTCATTGCTACCTCCAATACTTTATCCTTTTACATAATCATTCTTTATATAGTAACTGACATAAGTCAGTATTTCTGATCATTCAGAATTCTTATACACATATAACATACATCATCATATCATATATAGCTAACATAAATCTGTAATTCTTTCACCTGAATTTTAATGTATTGTCAATATACATATTAGCAAAAAATTTCATCATCCAAACATATGACCAACATAAGTTAGCCTGTCCAACCATTTAAATCTGACTGAACTTTCACATATAACTGAACACATAAGCATACTTTTGTTTAACAAGAACTATTATGAATACTAGCAACTCATTTAACATGCTGTTACTAGTTTAACACATTAAATCATCAAATAGATCACTACAGGGAAGTATATCAGTCCATTCTACCATGCTTCACTACTGCACGTAATCAGTAAAAGTCATGCTCAACATAAATAATAATGGCTTAAGATCAAGTACCCATTAATGGTGGATACCCGAATCCCTTAAACCAAGCTCTGATACCAACTTGAAACACCCCGAAATTTTTGAACCATTTTTTTTATTTACTGGGTTAAAATAGTCTTCTGACCTGTCATATCCATTTTTAAACTATTACTCTACTTAATAGTCTAAATTTAACTATTTACAGCATAAAGTAAACTCATGTCTACTTTAGACTCATTCTATCTATTTTTGACTAAATTAGACTATTACGCCACTTGGTAGTTTAAATTTGACTACTTTCAGCCTAAAATAGTCTCACTTCTACCTTGGACTCCTACACCAGCAACTCAGATATTCAAGCCAATTTTGAACGCCTATAACTTTTTACTCGCTAAACGTTTGGACACTAAATTTTGCACACACATCCACAATGACAATGTAAAGGTTTCACTTTTGACACTTTTCCAAAATTCGCTTTAACGAAGATTTTGGACGTTTGACCAACTTTAGCCCATTTAGGACCAAAAATCTTGACACTTCAAATCACAAACCATACATAGTTTAAACTTCAAACTTTGGCAACACATTTGACTATCCAAGTGGATTCTAAACCAACTTTCATAACTTTCGTACCATGACTAGAACCCATTTGGACACCTAGATGCATAATTGACCCATTTGAGCACTTTAGCGACCCGTTTGGGTCTTAACCCTTATGACCACTATTTCAACATCCATTTCACATTAAATTGATTATTCTAAGTCAAACTCAACCATTATTTCTATTTGAATTTCATTGTAACTATAAAGTAGCAAATTTCCATAGAAACCATTTTAACTATATTATTCGTATTATTAACCTTCAAAGTTCAAAATTTACATATTCAAAATCATCAGCAAGCATAACATGCCCATTGACTATACCATCCATTGACTTTCAACATGTCATATTTGAATTTGACCCTAAAACCTACATTTACAAACATCATGTGACAAAACACTGTTTCTTGACAAAAAAAGTGATTACATATCAAGAGCATGATTTAAAAGATAAGCTTGTTACCGACAATGCAACAAGCTCCACCACTAGTAACCTTCGAGCCTTTTGCCCGGATCCCTCTGGGTCCCACTTGACTCACCTAAAAACATATTAACATAATAATGTAAGCATAAAGCTTAGTAAGAAATGGACTATCAATGATAATCAATATCATTTCACAACATACGTATATTAAGGATCTATAATATCATATGCTAATTCCCGCAAGAATTAACATCTTCGAGCCTATACCTTGGTATATAATCACAAGATTACCAAGTAAATACCATATCCAATACCGGTCCTTCCAAGTAATTGAAATATGCATTACTTGAAACATGATAGCATCATCTAGTAACTTACCTCGTGAAAGCCCACTATTGACACGTGTAATATCTTCAACACTTTTATCACTTATTTCACATAATCACATAAACACGTATTACTTTCACAATTAACTTTCCATATATAGTGTCATCACATGACATAGGTGTTAATTCACATAACACCTATAACCATATCATAGGTTTCACACACTTTTATCCATGATCACATATAAATGGGTATTTTATATCAATTTCTCATCATAATCATCAATTTACACCAAGATCGTTCTTTTTAATGTATACATACATATATCCTTTATCAATTACCCATTCATACATGATTTTCACTCTTTAAACACAAGTATTATCAATTGAGCATACTTATTTTCCTAAAGTCATTGCTCTTTTCATCAAAACATCCATTAATAACATCACATACATAATCATAATTATTCAATTACATAAAATCAGATGGTTATGAGTTCTTCACTAATATTAACATCATTTAAACACATAATATATTTTATCATCATGTATGAAACCTTAATACCCAATTACCCATTAATTTCCTTAAATTTGGGTTTATCCCCATAACTCAATTTCACATATAATCATCTTATTAAACTAGAAGAGAGTGTTATCATACCTCAAGAACACCAATTTGAAGTTAGAACTCTTAAAGATTGAAACCCTAAGTTAATCTATTAATCTTATGCTTGTTTCTCTCCAAACCCACTTCACCTATACATACATACGAGTTTTCTGTTTTTAAAAGAAATGAAATACTGTAGAATGGTACAGAACTCATATTTATATACTGCATTTTTCATTCAAACCCCTCAACTTATAGTACTTATCACTTTATACCCCTCTACTAACTAATTCATTAAATGACAAGTCCTAATGACATAAAATACTTTACATAGTTAGTCCTACTAACTTAACAATTAAAATTCTATATTATATAAATGTAAACTTACGAAATTTGGGGCATTACAACTCTCCTCCACTTATTCAGGATTGTGTCCTCACAATCCATTCCTAATGTATAAACGGATAAAACGAATAGTTTCCTCCTCGAATCCAAGTAAATTATGAACCCTTACGATGTTTTGATTGGACTTTAAACTATTTTATTTCTTTATTTCTTAGCTTTTTTTTCTTTTCATCAAGAATCATCACTGGTTGCTCAACCTAAGTCAATTGAATCATTTATTTCAATTTCATCCAATGGCACGTAAGCGGCTTCATCAACCAATCATTTCCTCAAATAGGACACTTGAAAAGTGTTATGTATTCCAGCTAACTAATTAGGCAGCTCGAGACGATAAGCTACCTTTCCAACCCTTTCAAGAATTTTAAAGAGACCAATGAATAGAGGACTCAAATTTCCTCGCTTTCAGAACCGGATAATACCTTTCCAGGATGATACTTTTAACATTACAAAATTTCCAACCTGGAATTCAATTGGACGTCTTTTATTATCAGCATAGGAATTTTATCGATCCTGGGCTATTTTCAACCATTCTCTAACTTAATCAATCTTTTCTTTCATTTTCTAAACAATATCAATATTGCCCAGTTCTCTCTTCCCAATTTCACCCCAACATATTGGAGTTCTACATTTTATCCCATAAAGCATATGATAAGGTAAGGTGGCATTCCAATACTCGCGTGATAGCTATTGTTATAATAAAACTCAGCCAGTGTTAAGTGTTAAGTGAGTATCCCAACTACCACCGAAGTCAAAGGCACATGCCCTCAACATTTATTTAATCTATAAATCAACAAGTGCCTCGGAAGTATAAGTTTCCTTAATTGGCAAAAATAAAACACTTTTCATAAACCGATCAACAATCACCCAAATAGTGTCATGATGACATTTGGCCTTGGATAACTTAATGATAAGGTCCATGGTAATGTGCTCCCATTTCCATACAGTATTTCCAAAGGTTGCATTTTGCCAAACGACTTTTGATATTCTACTTTACCCTGCAAATACGTTAGACATTGTTCCACATATTTTATATTTTCACGCTTCATCCCAGGCCACCAATAATCAGCTTTCAGATCATGATACAGTTTTGTTGCACTAGGATTAATGGAATATCTAGAATTGTGAGCTTCATCAATTAACAATTTTTTTTAGCTCATGAGAATTAGAAACCCAGATTCTTTCATAGCGTCTCTTTACACCTCGTAAATCATCAACAATATTATGAACTTGACCCTTGATACGTTCCTCCTTAATATTTGCAGGATCAACCATAATACCTTGATTATTCACTACATAACGCAAAAATTGAACCTAACGAAGCCAAAATTCACATTTGGAGAATTTGGGATAAAGTTTCTCATTTCTCAAAGTTTGTAATACCTGTCTCAAATGAACATTATGCATGTCAGTAGATTTAGAAAAGATAAGAATATCGTCAAGGAATACAATTACAAACTTATCGAGCGTAGGTCGAAACACCCGAGTCATGAGATTCATAAAAGCGGCAGAATCATTGATCAAACGAAAAGGCATAACCACGAATTCATAATGGTCATACTTTGTCCGCAAAGCGGTGTTAGAAACATCTTTTTCTCGAACTTTCAATTGATGATAACCAGAACGCAAGTCAATCTTCGAGAAAAGCTAGCACCTTGTAGCTGATTGAACAAGTCATCAGTCCTAGGTAAAAAGGTACCTAGTCTTAGTTTGATTTCCATTTCAGTAATATCATATCATATCATCGTTCCATAATATCCGTGAAAGTTTAGCTATAAATCCCATCAGTAGATCTCTAATTCTTTTTGAACATGTCAAGTTATCTCAATAATCCATAGAATATTCAATACCCGGTTTAACTTGAAACATAAATTTCAAGATCCACAACCCACGTCACATTTGTTCTCATGATAATCCATCAATATAATAGTTTCAGATTATTACACAATATAATCATTTCTCGAATGAACAATTAATGAAAATTTATAAGTCTCAATTACAATCACTTCTCGAAAATCTCAATCAAAGGAATTTAAACACAAGACTGAACAATCTTCAATCCACTAAAATCATTCCATCAATATCTTAAACTAGATAGTTTTCAATTAATCCACTAAGTCAGGAAAATTTCCAAACATATAAGGTTAATTCTTTCACAAGTCTTTTATAACATAAGACATCTGCAACAACAAGATTTTTTTTTTCTGGATAATATCAAATCCCTTAATCAAAATATTCATAAGTTTTAATCATCAAGACTGACTCAGTTTAAAACTCCTTTGAAAAATATATACCGAAGACTTCAATGATCTGTACAATGAACGTATTGAAGTACCATCCAAGCAATGTTTCCATAAAACAACAGTTACAAATTTCAAGTCCTAAGTAAGATAATCCTCTCATATATCTTAAGCTATCATGAATCAAAATTAATACTCCAATCTCATTACATTAACACAATCTAATCCTGTGAAATAAATTAGAATACATTATAATCATCAAATCCATCAAATATTACTGAAACAACAACCTGACTCAAAAACAGTTTTAATGTCAAAAGACTAATTTCTGCTATTTACTCCAAGAAAACTTTTTAAATTCAGAAAATCACCATCTCAACTTTGGATAATTCAGATTAATCCAAATGACATAACTAAACTCACAATAACCATACCTGTGTCACAAGCAATATTAGGTATATCCTCTAATTGCAACATACTCATTCATGTCAACATCCTCACCCGTTGAGAATGATGTATCAGACTGACCATGTCCTTCTGCATTTGTGTCTGTAGGAGGGGCTTCCTGCCTAGGGGAACTATTAAGGGTACTGGTGAACCATTTTGTGACACCCATCAAATTAGGACTAGTGATTAGTGCCTAACCAACTAATAATACATGTAATTAGTTCTGTGTTAGCTAATTAATGTATCGAAATATATAATGATGAATATATACAATTACGCAATTTAGTTAAATCGTGAGCGTTTCAATCGAATGTAATTCGATTCAATTAATACGGACGTGGGTGAACAATTTTATTAAATAATATAATGTTATTTAATACAACCATTATACCTAACATATTATTTTGATAATATTTCACAATTATTTCGTATCGTACAAATAAACATCTACGCGATTAAAATATTAAACGCGCAAACAAAGTTAAGTTACATTCATAACTCAATCATAAGGTATTTTACGAAATACTCCAACAATATCGAATAATTTTTCATATTTTAAAACGTATGTTTAAACACGCGCAATATTAATTAAACGTTTAAACGACCGGTAAAACGAACACCGCACGGAACGCGAACACACAGGAAAAAGAATGGAGCCAACCACACATGGGTGGGGCCCATGTGGGCCGGCCTTCATGCCCCCAAGAAGGGGATCCCTTCCCTTTCTTTTTCATTTCCATCATCTCACTCCCTCTCTCTTCCTTCTTTTCTCTCTAAAAAGCACCACACTACCACCACCTTAAACCACCAAATAACACCATCAAACACCCTCATCCCATCTAGCTCATTTGGAGAAAAACGTTCACCGCATCACAATCTACATTTCTACCTTTTCGGTTTCTCCCGACGTTAACTTGTAAGATTCCCGACAAATCCCAAAAACTCTTAGATTTCATTTATTTTACTTGAAAGTTGTTTATTTAAGCTTGAAATGTCCAAATATGGGTTGGGTAAAAGTTTCGGGCCGAATGGAAACCGGAAAACTCGTGTTTGGGCTCAAAAACCATAGCCAGACGGGAGTATTGCACGGGCCAAAGCAGTGATGCGTCACTTCCTTAAGTGACACATTAAGTGTCGCTTAAAACCCTAATCTTGCATCACTTGCCTAAGTGCCGCATAAAACCCCTTTTTCCCGACACTTGCCTAATTGTCGCAAATTCAATAACCGACATTCCTAACCGACACTTGTCCAAGTGTCGCCTATAATTGAAATCTAATTTCATCCAACACTAGCCCTAATGACGCATGACCCTGATACCGACACTTGCACCCGACACTTCCTTAAGTGTCGCCGCCCTCTATGCGTCACTTCCACAAGTGACACCACTAATTATGAATTTACCATTTTATGCGACACTTCCAGAGTGTCGCCTAAACCCCTAAGTGTCGCTATAAGTGACGCTGAAAACAGAATGTTTACAAATTATTTTCATACTAAGTGTCAAACTTGTATAACCTCAAACACTTATACGATACGACTTCTAAAACACATTGGGACATACTTTTAAGTATAACACTTCAAAACCTAATGATAATGTTGAGATTATTATTACAAACAGTCACCAACGGGTCGTACAAGTTTCAAAACATAATCAAATCAACCAAGTCGTAGTAACTTGGACAAGTTAAACAACCAAATCGTAGTCATTTGGACATTCTAGTTGGACGAACAACTACAAAGGAAGTCTTTATAGATACCTACTGACGTTATAACCATCGCGTGTTATGGACACCCTCAGGTTACTAGTCTTCGGACATCACATTTCGGCTAATCAAATCAAGTTTATTAAGTTAAACTCTCAAGACTCAGGTGAGTCTCATAGCCCCTATTTTACCATTTTAATCAGGGGTGTGATATCATGGCTCGTTTTATTTTACTATATGAACGCAAGTACGAAATCAAACAAATACTACATGAGTTATCTCACTAATCTTTTCAAAGCCCTCCTCAGCATAGTTTGGTAATACGTTGTAGCGTGAATATTAGTATATGGTACCATATAGGATTGACCATCCTCGTCCGGGTTAGCACACACTAACTGTTTAAACGGATGTATTAATATTTTTTTAGACGAGTGTAGATTAGGCACTCGTAGGAGGCACCTCGATCAGGATACCTTAAATGTGGACCTGACACCTCGAGTTAAGCTCAGACTATGTGCTCATGGTTGTATAACTTTTAATTTGCTTAATTGCACTTTAAATTCAATTAAATCTAAAGGTTCATACTATATGTTTTGACATACAAACCTGTGAGCTCACCAGCATTTCGCTGACCCATTTTAGCATGTATCACAGGTACTCAGCAGTAGGTTGGACTGCCCATACAAGATTCATTAGCTCGAGTCAGCATTCAAACAAATCAGAGATTTAATTGCATTATTATATTTTGTATAAAATTATGTGATGTAAATCTCTCAATTCAAGAAACTAAGCTAATGTAGACTATATTTTGATGTAAACATTGGTTTGATCAATTCAAGTTGTAAACGACGCATATAGTGGTCGTTCATTATATATATTATGTGCTATGATTATTGATTAGTCGCGCCTCAACCCGATTCGCTTCCGCAGCCTGAATTTGGGAGTGTTACAGATTGGTATCAGAGCCTAAGGTTTTAGTGAACTAGGTTGCATTTAGTGGGCCTAGACTATGACCGTTAGGCAGTATTTCCTTATTAGGTATGATTGGTTCAGAGATTACATCATACGAGTTTAATTTAACATAGCCTGATTAACTATGTACAATTAAAGGAAGATGATGTGAGACCTGAAACGGTTATGTTGAACAGGGATACACTAGTTGACTCTGACCTCGAGAGAACCGGGACTCAAACATGTCTGTGCTAGACACTCAATAGGCTATTATGTGATATACATACATATATATATATATACATAGATAGACCTCTTTACAAATCTTAGGCTATATTATGTATACGAATATAGGCCTCATTCTTTCTAACGCTTTGTCTCAGAAATGGCAAATACACCACCCAATTCGTCTCGCTCTCATCCGTATGAATCACGAAACTCAAGGGTAGCTAGGAGGAACACGGGGTTGCCTCGAGCTAGCCCATATCCCACTCAAAACCAGCTCCATAAGCATCCCCAAAGGCAAACAACAACTAGCCAATGGCGGTGGTTATCAAACCGACTTAACACCTGGAGGGACAAGGAAGGAACCCAACTCCCCACGTCAAATGGAGGATTGTCCAGTATGGAAGTCTCTTTCTATACCCAAGAACCTACTCACTTCACTGTTCCTGTGTTAGCTGCTCGAGTGCACCGTCACGAAAGCAGGCTACACAACATGGAAATTGAACAACCTAATATTCGCTCTAACTGGATGGAGCAAACTCAAGATAGTATCGCACAGTTATACATAGGTCAGGCGGACATCTCTGAAACTTTGACCCGAACTCACGACCAAATGGACGATACCCCACAAACCATGGAGATCATTCATAACCAAGTAATCGGTAACCGAAATGATATCTCCGTTTTACAATCAAGGCTGCAAGAATGTGAGACGCGCCTGCGGGAAACCGAGGATGCTCTCAGAATGGTTAGCAAACTTGTAGAGTCTATGGACCATCTCACCTCACTGTTTCCACAACTCAATCTACACCGAGATCAGTGTAGTAACTATCTAGTAATCTATTGTACTCCCGTAGGGTCTATGTAATTCGACCGGATGTAACAATTCCCGGCATCTTTTGCAAACTACCTAAGTCTGTAACTTTTGAAACTCGTGACTCGAAATAGTGTGTAATCATTTAACTCTGTAATATCAATTGACAATTTCTCTCTATTACTCTACATTATTGGTCTTTGCATTGTGATGTATATATTACCACTTTTATATATACATCTATCTCAATGATTCTGGTACAATCTCTCATGTACCTCTTGTTTCTTTCTTGAAGAATCATGCCGCCAAAGAAGAAAAGTTACAATGATGCTGAAATTACTGCCCCCGTTTCCCGAGCCGTGGCCGAAGTCCTGGCTACTTGGGAATCACCCTGAACCTCTAGGAGAAGTGATGACACCGCTGACACTACTCCTGTCATCAAACCCTGCTCTTACAAGGATTTTCTAAGCTGCAAGCCGCTAAATTTCAAGGGCACGGAAGGTGCCATCGGTCTAATCATGTGGATCGAAAGGATCGAATCTGTCTTCAGTTTGTGCAACTGCATGGAAGATAGCAAGGTCAAGTTCGCTGCTTACACCTTTCAAGAAGGTACACTCACTTGGTGGAATACTCATGTCAGTTCTGTGGGCATTGATGTAGCAAATCAACTCCCCTGGGCATACCTAAAGAAAATGCTAAGGGACGAATATTGCCCCACCGAGGAACTCCACCAGTTGGAGGAAGAACTCTGGCATTTAACTGTTCAAGGAAATGATATCGTTGGTTACACCACCAAATTCCAGCAACTCGCCCTTCTATGTCCAGGTTTGGTGGACACGGACGAAAAACGCATCAAGAAATACATCTGCGGCCTCCCAGGGAACATCCTGGGAAATGTCGCCTCATCCAAGCGAACCACCATCCAAAGTGCTATCTGGCTTGCACATGAACTCATGGCGATGATTGTTAGCCATGAGGCATCCACCACCCCTTGCAACAACAAACGTAAGCCCGCTGAACACCACGATCAACCAAACAAGAAACCCAATGCCATCCAAATGTACAACACCAACTCTGAACCCAAACGTGGGTATACTGGGAACAAACCCTATTGTTCCAAGTGTAACCGCCACCACGATGGTCCGTGTAGTACCCTTTGGAACAACTGTAGGAGGTACGGGCATTTAACAAAAGATTGTCGAGCTTCCAAATCTAACAACAACTCCTACAGCAGTAACACTAGACAACCCAAATCTTGCTATGAATGTGGAGACACTGGTCATTTCAGAAATGAATGTCCTAAACTGAAGAACAAGGGCAACAACAACAACAGCAACGCCAGAGGTAGAGCCTTCGTACTTAACTCTGGGGATGCCCGTCAAGACCCGAATGTGGTCTCGGGTATGTTCCTCCTCAACAATTTAACTGCTTCTGTTCTGTTTGATACTGGTGCCGATAGAAGCTTTATTTCCGATGAATTTTATCCACTACTTGACATCACCCTGTGTGCTCTAGATGTTAAGTACACTATAGAACTAGCAAATGGTAAACTCATAGAAACCAATAGTGTGATACCTAATTGCACTTTAAACCTAGCCAACGAAACCTTTTCAATCGATCTTATGCCTGTTGAAATTGTAAGTTTCAACGTCATGATTGGTATGGACGGGTTGTCCAGACACCTGGCCGAAATCATTTGTTATGATAAGGTCGTTCGCATCCCTCTCGCCATCGGTAGAACTTTGAACATACAGGGGGAGACCGGTGGGACGAGACTAAACATCGTCTCTAGTTTGAAAACCCAAAAATTTCTGAGAAAAGGTTATCCGGTAATCCTTGCACACATCATGGAGAAAAAGTCGGAGGAGAAGCGACTTGAGGATGTGCCCATCGTTCGAGACTTTCCGGAAGTCTTTCCTGAGGAATTACCTGGCCTTCCACTGCCTAGGCAGGTTGAGTTCTCCATCGATCTTGTGCCTTGGGGAGCCCCGATTCTATTTGTCAAAAAGAAAGATGGTTCTTTCAGAATGTGTATCGACTACCGTGAACTCAACAAACTCACCGTCAAGAACTGCTATCCACTCCCCCGCATTGATAACCTGTTTGACCAACTCCAGGGGTCGAGTTTTTATTCGAAAATCAATCTACGGTCAGGTTATCATCAACTCCGAGTTCGTGACTCTGATACTCCGAAAACTGCTTTCCGAACTCGCTACGGGCATTACGAGTTTCGAGTGATGACATTCAGTTTAACGAACACACCGACTGTATTCATGGACCTTATGAACCGGGTGTGCAAACCATATCTTGACAAGTTTGTCATTGTATTCATCGATGACATCCTAATTTACTCACGTGATAAACAAGAAAATGCGCGGCATCTCAAAACCATCCTAGAGCTACTTAAACACGAGGAGTTATATGCTAAATTCTCAAAGTGCGGGTTCTGGATGTAAACTGTACAATTTCTTGGACACGTGATTGACAGTCAAGGAATCCATGTTGATCCATCGAAAATTGAGCTTATCAACTGCTGGCAAGCACCTACTACGCCAACCGAAATACGCCAATTCTTGGGTCTTGCTGGGTACTATCGGCGTTTCATTGAGATTTTTTCAAAAAAGCCCAACCTCTCACCACACTGACTCAAAAAGACAAGAAGTTCGACTGGACAGATAAACAAGAGTCAGCTTTCCAACTTCTAAAACAAAAGCTTTGCAGTGCTCCTATTCTATCATTACCCGAAGGCAATGATGACTTCGTGGTATACTGCGATGCTTCCCACCAAGGTCTTGGTTGCATGTTGATGCAACGAGACAAGATCATTGCCTATGCCTCCCGACAGCTCAAAGTTCACGAAAAGAATTACACCACCCATGATCTCGAATTGGGAGTCGTAGTGTTTGCACTCAAAATTTGGAGACACTATCTGTACGGCACTAAATGTACAATCTTCATAGACCATAAAAGTCTCCAACACATATTTGATCAAAAGGATCTGTACATTAGGCAACGTCGATGGGTCGAGTTGGTTACCAATTATGATTGCGAAATCAAATACCATCCAGGGAAGGCAAATGTTGTTGCCAATGCCCTCAGTCAAAAAGAACAATCAAAACCCCTTTGAGTCTGAGCCCTCAGTATGACCATTCATAACGATCTAAACATTCAGATTCTCACTGCTCAACTCGAGGCTCTGAAACCCGATAACATCAAAAATGAAGCCTTGCGAGGCATGGATAAACAATTCAAAATCAAACCTTACAGAGTTAGGTACTTCTATAACCGATTCTGGTTGCCCAGTTTTGGAGACCTGCGAGACTTGGTGATGGATGAAGCTCACAAGTCTAAATACTCTATCCACCCGGGATCCGATAAAATGTATCACGGAATCAAAGACTTCTATTGGTGGCCGAATATGAAAGCTGAAATCGCCACATACGTCAGCAAGTGTCTTACTTGCTCGAAAGTCAAAGCTGAGTATCAGATACCTTCTGGTTTACTCAGACAACCCGAAATTCCTGAATGGAAATGGGAACAAATCGCCATGGATTTCATAACCACAATACCAAAGTCATCGAGCGGTTGCGATACCATCTGGGTGATAAAATGGAACGCCTCACACGAATCTACATCAAAGAAACTGTTTCTTGACATGGCATTCCAATCTCGATTATCAATGATAGGGATAGTCGCTTCATATCTCACTTTTGGCAATCACTCCAGAAATCATTGGGTACCCGTCTTGACATGAGTACCACATATCTCCCTCAAACCGATGCCAAAGTGAACGAACGATTAAAACACTGGAAGGCATGCTATGAGTCTGCGTAGTTGACTTCGGTGTAAACTGGGAAAAACACCTACCATTGTGCGAGTTTTCGTACAACAACAGTTATCACTCCAGCATTAAGGCTGCACCCTTCGAGGCACTGTACAGTCGTAAGTGCCGATCACCAATTTGTTGGACCAAAGTGGGGGACAGTCAACTCACTGGTCCTGAACTTATACACAAAACCACCGAAAATATCTTCGAGATCCAAAACAAACTCAAAGCCGCACGTGATCGTCAGAAACGTTATGCTGACGTGAGACGCAAACCACTCGAGTTCCAGGTTGGGGATCGAGTACTACTCAAGGTTTCACCTTGGAAAGGTGTCATTCATTTCGGCAAACGTGGAAAACTAAACCCTAGATACATTGGACCATTTAAGATCCTCGAGAGGATAGGTCCAACGGCATATCGATTGTAGTTGCCGCCCGAGCTCAGCAGCGTGCATCCCACTTTTCACATTTCTAACTTGAAGAAATGTCTGTCTAATGAGACACTTATCATTCCACTCGATGAATTTCGTATTGACGACAAGCTTCATTTTGTTGAAGAACCCGCCGAAATCATGGACAGTGAGGTCAAACAACTCAAACAAAGTCGTATTCCCATCGTCAAAGTCCGATGGAATTCGCGGCGTGGCCCGGAATTCACTTGGGAATGAGAAGACCAAATGCGACTCTAGTATCCTCAGTTATTCACTGAAGCTACTCCAAACACGACATCAAACACCCGCCAAAATAGGACTAGTGATTAGTACTTAATCAACTGTTAATACATCTAATTAGTTCGGTGTTAGGCTAATTAATGTATCAAAATATATATTGATGAATATATACATTTACGCGATTTAGTTAAATTGTGCGCGTTTCAATCAAATGTAATTCGATTCAATTAATACGGACGTTGGTGAACAATTTTATTAAATAATATAATATTATTTAATACAACCATTATACCCAAAATATTATTTTGATAATATTTCGCAATTATTTTGTATCGTAGAAATAAACGTCTACGCGATTAAAATATTAAACGCGCAAACAAATTTAAGTTATATTCATAAGTCAATCATAAGGTATTTGACGAAATACTCCAACAAAAATATCTTTTAATTTTTCATATTTTAAAACGTATGTTTAAACGCGCGTAATATTAATTAAACGTTTAAACGACCGGGAAAACAAACACCGCACGGAACGCGAATACACAGGAACAAAAATGGAGCCAACCACACATGGGTGGGGCCCATGTGGGCCGGCCCCCATGCCCCCAAGAAGGGGATCCCTTCCCTTTCTTTTTCATTTCCATCATCTCACTCCGTCTCTCTTCCTTCTTTTCTCTCTAAAAACCACCACACTACCACCACCTTAAACCACCAAATAACACCATCAAACACCCTCATCTCATCTAGCTCATTTGGAGAAAAACGTTCACCGCATCACGATCTACATTTCTACCTTTTCGGTTTCTCCCGGCGTCAACTTGTAAGATTCCCGAAAAATCCCAAAAACTCTTAGTTTCATTTATTTTACTTGAAAGTTGTTTATTTAAGCTTGAAATGTCCAAATATGGGTTGGGTAAAAGTTTCGGGCCGAACGGAAACCGGAAAACTCATTTTTGGGCTCAAAAACCACGGCCAGACGGGAGTGTCACACGGGCCAAATCAGTGATGCGTCACTTCCTTAAGTGACGCATTAAGTGTCGCTTAAAACCCTAATCTTGCGTCACTTGCCTAAGTGCCGCATAAAACCCCTTTTTCCGACACTTGCCTAAGTGTCGCAAATTCAATACCCGGCATTCCTACCCGACTCTTCTAGCGACACTTGTCTAAGTATCACCTATAATTGAAATCTGATTTCAACCGACACTAGTCCTAATGACGCATGACCCTGATACCGACACTTGCACCCGACACTTCCTTAAGTGTCACCCTCTATGCGTCGCTTCCACAAGTGACGCCACTAATTCAGAATTTACCATTTTATGCGAAACTTCCTGAGTGTCGCCTAAACCCCTAAGTGTCGCTATAAGTGACGTTAGACAAAGAATGTTTACAAACTATTTTCATACTAAGTGTCAAACTTGAATAACCTCAAACACTTATACGATACGACTTCTAAAACACATTGGGACATACTTTTAAGTATAACACTTCAAGACCATTATGATAATGTTGAGATTATTATTACAAACAATCACCAACGGGTCGTACACATTTCAAAACATAATCAAATCAACCAAGTCGTAGTAACTTGGACAAGTTAAAAAACCAAATCGTAGTCATTTGGACATTCTAGTTGGACGAACAACTACAAAGGTAGTCTTTATAGATACCTACTCACGTTATAACCATCGCGTATCGTGGACACCTCAGGTTACAAGTCTTCGGACATCACATTTCGGCTAATCAACTCAAGTTTAATTAAGGCTAACTCTCAAGACTCAGGTGAGTCTCATAGCCCCTATTTTACCATTTTACTCAGGGGTGTGATATCATTTCTTGTTTTATTTTACGATATGAATGCAAGTACGAAATCAAATAAATACTACATGAGTTATCTCACTAATCTTTTCAAAGCCCTCCTCAGCATAGTTTGGTAATATGTTGTAGCATGAATATTAGTATATGGTACCATATAGGATTGACCATCCTCGTCCGGGTTAGCACACACTAACTGGTTAAATGTGAATATTAGCGTGAATATTAATATTTGTTCAGACGAGTGTAGATTAGGCACTCGTAGGAGGCACCTCGATCAGGATACCTTAAATGTGGACCTGACACCTCGAGTTAAGCTCAGACTATGTGCTCATGGCTGTATAACTTTTAATTTGCTTAATTGCACTTTAAATTCAATTGAATCTTGCGGTTCATACTATATGTTTTGACATACAAACCTGTGAGCTCACCAGCGTTTCACTGACCCATTTTAGCATGTATCACAGGTACTCAGCAGTAGGTTGGACTGCCCATAAAGGATTCCTTAGCTTGAGTCAGCATTCAAACAAATCAGAGATTTAATTGCATTATTATATTTTGTATAAAGTAATTATGTGATGTAAATCTCTCAATTCAAGAAACTGAGCTAATGTAGACTATATTTTGATGTAAACATTGGTTTTATCAATTCAAGTTGTAAACAATGCATATAGTGGTCATTCATCATATATCTTATGTGCTATGATTATTGATTAGTCGCGCCCCGACCCGATTCGCTTCCGCAACCCGAATTTGGGGGTGTGACACATTTACTATAACTTTATCATATATTATTCATTAACATTCAAATTAAATTTCCATACAACATCAACTATTTCAAAGTAATGACTATATGCCATCACTCAATTGAACTAAAGTCCCATTTAAACATTACGCTATAACTCAATCTATTTAATTTAGCGTAACAATACTACAATTACATTCCATATAATCATGCACATGTATGTATTCATTTTATTCATACTTTACTCAATAAGTGTCAATACGTATCTTACACATTTTCACAACACATTCACATTAAGTCTCTCTGATATTTGGCAGCCTAACAACTTCACGTGACATAGCATAATATAACTACTGTGATCGGTCGTAGCTAGATTATGTTTTTCACACTTCCATTCTCAGGCTATTTCATATCATTAATCCTTACTGTGACTGTCCTTCATTTAAGCACATTACGTATAACATAACAGTTCAGCAACAATAATAATTTAAATTATAAGTTAACGTTCATATACTTATTTTCACAATGACAAACAATTCCACATAGTCAATCGACATCATATATGAGGTATTCATTACTACCTCCAATACTTTATCCTTTCACATAATCATTCTTTATATACTAACTGACATAAGTCAGTATTTCTGATCATTCAGAATTCTTATACAGATATAACATACATCATCATATCAATTATAGCTAACATAAGTCAGCAATTCTTTCACCTGAATTTATAATGTATTGCCTATATACATATTAGCAAAAAATTTCATCATCCAAACATATGACCAACATAAGTTAGCCTGTCCAACCATTTAAATCTGACTGAACTTTCACATATAACTGAACACATAAGCATACTTTTATTTAACAAGAACTATTCTGAATACTAGCAACTCGTTTAACATGATATTACTAGTTTAACACATTAAAATCATCAAATAGATCACTACAGGGAAGTATTTTAGTCCATTCTACCATGCTTCACTACTGCACATAATCAGTAAAAGTCATGCTCAACATAAATAATAATGGCTTAAGATCAAGTACCCAGTAATGGTGGATACCCGAATCCCTTAAACCGATATCTGATACCAACTTGAAATACCCCCGAAATTTTTGAAGCATTTTTTTTATTTACTGGGTTAAAATAATCTTCTGACCTGTCATATCCATTTTTAAACTATTACACTACTTAATTGTCTAAATTTAACTATTTACAACATAAAGTAAACTCATGTCTACTTTAGACTTACTTTGTCTATTTTTGACTAAATTAGACTATTACGCCACTTGGTAGTCTAAATTTGACTACTTTCAGCCTAAAATAGTCCCACTTTTACCTTAGACTCCTACACCAGCAACTCAGAAATTTAAGCCAATTTTGAACGCTCATAACTTTTTACTCGCTAAATGTTGGACACCAAATTTTGCACACACATCCACAATGATAATATAAAAGTTTCACTTTTGACACTTTTCCAAATTTTACTTTAACGAAGATTTTGGACATTTGACCAACTTTAACCCATTTAGGACCAACAATCTTGACACTTCAAATCACAAACCATACATAGTCTTAACTTCAAACTTTGACAACACATTTGACTATCCAAACGGATTCTAAACCAAATTTTATAACTTTCATACCATGACTTGAACCCATTTTTAAACCTAGACGCATAATTGACCCATTTGGGCACTTTAGCGACCCGTTTGGGTCTTAACCCCTTTGGCCACTATTCCAACATTCATTTCACATTAAATTAACTATTCTAAGTCAAACTAAACCATTATTTCTATTTGAATTTCATTGTAACTATAAAGTACCAAATTTCCATAGAAATCATTTTAACTATATTATTCGCATTATTAACCTTTAAAGCTCAAAATTTACATATTCAAAATCATCAACAAGGAAAACAAGCCCATTGGCTATACCATCCATTGACTTTCAACATGTCATATTTGAATTTGACCCTAAAACTTACATTTACAAAAATCATGTGACAAAACACTGTTTCTTGACATATCAAGAGCATCATTTAAAAGATAAGTTTGTTACCGATAACGCAACAAGCTCCACCACTAGCAACCTTCGAGCCTTTTTCCCGGATCCCTCTGGGTCCCATTTGACTCACTTAAAAACACATAAACATAATAATATAAGCATAAAGCTTAGTAAGAAATGGGCTATCAATGATAATCAATATCATTTCACAACATACGTATATTTGGGTTCCATAATATCATATGCTAATTCCCACAAGAATTAAGATCTTCGGGCCTACACCCCGGTATATAATCATAAGATTACCAAGTAAATACCGTATCCAATACCGGTCCTTTCAAGTAATTGGAATATGAATTACTTGAAACATGATAGCATCATCTATTAACTTACCTCGCGATAGCCCACTAGTAACACGTGTAATATCTTCAACACTTTTATCACCTATTTCATTTAATCACATAAACACGTATCACTTTCACAATTAACTTTCCATATATAGTGTCATCACATGACATAGGTGTTAATTCACATAACACCTATAACCATATCATAGGTTTCACACACTTTTATCCATGATCACATATAAATGGGTATTTTATATCAATTTCTCATCATAATCATCAATTTACACCAAGATCATTTTTTTAGTGTATACATACATATATCCTTTATCAATTACCCATTCATACATGATTTTCATTCTTTGAACACAAGTATTATCAATTGAGCATACTTATTTTCAAAAAGTCATTGCTCTTTTCATCAAAACATCAATTAATAACATCACATACATAATCATAATTATTCATTTACCTATAATCACATGGTTATGAGTTCTTCACTAATATTAACATCATTTAAACACATAGTATAGTTTATCATCATGTATGAAACCTTAATACCCAATTACCCATTCATTTCCTTAAATTAGGGTTTATCCCCATAACTCAGTTTCACAAATAATCATCAAATTAAACAAGAAGAGAGTGTTATCATACTTCAAGAACACCAATTTGAAGTTAGAACCCTTAAAGATTGAAACCCTAAGTTAATCTTTTAATCTTATGCTTGTTCCTCTCCAAACCGACTTCACCTATACATACATACGAGTTTTCTATTTTTGAAAGAAATGAAATACTGTAGAATGGTACAGAACTCAGATTTATATACTTCATTTTTCATTCAAACCCCTCAACATATGGTACTTGTCACTTTATACCACTCTACTAACTAATTCATTAAATGACAAGTCCTAATGACATAAAATACTTTACATAGTTAGTCCTACTAACTTAACAATTAAAATTGTATATTATATAAATGTAAACTTACGAAATTTGGGGCGTTACAATGGTCTATCGGTATGCGTCAACTTTCTAATTTTTAATCGCTACTTAGTTACTTTCTTTCAGTGTTATGATAATTTACTTTATGCTTGTATATCTCTATACATATAAAGCATTTTGCTTATAATCTTAAAATTATACTTAACTAGAGTAAATAACTAAATTGCCCCTATAAAAACTATATTAAACAAGCAATTAATTAGAAATAGTCAACTAATTAATTTTATATAAGGCAAATGACAGAATTTTAAAATCCTTGATGATTCTAAGTAGGATTATAATATGAATTTCAAAGTAGTATATATCGTAACAAAAACTCATAAATATCCTTGATGATTCATGTTAGAACACAAAAGCTACAATCTTACTCTGTCAGAAAAAAATTAAATTAAAAAAAATGCCACTTATTTACTTGTATAATTCGATTTGCCCTTTCGAATTTTTTTTTGACGATATACCCCTTGAATTCGCAAAAGCAAGCTTGCTTTTGCGAATGCACTGTTTGCCATTTGCGAACCGTGTACCAAACTAGGCAATTCACGAGTAAACATGCACGCGTGCCTTCACAAATCGCAAGCCTCACCTTGCGATTTGCGATTTACCTATGCACGAGTCGGGGGTTGCGATTCACGAGTAAACAAGCGAGTCGGGGTTGCAATTTATGTGCCTTCGCAAATCGCAAGGTAAGCCTTGCGATTTGCGATTTACCTACGGGTTAAAAAAAGAGGCCGGTTTGCGATTAAAACCCTTGTTCTCGTTTCACTTCCTCGTCTCCCACCCTTTTCCCCCCGACCCCGTACCGTGCGATCTCCTTTCACTTCCACCCCACGATCATCGTAAATCGCAAATCGATTTGTGATTTACGATCTCCACCTCCACCTCCTCCCTCCGTCGCCCACCTCCACATCCTTTACCAAATCTCCGTCGCCCACCTCCTCCCTCCGTCGCACCTTCACCTGCTCCCTCCGTCGGTCCACCCCGTCGCACCACCACCACCACCCTAACCACCATCCGTCGCACCACCACCCTCGTTCGTACCAAAACCCTCGGTCGCACCACCACCCTCGGTCGCCACCTCCGATTTCCACTTTAATGTCACCACCTCCGATTTCCACATGAATGATGAACGATTCTCAGGTATTATAGTGTTTTTGTATTATAGTTGTTAAAGTTACCGCGTAATTTTTGAATTTAGTACATTAAAATTCGAAATTTCATTGTGGCATTTCATCGAACACGTGGTGTGCAACATAAATTTTGGATTATACATGAGTTTGATTATTTTTTGGCATTATTTGTGTGATAAATCGAATGTAGATTGGTTTTTGTGGTGTACATTGTACGTTTACTTGATGTAAAATGTTGGATTAGTAATGTTTGTGTTATACTTATACGTATGTATGTAATGTAAAATTCCGAAAGTATAGATGTATGCGTATGAATACTTATACATGTATGTAATTTATGTATGTGTATGTATACTTATTACATGTATGTAATATATGTATGTATACTTATACATGTATGTAATATATGTATATATATGTATACTTATACATGTGTCGATTATATTAATATATGTGTGTACTTATATATGTAATATATGTGGTTATGTATGTACGTATGTATGTATGTATGATTATATTATAGTCTCGATTATATTATAGTCTTGATTAGAGTGGATGTACGTATAGTCTCGTATGTATGTACGTATGTATGTATATTGTAGTCTTGATTATATTACTATTATATTATAGTCTTGATTATAGTCTCGTATGTATGTATATTGATGGAACTTTGTTGACGTGAAAAGCTAAAATATTAGCTAGTTTATAAGTTTTTCGAAAAGGACATTTCAAATTTTTTTAAAAAAAATACATATATGTATATATACATATATGTGTTTATGTATACTTAAATATATATATATATATAGATATATGTATACTTATGTATATGTATATGTGTATATATATACATATATGTATGTATATGTATATATACTTATATATGTATGTATATGTATATGTATATATATATGTATATGTATATGTATATATATACATATATGCATGTATATGTATATGTATATATATATATATGTGTATGTATGTATACTTATATATATGTATATGTATATATATATATATATATATAAGTATGTATACATATATGTGTTTATATATACTTAAATATATATATATATAGAGATATATGTATACTTATATATGTATAAGTATACTTATATATATATGTATGTATATGTATATATACTTATATATGTATGTATATGTATGTATACTTATACTTATATATATGTATGTATACTTATACTTATATATATGTATATGTATATATATATATAAGTATATGTAATACATGTTGTTAATGTCGATTTTAGTTGTTGTATTTACTAAAGATATACTTCAATTTGTTATTATTTATCACCTGTATTAACGAAACTTGTTATGTCTCGATTTATCACTTTTCTGGACATTTTTAGTGCACGATTGACTTTGAAAAGTCAACTCACTGTTACTGCTCATATAAAAAAGCGTTTAACGGAGAATCAAGAGAAGATATTTAGAGACCATTGTTTTGGCCCTTGGTTGGATGTGAGGGCTCCGGATAATGACCCGGGGTTTGTACATCATATATTACAGTTTCGACAAAAGGAGCGTCCAGGGTTAAAGCACCCTCGCGCGGAGGCGGATGAGTTGTGGTTTAGGGTGACGGATGACCATTTTATACGATTCAATCGCAGAGAGTTTTGTCTGGTGACCGGTTTACGGTTCGGTCCCAATGAAAATACTGCGGATCATGTTCCCAAGAAGGTTCTAGGGAAGAACCCTGCATTTAAAGAGCGAGTATTTCCCGATTTTGGCAAACGCAGTGTACATGTATCACACATGACAGATATTTTTAACGATAAGTTTAAGTTTTGTGGGCCGAGACAACTGAGCGACGAAGATTATGTGCGCGTGTGTATGCTCATGCTGATATATAAAGGTTTTTTGGGAAAGCAGGGAAGCCATACTGTTGACGATGATCATATGCATTTAGTTGAGGATTTTGATGTTTGTGACGCGTACCCTTGGGGTAATATTATTTGGGCCAGGACATATGAGCAGCTAGATAAGGGTTTGGAGACTCGGTTGACTCAAGAAGGGATGCAGTACACGTTGAGTGGTTTCGGTTGGGCGTGTAAGGTAGCATTGTCTTATTTACTATTGTTCGAATTATTTTTCGATACTGTTAATGTTAATATAATATATAATACATTAATATGCTGATCTGTTGCTTTGTTATTGATTACAAGACTTGGATTTGGGAGGATTTTTATCGTCAAATAGGAAATATTGCTACAAGGCCACAAAGAGATTAAATACCACGTGGGATCCACTGGGTGGGTAAAAGGAAGGTTACTGAATTTAAAGAGTTCGAGCAACTTTTGAAGATTGCGGTAAGTTTAAATTTAATAAAGTTGAGTATATGTATATGTATTTGTACGGTTGATTCAAAGCGTTCAATTATAAATTTATGCTGATAACTAAGGAATGTTGTTGAAATTTTGAAAAGTTGATAAGCTGAAAAATCAGCTGGTTTATCCATTTTACAAAAAGGACATTTCCAAATTTTTATAAAAATACTTTTTCCGTTTCCAATTATATATATATATATGCGTATATATAGATATGTGATGAAAAAATAATGACTCGTTTAATGCAGAAGGATACTACACCAGAGAATCTTCCTAAAATAACTTTGAAGCCGAATAAGCATGAGAAGAAGTGCCAATGGTGGATTGATAGTTGGAAATACTTTGACGAGCAACTACTTGACGAGAGGCCATTGAAAAAGGCACGAAACAGTCAAAAGCTGGATGCCGAGCCATCCGATCCCACCCCATCTCATGATGTTGACGCGTTTTCACAGCGTCACGATGAGCAGCCGTTTGGTGATGGTCCTGGTACAGATGTTCGCCAGACCTATCAGTCGACATCAGAGGCGGAGTTGCGCTCCTTATGAGAAAGGGTGGACGCTCAGGCTATGATTATTGAAACCCTTGTTAATCGGGTTGATGGACAAGACAAACGGGCGGAAGAGCAACATGTGATTATACAAAAGTTATTGAAGCAGGTTGGGATGAATGAGACGAATGGGGTATTGGTTGTTCAATTACATTTTTTATACTATATGTGAACTTATCGTACAACTGTTTTTAACTCGTTATTTTTTGACTTTTCAGTTTGATGGGGATGACCCGGATGATTTCCAGGATGGGTATGTATCTGACACACCACTCACCACTGCGAGGAAGATCTCCCGTCCATTTATGTTGCATCGTAGCATGAGAGAACGATGACGTGGGCCAGCGGTACTTTTGTCGTATCTTACACCGGCATATTTTAAAAGGTTTATGTATATTTATGTTTGTGTATGTATATGTATATGTATGTATTTATATCTTACACTGACATTTTAAAAGGTTTATCAATAGACCTTTGCAGGTGCATGATGAACCACCTGTTGACTTGGGAGCCGATCACGATACGTTTGGTCTGGTGGTTGAACCGGTGGTTGATCGGACGGTTGAGCCGGATGTTGAGGGGGTTGAGCCGGTGGTTGAGGGGGTTCAGCCGGTGGTTGATCGGGTTGTTGAGCCGGTGGTTGATCGGGTTGTTGAGCCGGTGGTTGAGGGGGTTGAGCCCGTGGTTGATCGGACGGTTGAGCTGGAGGTTGGGGGGTTGTTGAGCCGGTGGTGGTTGAGGGGGTTGAGCCAGTGGTTGATCGGGTGGTTGAGGGGGTTGAGCCGGTTGTTGATGTGCTGGTTATGCCGGTTGTGCCTGTTCAGCGGGTTAAAAAATTGAAGCGTGTGGCTAGAAAGAAGAATGCTGATGATGATGAGGATGATCTCCAAGAGGACACATTGTTGGACATGGTTTCGATATGTGTAGACGAGACTGGTTACTTGACGACTCCACCCGCTGCTCCACCGGGGTCTATCGAGGGACCATCCACTATTCGCGATTTATATATGTCCGGTGGCACTGTGCGTTGTATGTTTGTTCGACAAGGCAGGAAGTCTATGTGTCTCGATAAAGAATTTTGGGGGCGGTTGTATGGAACGTTCGATGAAGGATACTTAGATAACAGTGTAAGTTGGGGTGTTTTTCTTATATTTGCCAACGTTAGATTTATATTTTTTTATAACTATATTGTTTTCTTATATTATATATTTTCAGCATATTGACGGTTGGGCGAGGCTACTTTTATGGTGGAGATACAGGACTTACACATGCCCAACGCAGCTTGATAAGCGGTTGAGCTAGACGATTATGCCTGTAGGCTTTATCGGCCTCATACAATGTTTTGCAAACTACAGGGAGGATATGAAGAAGAAGAAGCTGAAAAATTATAAGTTCTTGAAGGGATTCGCAGACGGGACTCGTGTACCGTTTCCTCCTTGGTGGGCCATTGATCTGGTAAGTTACAATATGTATGTATTTGTTATGTAGATTTATAAAGTTATGTTGATAATTGTGGAGTATTAGTGAAAATTTGATGGCTGGAAAAGCTAAAATATTAGCTGGTTTATCCGTTTTACAGAAAGGATATGTTCAATTTTCTTAAAAAACTTCTTTTTTCGTTTACAATTATATATATATACCCCAATATATGTAATAAAATATGTATAAGCATTGATTTATATATGTATAAACTTTTTTTTTCGTTTACAATTATATATATGTATACCCCAATATATATAAACATATATATATATATATATATATCAATATATATATATATATATATTGATGTATATATACATATATATATATATATATATTCACGTTAATTAATATCTACATTTGACTAACATTTGATTAACATTTACAGATACTGTTTCCGGTCCTCGTTCTGAACAAAAGTCACTGGATACTACTTGTGCTAGATCTTCGAGATTGGACTGTGGTCGGATACGATAGCTTGGTAGGCCATTGCAAGGATGAGGAGCGTAATCGTATTGTAGAAGAATTGGCTCATAACATAGTTAGATATTTGGACGCCATTGATTATTGGAGGAATGCAAATAGAAAAAGGGAACTACAAGATACTACGGAGTTTCTATTAGACTTGTTAGATGATGTGCCTCAGCAGGATGGGGATTTAGGGGATTGTGGAGTTTGGGTGTGTAGAAAAATGGAGACGCGTGTCAATAGACAAGAATGGAGGGTTAGTGGAGATAGACAGTGGTTTGCTCGGGAATATAGGAAGAGGATGATGGATACCTTCTTCAGGGCACGTTATGATTGGGAGCCTCCGAGACCACCACCACCAGGATGAGCGAGACTTTCTTAGTTGTATAAGATTTTGGTTATGTATTATGTTAAACATTGAGCTATATAATACTATATGATTCAAGCCTGTAACCAGACATCATTATCAAATTAGTTATTACTAATATAGCCACATATTCTATCATTAAGTCTTAACAAGTACATTACTAATATCCCACATGACATCTAATCATACTTGTACAAATTTACATATTTGACATTTAAAAAGGCCGATAATAATAACAAGCATATATTTACAAAAACTTTGTTTTTATAAAACTACTATTTCCCAAAAACTCTGTTGATAGTAATGTCGTGTTGTGTTGTATGAAATTTCAAATGCTGATTTTCTTGTGATTTGCGAATTGCGACTAGCGACCTAGCTTATTCATCGTGGATAAGATTTTGGCTTAGATTTTATAACATTTGATGGATTTTGCCATTGGGCCTTATCCATTGTGGATAACCTTTTGGCTAGGATTTTGTAACATTTCTATAGCCTTTTCAGATCTTTTAGGATAACTTTAACTTGATGAAATTTTACCTTTAAATAACTATCATAACAGCAGTTTTTATTCACAACCTACCCAAAAAAATTATCCAGTGTTTTGCACCAAAAAAAAATTATCCATTCGTATTTGAAAATAATTCAGGCGGACGTTCCAAATAATTATGGAGAAGTTCCAAACTGTTGATCCTTCGTAGTTTCGTTTACTTTGATTATGGAGAAGTTCAAAATTTATATTTGTTATGGAGGTCGTTTTGAATACATTAACAACATGCCGATGTATTTGCCAATAGAATGTAGTAGGGTGCCATTAAGACTTCCGGTGGCACCGGAAAAACCAATGACAGCCAAAGTTTTGTTGAAAAACGTTTTAAAGAAAATTGGTCTACCACTTGATACACGAGTATGTCTAAAATATAAGGTAGATCAGTATGTGATTGATATAAATGATGATGCTGATGATTTTGGAGATTTTTTGTGCCATGCAATAAACAACGCTCCGATAGAAGTTTACATTGTCGATATTGTTCAAAATGTTTCTGTTAAGGGTAGCAATCAACCTAGCAGTAGTAGTTCTAGTTTTCAACAACAATTTCAACAACTACACACCAATGAATACAATCAACAACACCAATATCAGTCATCTCAACAACCATTTCAAAATTTCCCATATCCTTTTCAACCACAATATCAATTTCATTATCATGCTGCTCCTCACAACACATCAAATCACGCATATCCAACACATCATACCCAACACACATCTTTTAAGGTAGATGAAGAACCCCAACATGCTTATAAATATCATCAGGATGTTCAATATGATCTCACAAACTCAGAATACTATGTGGAGGAGCCGGATCCACATCCTCATGATTTTGATCATTATGATGAAGAAAATGTCAATCCACCTAAGAATCATGACCATCCATTTTGTATTCACATTGTTAGTGATGATGAGGATGATGACGACGGTGAGGTTGATCCAACAGATATATACGACATACCAATACCACAAAAACCAGCAGAAAAAGATATATTCTGGAATACGCCTTCGCCACTAGGAAACGAAGAAGAAAAAGTTAAACAACGACCAGTTACCATGTATTAGGCATCTTGTCGGATTCGAGAGGGCCAAACATTCAAGACTAAAGAGGAATTTCTTCTTCAGTTGCATACAAAGTGTCTCGAAGAAGGTTTTCATATTAAGCTGAAGAAGTCAGACAAGAAAAGGTACACAGGAAAATGTATATTGCCTAATTGTGATTGGAAGATAAGTGCAGCGTGTATCAAAGACTGTAACAACTTTCAGGTTAGGAAGTTACGTGATGCTCACACTTGTTCTCGTACTCAAATCTTGGAAAATAGCCATTCTGCGAGCAAGAAAGTTCTTGGTAACATCTTAAAAGAGGCGATGAGTCTGGAAGGACGTGTATACAGAGGCAAAGAGATCAAACTTGATATGACTGAACGCTTTAAAATCAGCCTTACATACAACCAAGCTTGGAGAGCAAAATGTTATGCTATAGATTTGTTGAGAGGTACTCCAGCAGAATCGTTTACGAAACTTCCCATTTACCTCCACAACCTAGAGCTACATAACCCGGGGAGCATTACAAATCTCCTTATAGACGAAGAGAATAAATTTGTAATGTGTTACATGTCCATAGGTGCAGTTGTAAGTAATGATTGTTGGTTTACATCTTATGTTCTTATATGTACATTCATAGATAATTTTTATATATTTTAATATGACCTTGTAGCTACGATCTTTTGTCAACCATACACGGCCAATAATCATCGTTGATGGCGCCCATTTGAAGGGGGGTTACTTGGGTACCAACTTGATTGCGGTGGCGATGGACGGTAATAACGGCATCTTGCCACTAGCCTATGGAATTGGGGCGGGAGAGACGTCTGACGTTTGGACGTGGTTCTTAGGAAACTTACGTGACCATTGAATTTGCTGGTGGGATTGACAACCTAACATTCATCTCTGATAGGGCTCCAGCTATTGCATCCGGCATCTCTGCTGTGTTTCCAGATGCATTCCATGCCTTGTGTTGTCGTCATCTGTTGGGAAACTTGAAAAGCAAATCTTCAAAAGTCAAGCACTTCGAATGGCATTATTAGAAAATGTGTAAGGCGTACTGTAAGTCAGATTTCGATCACCATTATGGTGCCATTTCTAGACATTTACCAGCTTCAGCTAAGGTTCTTACGGACGTAGGGAAACAAAGATGGTCAAGGCATCATTCAACAAAGACACGATATGCTTATCTCACAACTAATAGTGCGGAGTCCATTAACGCCATGACCAAGCATGCCAGGAAACTCCCAGTCACAATGTTGTTGGAGTTTTTTAGATCTTCAATACAACAATGGTATTTTAATCATCAGAACACTGCCGCCGGTGTTACAACACCTGTGATACCATATGCGGAGCACAAAATCGGTAAGAGGGTTGGCAAGTCGCTACGCTGGAAAGTCAAGCCATCGACAAATATCATATGTGAGGTGCTTGATGGGAACAAAAATGGGACAGTTAACTTGGAAGCAAGAACGTGCACTTGCATGCAATGGCAATTGTCTGGTTTACCTTGCGGACACATTTTGGCAGTAACCCGCTACTTTAAAATTGACAGCGTGACCTGCTATACGGAGAGGTATTTCACCACAGAAACATACCAAGCAGCCTACAGTGAGGCTATAAATCCTTTGCCTCATCCTTCAGAATGGGCCGATCCAGGTAATCTGCAGATTTGCTTACCGCCGATACTTGTGAAGCGGCAATCTGGTCGTCCACCTGGGCGTGCACGTATTCCTTCTAAAGGAGAGGAAAAAGGTAAATACACGAAACAATGTAGCCGTTGCAAGGAACACGGTCATAGTCAAATTACTTGTATGGCTCCATACGATAGAACAGATGAGACAAGCCGATCAAGAACCACAACAAGATCCAACTCAAGGTCCAAATCAAGATCCAAATCAAGATCGCAAAAAGTAAGTTCTTACTTATATGAATAAAAAAAACTAAGATATTTCATTGTATTATTAATATCATATTCGAATATTAACTTGCAGAAAACATCCACAAAATCAACAAAAAGCCATTTCGAGGACGAAGCTGCAACGCAGTCTCAGCCGCACAGAGTTATCCAAGTGTTCTTTTGAGTCACCCTTAAATGTTTTATAAGGACTAAACCTATGTGATGTACTAGTTAGCAGTGTTATTTAGGTAAATAAATTTGCTTGATAATCACTTTTACTTGTGTGAACAGTGGTAACCATCTCATTACATAAGGATTAACGCTACATAACATTTAAATGGATACTAAATAAACAACTTACATAACCATTAACAAATTACATTATTTGGCAACCATCCAATTGATTGAAAAATTCATACGAATGGCAAGATTTGACTTATCACTAATCGAATAACCATCTTGCACTTGAAGAACCAGTCATAATCTTAGAAATTGCTACTGACATCATTATCTCAGAATTCGAGGGATGTGACAGATCGTTACGTGTAACATACACCTCAATTTCTCTATGTATTTTGGTGTAGTCAGTAATCTGCTTCAGTTGGTCGACATCATCAGTTATCAATTGTAAACCATCATCTAGGTCTTTGTCATGCTCTTTAAAGTAACAAAACCACCTCTCTGGAGCCCAATAACCTAGCTCTGACAAAGCGTAATCCAGAAATTTGGTGTCAAATTCATCGACATCCACGCAATCAATAAACGTCAACAAACCTTGCGTGTACATCCTTTGTGCGCCCTGAAAATGTCCACCGTGACGAAAAGCAATTGAAAATAACTCAGGAACTTCTGCGTATAGTTCTTCAGTAAATGATTCTTCATTTGGAGATTGAAATTGCCAAAAGTGACCAGATTGAACCATTTTATATATTTATTTTCCAATTTTCTAAGAATTCATGAAATTTTCTAAGAATTGACAAGTCTCACTATTTATAAATGGCAAAGGATAACGAAGATCACGGAAATTCTTATCCTAAAATCTGGTCCAAAAATCTTAAGTCCCACAAATCACGGAAAATCTTATCAAAAAATCTTATTCGAAAATTTTAAATCCCGAATATCACGTAAAATCTTATCCAAATAGCTAGTTATCCGGAAAAGTTGATTAAAAAAATTATGCGCATATATAAAAAATCCAAAAAATAATGGCTATGATAAAAATTATATATGATAACAAACTATGTTTATATATATATATATATATATATATATATATATATATTTATCAATTATCAATTATGTCTATATATATATAATTTTTATCAATTATGTCTATATATAAATTATGTCTACATATAATAAGAAATAAATATAAAATAATTTATAGATATAAATAATGCGTAGGTAAATGTTTAATCGCAAACCGGCCTCTTTTTTTAACCCGTAGGTAAATCGCAAATCGCAAGGCTTACCTTGCGATTTGCGAAGGCACATAAATCGCAACCCTGACACGCATGTTTACTCGTGAATCGCAACCCCCGACTCGTGCATAGGTAAATCGCAAATCGCAAGGTGAGGCTTGCGATTTGCGAAGGCACGCGTGCATGTTTACTCGTGAATTGCCTAGTTTGATACACGGTTCGCAAATGGCAAACAGTGCATTCGCAAAAGCAAGCTTGCTTTTGCGAATTCAAGGGGTATATCGTCAATTTTTTTTCGAAAGGGCAAATCGAATTATACAAGTAAAATAAGTGGCATTTTTTTTAATTTCCCAAATTATATAACCATCGATTAAATTTAATCTCTTAGTAATGTAGTAAAACTAAATGAAATACATATTTTGCTGCTTTGAACGAGTATTTTACTAGTCTCACTTTATTTGTGTGTGTGTGTTATATCTTTAAAAATCAATCCTTGAACATAATTTTCAGTCCAAAATCATCCATCAATGCTATTATAGTTCTGGTGTTACACACCTTAACTCCCCCAATGTATATAGACCTCTCATTCACGAAATCTTTATTGACAAAGTTCGTAATTCGAATAATTGTTGCTACTAGTTTCCTAACTTTTGTCACATTGAACATCTTTATATTTTTATGTCCATGATTCGATTTACACTTCGCATATTTGTACGGTGGTGACGAAGGGTCAACAACGATAGTGATGAAGGTGTCAACTGGTTCAATTGGTCTGAGTCTTTTTGATGAGTTTTGGTTTGCTTGTGTTTGCAAGATCTGGATTTCTTCTTCAAAGTGTATGTATCAAAGTACATATGTAGAGTTTTTCTCTACAATTTAAACCCTTTTTTGGCTATAATTTACGACATGTTACATGTATGTATATCGTTATAATTCTGTTTCAATTATAAAAGTAGTTGTATAATGAATTCATAAACCGATTTACATGATGTACGATTTAAAGGTGATTATTGTTTGAGAGGTGGAGATCATATTTGTGTATTACCAAAAAGGAAGGGGGGGGGGGGGGGACAAAATGTAGTTGTTGTGGTTCGTTGGGAACTGGGTAGTATTATTATTAAAATTATTTTTTTAATTTGTTTCTTCCATTTTGAAGCGGTTCCTTAAGAAATAACTGATTAAAAAAGATTTTTTTTGAAGCGGGCATTTGATCGTTTCAAATTGTGATATATCTTTCATGTCGCGCATATTTCTACCGGTGAATAATAATTAAAAGTCAAGTTATTAAAAAGGAACCGCTTATTTCTACCGGTGAATAACAATAATAATATATACAATATTTATCTTTAAGCAATTAAATAGGAAGCAGTAGGGGTGTGCATGGGTTAGTTAAGGTCCAATACCGAAACCACAACCGAACTAAAAAAGATGTTTTTTGAAGAGGGCATTTGACCGTTTCAAATGGTGATATATCTTTACGTCGCTCATATTTCTACCGGTGAATAACAATTAGATAGTCAAGTTATTGAATAAGCAACTGCTTATTTCTACCGGTGAATAACAATAATAATAGGGAAAATAAAAAAATACCCTTTTTTTACGAGTATATATCGTTTTGTCCTACGCGAAAAAAATTGAGGATATACCCCCAGAAATCGCAAAAGCAAATTTGCTTTTGCAATCCAGTCTTTGCGTTTTGCGATCCAGTGTATGCGGCTCGAGTCGTTTGCATAGACGAAGTGAATTTTTTAGCCATCGCAAATTGCAAAACGCAAGTTTGCGATTTGCCTATGCTCGGGCCGTGCGGGGTCGATGTTTGCGATCCCGTTCACCTCGTGCCATGGCAAATCGCAAAAAGCAAATTTGCTTTTGCGATTTACCTATGCTCGAGCCGTGCGAGGTCGTACCGAGTCGCAATGTTTGCGATCCCGTTCACCTCATGCCATGGCAAATCGCAAAAAGCAAATTTGCTTTTGAGATTTGCCTTCGCCTAAAAGTTTTTTTTTTTTTTTTTACATTTTGATATATATACGTACGTATTTATTTTTTGCGATATAAACACATCTTTTTTATAATTTTTTTTATAAATACGTATGTATTTGTTTTTTATATTTTTTATATATCATATTCAGAGATTATATATATATATATATATATATATATATATATATATATATATAGACACACACATCCATTTTTATCATATAAATGTATTAATATTTTTAATATACATATTAATATTTTATCATATAAATGTATATAATTTTTTAATATATATACACATCATATATATATATATATATATATATATATATATATATTATTTCCGATAACTGTATTGTTGGATAAGATTTTGCGTGATTTTCGGGATATAAGATTTTTGGATAAGCTTTTCCGTGATTTTCGGGATATAAAATTTTTGGATAAGCTTTTGCGTGATTTGCGGGATATAAAATTGTTGGATAAGATATCTGGATAAGATTAATGGATAAGATTTTCTCTGATTTTCGTGATCTTCTGCCATTTATAAATAGTGTGACTATAAGCAGGAACACATTGTCAACTTTTTGCCCAATCCTTATAAAATACAAAATTAAATTTATAAAATGGTTCAATCTGGTCACTTTTGGCAATTTCGATCTCCAAATGAAGAATCATTTACTGAAGAACTATATGCTGAAGTTCCTGAGTTGTTTTCAATTGCTTTTCGTCACAGTGGACATTTTCAGGGTGCACAAAGAATGTATTGGCAAGGTTTGTTGACATTTATTGATTGTGTAGATGTCGATGAATTTGACACTAAATTTCTGGACTACGCTTTGTCAGAGCTAGGTTATTGTGCTCCAGAGAGGTGGTTTTGTTACTTTAAAGAGCATGATAAAGACCTAGATGATGGTTTGCAATTGATAACTGATGATGCCGACCAACTGAAGCAGATTACTGACTACGGAAAAATACATAGAGAAATTGAGGTGTATGTTACACGTAACGATCTTTCACATCCCTCAAATTCTGGGACAATGATGCCAGTAGCAATTTCTAAGATTATGACTGGTGCTTCAAGTGCAAGACGGTTATTCGATTAGTGATAAGTCAAATCTTGCAATTCGTATGTATGTTTCAATCAATTGGATGGTTGCCAAATTATGTAATTTGTTAATCGTTATGTTGCTTATTCAGTATCCATTTACTTGTTATGAATCCTTTTGTAATGCGATATTTTACCATTGTGTTGACAGGTAAAAGTGAACATCTTCTAAACTTATTGACCTAAATTAACCACGATAATTAAAAGTCCCTAGTAAAAACAGGAATAGCATTGCAAAGTAGTACATCACATAGGTCTAACAAACTTAAGGGTGACTCAAATGAACACTTGGATAAATCTGAGTCGGTTGTGACATAGGTCTAACAAACTTAAGGGTGACTCAAATGAACACTTGGATAAATCTGAGTCGGTTGTGATGGCGTTGCTGCTTCGTCCTCGAAATGGATATTTGTAGATTTTGTGGACGGTTGCTGCAAGGAAAAATTTAACCTTGATATTAAGAATTACTTGTAATATCTTAGTTTTTATATTCATATAGTAAGAATTTACCTTTCGCGATCTTGATTTGGACCGTGAGTTGGATCTTGTTGTGGTTGTTGATTGGCTTTGCTCATCTGTTCTATCGTAAGGAGCCATACAAGTAATTCGACTATGGCTGTGTTGCAAAGGCTACATTGTTTTGTGTATTTTCCTTTCTCCTCTCCTTTAGAAGGAATACGTGCACGCCCAAGTGGACGAACAGATTGACGCTTCACAAATATCGGCGGTAAGCAAATTTGTAGATTACCTGGATCGACCCAATCTGAAGGATGAGGCAAAGGATTTATAGCCTCACTGTAGGCCGCTCGATATGTTTCTGTCGTGAAATACCTCTCTGCATAGCGGGTCACTGCCGATACGTGTCCGCAAGGTAAATTAGACAATTGCCATTGCATGCAAGTGCATGTTCTAGCTTCCAAGTTAACTGTCCCATTCTTGTTCCCATCTACCACCTCACATATCATATTTTTCGATGGCTTGACCTTCCAGCGTAGCGACTTGCCAACCCTCTTACCGATTTTGTGCTCCACGTATGGTGTCACAGGTGTTGTAACACCCGCGGCAGTGTTTCGATGATTGAAATACCATTGTTGTATTGAAGATCTAAAAAAATCCAAAAGCATTATGACTGGGAGTTTTCTTGCATGCTTGGTCATGGCGTTAATGGACTCCGCACTGTTAGTTGTGAGGTAAGCATATCGTGTCTTTATTGAATGGTTTCTTGACCATCTTTGTTTCCCCACGTCCGTAAGAACCTTAGCTGAAGCTGGTAAGTGCCTGGAAATGGCACCATAATGGTGATCGAAATCTGACTGACGGTACACCTTACACATTTTCCAATAATGCCATTCGAAGTGCTTGACTTTTGAAGATTTGCTTTTCAAGTTTCCCAAAAGATGACGACAACACAGGGCGTGAAATGCATCTAGAAACACGGCAGAGATGCCGGATGCAATAGCTGGAGCCCTATCAGAGATGAATGTCAGGTTGTCAATCCCACCAGCAGATTCTATGGCGTCACGTAAGTTCCCTAAGAACCACATCTAAACGTCGGATGTCTCTCCCGCCCCAATTCCATAGGCTAGCGGCAAGATGCCGTTATTTGCGTCCATCGCGATGGCAATCAAGTTGGTACCCAAGTAACCCCCCTTCAAATGGGCGCCATCAACGATGATAATTGGGCGTGTATGGTTGACAAAACAACGTATCTACAAGGTCGTAATAAAAATTATATAAAATATATATATAAATATACGTATACGAACATAAGATGTAAACTAACAATCATAACTTACAGCTGCACCAATTGACATGTAGCACATTACAAATTTATTCTATTCGTCTGTACGGAGATTTGTAATGCTCCCCGGGTTATGTAGCTTTAGGTTGTGGAGGTAAATAGGAAGTTTCATAAACGATTCAGCTGGAGTACCTCGCAACAACTCTATAGCATAACATTTTGCCCTCCATGCTTGGTTGTATGTAAGGCTGATTTTAAAGCATTCCGTCATATCAAGTTTGATCTCCTTACCTCTGTATACACGTCCTTCCAAACTCATAGCCTCTTTTAAGATGTTACCAAGCACTTTCTTGGTCGCAGAATGACTGTTGGCCAAGATTTGAGTACGAGAACAAGTGTGAACATCACGTAACTTCCTAACCTGGAAGTTGTTACAATCTTTGATGCACGTTGCACTTATCTTCCAATCACAGTTAGGCAATATACATTTTGCTGTGTACCTTTTCTTGTCTGACTTCTTCAGCTTAACCTGAAAACCTTCTTCGAGGCACTTAGTATGCAACTGAAGAAGAAATTCATCTTTAGTTTCAAATGTTTGGCCCTCTCGAATCCGACAAGATGCCTCATACATGGTAACTGGTCGTTGTTTAACTTCTTCTTCTTCGTTTCCTAGTGGCGAAGGCATATTTCAGAATATATCCTTTTCTGCTGGTTTTTGAGGTATTGGTATGTCATAGGTATCTGTTGGATCAGGCTCATCCTCATCATCATCCTCATCATCAGTAACAATTTGATTAGAAAATGGATGGTCAGGATTCTTAGGTGGATTGACATTTTCTTCATCATAATGATCAAAATCATGAGGATTTGGATCCGGCTCCTCCACATAGTATTCTGAGTTAGTGTGATCATATTGAACATCCTGATGATATTTATAAGCATGTTGGGGTTCTTCATCTACCTTAAAAGATGTGTGTTGGGTATGATGTGTTGGATATGCGTGATTTGATGTGTTGTGAGGAGCAGCATGATAATGAAATTGATATTGTGGTTGAAAAGGATATGGGAAATTTTGAAATGGTTGTTGAGATGACTGATATTGGTGTTGTTGATTGTATTCATTGGTGTGTAGTTGAAATTGTTGTTGAAAACCGGAACTACTACTGCTAGGTTGATTGCTACCCTTACCCGATACATTTTGGACAATATCAACTATGTAAACTTCTATCGGAGCGTTGTTTATTGAATGGCACAAAAAATCTCCAAAATCATCAGCATCATCATTTATATCAATGATATACTGATCTACCTTGTATTTTAGACATACTCGTGTATCAAGAGGTAGAAACTTTGGCTGTCATTGGCTTTTCCGGTGCCACCGGAAGTTTCAATGGCACCCTAGTACATTCTATTGGCAAATACATCGGCATGTTGTTAATGTATTCAAAACGGCCTCCATAACAAATATAAATTTTGAACTTCTCCATAGTCAAAGTAAATAAAAAAACGATGGATCAAAAGTTGTACCTTATATCTTTTTGGAACGTCCGTCTGAATGTTGTTCCAAGGACGAATGGATAATATTTTGTTTGGTTACGTTGTAAAAAAAACTGATGTTATGATACGTATTTAAAGGAAAAATCTAATAAAGGTACAGTTATCCGACACAATCAAGAAAATCTAAAGAAATATCAGGTAACCCTATCCAAAACGTTATCCACAATGGATAAGGAACAACGGAAAAATCTAAAGAAGTGTCAGAAAATCTAAGCGAGAATCGTATCTATAATGGATAATCTGGGGCGCTAGTCGCAAATCGCACGTCGCAAATCGCAAGTCGGTAGTCGCAAATCGCAAATCAATCATTTGGAATAGCATTGGAAATTTCATACAACACAACATTCTTATCACAAACTAGAATCTTTATTAGACTTAGAAATTTAATACAGCACATCACAACAATTTTAGTCAACGGAAATGACAAAAGATCGCTGAAGCATTAACATACCCACTGAAATCAAAAAGACAAACAAACTAGAATTTTAATCCTACACATAACACAAATCAACCTTCAACAGAGGTTGTGTTACAAAAGAACAGATAAATGACTGTTAAATAAGTGAGATTTGCAGTACGTCTCAAAGTTATTTGGATCCCGTGTGTTTCCCTTCTCGTAACGTTCATCGGTAGTAATGTGTGTTGCTGTCATCACTCTCATACTCACCGAAATTCAATTCGGGTTCTTCATCCATATATACAAGATATAACTCAATACATTGGCAACATTCTTTTGCATGTTTTACTACTGTACTCCATGCTTCATCCGACATAAGCATACGAGCACCTGTATTTTCAAGATTGCCGGCTTCACAATAGTATACATCACTAAAGGTGAAATTTATATTTTCCTTAAGATAGGAAAACAATTTACTGAGATCAAACTCAGTAACATCAAAAATTTTGATTGTTTGTTTCACCCCGTTTTCGTACGACTTATTATCATAACGAAGTTCCCCCCCCCCCCCCCAAAAAAAAACCTTAAGATCAATCAGTAGCATTATGATACCAAAAATACAATTGATTAGTCAATTTGATTATGAAATACTAGCCTAACTGTGACGAGATGTGAATGCAGACAGATCTAATGAGGTCAATTTAAAGGTAAATTTCATTCTAGATATGGTTATCCTGAAAAATATCTAAAAATCCACGAAATGTCAGAAAATCTTAGCCAAAATCATATCAACTGGATAAGGCCAGTCGCAAATCAATTAGTGATATCGCAAATCTATTTTAAGCCTTTAAAGTTTAGGTCCCAGTACTCATTAATAATTGTTAATTTGAGTAATGTACTAATCAATATAGATATTAAGATATTAGTAATGTAGCAAATTCAATAATGTACCAATCAATTTAAGAAACAACTCGATCATATACTAACATGGCGAAACATTTTAACATGCTACATAAACAAAGTATCCAATATACTACATAAACCATCGTATCAACATAAGACCGACTAAGAAAATCTCAATCATGCTGGTGGAGGTGGTGGTGGTTGGGGAGGCTCCCAATCATAATGTGCCCTGAAGAATGTATCCATCATCTGCTTCCTATATTCCCGAGCGAACCACTGTCTATCTCCACTAACCATCCTCTCTTGTCTGTTGACATGCGTCTCCATATTTCTATACACCCATACTCCACAATCCCCTAAATCCCCATCCTGCTCAGGCACATCATTTAACATGTCTAATATAAACTCCGTGGTATCTTGTAGTTCCCTTTTCCTATGGGCATGCCTCCAATACTCAATGGCATCCAAAAATCTAACTATGTCACGAGCCAATTCTTCTACAATACGGTTACGCTCCTCATCCGTGCAGTGGCCCACCATGCTATCGTATCCAATCACAGCCCAATCTCGAAGATCTAACACAATTAGTATCCAGTGGCTTTTGTTCGGAACTAGAACCGGAAATAGTATCTGTAAATGTTAAAAAAGTATTAGTCAAATGTACATATTAATTGACGTATATATAACAACACTTATTTATATATATATACATATACATATACATTTATACATATTACTTACCATCAAAATTATATTATATATATATATATATGTATATATATATACATATATATATAAGTATACATATACATATACATTTATACATATTACTTACCATAATATATATATATATATATATATATATATATATTGGCGAAAGATATATGACTGGAAATGACAAAATAATTTTTTTTAAAAAATTGGAAATGTCATTTCTATAAAACGGACAAACCAGCTAATATTTTTAGCTTTTCAAGTCATCAAACTTTCAACAATATTACTCAATCAACAACACTTATTTATCAAGAAACATAACGGAAAGTTAAAAGCAAACATGACTTACCAAATCAATCGCCCACCACGGAGGAAACGGTACACGAGTCCCGTCTGCGAATCCTTTCAAGAACTTATAGTTTTTCATTTTCTTCTGCTTCATGTCCTCCCTGTAGTTTGCAAAACACTGTATGAGCCCGATAAAACCTACATGCATAATCGTCCAGCTCAACCGCTTATCCAGCTGCGTTGGGCGTGTGTAGGTCCTGTATCTCCACCACAATAGTAGGCTCGCCCAACCGTCAATATGCTAAAAAGAAAAATATAATAGAACAAATTATTGAATACAATATAGTTTTGAAGTTGTATTAATATAACGTTATCAAATATAAGCAAAATATCTCAACTTACACTGTTATCCAAGTATCCATCGTCGATGGTTCCATACAACCGCCCCCAAAATTCCTTATCGAGACACATAGACATCCTTCCTTATCGAACAAACATACACCGCACAGTGCCACCAGACATATATAAATCCCGAATAGTGGACGGACCGTCGATAGTCCCCGGTGGAGCAGGGGGTGGAGTCGTCAAATAACCAGTCTCGTCCACACATATCGAGACCATGTCCATAAATGTGTCCTCGGGTACCTCATCCTCATCATCATCCGCATTCCTCCTTCTTGCCCTACGCTTCACCCTTTTGACGCGCTTAACAGACACATCTTCCTCAGCAACCCGATCCACAACCCGATCAACAACCGGCTCAATCACCGGCTCAACCACCAGCTGCACCACCGGCTCTGCCACCGACTCCACCACCGGCTCAACCACCGACTCCACCACCGGCTCAACCACCGGCTCAACCACCGACTCCATCACCGGCTCCACCACCGGCTCAACCACGGGCTCAACCACCAGCTCCAGCACCGGATCAACCACCGGCTCCACCACCGGCTGCACCACCAGCTCAACCACCGCCTCCACCACCGGCTCCACCACATGACCAAACGTATCATGATCGTCTCCCAAGTCAATAGGTGGTTCATCATACACCTGCACAGGTCTAGTGGCAAACATTTTAAAATATGTCGGTGATAGATATATATATATATATATATATATATATACATTTACATTCACATGTACAAACATAAAATAGACACACCTTTTAAAATACGTGGGTGTAAGATACGGTGAGAGTACGGTTGTCCCACGTCGTCGTTCTCTCATACTGCGACGCAACATAAAGGGACCCGAGAGCTTCTTAGCAGTGGTGAGTGACGTGTCAGATACATAACCATCATGGAAACCATCCTGGTCATCACCGTCAAACTGAAAAGTCAAAAAATAAAGAGTTAGAAACAATTGTACGAAAACTTCACATACAGTATAATAATTGTTAAAAATAAATACCTCATTCGTCTCATTCATCCCAACTTGCTTCAATAACTTTTGTATAATCACGTGTTGCTCATCGGCTCACTTGTCTTGCGCATCAACCCGCTTAACCAGGGTTTCAATAAGCGCAGCCTGAGCATCCACCTTATCACCTAAGGAGCGCCACTCCGCCTCGGACGTCGACTGATAGGTCTGACGCACATCTGTACCGGGACCATCACCAAACGTGTCTGCATCATGAGATAGAGTGGGATCTGATGGCTCGCCATCCACCTCTTCACTCTTTCGTGCCTTCTTCAATGGCCTCTCAGCAACTAGCTGCTCGTCAAAGTACTTCCAACTATCAATCAACCATTGGCACTTCTTCTCATGTTTATTCGGCTTCAAAGTTATTTTCGGAAGATGCTTTGGTGGTATCCTTCTGCATAAAATGAGTCATCAATTTTTCATCAAACTATTCTTATAATAGCTAACATATATATATATATATGCATATACATGACTATATATCTATATATGTATAAAAAAATAATTTTTAAATTTTTTTTGGAAATGTCATTTTTGTAAAACGGATATACCAGCTAATAATTTAGCTTATCAAATGACCAACAATTCATCAACATCAACCAATGTAAAACACTATACTTATGTCCACAGACACATACACATAAATATAAAGTCGCTTACCGCAATCCGCAAAAAATGACCGAATTCTTTAAATTCAATAACCTTCCTTTTTCGCTCCCAGTAGATCCCATGTGGTATTTGATCTCGCTTAGGCCTAGTAGCAATTGTCTCTACCTGACGATGAAAAGCTTCCCAAATCTAAACCTTGTAAACAATAAGCAAACGACAAACAACCAGTTAAATGTTTTAATATATTATAAATTAAATAAACAATAATATGAAGTAAATCTAACATTAATAATTAAGATGCTGCTACCTTACACGCCCAGCCGAAACCACTCAACGTGTACTGCATCCCGTCTTGAGTCAGTCGAGTCTCCAAACCCTTATCCAACTGCTCAAAAGTTCTCGCCCAAATAATATTACCCCAAGGGTACCGATCAAAAATATCAAAATGCTCAACTATATGCATATGGTCATCCTCAATGTTATGCACACCCTGCTTTCCTAAAAACCCTTAATATATCAACATAAGCATACACACGCGCACACAATCCTCATCACTCAATTTCCTCGGCCCACTAAACAAACCTTTATCAAAAAATTTATTAGAAAGGTCTGACACACGCACGCTGCGTTTCAGAATTTCCGGGAACAAACGCGCTCTAAATGCCGGTGTGCTCCGTCGAACCTCCTTGGGCATATGATCCGCTATGTTTTCATTGGGCCCGAACCGTAAACCTGTCACCAGACAAAACTCCCTGCGTCCGAATCGTATAAAATGGTCATCCATATCCGCCACCCTAAACCACAACTCACCCGCCTCCGCGCGAGGGTGCTTTAACCCTGGACGCTCCTTTCGTCGAAACTGCAGTATATGATGCACAAACCCAGGGTCATTTTTCGGAGCCTTCACATCCAACCAATACCCAAAACAGTGGTCTCTAAATATCTTTTCTTGATCGGTAGATAAGTGCAACTTGATATGCCCAGTAACTGTGAGTTGACTTTTCAAAGTCAGCCCCTCATTAAAAATGTCCTGCACATTGATCAATCAACCAATACAAGTGTCGTTAATAAAAACGATAAATAACAGACAATTGAGCTATAACTCTAGCAACTATAATGGACATTAAATAAATTAATTAGATACATGTTCATTTCAAGTGGTTATACTAATCAAATGCATTTAACCTAACCATAGCCGACCCAATCCTCAACCCATTAGATTAAACGAAAACAAGTGGTTATACTAATCAATTAAACGGAAACATTTTTAACATGTGTCATTATAATCTTAAATGCATAATTATACATATTATACATGTTAGAGATATAATTAAACTTCACAATGATCTTTTTGTATAAAAGCATGACATTACCTCTAATCATAATAACTAAACTCTTTAATTTTAATTATACATATTAATACATCACCCATCACTAATAGATAAATTAAATTTATCACATTAACAAAGGACACATTCAAACTTAACAAAATAATATGCCAAACACTTTAAATTTTATATAAAGACTTAACCATTATAACTAATCATATCGATCATCATTATCACATTAAATTTTATCACGAAACAATTCTTCTCTCTCAAAATATAAATACTTAACCATTATAAATAATCACATTGATCATCATTATCATGGGAATGTTAACTTCTTATCATGTCATTTATACTTAACTTCTTATCATGAGAATGTTAACTTCTTTTCATATCGATCATCATCATCATTATAATGGGATCGTTTATACTTAACCATTATAAACAATTCTTCTGACAAATACATATAACTTCTTATTTACATTCAAAAATTAAAATGAATACTATAATGAGTTATCACAACAAATACATATAACGAGTTATAACGATCATCATTATCAAAAAAAATACTTAAAAAATTAATAGTTGCTAAAGTTATACCGATCATCATTATCACAACATATACGTACAAAAAATGGTACGATAACTTTAACATGAAAACATATAACGAGTTAAAACAATCCATAACATATGTATTATCAAACAAACATTGTATTAACCTACCTAGCTTCGTAATATCACACAATCATAGCCTAAAAACCAAACAAATTCTTGAACAATCAAAAATAAATGTTGCACACCAAGTGTTCGACGAAATGCCACAATGAAATTTCGGCTTTAAACACACTATATTCAAAAACAATCGGTAACTTTAGCAACTATTATACAAAAATAACATAATACCTGAGAATCATCCATCGTTTAACTCGAAACCCGAAGATGTGAGCCGTTGCGTTCGTGAAAACCGTGGCCGAACCTGAAATTTCGTCAAAACCGTGGCCCAACTTTTTCCTGGTATGGTGGTGGTGGTACGGTGGTGGTGGTGCGACGGTAGGTGGTGGATTTTGGTCGTGAGGATGGTGTACGTGGTGGTGGTGCCGAGACACCAAAGGGGGACGGGGTGGTGGTGCCGAGCACGATGGTAAACGGGGATCGTAAATCGCAAACCTTGCGATTTACGATGGTGGGGTTGGGTGTTGCAACCGGGGAGAGGAACAAAAGGGGCTAGGTTTTATTGTGTCGGGTTTGGGATGAGTAAATATGTGATATTTGGGCGGTCGCAATTCGCAAAACATAGCCTTTACATTTGTGATCTCGGTGACGGGCAATTGCAACACGCCATCGCAAAAAAAAAATTAGCCTTTGCAAATCGCAAAACGCAAAAGTATTTTTGCGATTTGCGATGGGCACGAAGTGAACAAGATTGCAAGTCATTGGGCTCGACTCGGTTTGCGATCGCAAGCCATAGGCAAATCGAAAATCGCAAACTTGCGTTTTGCGATTTGCGATGGCTAAAAAATACGTACCGTTTACGCAAACGACTCGAACCGCATACACTGGATCACAAAACGCAAAGACTGGATCGCAAAAGCAAATTTGCTTTTGCGATTTCTAGGGGTATATCCTTAATTTTTTTTCTCGTAGGGCAAAACGATATATACGCGTAAAAAAATGGCATTTTTTTTAATTTCCCATAATAATATATACAATATTTATCCTCAGCCAATTAATTAACTAGGAAGCAGTAGGAGTGTGCATGGGTCAGCTAAGACCCAAAACCGAATCCACAACCAAAATGTCGGTTAAACAGAATTCAAAACTGAATGTGCTCGGTTAATGCACGGGTCAATTTCAGTTAAAGTCTTAAAAATGGGTCGGGATTCGGTTAATAACCAAAAGTTGGTCCATTAATAAATTTTTTGAACTTGTATTCAAAAGTTCGAACTTGGGCCTAAAGTCTACTAACAACATGTTGAAGCACATATTCTTAAACAAAATGAAATCGAATTAAGGCACAAAACCTAATCCACAACCGAAATTTTGGTTAAATAGAATTCTAAAGTGAATATGCTCGGTTAATGCATGGGTCGATTTCAGTTAGAGTCATTAAAATGAGTCGGAATTCGGTTAATAACCAAAAGTTTGTCCATTAATAAATATTTTGAACTTGTATTTGGAAGTTTAGATTTTGGGCCTAAAATCTACTAACAACATGTTGAAGCCCATATTAGAAATCTAACATTTACCAGAAAGATGGTAAATACACTATTGAATGAATAGTATTGGACCAATAGTTTTTGGCATATAATTTTTTGTTTCTTTTTTCCTTTTTCCTTTTTCTTTTCTCTTTCTTTTTCTTTGTATTTCTTTCCTCTTTCAAATAAATTTCCTTATCTCATATCTTTCCTAACTGCTAACAGCCTCTAAATCTCTATTCAATTTATCAACCTACCTCATTTTCACATTCTTCATGGTTAAAATAATTTAACTATCAATTGTTTAATGGAAAATTTGTTTCAAGGAGAAAATTAGAATACGAAGATACAAGCTTTATTATATGTATTATTAATCTTGATTATGTGTTATAATACATAAATGAGTTTGTACGATGAATTACCCTTTTCTAAAATCAACTCATTATATTAAGTGAATTACTTTATGGGGTAAATAAGGATGGACAAACACAACTTCATAGTCGAAAAGTGAGCAAAGTGAGAAGATGTTTTTGTTTAGAAGATTAAAAATATTAATATTTTTCTATGTGCTAAACAAGTATAATATCAACATGTTATAAAATTTGTAACAAAATTTATAAAAGCGCGTATTATCTGCATATATTCAGTAAAACCACTATTAAAATATTATTGATTTAAGACATATCGGATATAAATGGATGGCACTCAATGGATGTCCAAAAAAAAGTATGCAATTTTCATATTTTTGACGTTTGCATACCACTCTCAAAGTATAGTCACAACTCACGCAAGTGATTGAGGTTGTCTCCTGTGTACGTAAATTTAATTGCTGAGTGTTTTTGAAGATATTAGTACAATTTAGATGTGTTTTATTAAACGTAATTGTCAAAAACAATAATCATTATTTACAATTTTGTTAATAAAAGGGTAAAGTGATTGATTGCAAGTTATACTATTTGCTTAATATAAATGAGCCACTAAGACAAAAATGATGATTATAATATTGATCACTTAATTCCATTTGATAAAAAGTACTAATTATATTTGTTTATTGGTTTATAAAATAGATGCAGTTTAAGTGAATTGACGTATATGCAATGTAAATGTAAATATGAGAAAGTCTAGATAACATTTATTCATAGTTTGATCACGAGATATACGGAATGAAGTACAAGATTTTTATAATTTTTAGCTTCATATGTGTAGAAAATTACCTTAAATGTTACTCCGCTATTGAATAAATAAATAATACATGAATAATAACCCTTTTAAAGATTGATTTATCTTTTTTTCTTTTCCTTTTATTTCAAGTTATTAATATGTACCTCACCTTTTATCTTTTTCCCTTCTCTACATATATTTTTTTTTAATATACCTCACTTCAAAATACAAGTATCTAATAATTCATAATAAACCAATTTCGACAATGAATATCTCTCAATCAAAAGCTCAGATCAAAAATTCCTCCGGTCAGAATGTGCGCCAATATGTTAAAAAGCTCCAGTTCAAATTTCACGACGATCTAACGGTTAACAAAGGAGATCCGAATTTTTTTTTTTTTTACCATGGTTGTGCAGAAAGTGACGAATTACAAGTTTTTCTTTCAATCTTCTAGGGTTTCTTCGATTTGGCTTCTCTTGCTTGTAAAACTTGTAGATCCTAGATAACGAGCCACCTTGCTCTGATACCAATTGTGAAAACCTAATATCGATTAAGCTCAGATTGTTTAGATCTAATCTAGGATCAATGATAACAAAGACAACAATAATTTGCAGCGGAATAACAATAAGAACAATGTTATCACAAACCAAATCCCTAATCTTATTATTAATCAATAATAAAGACGGATACACTTTTGCATCGGGGTACAAAGAACCTTAGGGATAAACAAATTACAAACACAAAACCCTAATTCTATATGATCAGTATAGAACGTGTTATCTACCTATAACAAGGATTAAAGATATCAAAGATATCTTAACCTTAGGGATAATACTCTAGACGTCTACATATTTCTGTGTACACTCTATTCTATACGCCTATATCTCTTTATATACTAGAGATATTAGGGTTTACAAGAAGACCTAATTGTAGTAGGAAACTAATTTAAAATAAAATATTTATCTTTAGTCCCTCATCTTTAATTATTTTGTATCATCAAATCAATAATTCCCAACATGTTCGACTCTTACAATTTAGAAATCATTCAAACTTTTTAGGTTAGGGATATAAAATAATTGACAAAATAGAAATAGAAATGACTGTATTTTTTTTTACATTAAGTATTGTGTTGATCGCATATGAACGATTTAATTATCGACCCTCACCATGTTTTTTATCACACAACGACAAAAAATTTAAACAATAATATACATGTACATATAAATATAGGGGTTTATTGTTTCGTTACGTATTAAACTTTATATTTTTTACCATTGTATGCAAGATACTTTCACTTTCATGTGTTCTATTATATATAGTGAACTTTTAAATATGGTCTATTATATGTATTATTTCCTTTTTGGGTAAAGCTAAAAAACTTTTCTCTTTGGGCCTTACCCAAAAAGGAAATAATACGAGTTTAATGCATAGAATAAAAATTTAATGTTCGACTCATACAACAGTAAAAAAGTGTAAAGTTTAATACATAACAAAACAATAAACCCTAAATATATATATATATATATATATATATATATATATATATATATATATTGTAAAATAGTGATTCTTAATTATGAGTCGAGTTAAGTCGATACACTAGTTAAGAAATCGAAATTACAAGTTACTAGTCATCACGAGTTAACAATGATCGCATTAAGTAAGTAATCGGAGATTTTGACCGCTATAGTAACTTGGTTGTTGGTACCAAGTTCGAAGATAGACTTTTGTTGACTATTTATTTGCTTGGTTACTTTTGACATCCAGACCATTTTCATTCTATGAAACTGATTATTTTTTTGGAGTATATGGGTGAAATAGTTTTGACCTCTATACATTTATAAGGTAGAAAATTTTATGGATAGACAATTATAAGTGTGTTATGTATAACGTGCCCCTCATCTACATGAGGCTGTCTATGAGGCGGTCGCTATTTAGCCTAACGCCTTTGATCGCCTGGAGCTTTGTAAAACCAAGCTAAGATAAAATTGGAACTCACAATCCATTAGTCGGTGATTTTTCATGTAGTTTTGGTCAAACAGCTAAATGAGTTGAGGAAAGCAAGTCACTCAAATCTCTAAGTGTTTAAAAAGATGCACGAAACTTGTTAGGTAGGTTGAAGCGTTGAACAATCAAATAGTTATATGGTTACTTTCGCAGTATAATTTTTTATAACTTCCTCTTTGATATGCAAATGACTATGTGCACTTCGTCTTGGGCTAATGCAATTCGCTTGGTGAAGCACACGTTGATTTTATAACATTTAAATGGAGATTATTTTTTACAATACAATTTGACGCATAAATCCCACAAACATGTAAGATTCCACAATGGTTCCATGTGGCAAGGTTTAATAAGAGAAAGTGCTGAGTCACCGTATATTTGCATTGTGAATATGCCAGCTGTTAATGCGTTTAAGGAAGCATTCTTGTCTGAACACATCCATCTTAAGATGATAGTGGTGGGCCCCACCATGACCTTCTTTGCATTATGCTTCCTAGAGGTGAGCAAGAAAAATCGAAACCGACTCGTAACTGATTTAACCGACTTAACCGACTCAAATTTTTGAATTAACTAACTAATTTGGGTCAGTTATGGTTAATGTATCAAAACCGACCCAAATTAACCAAATTTAACCGACTAATATGCATGCTATGATAATGATGTATATTATGGTTTGGTTTTCAATTTTTGTTTATGTTTGTCGCGGTTGGAGATGAAATAACTAAAACTACACAACAACATTATACTTAACTAATTTGTAAAAGGGTTTATTGTTTCATTATGTATTAACTTTACACTTTTTATTATGTATGCGACATAATTTCATTTGTTTTATTGTATGTAGTGAACTTGTAAATATGGTTTATTGTATGTATTTTTTCTTTTTTGGGTAAGGCCAAAAAGGAAACTTCGGGCCTTACCTAAAAGGAAATTTTACATACAATACACCATATTTACAACCTCAATACATACAATAAAAATTTTCGAAGTTCGACTCATACAATAGTAAAAAGTATAAATTTTAATACATAACGAAACTTTTATATATATATATACATACATATATATACATACATACATATATATATATATAAGAGAATACTAAACTATTCATGTTTCATTTGATGTTAGAAGTTGTCCCATATCGGTTCCCACTTAAAAGTCACTACTCCTTATTAATTAAGCGATTTCATTTTGTTTAAAAACATTCAGTATTAGCTCGCACGTTACGGCGGAATAATAAATACTTAAGTTAGGTTATGAAATACGGAATAATAAATACTAGAATAATAAATACTTAAGTTACCTTATGAAATAATTTGATATATATGCAACATACCTTATGAAATAATTTGATATATATGCAACATAAAAGTCAGTTTTTTCTATGTAGTTGAATTCGGATATTCAAATGGTTTAAAGCCGGAACAATAAATACTTAAGTTAGCTTATGAAATACGGAATATGAAAAGATGCAGTGTATATATGGAAATTAGAGACACATTACAGTGTGATGTGTATGCATTGTAACTAGATATGTGTTATGATTGGACATGTAAATTGTAAATAGATATTTGTTTAGATATTAGTACGGATATGTATAAAGGCAAACGTTCAGTTGTGTGAAAAGTTCCAGTTATAATCAGAAGTTCAGATATTCAGATAAGCTAACTTATATTAGCTGCATGTTCAGATGTTCAGATAGTTGCTAATTGATATTGGCAATCCATTGATCAGTTCAGATAAATTGAAAAGTGATATTAAATTTAATTAGTATACAGAGTAGCAGATGATTAGAAGTACTGACTTATGCCAGTTATTGCATTGAAAATACTATGTGATTAGATGTATGTGTTGAGACATAGTTTGTGACAACAGATCTAGCTTTGCAATATGACTAGTGTAATTGTTATCATGTTGATATATTGGTTTAGATTTGTAAATTGATATTGTTTTGATATTAATATTCGTTAAATATATTATTATGATAAAGTGTTAGACGAATATAGATTTTAACAATATATACATTTACTGCGAGTCGAGTTATTTGTTTGAAACGTTTGTTGCGAGTCGAGATCTCAAGTCGCAAGGCTTTGTGATGCGAGATGAGATCTGAACTCGCAGAACTCAACAAAAGACAATGAGCCGAGTTCATGGGCTTCGGCTGCGTAGCGAGTCGAGTCAACTCGCAGGCCCAGTGGCTGCGAGTTGAGACGAATTATATATATGTTTTTGTACGTGAAAAACAAAGAGAAGAATAAGAATTATTATTGAACAACTATTGGAGATCAGAATTGATAGCATTCCTGCGAACTCAGTTTTCCAGGGAAACAAAACTAAAGGCTAGACTTTGACGTTTATACGTATAAAGTAAAGCAATTGGTTAACCAAAACGCGAACTATATCGTTATTAGTAAGATAACACCGTATTGAGGGATTCCGCACCTTAATACTACAGATAACGAAGTTATCGATCGTAGAACTAGGGACTTACAATTGGTATCAGAGCTTTCGGGCTAGATAACGAGTGTTGTTCGAAGTTTTCGGGTTAATCGCGTGTGATTTAGGATTGTTTTGACGTGCATTAGTGTGTAAAAACGATCAAAATCATTCTCTGGACGATTTAGGGTTTGTTTACGATCGAAATTTCCAGTTTTAATCGTAAAAATACCAAAAATCTCTGATTTCGTAATTTTCAGCCGGTTTGCGAGTTGAGAATAGGGTTTCAGAATAAGTCTGCGAACCGAGTTAAACTTGCGAGTCGACATCCTTGCGAGTCGACATTCTGCGAGTCGAACCTTTTTGCGAGTTGATATATTCTGCGAACCGAGATCTCTTGCGAACCGAGATCACTTGCGAGTTGACATCACTGCGATCCGAACTGAGACTTACGAACCGAGATTCTGCGAGTCGAGCTGAGATTGCGAGTTGAACTGAGTTTTGCGAGTCGAGATTTTTATTTTATCTAAATTCGCAAATACATTTTAACTTAAAATTTTACGATGTCAGATTTTAGCAAAATGATTGAGATGGAACACGAGATTGGCAAATCTAATGTCCCACCTAAATTGTTGAGAGTTGAGGACTATTTTAGCTGGAGGGATAGGTTTGAATCTTACTGTAGATTCCATGATCTATCTATCTGGATGTGTATCAAGAATGGATACACGGCACCTACCCAAACTGTTGAATCTGCAATTGTGGTTCTCACTTATCAACAGATGAGTGAAGCATAAAAGAAGGAATTTGAGATTGAGAACAAGGCTCATTCATCAATTAAGATGAGTCTTCCAAAGGAACTCAATCATCAACTCAAATCCTTTCATACTGCTAGATCTTTGTGGACAACTCTTGAAAAGAGATGTGAAGGAAGTCCACAAGTTAAAGCAGGCAAGAAAAATCTCCTGAAAAAGCAGTTTACTGTGTTTAAAGCTATGAAAGGAGAAGATCTTGATGCATATACCACAAGATACTACCATTTGCTGAGTGAGCTAGATGATCATGAGATTATTTCTACAGAGACTGAGAAAACCGACAAATTTATTGAAGGTTTACCGTCTAAGTGGGAAATGCATGGCATAATGCTCAAAGACAATGATGAGAGGTATGCAACCATGACCTTAGAGCAGGCAATTGATAAGCTCAGAGGTTATGATTTCACCAAGAAAACTAGAGATACTGATTCTGATCAGGCTCAGGATCCGGGACTTTATCATGGAAAATCTACTATCTTAAATGCTTCCTCGAGCTCGACCACTGCTTTATTTGTTGGTAATGCTGAAGGAAAAGGTGAAATGATTACCGATGATCTGTGTCTTCTTACATCATCTGGTAGTGATGCAAAGGGCAAACCAACTGAGAAGTCACCTCAAGAGCATCAAAAGATGCCTATGAGTGTGAAATCTGCTGAACAGCAATTATCTGTTCTTGCTTCCTTTGTCGCTTCTTATGAAAACTACCTTCAAGGGAAAATCAATGATCCAATTATGTTTGACGAAGATTATGATCAGATTGACCCTGATTATCTAGAAGAAATAGACCTTCAGGATCAACTTGCTATGTTGTCAAGAAGGGTAAAGAATTTCTTGAAGAAAACAGGTAGAAAGGTGGTTGGCAATAGATCAGGGTTTGATAAAACCAAGATCAAGTGTTTTAACTGTAAAGGTTATGGACACTTTGCTAGAGAGTGCCAAAGACCTAAGGTAGAAGCTGGCAACGGACAACAAGGTTCGGGAAGTACTCTTGCTTCCAAAGCCTTAGTTGTAAAACAGTTGGATGGATCGTATGAATGGAAAGCTCAATCTGAGGAAGCTTTCATGGCTGAAATTGATGGATCTACATCTTATATGCCTACTGATCCAGAGGGTGAGGTAAAAGTGCCAGAGGTTGCATCTAAAGCAAGTGATGAGGATGTGCTATATATGGAGTCGACTGAAAACTTGACTCCTGAAGACTTTGTAGCACGCATGGCTGAAATTCAAACAGACAAGAAAAGGGTATGTATTGATATTCTTACTCTTGCTGATGTCTGTTATTTAGTTACTGATTTGCAGTCACAGGTTAGTGTTTTAAATGTAGCAAACAAAAATCTGACATCTCAAGTTAGCTTATTGACTGAATCTAGTAAGACTGTTAGATCTGAACTTGAACTAGCCAAGATTGATGTGCGTAGGTTAAGTGACGATAAACAGGACTTAAAAGATAAAATTAGGTCTGATGCTTCTGATAGGAGTTCTCTTAGAGATACCATTAATGAAAAAGCTGTTATCATAGATGGTCTCTATATTAATCTAAAGGACTTAAATCAGAAATTAGCTAATAAGGAGAAAGAGCTAGCTGACTGTAAATTGAAGCAAGTTGAGCAAAATAGAAAGATAGAAAATTATAGATCCACTGAGATGGACAAAATGCTTGATGCTCAACGAAGTGTAAAGGATAAGACTGGATTAGGTTACAATGAGACACCACCTCCTTTCAACTCAAATTACACTAAGCTTCCAGAAGATACTGAAATGACTGATGTAAGTTCTGAGAAAACAGTAGCTAAACCTGATCTGTCAGAGGCACAGAAGGAGTTTATTAAGAATCCTTCATCTGATGATAGTAAGAGAGTTTCTTTCACCAAAGTACAATTTGTGCCGGGTGGAGTAATTCATGATACTAAGATTGATGAATTGATTAATAAAGAGCATGTTATTCATCCTTTAGTGCCTAAGACTCCAATAGCGGTTACCAAAGTTAGTAAGTCACGAAAACAGATGTCATGCTTCAAGTGTCACCAAAAAGGACACGTATCTTCTTGTTGCCCAAATAAGAAGTTGGAAGCTATACATAAGTTAGTGACTACTGATGAGACACCGACCACTTCTAGTCAGATTGTAGATAAGTTAGGCTCCAAACCGGGATTAGGAAGCAAACCTATAAACATTCTGAAAAGAGATGGTAATCATAGTGTCTCTCCACCTAAACCTAAAAGGGCTTATACTCCAAACGAAAATACTTTCAATAAACAAAGAGATAAGACACCTTCGAGGTTTAGGACCCCAAGTAGAAACCATAGTCAATTTGAGAATGGTTCTACTTCGAGTGCACAGGGATCTAAGTATGTGCCTAGGAGGTTTTCTACTCACTCTCCTCATAGGCACAAGAATACAGATCATAAACAATCTCAAACTCCTGTGAAAGCAACCAAGACTCCAAATGGAAACAGTTATGGTCACTTTAAGGAGGTTCAGATTGTAGATGATCAGGGACAAACCAAGACCGTAATGGCTTGGGTCCCTCTTGATAACTAACTGTGTACAACTTGTTATGTGTAGGAGCAGACTGTAAACAAGGACAGTTGGTGGTATGTAGACAGTGGATGCTCAAGACACATGACAGGTGAACGAAGTCTACTGAAGGACTTCACAGAAGGTTTCAAGCAAAAAGTAAATTTTGCAGGAGACAAAGGAGGAGTAATTACCGGGAAAGGAAAAGTTTCAAATGGAACTTTGACTCTAGAGGATGTGAATTACGTTGAAGAACTAACTCACAACCTAGTGAGTGTTTCCCAAGTCTGCGATAAAGGTCATCCAGTTCATTTTAATGAAAAGGAAGCCTTAGTTCTGAAGTCAGGCTTCATAATTCCTGAAGAATGGATATTGATGAGGGCACCAAGGAAGAAGGACATCTATGCGATAAACATGGGTGTTCCTAATTCTTCAATGGTGTCGACATGTTTACTATCCAAGGCCTCAGAAGCAGATGCACTCTTATGGCATAGGAGAATGGCACACCTAAACTGGAGAAAAATGAATTTTATAATTAAGAATGGGTTAGTGCTAGGTGTACCACAAAATCGTTTCGAGTCTGAAGACAAGTGTGTTCCTTGCCTCAAAGGAAAGCAGCACAAGAAACCACACAGGTCTAAGACTGAAAACTCAATCTCCTCGCCATTTGAACTACTGCACATGGACCTCTTTGGCCCTATAAGCAAAAGAAGTTTAGGTGGCAAGTGGTACTGTTTAGTTATCACAGATGATTACGCTAGATTCTCATGGGTATTCTTTTTGGGATCTAAAGATGAAACTCCAGGAATTTTAATAGAGTTCTTTGATCTAGTAGAGAATGTCTATAAAACAAGAGTTAAGCGTATTCGTAGTGATAACGGAACAGAATTCAAAAATTCAACGTTGAATATCTATTGCTTAAGCAAAGGGATAATTCATCAATTCAGTGCACCATATGAACCTCAACAGAATGGTGTAGCTGAAAGGAAGAATAGAACGTTGATTGAAGCTGCTAGAACTATGCTTGCAGATTCAAAGCTTCCGGTCTTCTTTTGGGCAGAAGCGGTGAATACAGCATGTCATGTTCTAAATAGGGTTCTTACGGTCAAAAAGCGTAACAAGACTTGTTATGAATTATTGAATAATAAGAAACCTAATCTGAAGGGATTTGAACCCTTTGGAGTTCCATGTTCAATATTGAAAACAGGACATCAAGCTAAATTTGGTGAAAAGGCGGACGAAGGATTTTTCCTAGGTTATATGCCCAACTCACCAAATAAAAGAGTTTTCAATAAAGTCACAGGATGACTGGAAATTGTTTATAACATTGAAGTTACGAGCTATGTACCTGCTGTACATAAGGGATTAGATTGGCAATTTGACTATTCAGATCTCTTTCAGTCATTTAAAGTTCCTATAAGTGACTTTGTCAGCGATTCAGAGATCTCTAAACACTTATTGTCTGAAGAATCGGACAATGGTCCTTCTTCAACATCGAGTGTTCCGAGATCTGGAATCAGGACACCAAATGACTCAAATGAAGCTTCTTCAAGTAGGTCACAACAACCTTCAAAGGATAAGTATCAAGAAACTGCAGATCCTGAAAAGGATCTTCAAACAACGTTTGATGATATACTTACCTCTTTGAATCATTTAAGGTTATCTTCAGCAAGTTCATAAGATATTCCTTCATTAGAAGAGATTGGTACTAACTTAGGAGATGAGTTAATAGTTGATCCTATACCGGTTACAAGAATGAGTAAGAATCATCCCGTTGACAACATCATCGGTGATATTAATACTCCTGTTCAGACTAGGACTCAATCTAAAGCTAGTACCTCTGAGAATTTAGAAAGCTTGTATACTGCTATGAAAGAGACAGGGATTCCTAATCAATGTCTATATTCATGCTTTATCTCACAAATCGAGCCTAAAAATGTGCAGATGGCTCTCAAAGAAAGTTCGTGGGTTGAAGCTATGCAAGAAGAACTGCAACAGTTCTCTAAGTTACAAGTATGGGAGTTGGTTGACCTTCCAAAGGGAGAATATCCAATTGGAACTAGATGGGTATTTAAGTGTAAGAGAGATGACCGGGGAGTTATTACTCGCAATAAAGCTCGTCTAGTGGTTCAAGGGTTTAATCAACAAGAGGGGATAGATTACAATGAAGTGTTTGCACCAGTTGCTAGGCTAGAAGCAATTAGAGTATTCTTAGCATTTGCCTCTTTTAAGGGTATCAAAGTTTATCAGTTGGATGTTAAGAGTGCCTTTTTGTATGACAAAGTTGAAGAATTGGTGTATGTTTCACAACCGCCAGGGTTTACTGATTCTGAACATCCAGATAGAGTATATCGCTTGAATAAGGCTCTATATGGATTACATCAGGCACCTAGGGCGTGGTATGGAACTCTATCAACTTATCTACTTGATAATGGATTTACAAGAGGATCAATTGATAGTACACTTTTTGTAAAATGGAATGAAAATGACTTTCTATTAGTACAAGTATATGTTGATGATATTATCTTTGGATCTTCGGATGAAAAGATGTGTCAAGAATTTGAGAAAGTCATGAGAAAAAGGTTTGAGATGTCTGCTATGGGAGAGTTAAATTTCTTCTTAGGATTACAAGTTGATCAAAAGAAGGATGGATTCTTTATTCATCAATCTAAATATACATATGAGCTATTAGAACGCTTTAAGATGGATGAAAGTAAGGTCTATAATACTCCAATTCCAGTTAATCACAACCTTGGTCCAAATACATCGAGTGATAGCGATGTGGATCCCACTCTTTATAGAGCCATGATCGGATCACTAATGTATTTAACTGCCTCTAGGCCTGACATTATGTTTGCTGTTTGTATATGCGCAAGATATCAGGCAAATCCGAAAGAGTCACATATGCAAGCTGTGAAACGGATTCTTCATTACCTCAAAGGGAAGCCGAAGCTGGGACTTTGGTATCCGATTGATGGAGACTTAGATCTTATAGCTTATACTGATTCGGATTATGGAGGATGCAATCAAAATAGGAAATCTACGACCGGAGGATGTCAATTCTTAGGAGGTAGATTAGTATCTTGGCAGTGCAAGAAGCAAAGCTCAGTAGCTATTTCTACATGTGAAGCTGAGTATGTTGCAGCTGGCAGCTGTTGTTCTCAAGTTCTTTGGATACAACAGCAACTGCGGGATTATGGGTTAAATATAACCAATACTCCTATGATGATTGATAACGAATCTACAATGTCGATCACCAATAATCCGGTGAAGCATAGTAAAACTAAGCATATTGATATTCGACATCATTTTATTAGAGACTGTGCTGAAAAGAGTTTGATAAAGTTAGTTAAGGTTCCATCTTTGGATAACTTAGCAGACTTATACACCAAGGCGTTCGACAAAGCTAGATTTGAGACATTGGTTCAACTTAATGGAATGAGAAATCCAGAGTGATTAGTCTTCCAAGGGTACTTGTGTAATAAGTTTTTGTTTTAAAAAAAAAAAAAAAAAAAAAAAGAAGAAGAAAAGGGGGGCGTATGGCATTCATTTGCTTGTTACCTGAGGGGAATCACCTCAAATAAAAGAACAACGGAAGTTCTTTTAGAAAACGCTTTAAGTTTTGGCTATAAAAACTTGGGAGATGATAGTACATTAGGAGAATACGGTTTCAAATAATAAACTTAAGTATTAAGAATGATATGTTAGTAGATTCTAATAAGTTGCATCAAAATGATGACTGTTAATTAGGATTATACTTATATTTATCTTATTATACACCTATATCCACTGATTATAACTTGTCCTTTTATCTAACAAGTGATAAGAATAACTTACGTCTAGTCAGCTTCATCATACAATTTATTGGTAGGCAGGTTATACTACGATTTCCGAGCAGTTAAGAAGTATAACTGACATGTGTATTATCTTATGTGATCTGTTATATAACATATGACATATGTCTTAATTGTTGAATGATAGTACTATCATACACTGTGATCTAAAATAAAAGATTGTGAAATGATACAAAGTATCATAATGTCAAAAGGTGAGTTATATGTTTCAAAAGGGCATCATTTAGTAACCTCTACCTTACATATGAAAGATACAAAGTATCTCGTGTCAAGTGTATGTTATATGCTTCTAAAGAACATCATTTAGTAATCTCAACCTTGATAATACAAGATACAGTGTTATGTGTTGTACTTGAATTCTTCAGTATGTTGTATAGTAGCAAACAATAGATATTTTGCACATTAATAATAAAAGATTGGCTCAGAAATCTATGTGTAATCTGTTTATGTGGATCATAATACCGGTAATTGTCTTGAACTGTCTATGATATTTGAACTTTCACTGTTGTGAATAATAAGAAGTTTTAAGTTATATTTCAATGAAGTGTTATATCATGTGGATAAAGGTACATAAGATATAATTTTATAAATATAAGTTTATTACTGATTAACATTGTGATTTTCTTGTGCTTATATGAATTTCATGAGGTATGTATACTAACAATCATCTTAGACTTATGGCAATATAATAAGTACCGCTTATTCTCTCTAATATGATTCCTAAGCAGTTACAACTTTAAGTGTTTTATATTAAGTTATTTTCTTTTCTTAAAACGTTAGTAGTTTTATTACTTTCACGTTTGTAATTATTTATTTGAATTAATAAATTTTTTTTTTTTTACTATTCTTGTTTACCCTTTGGAATTGAATTATACTGGATATTTATTTTGACTGTTGAACAAATGTCTGTTGAAAGTTGAAAATATGATATAGGTTACGTGGAATATTAATCGAAAGTCTTCCGACTCACAGTGTAGTCGAGCAGCGTGTCCTGATGTTATATCAGCGGTTAATTTTTCTATTATAACTTATATATATTGTTACATAAACTGAAGACCAATAGGTATATCAGTGAATAATTTTAGCTTGATGATTTGTCTTTATGCAAGATTAACTGTATCACGGGTTTAGTCGGTTAATATATGTAAGAAGATTATCGTTGAGGAAAAATTATGCAAAAACATTTTTATTTTAAAATGTTTAGGCTAAATAGTTACAGAGATAACTATTTATATAACGGGGGTTTGTAATTTATACTTAGTATTAAATTTGCGTTTTTATTTAAGTTTGCGAGTTTGACTAGTCAACTTGCGAATCGAGATACACTGCGATTCGAGTACAGGGTATAAAAGGGTAGTCAAGCGAGTCAAACTTTCTACCGAACCCATTTGCTTTGCGAGTTCACTTAAACTCTGCGAATCCACTTCCTGCGAAACGAGTCGAACAGAGTATTGCTCTTGATTTCGATTTGCCTAGTTACCAGGACGAGTTTTTGATCCATAGCTTTTATACACTTTCAGATTGCGAACATATTGAGGTATAAATCAATGGATTTCACCGTTTAAATTACACGAAATTGAAGTTTTTATCATTCTAGGGTTTCGGTTCAAAATTTGAACGAATAATGTAGATTAAGGTTTTATTTGACAACAATCTTGTAGATTAATGTTAAACGAACCTTAATGAACGTAAATCAATCGATAGATCACTTTTTAATAGGTAGATTAATTGATTTCAGTTTCACCTCGCAACATCAGTTCATGCTGCGAGTTGAAAACTCGACTCGCAGACTTAGCGAGTTGAGATTTTTACTTTGACTATTTGACCATGCGAGTCGAGTTTCACTTCAACTCGCAGATTACATTTAGCGAGTTGAGATTGATTCTTTGACTTGTTGACCTTTGCGGACCGAGTAGATTAGCGAATCGACTTGCGAGTCGAGTTGCGGATTGACTTGGTTAGCGAGTTGACATGGTTGCGAGTTGAGTTGCGAGTTCACTTTAGATTTTTGCGAGTTGACTAACTTGTAAAAATAAAATGTAACATGCAATTTTAACGTTAATAATAAGCTACATTTATTTGTATATATCACTTTCAAAGCTTATTAAAATATGTTTTGACGTACGAATTTTATATTAATACGTGATAACATATATATTAAAATTATATATTTATATCGAAAGTCTACCGATTCAAAGTGTAATCGAGTGGCGTGTTCTGACTTTTAGTTAGCGGTATAATATATATATATATATCTTTTGCAACGTTAATGATTTGAGACTTTTAATTTACAAGTAATTAACGTTAAAAACATATTGGACTTACGTACTGTTTCAGTTATAAGTTATATATGTGCTTATCTTGTTACGAACTAAGGTGTTAGATGATCATTTTGGTTCATAAAAACTGTAGTTTATAACTTACTAACGTGCCTTATGTTTTGTCATTTGTGTTTTTATAGATATGGCGAGACAATTTGATAAAGGTCACAATATTCTTGTTGATCTGGATCTTTCAGCACGTGGAGCACATCAAGTTGCTCAAGTGTTGTCATTTTTTGCACGTTCACGCATTCGGTATGCGATTACCGAGTCTCCTCAGATTTCTCAGTCCATTCTGAACGACTTCTGGGAAGGTATTCAGTATGACGAGACGATCAACCCACCAGTTATTCGCACAACGGTCAATAATCGATCGGTTATTTTCTCTGCTGGCGATCTACGTCAGATTTTACACTTGGGGACAGTAGACCAAGAAGATGGTCCGACTGAATATCCTAGTGATTTTGTTGAGGGTGCGATAGGTCGTATGGGATATACGGGAGATAGGAGGGGACATCAGTTCCAAAAACCTCTGGTTATTGGACAGTGGAGGTTTTTGTGGTATGTTATGGTCACAGTTTTTGCACCAAAGAAGGGAGGTTTTGATGAATTAAGCCCTGCCCTTGTATCAGCTGTACTGTCACTGGTTTACAACAAACCATACAGTTTCTGTGATTATATTTTTGGAGAGATGGTTAGACAGATTTCGGGTTCTGTTAGATCACGGTTTCTGGTTTATCCACGTTTTTGCATGCTGATCATTCGTGCTCGTCTGCCAGACCTTGTTATTCCTGGGCCATTTTTACGTGTAGATACTATTGGGCTTCGAGGATACAATGCGATGTTTTTGCAGTCGGTGAGGAAGGAAGGGGTCGTAAAGCCTGAGGAGCGAGAGCTGTTTGGTTTTATTGTTGATCCTGCCTATGTGACACCACCGAATAATGGTTGGTTAGATGTTGGTGCTGAGGTTGCGGTTCCAGAACCGAGAGCTGATGTGGTTCCTTCTGAAGATCCACAGGAGCTCATTGAGGATGTTTTGGAACAACCTGCACATGTTGGGGTACAGGTGAACCCAGATGTGGCTGCTCAGGTGATACAGGAGGTGCTAGTTGAGCATGATGATGCTACTGATATCCTGCTATGGGATATTGATAGTTATGTTGCTTCACCTGAGGTAATTTTATAATTATATAATAATAATGGTACTTAGATGTTATATCATTTTCACATTATTATTTTATATAATACGTAGGTTATTGATATTTAGTTAATTAGTTAATATTTCTAATTATAAAATATAAATATTATTATGATCAGGGAGCTGAGACTGCAGACCCAGAGGTTATTCGATCTGAGGGTAAGCAGGGACAGTTAGATGGATCTGAGGTTTTACCTTCTAAGGTATTTATCAGATTAATCATAAATATATAGAACTTGTATGATAGAGCTTTTAGCTAATCATAAGTGGTTAATATATTTAATATTTAGGATCATGATGTTGGTCCATCTGGAGGCCGTGATGGCGAATCGGCTTCAGATGATGATGATAGTACTCCTTCTCCACCTCCAGGTGCTGGTTATATTCGATATCGATCTCGGATGATTCCAGATCCAGCATTGAAAGAGAAGAGGAAGGCTAAGGAAGTTGATCCTGACTTCTGTCTTCTTGATGAGGGTTCTGAGGAAGAGGATACACCTCTTATTACTCGATGCCGTAAGCGTTCAAGGACTCTGACCATTCAGGATGGTATGTAATACTTAATAGTTAGATAATCTTAACTTGTTGTTTATCAGGAGTTCAAACTGAGATAGTTAATTCTGTGACAGTTGCTCGAGATACACCGCAGGTGGAGATTGTAACACCGGTGGTTACTGAACAGATATCTGTACCTATTGAGGTAAGGGATATAAGTTTAGTTATACAAGTGTTATATAATTAATTAGAGATTGATACAGACTAATCTGTAACAATTACTTAATTAATTTTGTTTAACTTAACAGGCTGAGATCAATAACGCTAGTAGATTTGCAGCTACTCTTCTTACGGAAGCGTTATCTCAACCTATTCCACCACTTACACGAGATTCTTACATTGCTTCAGTGACACCACCTGGACCACATACTATTTCTGTTACTCCTACGACTGGTACTGAAAGGCTTACATCCTTAGAGTCTAGAGTTAAGGAGTTAGAGAAACTTACTTCGAAGATTCCAGGGATGTTAGCTGAAAATGTTTCTCTTGCTCAGCAGATGGTACATATGAGTACTTCATATTTGACCCTGCTAAACACTCATAATACTTTGCTTGATGATTTTACTACCCAGCGACTGAAGCTTGAACACTTAGAACGGTTAGTGTTGAGAGTGAATTCAGGACAGTCAGCTCAGGGGGAGATATTGGTATATCTAGAATCTTGCAAAGAAGATGAGTTGAGGAAGAAACGAGATGATGACAAAGACGATGATCCCAATGCTCAGAAGGATAGTGAGCTGGCTGGTCCTTAAACGACTGGTCAGCAGACTATTATTCAGGGGGAGTCTGCTGGTGTAAGTACAAGTGGTGATGGTGCTGGTACAAGTGCTGCAGGAACAAGTGAAGCTGGTAAGACAGCTTAGACTTGTGTAGTTATTTGTATTTAGATTTTAGTTGAATTATAATTGTAATTTATAATTGTAACTAAATATTTGTAACTTAATGGTTTTGTAATATATTTGATTTGAGATTATTATTATTACAAGTGAAATATATTAGAAATTGTTTAAGTTATTTGATTTTAAAAGGTTAAATAAATTAGTGATTGAAAGTCTTCCGACTCATTGAGAAGTCGAGCGACGTGTTCTGATTCATTTCACCGGTCAAAATTTATTTTTAACTTAAACATTTTAGACTTGAGAGTTTTTATAACTGACAAGTTAAAAATGTATGATTTTTAAACTAGACAAATGATATATAATTTTAAAGATATAATTGAAAGTTAAGATCTTATGATATAACAGTTCAATTAAGTCTAGAAATTATATAAGTTAATTAATGATAAACTTAAATGTTTGATGATTCTTCATAGTACATTAGAGTTTAAAATTAGTTAATGTTTGTTAAGTGTTTGATATAAGACTTAAGAAATCTTAGATTGATCATCAATAAAAGATTTATAAGTTATATATATTTCGCGTTTATATTACACAAAAGGATTAGTATTGGAATTCTTAGATTGATTCAGGGAAATCAATAAGAGAATTTAAATCATTAATATATTTGTGTTTGTTTGTTTTTCTCTAGGAATGGAATGTCTAGATCTATCAGATTCAGAAAATGATGTTTTGGATGAGATAGATGAAGATATTGATTATGATCTTGAAGAGGGTGAATTTCAACCACCTGAGGATTGGACTGCTGTTTCTGAGATAGTGCATGACATGGGTGTAGATCCAGATGTTTTTGTTGATGAACACCATGTGAGCCCATCTAGAACAGAGGTTATTATTGAAAATGCTGAAGGTCCAACGGTTGTCGATGTAGATGAAGAAATCGATGACTCAACTGATTCAGATGAAGAAGATTTTCCTGATAAGCATAAAAATAATCCTATATTCAAACCTTTGCCAAAGAAAAAGAAAGAAAAGCTTGGTATATCAGAAGTTGATATTACAGGTAAACGAATAGCAAAAAGAGGGATTATAGGATGGTATTTTGATGCTGATCTAAAACTGTTTGCTATCAAAAGATTTGATGGAGTTCAATATTTTGAAAGAAAACTTGCAGTTTTTAGTTCTTTGCCTAGATTTGAGATTAAAGATTTGGCTAGATTATCATTGAATAACCCAAGTGATGATTTTGTTGGAAGATATGTTGAACACATAATCAAGACTGAGGCTAGAGCTAATAAATTTGAAAAGATTAAGCCAAGAAAAGGAAAGACAATTAAATTGTCTGAAAGGAGTCAAAGAACTGGTAGAAGAAGAAGGAAGAAAATTTATCCAGCTATAAAATGTGTGCAGCAGATACCACTGAAGAAGATGCCTCAAGATATTTTGGGAAATATGAAGAGTTGGCATGTGGATTCAGAAACTGGAGAAGCTGTAATGGTTGAAGTTGATGATGAGGTTGAAGGTGGTGAAAGAGAGATCTTCAGAGTTTATGATCATCGTCATCTTATGAACATGTCAAGAAAGGATATATTGAAGTTAAATGAGAACAGAATCCTTTGTACTGAAGCATGGGGTGATTTAGCACGAGATTATCAAATGATGATTAAAACTTGTATGAAGATGAAGATTTTTGCAGGTAGTAAGATTTACTCTTAAAACCAAAGACAATGTGAAGATAAAGATGCTAGAGCTATTGTCAAGGGGGAGTCTGTTGAGACATAGTTTGTGACAACAGATCTAGCTTTGCAATATGACTATTGTAATTGTTATCATGTTGATATATTGGTTTAGATTTGTAAATTGATATTGTTTTGATATTAATATTCGTTAAATATATTATTATGATAAAGTGTTAGACGAATATAGATTTTAACAATATATACATTTACTGCGAGTCGAGTTATTTGTTTGAAACGTTTGTTGCGAGTCGAGATCTCAAGTCGCAAGGCTTTGTGATGCGAGATGAGATCTGAACTCGCAGAACTCAACAAAAGACAATGAGCCGAGTTCATGGGCTTGGGCTGCGTAGCGAGTCGAGTCAACTCGCAAGCCCAGTGGCTGCGAGTTGAGACGAATTATATATATGTTTTTGTACGTGAAAAACAAAGAGAAGAATAAGAATTATTATTGAACAACTATTGGAGATCAGAATTGATAGCATTTCTGCGAACTCAGTTTTCCAGAGAAACAAAACTAAAGGCTAGACTTTGACGTTTATACGTATAAAGTAAAGCAATTGGTTAACCAAAACGCGAACTATATCGTTATTAGTAAGATAACACCGTATTGAGGGTTTAATACCACAAAATTTAGGACAAAAATCCCTTCCTCCTTTTGATCCCAAACCGGCCCAAACCCCCACCCCACTCCCATTCTTTTTCATTTTTCACTAACCCAAAAACACACAACCCTCTCATCTCTCTCTTTTCTCTCATCTCCTCAACAACAACCCTAACAACAACCACAAAAACAACAACAAATTGAACACACAACAACAACAAAACGTATCATAAACCTCATCTTCAAGATCCAAGCTCAAGATCCACCATTTTCATCTCCATTTTCATCTACCACCTAACTTTCGGTTTCACTCAAATTTGGTAAGATTTCACCACTTTTCCTTGTTATTTCGTGATTATTATGAGTAATATACCATGTATTAGTGTTTCTACAACATATTATACCCAAAAATCGACCCAAAACTCATTTTCCCCAAATTTTCGTCGAACAGTTAGTTGTGTCGCACGGGGCCAAAAACAGTAGTGTGACACAAGCTTTTGTGTCGCATTACCTTTCCTACGTCGCACATAGCGACACAAGCCATTATGTCGCAGACTACTCAATGTCGCACATAGCGCCACAACACCTTATGTCGCATAAAATTTCGGATGTCGCACATGGCGACACAAACCCTTGTGTCGCAGAACCTTTTAGCGACACAGTCCTTATGTCGCAAAACTCAGAACCTTAAAAACACATGTTTTTCACTAAGTGTCGGAACCATATTTTACTCCGAATTTGGAATTCGGATGCGTTTTTCACTACAGCAACATAGTAGAAATAAAAAAAATCCAAGCTGACCTGGCAGCTCGACCCCAGCCAGGGGCTCTGCCCCTTGGACCCCGCAAGGGGTTGCCACCCCTTGGACCCCGCTACCAAGGGCGCTGCCCCCGGATCCCCGTACACAATTCCATACCTTATGAAACACAATGAAACAATATGATAATATTTTCAAAGATTTTTATTACAAATCGTCACCAACAAGTCGTATACATTTTCACAACTACAAATTGCGAATGTAAACATTAAAACAAACACTTGGGTCATAATCTAGTTGTGTGAACACTAGCATGGATGGTCAAACTAAGACATCCACGTAATTATACTTATAATCTCACATGTTTAGGGCGTTAGAAGATTACGGTCTTTGAGAAAATTTGGGCTTAGGCTTTGCTAGCACTCGCACATTACTTAACTGAACAGGTGAGTTCACAACCCCGCTTTTACTCTTTTACTGCTTTTAACATGGGGTGGAAAACATAGCCAAACTCTTTTGCTACCTGTGCAAACTATTATATGACTGCTTTTAGTGCATTTATACAAACTATTTATGACTGCGGTCAACTATTACAACTGTGCTTATGAAAGGGTATTTCATACAAAAATGATTATCAACGAATGAAAACTATTTTGGTATCTCACCGGAGAACGACCGGTGCAATTTGTATCTAGCTGGAGAACGACCAGCTATGTAACTTACCGGAGAACGATCGATACAATTGGGTAACTTGTCGGAGAACGACCGACACTAACTTGGTATCTTACCGGAGAACGACCGGTACTAACAGTATATCTCGCCGGAGAACGACCGGTGCTAACTTGGTATCTTACCGGAGAACGACCGGTACAACTTGGTAACTTGTCGGAGAACGACCGACACAAACTTTATAACCGCTGAAGAACGACCAGCAACATAATTTCAAACACATGATTTGGGTAACATCCCACAATGTCCACATTATGGGTAGCATCCCTCTACTTTTACGTTTGGACAACATCCCCAAACGAACTCTTTGACTTTTGGGTCAACAAACTTACTTGAACCTTGTTAAACAATTGTACTCATAAAACATGTGAATTCACTTAACATTGTTGTTGACTTTTTACTATATTTTTTAGGGAATTAGCTGCGCACGTAGGACTATCGCCTGCACATAGGAAACTAGGCGACCCGTGAAGCTTTAAGATGCCAACTTTTGAAACATATGGATTTCTTTTATATAACTAAAGTTGTTTTGGTCATATTTACGAAATCTACTTTTGTACAACTTAATCATTTTTACATTTATACGATTCGATGAATCGTAAAACTTTGTAACTATTACTCGTGGCATCTTAATATTTATGTTCTGTGTAACCATATGCTCTGATATATGTGTTTGTACTTTGTATACGTCGACACCCCTACTTAACCAAATGCTTCCGCTAATCACGATTAACGAATTTGGGGGTGTGACATAATGATAGCATGTTCAATACCCATTGGGTACCCAATTAGTATTACCCATCGGTTTTTCATATTTATTCATGAGTTTCGGTTATCCTCATGTATGTAACTTTGACAAAACAAAAATAAAACAGTTATTGAAAATACAACACAAATTTGAAATACGAAAAGAAAACTATACCGAATTACAAGTTTTGAAATCTTAAGCTAGCAATTTAACCTTTTAATTAAGTAATTAAAAGTTTCGGTACATAATATAGTATTATTATTAAAGAACAATACAAATACTGAAAAGTAAATGGTATCATGCACAATATTATCAGTAATTGATTAATTAATTTACTCTTTTGCCATTAATTTCTCTATATCTCGGTTTACATCTCTAAAATAATTAACCATTTAATTTTCTAAGGCTATGTTAACGTCATTTGGGTCAGTAGAGTCTGCATTTGAGTTGTCATGTTTTGTCATCTTTCGTAAAAGTTAAAAAGATGAAGTAATGCATTATAGGTTGTTGATTTAAATTACAGAGAGTAACTTAAATGGACTAAAACTTATTACATCCATATAAAATATCCGTATAAGACATATCTTAAAGTCAACCCGCAAATTTTGCGAGATTTAAACTAGTAGTAGTAGTAATAATAATAGAAATAATAGAAATAATAGAAATAATAATAATAATAATAATAATAATAATAATAATAATAATAATAATAATAATAATAATAATAATAATAATAAATAAAAATAATAACATCCAATAAACACTTGCAACTCTATCCATCAAAACTATTAAAATACGCCCAACAGCAGGAAAGATTGTAATCTAGATAAACACTTCACATTCTTTTTTTAAAGGCAGTTGTAGAATCACTGACGGGTAAAACGGTCTCAAAGATTCCCCAATAACCTAGCCAATGAAAACAGTAAGAAATATGAACACAAGAATATACGTGGAAACTCCAAACCGGAGAAAAAACCACAGGCCTCCAAAAAGAGGAGATTCCACTATATGAAAAATTATTACAATACCATAGACTAATCTCTTAAGCCACCGCCCAACCAACACTCACACCCTTCAAGGATTTGACTCACACCTTAGACACTTTAAACCAAAGGGAGAAAGAAAGAATCAAATACTATATATGTATATTGATTTTGTACGTTTTGAAACTAAGGCTTAAGCCTCCTTTTATAACCAAGGAGTCACCCCCTCCTTTGTTTCATCCATCAATGTGGGACAAAACTCCCATTTTTATTTTAGCCAAAAAACCTAAACTTTCTTTGGTCCACCCGTTCATTTTCCACAAGCGGTTACTCCCCGATATGAGAACCACTCCATAGTTCGAAATTTCGGCGATGCTCTAAAGGGAGTTGCTCTCCTATGTCTTAGATGGGTATCGCGCCGCGGAGTCTCCCCCTCCCCTATGCATGTCATGGGCGAGATTCGAACTCATCACCTCAAGAAGAAACCACTTTAGTGGAAAACTCCCTGACCACTGAGTTAAGACCACAATGGAATTTAAGATGTCCTTGCCTAGGATTGAACCCAGGACCTAGTGGATAGAGACCACTTCGTTCAAACACTTCACATTCTAAGAATCCTAACTACAATCTTTCATTGTTTAGTAATTGGAGACAACTCATGCAACAAAACCGACCTTAGAACCATTACTGTAAAAAAATAATAATTTAAAATTACTTTTCAAAACCAACAATTAATAATCGATGTAACCAAAAGGAATATTTTATTAAGAAAAATTAATACAATCACATCACAATACAATACAAATATATATAAAATTAAAACAATAACCATCTAAACAGATGAGACACTTGTAAATTAGGTTGAAGGAATTCGCAACTCTTCGGAAAAAGATACAAGGATCACACCTATTACGGAGTGAAAAGTATATATAACTATATAAATAAATCTTATTAGTTAAATAATCACTATCTATCTAAAGATAATATATATCAAACATTTAACATAAATAAAAAAATCTAAAATAGTATTAACTAGGTAAAGGACTCGTGACAACGCAGGTTTTCACATTTATTTTTTATTTTATTTTTATTTTATAAGATAAAATTGTGTGGTTAATGAGTTAGATGTAAGTCCCTTGCTAGATCTGATCGGATCGTTTGTTTGATTGTGAATGCGGAATAATAAACAATCAATAACTGATTCACAAACACATAAATCTCTATAACGTTTTCGTATATATTCACACTTGAAAGTAAAAACGTTTACAAGCTTTTTCTCTTCCTCTTTAATTCTCTCCACGCCTCACACACTCTCACAGAATGTCTAACCCTAAAACTGAATTCGACTTCTCTATTTATACTAAATCTGCCCTACCTGCGACACTAGCCAAGTGTCGCAGGAGCCAACCCATGCGACACTAGCTAAGTGTCGCATACTGCGACACTGACCTAAGTGTCGCATGTCAACATTTGTGTATATTTTCTATTTCACTATTCGTTTACAGACTCGTATATACACACTAAACACTATACATATGCAGACTAATTGACTTTGACAATTACAAACGTTTGACCAACTGACTGACACACAAAATGCACTAAGAAACTCCCTCATGTCAGCAGCTTGGTCAAATAAGTCTTCAATTAGTCTTCATCAACAATCTCTTTCATGTCTTCAACAATCGGAATCTCCCCCATTGAGATAGCATGGTCTTCTAAGAAATCTTGATGTCCAAATTCATGTGACTAACACAAATTTATCATACAATAAGATCTTCAAACTCTGTGACCATCTCTCAATCATCAGCAGCTTCTCCGATAGAGTTTATCTTCACAGTCTTTGAAGAATAACTAACATCCTTTATATCTTCAATATTTGACTTTAACAAGATATGTGATATTTGAAGAAAATAACATAGAAATAAATTCTTTTTGTATTTTCTTTATAAAGGAAAAGCAAAGAAAGAATAAAAATAAATTAAATTTAGGGATAGGATTGTTTTAGGTCTGCTTAGAGATCATATCAGACAAACATGCAATTATTAGGAAATACTAAGTGTTATTTTGATTATCAGTATATTTGTCCACTTTAAATTTACTTAGCACACTTAAAACACCTTTTATAAAAATTATTTCAAAATGATTACTGGTATTGTTTGTCCATTTAAACATGTTACATCCAAGTCTGTGAGTTAACCTTTTATTGTTAGTATGAATATTTCTCCGTGGTTCCCACCTATGACATACCCCTGTAACCCATACATGAGCATAGCTTCCTAATCCAGAGAGAATATAAGAATATCATTTTTAAGAATCAAGTCAGCGGTGACAGGTCTGTACAAACGTACAACAAAGCAACATAACTTGATTCAGGTGTAAGCAAAACCAGACTTGATCAAACCATTTTGGTGACCTTGTTAGGTATCTTATGAGTTAAGACTTTTCCAAGTTCATTGACTTGCGTTTGCTTAACTTTTAAGCATATACTAATTGAGACCAGGTCTGTACTTACGTACAACAGAGGAAACAATCAGTATAGACCCCCAAATGATTTCAGATAAACCTTAGGTACAGAAATATGTCATGCTACATTAAGTAATTAAGACATTTAGTCGTACATCATATGGTGTTTACCACAAGATCATAGACACGTATTAGAATTACTTCTTAAGAACCAGAAACCGGTGTGTATCATGCCTACCAGTACATCATATGATGAAGCTAATGTTTATAAAAGCTATTTTAATATGCCAGATAAACCTAATGACACATCAAACATAAACCTTAAAATTTCCATTTTGTGCATGTCATCTAATGTACAATCATTTCCCATATTGTTTACAGACACAATCTAATATCTTTTTAAGGAATAAGAATCTTGTTGTTCACATTTCTGATCCAAATAATCAGAATTTTAATTACTCCCCCTGAACAGCAAATTCTTTTCAACAATCCAATTCAAAGGTACTCCCCTTAAACATAAACATTAAACATATTTTTGTAATTTTTGATTTAAGATATTTTGCAACATTGCATTACTTTGATACTAAAAAGTACAAAGAATGGTTGTTGCATTAATAATAAAATTTAAAAGAAAAGTATCAAAATCACATATCAAGTCAAATCAAATATCTTTTAGCACCTTTACCATCACGAAACTTCAGAAATCATCATAACATTCTTCCAACAATATCCATATCCATGCAGTCACTAAAAATATCAATTTACAAGAAACTGACTGCATCACCACAAACAATCAAACATTAGTACTTATGGGACACCCAAGCCTTTATAGACTTGGGTTGTCCATGATCATCCATAATCATCACATCAATGAGTTTATGATATTTTAAAAACTCAAAAGATTTAATTGATGCGTTGTTTGTGGATTTGGGTTTCCAAACCTGTTTAGGTTCAGATGATTTATTTTCAACAATGTTGTGCTATTGAACTTGAGGTCTACTAGGCACAACTTTGTTTACTCTTGTCATAGGTTTTGGAGAGTTTGATGCACAACTAGATACAGGCGTATACGAATGACGTCTTGAAAAAGATTTTGTAAAAGAATTCCCGAAAGAGGAATTTCTTGGCATCCCTCTACCAAACCTATCTAGGGATAATAACTTACAATCCCTAATAATATGGCCCTATTGACCACAACGATAACAAGAACGACGCTCCACAAAAGATTTATTCCAATGAGTTCCCTCAAATCATTTCGGTGGAGGACAATACACTGTCTATGACCAGGAACATTTGTTGAACATTCACTCTTAGGTGGACATGTTGAAGTAGATGTTCCTGAGGTTGAGTTAGTAAATTTTGAATCCTTTTTAACATTTTTAACGTGGAAAGATTCGTTGTCAACCTTAGCTTTGCCTTTGCGTTTAAATCGTTCATCATTTTCATTTGTAATGATGAAGTTTTCAGGTTTGACATTTATTTTCTCAACCTTAATGGTAGACTCTTCTGGTATATCTTCTACCTCAACAATCTCCTCAACACTAACTTGAGATTGACTTTCAGGTTTAACAAACTTAGGCAAGGGATACTCTGGCCTTTTGGTTTTCTCCTTTGCCTTTTTGTTTTGCTTAGCTTCTTTAGCTTTAATACCATAAAGCTTCGTATAATCAACTGGAATCTCTTCAAGGCCTTCCTTAATAGGCGCAGGATAATATTCGGCATGGGAAGGTGGTGGGACTTGTTTATAACCAAGTCATGCCTTCTTTTTACCGCCTGTCCTTTGCTTATTAACAATTTCATCAAAGACAATTGTTGCTGAAGAAGAGCCTAAAATTTTGTTCTTATAGTTATCATACTCAATTTTTAAATCGGAAAGTTCTTTATTCAACAACTCAATTTCAGTAAAATAACTGTTAATAGCGTCTTGTTGACTAAAAACTTTCGCTTTATATGTTTGAGTATCTAACTTATGAGCCTCAATATGTTTTTCGTAAAGACGTTCATTCGCTTTTAAAAACTTATTAGACTCGATAAGTTTCTCAACTTTTTCCCATAAATCTAAGTTATCTTTCTGAAAAATGTGGAAAGATTCAGTCAATTTAATGCATGAGATACAGCTTAAAGGTGCTTCAGGTTCAATGTGTACCTTAGGTGCATTAGAATCAACGTCTTTTATTTGAGCCACCATTGCAGTATGTTGATCCTCTTCTTTATTTACCACTATTTTCTTTTGACCATAAGCCTCTATAAGAGCGTCCCATAACTCTGTAGAAGTTGCTTGATTTTTAAAGTTATTAATCAAAACTTCTGGCAAACACATGGTAATCATCTCATATGCTCTATTGTCATTGTCAAACGCTTCCCGTTCGTTGACTGACATTTGTGCTCTTGACTTAAGGACCCCATTGAGTCTTGGTTGCTCATATCGATCAATAGTATTAATCCAGTTCCACAACTTTGGATCTTTGTGTTCAATGAAATTGCATAGCTTAATCTTCCAGTTAGCAAAATCACTATAGAACAAAGATGTAGAAGGAGGCATTTTCGTATCCATAGTCATTCCCTCAAAAATTGAATTCGACAATTTCGATGACTTTCTGAGTATGGCGAAACTTTTCCGACTATGGCGAAACTTTCCCGACAGTAAAATTAAGCTCTTTTAAGCTTAAAAACAAAATTTAAAATTACCAAAATTTGCGCGTTTTTCTCACCAAAATTTCATCCGAAAACGTCAAAAAACGGTCGAGTAAAATCAAACTTTTTCCAGGCTAAAATTGAACACTTTTAAGCCTATGGAAAATTTTTGGAAACGCAAAAAATTTTCGGAGTTTCCCGCCAAATTTTTTTTTTACGAATCTAGAGCAACACTAGGTAAGTGTCGCTAAAAATCACAAGTGACGCTTTGAAGTGACGCACTAAAGTAACGCACTGAAGTGACGCACTGAAGTGACGCACTAAAGTGATGCACTAAAGTGACGCACTGAAGTGACGCTAAATCGCGGCTGTCAGCTCCAAAAACTCTAAAAATTGAAATTTTCGAAACCCTAATGAAAATTGACGAACGGCAGATGAACTAGCACCAAAAATAAACCCAAAAATCGATATAAAAAACACAAATAACCCCGAAATGAATTATAATTAATTAATACCTTCGTGAATCAATCGAAAACGCTCAAAATAATGATCCGAAACCGTCGAATCCTTGATTCACGGCTCTGATACCAGTTGTAAGTCCCTTGCTAGATCTGATCGGATCGTTTGTTTGATTGTGAATGCGGAATAATAAACAATCAATAACTGATTCACAAACACACAAATCTCTATAACGTTTTCGTATATATTCACACTTAAAAGTAAAACGTTTACAAGCTTTTTCTCTTCCTCTTTAATTCTCTCCACGCCTCACACACTCTCACAGAGTGTCTAACCCTAAAACTGAATTCGACTCCTCTATTTATACTAAATCTGCCCTACCTGCGACACTAGCCAAGTGTCGCAGGAGCCGACCCATACGACACTAGCTAAGTGTCGCATACTGCGACACTGACCTAAGTGTCGCATGTCAACATTTGTGTATATTTTCTATTTCACTATTCGTTTACAGACTCGCATATACACACTAAACACTATACATATGTAGACTAATTGACTTTGACAATTACAAACGTTAGACCAACTGACTGACACACAAAATGTACCAACAAAGGAGAAAACCCAAATGGTATTAAACTTTATTTTTTACATATTACCGGTTTTCAAAAATTTGTTCAATTATTTAACTGTACTTATTATATTAACACTAATGATTTTATTTTAAGATAAAATTGTGTAGTTAAAAGTTGTTTCATTACTAGTTTATTATATGGTGTAAAATATTAGATATATTGGGTTTAGTTAATTTATTATGGCTATAGTTGTAAGATTTATTATATATATTTTGAGGTATATGTTGGGACACGTAATTGTGACAACAGATTTAGTTTGTGATAGGACTGGTGTAATTATTATCATATTGGTACATTGATTTATATTTGTAAATAAAAGATATTAGTTTGTTATTATTATTTTTGAAATATATTAAATTGTTAAAGTGTTAGACAAATATTGAATATGAACTAAGAATTGATATGCGAGATGAGATCTCAAGTCGTAGGACACGAAGTTGCGAGATGAGATCTGGGTTCGCAAGTAATTAGCGCAGCGAGCCGAGTCGAGTTGGGCTTAGGCTTGGGCTGCGAGTCGAGTCAACTCGCAAGCTCACTGGCTGCGAGTTGAGTTAAAGTATATATCGAATTTTCAATTAGAAAATTGAGAACTTTTGGCAGTCGAATTCGATACTTGCGAACTGATCCAGAGAAAACAAATATTCTAAAGGCTAGGTTTTGATTGTTTCTTACTCGTAGCAATTAAAACAAAGCATATTAGTTGATAATCATATTATAAACACGATATTAATCGTTATATAACCATATAACACGTATTGCGGGATTCCACACCTTAATACTACAGATAACCTCGTTATCGATCCAAGAACAAGGGACTTACAATTGGTATCAGAGCAGGTACATGAGGCTGCAATCCCAGTGTAACACCCCCAAATTTTGGGTTGTGGAAGCGGTCGGGTCGGGGCGTTACCAAATCAAATATCACAAGCACAAAGGTACATAATGAACGACTCTAAATGAGACGTTTGAAAATTGTTGTACATTTCCAAAATAAAATGTATACAAGTTGCGAGTTCGCAAAATACTTTCAATACATAATTTGTAATACAATAGTTATGTAGAGAAATCCAGATGTTTGAAAACATGCGACTCAAGCTAGCATATCTTGTAGCAATCCTAATCCTGCTGGACACCTAAAAACACATGCTAAAATGAGTCAGCTATAAAGCTAGTGAGTCCATAGGATTGTTAGTTGAAAACATAAAGTATAAACCTTATATGTTTGAAAAGTAGTTAAAGGACTACGATTTTGATTTGTATTGTTATGGTGTTGTGATATCAGTGTATATACATCTAACGAGGTATCTCATACCTAAGTAGTAGTGATGTGTACCTAAGTACATAGAGGAAGTGGCATACCGTGCCTAGATACCTATCAGGTATGAGTAAATCTACTAATATGAGGCAATACATGCCTAAGTATGAATCGGGTAAGTGTATAACCACGTCATATGATATCAAGTAATAATATTACTTATTCAGTAGTAGAATACTAGTGTGCCACCTGGCATAGTGTGTTGTCTCCAGCAACATGTAATTGTAGTCCCGCAGAACTATGATTGAGTATTTAATCAAATACTGAGTAAACGATCTCGAGGGTCAGCTCGACGATCCATTAATGAGTGCGAGTATCAACTCGTATATTTATGATTGTATCGCTTTACTGCGATATCGTTTTGAATCACTTTACCGTGATCTCAATTTGTATCATCCACGATGATATCGTTTTGTGCCCACTTTACCGTGACATCGTTTTGTGCCCATTTTACCGTGGCATCGTTGTGTATCACCCACGGTGATATCGATCAGTGTTGCCCGCAAGCAATGTATGTAATTGAGTCGGCTGTACTACGACAAGCCCGACTTGAGTAATGAGAGCCGACAGTGCTACGACATGCCCGACTGGTACAAATGAGAGCCAGCATGTGACACCCGGTCAAAAATGACCCAAAATTCGGTCAAAATTTAAACTTTTATTTCAAGTATTATATACTCAAACTACTGAAGTGTACAAGTATTATATATATAAATATATATAATAACGTTAACGATTATTTAATAATCGCGAATATACAAATCTGACAGAGCGCATAAACTTAAAAGACGGACGTTGGTGTAAAACATTTTTAAATAATGTATTATCGATGAAAATAATAATTATTTACTTGGTTGCAAATTTAAACACATTTTGTACACTGAAAACTATCCGTCAAAATTAGTTGAAGCAAAGATATATTTGTATATCTCATTAAAGGTATTTTTACAAAATACTTCGAATAAAAATATATACAATTTTATATTTGGAAATTTATCATTTAAAAACATTATACTACTTTACGATCTGGTATACAAACACGGGTCGAAGTACCACGAAATAAAGCAAACTAGCCCAACCATCTCCGGTTATTGGAGATGGCCGGCCCTTTTCTTCTCCCATACGCATATCTCAAACACACCCCTATCACCTCATTCTTCTTTTTCATTTATCATCATCCCATTTCTTTTTCTTCTTTCTAAATAAAAACAAGATCAAAATCAGGAGGAAGCTAACGGAAGTAACAACATCATCTCTTTCAACATCATCACAATTTCATCATCTGAACTTCTTCATCATCATCTTTACACACTGTGAGGATTACTCCTTTAAATTTATTTTGTAAATTTGTAGTTATAATTGTTACATACTTTGTATTAATAAAGTTCGAAAACACAAAGTGAATCAAAACTTAGTCAAATGAAAATGGTTGGTGATGATGAACTTGAATAAAAACTTTGATCTGTACAAAATTTAGTATGGGTATAAGTTAAATAAATGCATAAAATTTGTTGAAAGAACTTATATAATACTTAACTACAAACATGGTGAAAAACATACCTCAAAAACTATATCTAAAAATTGAGAATGATACGAATAAATTTTTGAGTTCGAACAGAACAAGGACAAACATACCCGAACGGATCAGAAAAGTGAACCGATCGGGTGGAAAAAGGAAGCCGAATGGCTCAAGATAGGTAGCCGATCGGCTATCATATGATAACCGATCGGTTGTATGTTGATGACCCAATTGGGTAACTACACCCACATATAACCGAGGACTCATATAGACTATTTATTATTTTATAATTTCATTTATTATCAATTATTCGTTAATTAATATTAATATTTATAATTATTATAACTACACATTAATATTACTTTTATCATTAATTATATTTATATATATATATATATATATATATTTATATATTTACTCAATGACAAATAATACGGGTATAAATATATGTACATTCAGATAAATATATATCTACAGTGAAACAACTAAATTATATACGATATAACTCATACATTTTATATACGTACTTTTTCAAAGTACACAATGAAACGGGTATAAAAATAACATTGTTTTTGGAAATTATTATTTCAAAATCATCACCAACGAAATGTACATTTTATAAACGGATATATATTAGGCAATCCAATTAATCATTCAATATCTCGCATGTTTAGGACACTAGGATATTCAGGGGTTGTCTATTCCACATCGGATACTACTTTGCTCGGCGACTCAGGTGAGTCTCACTACCCCTTTTTACTACTTTTACTTTGGGGGAGATGCATTATTTGTTTTACTTGAACACATGAAACTACTATCTTTACTAAATTACTTTACAGACTTAATACATTACAGACTTAGTACTTTACAGACTTACTACCTTACGGACTTACTACTCTACAGACCTCATACTATACAGACTTACACTCTTACAGACTTATAGTCTTACTGACATACTGCCTTACTTACTTATAAACTCACTGTTTTACAGACTTGCTACTTTACGAACTGATTACTTTACAGACTTACTACTTTACAAACTGATTACGTTACAGACATGCGACTATACAAACATAATACTTAAAGACTTAACTACTTACAGACCTTACTGACTTACAGACCTACAGACTTACAGACTTGCATGAGTTACGTCTTAATCCAATGAAGTCCTCTGAATCATAGTTGTTAGTTATGGGATAAGCACGAGTTTTAGTATATAGATCCATATAGGACTGACAATCCCCGCCTGGGGTGGTAGCGCCACCACGAACCGTACTCGTATAAACAAGTGTTTTCCACTCGTTACGTATGAGTGTTTTTGGATTAGCACTCACGGGGGAAAATTACAGACTTGTTAAGCTTCGACTATGATGGCTCATGGCAGACCTTACTTACCTAATTACCTTGGCGTAATTGATACTTACTTACTAAATTACCGTTGTGTAATTGATACTTACTTACTAAATTATCGTGGTGTAAATGATACTTACTTACTAAATTACCGTTGTGTAATTGATACTTACTTACTAAATTACCGTGGTGTAATTGATACTTACTTACTGAATTACCGTTGTGTAATTGATATTACTTACTTAATTACCGTGGTGTAATTGTTACTGCTTACATAATTACAATTGGTGTAATTGTTTCTACTTATTGAACTGTGCTGGATTTTCTATTACTATATACTACAAACCTGTGAGATTCACCAACCTTTTGGTTGACGCGTTTTAGTGATGCATTCTTAGGTACTCAGCCACAGTGGGATGGCCTAGCAGGATCCACTTATATGCTAAGCTAGTACGAGTCGCATGCATACACCCTTATGAAGATTTTACTCGTATTATCTTTTGTACTATGATTAAGTATTTAAAATCTTCAGATTCATTTTGCGAACTCACTAATGATTTATACTTATGACTTAAAACCTTGTACTACTTTTGTAATGTAATGTATTTTCAAAAACGTCTCATTTAGAGTAGTTTGTTTAATCTTTGTGCTTGATATTTGATTAGTCACACCCAAAAACAATCGCTTCCGCAAAGCATGAAATTGGGGGTGTGACACAGCAGTACTACGACATGCCTGACTAGAGAAATCGTGTTTGTAATAGTGTATGTATATCAATATACATATAGATTGTAGGTGGCACCAAGTGCTCGAGATAGTGTACGAATATATGTATATATATATATATATATGTATATATATAATTCAAATCAAGAAACATGTCCTACCGAGTATCATGTAACCCATGATAGTGATTTAGTGTATCTAAGCATGTATATACAATACTTAAATATTAGGTCTAGCACAATAGGCCTAGGTATGAATAACTCATCACCTAGTTGTTTGGTAATAGTATAAAGAGCTATGCTAATGTACGTTATTGTCGTATACTCCTAACCTCAGCCTAGCAAGTATATATTGGGATTCGTGGTTAATGTTTGCTTACATACAATCCAATATAGATGTCCTGGAATGTATAGGCAGTATTAGTTCCTAAAAGGAAAAACTAATCCTGTAAAAGTCTAGTCGTTGTCCATCATAGGTAGAACTGGCTAGTTCTAGTGTGTTTGATAGTATTGTCCCGTGACAATATGGTCAATGCATAGTGATAACTTAGTCAAGTTATGTGATGGTAATTGTTTTTCAACAATCTAACAATTTACAATGGCAACCTATCTAGGTTAAGTAGTGATATTGTCCTACTACAATATAATAGGTGTAATTCCTAAGTATTACACATTTTGTATTACATGACAGTAATATAGTTGAGTGTGAATTATAAAGGTCTTATCATTATAATTCGAAAACAGTAGTTGTTCATGCGTCTCACCCCGAAAATAGTAAAATAGTTGAAAGAGTGAGGCTATGAACTCATCTGAGGACTTAGCGATCCTACGATATGCGCGTCGTCCGATGGGTAACCTCCTAGTGTCCTAAACATGTGAGGTTATATGAGTACGAGACAAAACAGTTTGTCTAAGCGAGTTGTGTAAGTATTCATTTGTCGTTCAGGTTTGGAAACCGTTTACGGGGGTCCGGGAGCAGCGCCCCTGGTAGCGGGGTCCAAAGGGTGGCAAGCCCTGGCGGGGTCCAAGGGGTAGAGCCCCTGGATGGGGTCGAGCTGTAGTGAAAAACACTCCAAAATTCCATTTCGGAGTAAAAATTAGGTGGTAAAATTTGAGTCTCGATACTTAGTGAAAAATGAGTTGTAACATTCTGTTTTTAGCAACACTTAGGGGTTTATGCGACACTCAGGAAGTGCCGCATAAAATGGGAAATTCTGAAGTGTTAGCGTCACTTGGGGAAGTGACGCATAAGGGGCGACACTTAAGCAAGTGTCGGGTATAAGTGTCGGATTCAAGTGTCAGGTGTTGAATTTGCGTCACTTAGGTAGTTACGCAAATAGAGGGTTTTATGCGGCATTTAAGTAAGTGACGCAAGATTAGGGTTTTATGCGACACTTAATGCGCCACTTAAGGAAGTGACGCTATACTATTTTTGGCCGTGCGTCACTTACGTCTGTTCGACGATTTTTCCCCCAAAATCAAGATCTAACCTATTTTTAGACCAAATCTTATTGATATAATGTTAATACATGATATATTAAGTGTTTTTAACAAGAATCAACAAGAAAAGTGGGTAATTCCTTACAATTTGAAGATCGAAGGTTTGAGGATGATGATCTTGATGAAGAAGATGAAGATGAAGATTGAGATGATGATAGTGTTGTTGTTAGTTGCTTCCTTTTCCTTGAAGATGATGGTGATGATTTTCGATTTGATGATGATGATGTGGTTGTTGTTAGAGACAAAGATATGAGAGGTTGAAGAAGAAGAAGAAGAAGAAAATGCAATGAAAAGGAAATGAGAAGGGGGTTTGGGTTTTGTCAAAACTCAGATCCCCAATTTGGGGACTGTGGTCTCCAACCACAGTATAAAATACCCGTGTTTTTGTACCCGATCGAAAAATAAATAATATTTTTAATTTATAAAATTCTTTTATATGTTTTCGAAATATTCTTGAGTTGAAACATTTTATAAAAGTAAAATATTTAGGTTAGAGTTTTATAACTAAATTTCGTGCAGTTTCAGATATCTAGAATGCGTTTTTAATTATAACGACTTACATTTTCGAATGTTTAATATTTTTCCTCACATGTAAAATGTTAAATCTATATAATAAAACATTATTTATAAAATTTTGTCACCAAATTTTGGACGCGATATTCTGCGTTCTATCAGATTTGTTTCCTTGTGATTATGAAATAATCATCTTGCATTACATATATATATAATTATATATATATAAAGTTTTCGAATATTTTGTTATAATTGCGTACTAAGTACGATTAATTGAAGTAAAAATTAGGGGCGAAAATTGACCTTTTTGACCGGGTGTTACACCCAGAGGTTGCGAGACCTGAGGGTGAGCAGGGACAGATGAGTAGACCAGATATTGGTACATCTGGTGGTTTTGGAAAAGGTCCTGATGTTGGACCTTTTGGGGGAGCAGATGGAGATACTACTTCCTTCTCTGATGATGATACATCTCGACATCAACCTCCTCATGTTAGTACGATTCTTTATAGATCTCTGTATATCAAGGATCCGGCTTTAACATGAAAACGAAAAGCTGATGATTCAAATTCTGATTTTACTATATTAGAAGAGGATCTTGACGAAGAAGAAGAGTTCTTGGAGACTCGGAGCCGAAAAAGAGCTAGAGCCTCTACTAGAAAGTTGACTATTGGTCTAGTTGTGGCTATGTATTAGACCATAGGTTGAGACGGTGTCACATCTGGTGACTGAACCGGTATCTGAACCTTCTGAGGCAGAGCTAATTGCGGCTATGTATTAGAATATCTAGGATTAAACTCAAACTCAAACTCTGAGCTAATGTATACTTTGAAATACATTAATTTTGTAATACGTGTAGTTACATGCATTTACACACTTGGAGATTTTTATACATTACTTTTGTAATAGGTGTTATGTATTAGAATCTCAAGAATTAAACTCAAACTTTGAGCTAATGTATACTTTGAAATACTTAGGAAATGAAATACTTTTCGAACGTCTCATATAGATTCATTCACTATATCCTTTGCGCTTGATTACTTGATTAGTCGCGCCCAAAAATTTCTCCGCTAAATAGTGAATTTTGGGGATGCGATAGATTGGTATCAGAGACTAAGGTTATAGTGAACTAGGTTGCATTTAGTGGGCCTAGACTATGATTGTTAGGTAGTATTCTTTATTAGGTATAACTGGTTCAGGGATTATATCATACGAGTTTAATTTAACATAGCCTGATCAACTATGTACAATTTTAAATGAAGATGACGTGAAATCAGAAAGGGGTTATGATTGAACAGGAATGCACTGGTTGACTTTGACCACGAGAGAACCGAGACTCTTACTTGTTTTGTGCTAGACACACACTAGGCTGTTATGTGATATACATGTATATACATACATAGGCCTCACACGCTGATACACTCGCTATAGAAATAGCCGACTTTTCTCTCGTAACACCTACGAAATTCGCTCATCTGGTTGCACCGACAACGACAGACTTGAACACCGCCACACCACTTTATGATGAACTCAAATGACTTCATGAACATCACATCTAACACCTCGAAACCAACATACTTCCAAGGACTAAAATCCTTTCTTGCCATTTCTATAGAACTCACTCTCGTGGAAAATGGCAAACTCCACAACAGACGATTACACGTCAGATAACGACCACATCAATGATGAACAAATTCAGTACAGGTATCTCGATGAAGAGATAGTTTCAGTGGAAGAAATCGTGAATGAGGAAATCGAAAATCAAAATTTTGGGATAAACGACATCGAAGAATATGAAAGAGTACGAGATTAGGCTGAGGATTTAGATGGCCGAAACTGGGAACTTAAGCTAAAATGCAAAACATATGAGCAAGAGCTGAGAATTCCAAAAAGATCCATTTCTGAATGAATCCGAGATCGGATCCAATACTGGAAGGAAGTGACTGCAAATTTGAGTCACAGGGCAATAACATGGATCAAATGGATTTATCAACAAGTAACCAAAGGTGCATTGAACTACCCTGCACCTCTACGATACAAGGACATGCTTGAAGCTCATTACTATGCTCATGATCTGCACCTAGAATAGACCGACGCTAACTATAACAACTCTGTATAGTGAACGTATGTATCTAGTAGGTTGTACCTGAAACCTCTAATCCGATAGGTGTATAGAAACACCATCATATTTTGTATAAACCTCCTATATTTGTCCGGATGTTAAAATTCCCCGCACATTTTGTAAACTCCAACTCTTGTAATCTTTTGAACCGATATGTTAAATGATTACAATCCTATTACTTTCATTATCAATTTACACATCATGCATTGGCATACTTTCTCAGTATTTATACAACTACTATGATCATAATTATCGTACAAACTCTCACATGTCCTTTACATTGTTATTAAAGGAACATGCCTCCCAGACGTCAAACGTACAGTCAAGCAGAGCTTAACCAACTCATTGCCCAAAGAATGGCTGAAGCCCTAGCTGCTCGAAATACGCTGACAAATAGTGGCTCACGTCCAAATCAAAGTAGTGAAGATACGTTAAACAACACACCTCCATCTAGACCCTGTACCTACAAAGACTTTCTGAATTGTAAACCCCTCAACTTCAAGGGCACAGAAGGAGCAATCGGCTTAATGCGATGGTTCGAGAAAATGGAATCCGTGTTTTGGATTTGTAACTGCCCTGAGGAATTCAAAGTGAAATACTCCATCTGCACTCTCATTGTAATATCCTCCTTACTGGTCTGGTAAATTCTTATTTTAAATTGATTATTTAATTGTGTTAGAAATTATTTAATATTAATTGTTTACTTGTGAAACTTAAGTAAATAAGTCGCATGACTTATTGAGAATAGTAAATTATTAATTATTTTAAATTGTCATAGATGACGGTAAAAATAAAATATTATTCTCGCAGATGGTATTTAGGTTCCAGACAATAGATTTAGGACGGGTATAAAATTATAACAATTGGATATCAAAGTCGGTTGTTAAAACTGACCTTAAAATCCTTATGTTTTCAAGAACTCTTCCTTCTTCATTTTGAAGAACTTGCAACTCAATGAAACCATAATCAAATAAAACCATCATCAAACTCTATGATTTTTATTTCAAAAACCTTAACTCTGTATCAACCTTTCACCTTCATCTTCTTCAAAAGTGAGTTGATTCTTTGAGTTATATAAATTGGGTTTTTACGTATTGAGTGATATAATTGAAATTAAAGATTGTTTGGTTGTTATTTGGTGTTATTAGATGTTAGTTGAAGTATTAAAAACCTTAGAAACTGAGTTTTGGAGTTATGGTGAAAAACTCGTAACAGCAGTGAAACTCGCAGAACTCAGTTCCTCTTGCGAAGCGAGTTGAGTTGTCGCGAAGCGAACTGAGATATTGCGGTGTGAACCGAGTTGCTGCAAAATGAGTTGAATCGCTGTGCGAACCGACTTGATGCGTTGTGAACTGAAATGTTGCGAACCGAGTTGACTGCGAACCGAGATAACTGCGAACCGAGTTTTTTTTATAAAAATTATTTGTAAATTTTGAAAACGCGGATGACAAGTTCATTAACTCGGATTGGGTTAAAATTCACATGGCCACTCGGAAACGGCCTAATGATCAAGGCTCTCTTCTAAGAGCCTAGACATTTTTTGGCTATTCGGGGTCATATAGGGGCTGAAAATGGCATTTTTCAGTTTTTAAACGTCATTTCGAGATTTTCTGATTTTAGTTCTGATTGAACTTTTATTTGCCTAAACTTCAGGGATTACCTGATTGAATAAATATGCTATGATGATGATTATGGAAAGAATTACTAACTTATATTTGATTTTCTATTTCAGATCAACCTAAGACTCTGTGATATAAGAATCCTGAGTGTGGAGATGTCAGATGTAAGTGTTCTTTGAGATTGTTGGGTAAGTGTTCTTTGAGAGCAGTAAGGTTTCTCAAGAGCCACCGATCCTCATTGTTGAATTGTTGTACTGTGTAATATATGTTTACAATTATTTGATATAAACAGGTGGTTATGCTAAGTTGAATTGTGGGTGACGAATTCATTCACTTAGCTTTGTGCTAATCCCTCATTTTACTTCCTGCAGGTTATATTTTGGGTATGTGGACAGCAGGAAGATGATGCTTTTGAAGCAGGAAGTGTTTGACAAACTGTGATACTCTGATATGTTTTGATAAACTCTGTTTGGAATTATATAACACCTCGGTCGTGTAATATATGTGTTATGGGTTTTAATAACTTTTAACTGTGATGTATTAATTATGTAAACAGTTTATGTACATTATCTTGAATGTACAGTAATGAAAATGTTTTATAACCTACGCTTCCGACTGAAATTATATAATATTCAAGTTTAGAACGAGGGGTGTTATACTCATGGATAGTGCGCTTACTTGGTGGAACACCCACGCCCAAACTGTGGGAATTGATGTCGCCTATCAGCTCTCATGGGATGAGCTCAAAAAGTTGATGACTGACGAATACTGTCCTCGAGAGGAACTATAACAACTTGAGGTTGAACTCTGGAACCTCATCGTTAAGGACGATGACATTTCCAGTTACACCACCCGGTTCCATCAGTTGGCACTCCTCTGTCCAACTATAGTAGATCCGGAATACAAACGAATTGAACGATATATCTGGGGACTTCCTGCTCAAATTCAGGGTATGGTCACCGCCTCCAACCCGGGAACCATACAAAGTGTTGTCCGCATGGCACACAACCTCATAGCTCAACTCGTTCGCCAATCCACACCTACTGAAGGAAACTATGGAAACCAGTCCGAAGATAACAAAAGGAAATGGACCGGGAACTCAAATCAACAATCCAACAAAAGTTCTGCTACTGTTAAGGCCTATGCTGTTAATTTTGATGACTCGAAGACATACAAGGGGAGCAAGCCTTACTGCTCTAAATGTAATCTTTATCATGACGGCTCATGTCCTTGCACCAAATGCAAACGCTTCGGACATCTTGCCAAAGATTGTAGAATAATCACTACTGGTACCAACACCACTGCGCCCAAGACCTGTGCAATGGTACCGGAGACTTCAGGAAGGACTGCCCAAAATTGAAGAGCAAGAATAACAACACTCGGGGCAGGGCCTATGTACTCAACTCTGGGAATGACTACCAAGACTCGAATGTTAAACCGGGTACGTTCATTCTTAAAAAATCTAATTACTTATGTACTACTTACTTTGATGAACTTCTCTTTATTCATGCTCCACATTTCACTCGTTATCCTGAGTTCTAAGTACACGATAGAATTGGGAAACAACTGAGTACTTACAGCCGACAATGTAACCCTAATTACACTTTAAAACTCCTTCCCAATCATCTCACGCATGTTGAGACCAAGAACTTCGAAAGCACCATCAGTGCGTACCGATTGTTCCAAACACTGTACGAAATCATCCGTTCTGAGGAATCGTACACTTTCCTACCCACTTTAATCTTACAAATAATAGTATCGATTGACATGCGATAACACTTGTGATAAATATATCGCAATTCACATACTATAAAATCTTACATGTCATATGAAGGTGACTACAATTTTTGCGAAAGCATTTCCTTAATGGAATGTTTATCTCGTAGGAGATGATGGACCATCTCATCCACCGTCCAAAATACAAATTCTTTGGTTGACAACCCGACACCACAGACGACTCAATCTGGTAATCCTACTGAAAAGGATACGGAGATTCAAATGACAAACTCTAAGAGGAACCCAGGAGGAAATCCCAGCACTGACTTTACTCAGCCCCAAAGCCAAAAGGGCAAAGACAGTCCAAACCTACATTGCTGAATCTAAAATGAGAACTTACAAAGGACGCATACCCTTTGTTCTCTATGTAACCGACATCATGATGGATCATGCATCATACCCTGCAAACGATGCAAAGTCTATGGACACCAAGTTCAGGACTGCAAATTTCCACCTGTGGGTACCAACTCTAAAACCTTGAAAGTTTGCTTCAAGTGTGAAAACATTGGGCACATCATGATTAACTGCCCGCTATTGACTATCAAGGGTAATAACAACAAAAAGAAAAGCACTCGTGCTGAAATCCTTACAGACAACGTACATGAGACCAAACTTGACCCAAACAATGTTGCGGGTACGTCTCAACATGACAACTCAATTTCTATACGATATCGATAGAGTTAGTTTACTCTACAACACTACCGACTATTACAGACCTTAAGAACACAGTAGAATTTACAAAGTACTCTAGGCTACTGGTACATATTGTAGCTACTCTCTGGATATTGACAGACCGATCGACTAACCTTGTCCCTTGGACATAATGGTCAACACACATCAAAACTCTCCTTCTCCTTTCCTTTAGTTGCCAGTAGGGCACTAGTCTAACAAGGGGAGGAAGACAACACTAGATAGACGTTGCATCACTCGACTCAATCTCACAGACTTTCTTAGATGATACACAGACTATCACTTCGACATACAGACTACTACCTCCAACAAATTTCAGGATGAAATTCTCTTAACAAGGGGAGAATGTGACACCCGATAAATTAGGACGTCATTACTGTACCTTATTGTGTGCTTATTACGTGTATTTAGTATGAAATAGGACTAAGTACAGTAGTTACTTATATATATATGATGATTATACATATACACATATACGATTCGTCCAAATCGTACAACTTAGTGTCGTATAAATATCTGACAACACAAATACGGACGTTGGTGAACAATTATTAAATAATATGAAATTATTTAATAGCATTTATAATTACCTTATATTATATTTATAATATAACGAACACATATGTTTTTCTTAAAACGTGATCAAACGTGACGAAAACGTGCGAAACGCATTTAACAGATGAAATAAATTCAAGTTATATTTTTATAGCTCAAAACTAAGTATTTTGATAAAATACTTCAAGTAAAGATAACGCGATTACACGCGCATAGTTATAACGTTTAAAAACGTTACACAATTCGTATAAACATACAATTCGCAATCAAGGACCAAACGAAAACACGAATATTATTTTAGTAACTTAAAATATATTAGGTGGAGTAAAACATTTAACAAAAATATCGTGTTCTAAATCGGTAACAAAACGTACGAAATTAAACGTATAATGTTTAAACGAACGTTTAAACGATCGGGTAAACGACCACCGTATGTAACGCAAATTGGGAATTAATTTGACACACCCAGATGGGGGTGGGACCCACTGAAAATACTCAAGCTTCCTCTCTTTTTCTTCTCAAATACTCAAGCCATCACCACCATCCCTCATAACTTCTTTCACACACCTCACCCATCACTCTCTCCCCCTCTCTCAAGAAAATGACCCTAGACCAGTTCCAGCCTCCCTCCACCACCAAAAGACTGCCACTAAGCCACCACATCACCACCATAGTGCCACCACGAGCCGCCACATCTAAAACTCAAGAAAACATGATTAAACGAGCTCTTGACTTCCTTACTTCCTCTCTTCATCATTTCTTTGGTAAGAAACAATAACCCTCTTGTATTTTACTTGGAACATATGTATTAACGTGTTAGTTAGTCTACATAACAAGAAAATGTCCAAAATAAGTAACAAAACTCATTTTTATACATGTATATGTAGTGACAGTTTTCTGTCCAGAAATTTCGGCTCCTTCTCGGAGCCATAACTTGAGTTCTAGACCAAATAAATGCATGAAACCTATGCCAAAATCTTCTTATGGATGTTGCTACAAAAAATCCTTCTTCGTCTCATTCCACAAATACACTGATTTCTCCCTAAAAATCAATTTATGAGCGAAGCTCATTTTTGGTCCGAAAATGGACCTTAGTGTTTCTCTATTTTATTTAACCAACTAAATGAACCCCAAAATTTATGAAAAAGATTTCATAAAATACTTAAGATATAGATGAATCACCATGATTTTTCTCATGAATTGTTTCAGAGTCTGAGTAGGTGGAAACGAGAGGTGAATCGAGTTGAAAAACCGAAAACCTAACTATAAGGGCTGTTTTTGTATAATTATAAAAACTGACACTTCGGGTTAACCCTTGATGCAAGCCGAACCGTCAGGATATTTTAGCTCACCTTTATTGCGAAGGGTGAACAGTCCTCCTCGTCGAAGGACTGGACCGGACATGTCAGGCGTTAATCAGCGGGTTTTAAAATTTGTATTTGCGGGGCCTAATTATACTTAACACTATCGGTGTACAGTGGAAAGTATGACCTAGGGTCGTACTCTGAATCAGTGTATTATGGATCTTTAGATGTAGGAGACAATCTATCTAACTAGTAATGGTTTTAAAAGATAGTTGGGGTTTTGTTTTGGTTTTTGTATACTTAGGCAAAAAATTTTAATTAAAGCAAAAATAAAATATGGTAGTTAGAAGATAATGTAGAGGAGGTGTTTGCTATGACTTCGGTAACTTTCTTAGCTGGGATGATGTACGAGTTATGAAATGGTTTAAAAGATTTGTATTTCGTTAATTTCAAGTATTTAGTGGAGTAAGCACTAGTTCCCGTCAAATTAGGACTAGTGATTAGCGCCTAATCCACTATAATACATGTAATTAGTTATGTGTTAAGCTAATTAATGTATTAAAATATATATTGTTGAATATATACAATTATGCGATTTGATTAAATCGTACGCAATTCAAATATTCAATTAATATGGACATTGGTGAACAATTTTATTAAATAATATAACATTATTTAATATCGCTATTATATCACAAATATTATTTTGGTAATATTTCGTATTTGATTCGTATCGTACAAATGACGTCTATGCGATCTAAAAATATTAAACGCGTGAACAAACCGAAATAAAACTCGGTTATAATTTATAACTCAAATATTAAGTATTTGGTAAAATACTTCAAAAAAAATATTCGTATTTTAAAACTTACAATTAAACGCGTATTAAATTATTTGAACGATTAAACGATCGGGAAAACAAACATCGCACAGAGCACGAACGCAAAGGAACAAAATTTGGTGAAGTCCACACATGGTGAACCCCACCATAACCGGCCCAAGGGAGGGGACATCACCCCCCTCACCTCACTTCCTTCCTCATTTACAACACACACACATCTAATCTCTCTCTCTTCTTTCCTTCTTTCTTTCAAAAATCAACTCCATCATCCACCTAAATCCACCAAAAAGCACCGCCAAACGACCTTAAATCACCGGAGCCATTTAGAGAAAAACGTTCATGACATCACGATCTACGTTTCCATCTTTTCGGTTTCTCCCGGCGTTAACTTGTAAGTTTCCGACAAATCTCGAAAAATACTCAGATTTCATTTTTTTACTTGTTTGTGGTTTATATAAACTTGAAATGTCCAAATATGGGTTGGGTAAAAGTTTCGGGCCAAACGGAAACCGGAAAACACGTTTTTTGGACTCAAAAATCCCGAACAGTCGGGAGTGTCGCACGGCCAGATCCAGTGATGCGTCACATCCTTAAGTGACGCATTAAGTGTCGCTTAAAACCCTAATCTTGCGTCACTTGCCTAAGTGCCGTATAAAACCCCTTTTTCCCAACACTTGCCTAAGTGTCGCAAATTCAATAACCGACACTCCTAACCGACACTTCTAGCGACACTTGTCTAAGTGTCGCCTATAATTGAAATCTGATTTCATCCAACAGTAGCCCTAGTGACGCATGACCCTGAATACCGCCACTTGTACCTGACACTTCCTTAAGTGTCGCCCTTTATGTGATACTTCCCTAAGTGACGCTAATAACTAAGAGTTTACCATTTTATGCAACACTTCCTAAGTGTCGCCAAAAATAATTAAGTGACGCATCAAGTGTCGCTAAAAACATAATGTTTGCAACTCATTGTTTTTACTAAGTGTCAAGACTTGAAAATTCATCACTTAATGATACCCAAATTCAAATTTTAGATGCAGTTTTTACTAAAGCAATATAGTAGAAATAAAATTTTTCTAAGCTGACCTGGCAGCTCGACCCCAGTCAGGGGCTCTGTCGCTTGGACCCCGCCAGGGGTTGCCACCCCTTGGACCCCGCTACCAGGGGCGCTGCCCCCGGACCCTTGTACCCGATTTCCTACCTTATTAGTATAATGAAATGAATACAGAGATTATTACTATCATCACAAACCATCAACAACGGGACATACACGTTTTCAAAACTCAAATCAATCAACCAAATCGTAGTCATTAGGACATTCTAGTTGGATGAACAACTACAAAGGTAGTCTTTTGAGATACCTAATCAATTAATAACCATCGCGTGTCGTGGACACCCTCAGGTTACAAGTCTTCGGACATCATGTAACACCCCCAAAATTCGTTGATTTAGTTTAGCGGAAGTATTTAGTTAAGTATGGGGAGTGCCACAATATACAGTACATGCATACGTATCAGAGCATATGATTACAACAGAACAAATATATTAAGATGCCAAAGTATTAGTTACAAAGTTTACGATTCCTCGAATCGTACAAGTTAAAAGTATTAAGTTTACAAAAGTAGATTTCGTAAATATCCCTAAAATCACTTTAGTTATACAAAAGAAATCCAGTTGGCATCCTATTCCTTCGTGGGTCGCCTATGTTCCATGTGTGCAGGTCGTCTTACATGCAGCTAATTCCCTGAAAACATAGTAAAAGTCAACACGAGGTTGAGTGAATTCACAGGTTTTATGTTTGCAATAGTTGAGTCAAGTTTGTAAGCACAGTTGTTAAAACCAATACGTTCACAAATAGTTATTGCCATAATAGTCAAGTAATCGTTTTGTGGAATGTTATCCAAAATACAGTTTGCAAGGGATGTTACCCACAACACAGTTGGCAATACGTTGCTGGTCGTTCTCCAGCGTTTTCAAAATAGTATCGGTCGTTCTCTGATCTAAATACGCACGGGTCGTTCTCCCGTTCAACTCGGCCAGTCGTTCTCTGGCGGTAAATACTGTTGGTCATTCTCCAGCGAAACACAGTACCGGTCGTTCTCCGGTCAAAAACGCATGGGTCGTTCTCCCATCCAAATACGCACGGGTCGTTCTCCCGTCCACTTGGCCAGTCGTTCTCTGGCACTAAAATACGTTGTTGGTCGTTCTTCAGCGTTTTCATAAAAAGTACCAGTCGTTCTCCGGCCAAATACGCACGGGTCATTCTCCCGTTCAAACAAAACAGTTTATCAATTAGTTTACCACGTTTGTTTTAGTTTATGGTATGAAAATGTTATTTCATAAACATTAGTTCACACATTCGTTCAACAGTTCAAAGTACTCTAATCGTTCGAGTAAACACGTATACATTCATGTAGTAAAAGCAGTTATGGCAATTAATAAAGCAGTTGACTATGTTTTTCACCCCTGTTCAAAAGCAGTTAAAACAGTAAAAGTAGGGGCTGTGAACTTACCTGTTGAGTCAAGTATGTTCGAGTGCTAGCAAAGCCTAAAGCCCAAGAAGTCTAGTCGAAATCTATTAAAGCCCAAAACGTATGAGATTTAATAAGTACGTGGAGGTCTAAACTTAACCATCCATGCTAGTGTTCGTACAACCAAGTTATGTCCATGTGTTTGTTCGATGTTTATGTTTGTAAAATGTATACGACTCGTTGGTAATAATAATCTCTGAAAGTATTATCATATTGTTTCGTTGTGTTTCATAAATCATGAAATTGTGTATGGGGGTCCGGGGGCAACGCCCCTGGTAGCGGGGTCCAAGGGGTGGTAACCCCTGGCGGAGTCCAAGGGGCAGAGCCCCTGGCTGGGGTCGAGCTGCCAGATCAGCTTGGAAAATTTTTGTTTCTACTATATTGTTTTAGTGAAAATCGCATCTGGAAAATTAAATTCGGGAAAATTGACCAAAGTTGGTTGCGGACTGAGATTGCGGTGCGAACTGAGTTCGCTTCGCAAGGCAAGGTGGGATGTGAACCGAGTTGGGCTCGCAGGGTAGATTCGATTCGCAACTTTGACTTCGCAAGTCAAAGTTTGGTTCGCAGTCAGTTCGTGAGATCTGGGTTCGCAGCACGATCTGCGGACTGAGATGCAGCTCAGTTCGCAGACCTCGCTGTTTGTGAAAAATCGAGTTTTAAACGCATTTTGAGTCGGTTTTTGGACATAATCAGCTGATAGAACACTAAAACACGATGTATTAAGTATTATAAACATGAATATCAAAGAAAATAGCGAAAATCTAAGAGTTTGCGGGATTGTCGGGTTCTTACAAAGTTATCGCAGTGAAAATCCGAGAAGATAGAAATGTAGATCTCGTTGTTGTGGTCGTTTTTCTCTAAAGGAGCGAGGTGATTCGATGAGTTTTTGTGGTAATTTTTGAGTGATTTGTGTGGTTTTTGTTGTGTTTTAAAGAGAGAGATGAGAGAAAAGGGAGGTGAAGAGAGAGAGTGAAAGAGAGAAATGAGGGTGATGGTGGTGGGTGGGTGCCAGTTTTGGTGCCCAAAAGGAGAGGGACTTTGTCCCTAATTTGCAGTATTTGGCCCGTGTTTGCTTACCCGATCATTAAATGTTCAAATATTTTAATTTAGTATCTTTTTAAATACGTATTTGAATCTATTTTTAGATGAGATATTTTATAAAGATATTTTAGTTAAGTTATACAAATTTAAAATTTATTCTGTTTTTTTTTGTCAGAGATGTTTCGAGTTGTTTTCAGTTTGCAAAATACTTTGTAAATATTATTGACATAATATTTAATAGTTAATAACGTTATTTAATAATTTCATATTATCAAATAATTTGTTCACCAACGATCGTATATTGTGTCGCGTTTGTTCCTATTGTTTGTACGTATTTACAATTTACTACGAAATGTAATACTACGCGTATTAACTAGTTGGGCTTTGCTAGACTTACCTCTAAAATATGTTGTGAATTCACTCAAGTAGGGAATTAGCCTAATAATGCAAGTGTTTAGTGTATGTAATCGTGTTTAAATTTGCGGGGTGTCACACATCACTACTCGGAAAATCAACTCAAGTTTATTTAGATAAACACTTCAAGACTCAGGTGAGTCTCATAGCCCCTATTTTACTGTTTTACACAGGGGTGTGATATACTGCTCGTTTTATTTTACTATATGAATGCAAGTACGAAAACAAAAAAAAACTACATGAGTTATCTCACTAATCTTTTCTAAGCCCTCCTCAGCATAGTTTGGTAATATATTGTAGCGTGAATATTGGTATATGGTACCATATAGGATTGACCATCCTCGTCCGGGTTAACATGCACTAACTAGTTAAATAGATGTATTAATATTTGTTCAGACGAGTGTAGATTAGGCACTCGTGGAAGGCACCTCGGTCAGGAAACCATAAATGTGGACCTGACACCTCGAGTTAAGTTCAGACTATATGCTCATGGTTGTATAACTTTTAATTTGCTTAATTGCACTTTCAATTCTATTAAATCTTGCAGTTCATACTATATGTTTTGACATACAAACCTGTGAGCTCACCAGCCTTTCGCTGACCCATTTTAGCATGTATCACAGGTACTCAGGAGTAGGTTGGACTGCCCAAATCAGGATTCATTAGCTCGAGTCAGCATTCAAACAAATCAGAGATTTAATTGCATTGTTATATTTTGTATAAAGTATATATGTAATGTAAATCTCTCAATTCAAGAAAGTGAGCTAATGTAAACTATATTTGGATGTAAACATTGGTTTTATCAATTCAAGTTGTAAACGCCGCATATAGTGGTCGTTCATTATATATCTTATGTGCTGTGATTATTGATTAGTCACGCCCCGATCCGTTTCGCTTCCACAACCCGAATTTGGGGGGTGCGACAGATTGGTATCAGAGCCTAAGGTTATAGTGAACTAGGTTGCATTTAGTGGGTCTAGACTATGACCGTTAGGCAGTATTTCCTTATTAAGTATGATTTGTTCGGAAATTACATCATACGAGTTTAATTTAGCATAGCCTGATCAACTATGTATAATTAAAGGAAGATGATGTGAGATCTGAAACGGTTATGTGATATACATAAATATATATACTGATATCGCGTACGATATCTATCTCATTCTGGAACGATTCTTGGCATTTTAAACCTAAAACCACTACAAATCAATGATATTATGCCAAGATGGTCAAAACAAGGTTGCACGATAAAAATCAAGCAAAACAGGTGAAAAACAAAGATTCTACACACGTTTGAAGATTCAAGCCATCAAAACGAGATTTCAAGATAAAAGTGCCCATCATCAACATCCATCTCACCCAAGATGTTCGTTTTCAAATTACGAATCCAACAGAAGAAGAATCAACAAAAACGGATAAAGAATGAAGATTCTACGCCCGCCGGAAAATCCAAATGATTCGTACGCAATATCTGGAGATAGGAAACATATTTTGGGGATATCTTTACATCAAAGTATTCATTTTTGAATTACGAATCCAACTAAAAAAGAATCAACGCAAACGGACGCATAACGAAGAAGATACGCATGAATTAAGCAACGCAACGAAAGACAACGGACCGGGACGGGTGGCAGCCGGCCGCCGCCGGCCAACAGCCAGCCGCCACTGGCCAGCAGCCAGGCGGCACCGCCTCCCCCACTTCCATCTCTTTTGCGCTTTTTTGTCCTTACGTGTACCCGGTGCACCACCTTTCGCTACTTTTTCGTACCCGGTGCACCACCTTTCGCTACTTTTTCGTACCTGGTGCACCACCTTTCGATGCTTTGGCTAATGTGAGCCATATTTTCCCTATAAATAGCATCCCCTAAGCCTCATTTTAAGACACACTCAAAATACACTTCTACATTCTAATACACTCACACACTCCTTTTCCATTTCCACTTTCTCACTCTAGAAATTCTCTTATAGTCTAGGATTATTGTAATTAATCTTCGGATTGGTATAGAGGCTAGAACGAATGTTAGGAGGTTTGAAGATTCATCTTTGTACGTGTAAACGAGTTGTCAATCATAATAATACGCTGCTACGCATTTAGTTCCGGGTGATATCTAAACCTTTATCATACTTGTTTTATTCCATATTTTAAATATGTGTTATTGCTTGGTATATGATATATATTTGTTGCCATGAATTGCGAGTAGTTTATTATTGTGGTTGTTGATGATGTAGATAATTATAAGTAAGGATGACATTATATAATTAATGCACGATAATCGTAAAGAGATATGACGGGACCTATTCGACTGTTTATCCGATATAGTACTGGAAACGCTTTAAGGCGGAGTACAAATGTATGGAAGTCGGTAAATGATCGAAGGTAGTTATATCTCTTGAATCAGCTCTGGTTTAATAGTTGGAATCCCGAAGGGGTAATACAACTTCACAACTAACTGGTATATCCTACGAAAGTCAAAACACTATAAAATGATGTTCGTGAAATACGTTCAGATAAAATAGGAATTAGTAACCTTTGTAGCGTCAAGACTTTATGAATTCAAGTTTAATTTATGGATTACCCTTTCTAGTTATCCACATGACTGCAACCTAGTAATTACGACCTGATCAACCTTAATTATGGTAAGTAGTTATCTGTGCCCATGACATGCAATAAGTAAGATACATTGAAACCATTCATTGTATATATTAGGTTTACATTTCTGCACTGCTTTACATTTAGTTAGATAGAGTGTCACTTTCACTGTCAATTACTCTCGACCGCATGTTGATGTGAGAAACCGTGGAACTACTACATAAAGTACACTGTCTATCATTAAAAGGCATGGTCCGCATATGAAACACGTTTTAACAAACTGCAAATAATCCGGGGATGTATAACTGTTTGAAAAGGAGAGATTTGAATCATAAGTCGAAGTAACTAGAGCTTAAATGAATGATAACAAGATTTTGGAATAAGATCAAAAGTCGTAATGACCTAGAATCTTTAAACCACCAAATCTTATAAAATCGGCAGTCTAAACATACAAAGTTATTAATCTGCATGCTAATAGAACAGTAAACTACCTTAGGAGTTAAGAACGGTCGGACCTATGAGACGATACGCTACTGATTCATGAACCTCAGTATAGAACCAAAATAGGTTGCTTATCTTTCAACTAGATAAGTATTGGAAGTTTGCGTATTGCTCCGATCAGAATCATGATAACCTAGTTCCTAGTGACATGCCAATGGGAAATTGAGTTGGTAGGGTTCTAGAGTTTACGCCTAGTAGTTTGGTTGCCACATTAGTATCATCCCTATTTATTCTGTCATCCCGAAATATTAACTATCGAAATCTCAACAATCACATATTTATCTTTATTTGCTTTCCTGTACTTTAATTTCCTGCATTTTAATTACTTGTCTTTAACCCCCAAACCTACCTACTTTGTTCCATCCTAGATGCTTCCCTACCGAAAGTGCCAACTTTAATTTACCCACATGTTCGGATTCATAGAACGATCTTAGGTTATACTTACCGCTTACTAACCAGAGTAGGTAGTACATATAATTTAAGCCCCGCTAATTATAAATTTTAAAACCCCTGATGGCGCCCGATTAAGTTACAATCAACAACACCGATGCTTTCGGGCGCCATCAAGTTTTTGGCGCCGCTGCCGGGGAATCACAAACGTACAATTTAAAGCCACCTTAAGTAGTAGTATTTAGGAGATCTTTCCAAACGAAACCTTTCCAGGTATCTTTCGGAAGTTACATTGAGTAATTTAGTATTAATTATTAATTTAGTATTAGTTTAGTATTAGTTAATTAGGATAGTATTAGCTTAAAATGACAAATCGAAAACCCATTTCTTACCTCATTTCAAAAGACGAACTGACGGCAATGGACGATACGGAATTCTTTGACTACTTAGTAGGAGAAATAGGATCTGACTTCTTTTCACCCTCTTCCTCTAAAGCTAAAGAAACCTCCGAAACCCTAGAAGAATTTAGAACCTCACTTTCTATTCCAAAACATTGCCTGGACTTTGATGACACGGATCAGTTGCCTGACCTAGCATCATCTCCAGAAGATCACTTTGCAACTTTGCATTCGCTTCAAATACCAAATTCTGTCCACTTCGATAGTCCTTCCGAAGAAGATTACGAAGAAAAACCTCCGAAATTATGTGACTTAATCACCCTCATTCCTGAAACGTCAGTGTACGACAACACTCTGTCAAATTCTTGTAATGACGGCATCTTTCCATTCCTTTCACAAGAACATGAATACACCATCTATCGAGTGGTGGATAAAGTTCCATCAGTTGAGCCAGAAAAACCTTGTTCTGAAGAACGCCACCTCGGCGCATCCTTTAATCCTTCTCACAGAGTAGATGTTTATAGGGCATTCGTTAGGAAATTAGACTCCTCCGACTTTCCTTTTTCATATGACCAACGAGAAAAGATTACCAATCTTGATGAATAACTCAATTTCTCATCTCGCCTGTCAAATCATGAATGCGAAAGCAGTTCCACCAATTTCAGAGACCAAGAACTAAAGTTTATAGCAGATTTGGATCTACTTTTTGAATCACTTGCCGACATGGATTTCCAACCAATATCTATGATATTAATCAATCATAATGTCGATGCAATGATCAATGAACTTGAGTTCTGGGTAGAACGGGACCCGATGATTCCTATCATCATCCCTAGTAAAATTCCATTCTTTGTTGACCCTGCTTCTTACTTGATCTCAAAATTGTGAGACGTTTTTCCTAATTCCACCAAAAGACATGACACCGCTTTCTTCATTAAACGGAAAGACCTTCACGTTAAGCTTGTTCAAATCTTCGCTTTCACTAAATACCCCTTCACTTCCACACAGAAAGCCCTAATCAGTAAACTCGTAAGAATAGTCAATTCTACAACCGGAGAACCTGATTCGCAAGAAGATAAAGCATTCCTGGAAATCATGGATAAACTCAATCACGACCTAAATTACAAAGATCAAGGACCTCGCGACGGATTGTCAAACCCTAAGAAGATAAGAAAGGCATATAATAAGTTAATTAATGATCTTGTCAATTTAGGATATGAAGAAAGAGAAACCCTAGGGGACATAGAGAATAGTCATTATTTAATTTATAACGTCATCTGGGAGCTTTCAAAATGTTTTGTGCCTAAAAACGTTCGTCTAAGGGAACAAATCTCGACCCTTTCTCTACAAAGAGATTGGAACGAATCATAAAACGATTCTTTCCTAAAAGGTCGAGGCTTGCAACTTTAAACGAACTTATTTTTTTTTATAATTTTTGAAAGTTTCTGTTTGTGACACCCGACGATTTAGGGTTACTGATTAACCCTCTAGAAACCCTAAATACGTGTGTTTAGTTTTGTATTAGGCTAAATGCTTGTAATTACTTGAAACTATTTGTATATTTATGTGAATATACACTTCTGTAATTGATTTATATTACGCTACGTAATTCGTTGTAATTACGCTCACGCAATTTGGTAAAATTGTGCAAAACAACCGGACGGAGTCCGACAGAAAATACGACGTTGGTGAAAACTTTTCTATAAATAACTTAAATCTATTTTTTTTAGAAGTTATTTATCATATATTATTATTTTAATATAATAATACCCGAAAAACCTAGACGTTTCAATTAAAACGTCTCAAACGTAACGAAAACGCGCAGAACGCGCCCGACAATCGAACGAAAGTCAAAATACACTTTTGAATCTAAAAATATATTAATTAGTGAAAAGTTATCAATTAAAATATCGTGTCTTTAAACGATAACGAAAAACGTCCAAATAAAACATCACGCGATTTAAAATCCGTGCAACGAATGCGCAAATCGAGATCGATAAATTAACGAAACATTTTTATAAATGCTTTCCAAGTATCTTATAGGAATACTTCAAATGAAAACATTGAAACTTAAATCGTTACTTAAAAACGCATACTAAACGTTTAACACCAAACTGAACGAGTAAACGAACGTAAAACGCAACAAATAAAGCTAGAAATGGAAAATGACCAAAATACCCCTGGTGGGCCCCCCCTAGGCCGGCTCCCTCTCCCCAAAAATGGCTGCCCATTCCACCTCCCCCATTCCCCACTCACATTACATGCAAAACACAATGATTGCTTTTCTTGAACACCTACACACTCCACTCTTTACTTTACCAACACTTCTCTCACACTCTCTACACTCTCACACTCTCTCATTTCTCTCTCTTTCTCCAGAAAAACTCAGACCATTCTCCACCCAAAAACTTCCATTAAACCACCATAAACCACCATTAACAACCACCACCATTGCTAGGGTTTTCTCAAGCTCAAGAACATCATCTCCTTCATCATCACTTGTTCTTCATCTCTTCTTTGTAAGGATTCTTAAAAACTCTAATTAATTTTACTTTCATACTACTGATTTACATATTATTAAGTTCATCTAACACTAATATGTCCAAAATCTTGATCAAAATACGTTTTTATAACACCTATATGAACAGGCATGAATCTGTCCAGAAACTTTCTTCACTTACACGAATTTTATAAAATTCGTCCTTTCATGAAAATGGTAGTTTTTATAGGTTAAAATCAAGCTCAAGATGTTATCTTTCTAACACCGCAAACCTCATGCCTTTTTGAGCTCGTTTGGTATTTTTAATAATTTAAATGAAAACACATAGACTTTCTGGTACTGAAAGTCAGAAACTTGAACCATATGATTTTGACCATAACTTGAGTTCTACAAAGAATTAGAAGATGAATTTTTTTTTAAAAGTTGCGTATTGAAAAGATCTACAAAAAGTTCTTCTATGTTGCCTTCCAAAAACCTACGTATTTTCTTATAAATATGAATCTATGCGACTGGCCTGCATGACATTGAAAACTGTGTATGGATTCATCCATAAATTTTATACCTAACAAGATGGACACCATAATTAATGGAAAAATTAAGTTAACCTCTAGACATATGGTAGAACAGCTGGTAAAAATCTTGGACTCTAACTCGAAATATAGCTAGTTAAGAAAAATAGAGAAAGTAAACCGATAAACCGAGAAACATGAACATGGACTGTTTTTGGACTTTTATAAAAAACCGAGACTTTTGGTGAACTCCGGAATGAACCAACAACATATTTAGACCTTATAAACTGATATTCGGGTTGGGTGAAAGTTTCGGGTCAAACCGAGTAAGTTTGACCAAGTCAACAAAAGTGGCTCGTTTTCGAAAAACTTACTATTTTTGGAAAGTGGTAACAAAAATGGGTTTGGGTGACTTAATTAGTAACTTGGACCAAAAACTAATTTTAGAAAGTTTCCCGAATGAAAAACCGACACTTGAAAACACTTGGACAAAAATGTAAATTTTGAACAGACCCTTAGTGTCGCATGGTTGTGCGACACTACCCCTAGTGTCGCATAACCAACAGTGGAAACTAAAAATACACTAACAGTGGTAACACTTGCGACACTAGCAGTGGCTACCTTGCGACACTCACTGCGACACTTACCCTAGTGTCGTATGACATGCGACACTGACACTAGTGTCGCTAATGACAGAATGTTTAGAATTTGCTTTTCACTAAGTATTGAACATGAGTAACAACTTATAACCACATATGATACATACTGTAACAAGTATACGATGACACAAACTTAATAATAATGTCTTAAAGAATTATTATTACAAACTTTCACCAACGGGTCGTACACGTTTTTGATAAACGAACTTGAACTACTATTTGGACATACTAGTTGATGAACTAGCTTTAGGTGGACATAAAACCCCCACCTACCCGATTGGCTTAAGTGGACATTAACCCCCACTTATACAATCGCTATAGATGGTCTTTTGAGACATCTACTTATACAACCTCATACGTCTAGGGCGTTAGGAGGTTGCACACGGGAACGAGAACACCCGCTATTTGCTAATATTTGATATTGCTTGCTACCTGCTCAACTCTGGTGAGTTTCATAGCCCCTTTTTACTGTTTTCACTGGGGTGAGAATACATACAACTGTTTTATAAACTGCTTTATGATCACAAGTACTGGTAACAACTTTTTCGATACGCATTGCATGAGACCTGAATAATCCACTAAAGTCCTCTAGTTATCATAGTCATTAAAATTTGTGCGTGAGTATTATTGGGTGGTACCATCAGGGTTTGACAAACCTCGTCCGGGCTAGTCGCGCTAGCCAACCCACGGGCGCAGTATTACTTGTGAATTAGAAGTGTATCGGATTAGTACACTTACCGGAGGCAAACAACGTTAAGCTTGACTATGAGACTCATGGCAATGGTATACCTATATTGCAGGAAGCAATACGTGTCGTTTGATACGATACTTTTTACTTATCATTGATGAATGATACATACTTATGAAATCTTGTGGATCATTTTAGCAACTGATTACTTATCAAACCTATGAACTCACCAACTTTATGTTGACCTTTTAGTATGTATTTCTCAGGTAACCCGCCGCAGTAGGAAGCTTTTGGAAAGCTTAGCTCGAGTCGCATTGTTTTCAAAACATCAAGAGATTAGACTGCATGTAGCTGTATTTTGTAAATTCAGTAATGTATTAGAAATCTCTAATCGGTTTATGCGAACTCAAGAATTATTTTTGTAAACATTTGAATTATGGTAAATGTAATATTTTCAAACGTCTCATATAGAGGTCGTTTGCTTGATCTTTGTGTTGATGATATTTGATTTGGTCGGCGCCCCCGTGACACCTCCCATTTCCGCTGCCACGTGTTTTGGGGGTGCGACACTGTTAAAAAAAAAAGAAAGAGATAATAATAATATATAATAAATAACTTAAGTTTAATATTTTAGGTTAATTATAATCGTCCCGCAAAAATGTGCGCGTTCCCTAAATTATTTATAACGTGACAAGAAACCAACAAGTAACAAGTCATTATTAACAAGACATTAGAAGTTAACTTAAAAGTACATTAGGGACCATGTAAGGAATATGGTACTTGGAACTAGGACATATATTCCTAGGGGACCATTAAGACTTCCATGCACTCCCATAATTCAAAATCAAAAACACTTTCTTCCTCCCCTTTTGACCCCATGGCCGGCCACATCCATCCCTCCACACCTCCACTCACACCACCATGAACCACCATTAAATCTCCATCAAACTATATAACTTTGCATCCTTTTGAACTCCTCGTTGCATATTATTCTCGGTTGTACATTTATTTTGAAGTTTTACGCACTACAATAAAGGTATGATCATGAGAAACCTACTTTGAACTTTGAATATCCTATTTTATGAAATTAGCTAAGTTAGTAACTAGGAATTGCTACTTTTCTTGGTTGAATGCTTAGAAATTACATACTACTACCACTTACCCATGCTAATCCACACATGTTTGACTTTATTAAAAGGAAGAACTTTGACCTATTAATTAAGTCTATGATGTAAGTCCCTAGTTCTAGGATCGATAACTTCGTTATCTGTAGTATTAAGGTGCGGAATTCCTCAATACGGTGTTATCTTACTAATAACGATTTAGTTCGTGTTTAGGTTAACCAATTGCTTTACTTTATACGTATAAACGTCAAAGCCTAGCCTTTAGTCTTTGTTTCCCTGGAAATACTGAATTCGCAATAAGCAAAAATCCTGATCTCCAATTTGTTGTCTCAAAGTTCTGTTTTTCTTAAGTTATATGTTTCACGTATGAAAACACATATATATTATCGTCTCAACTCGCAGCCACTGGGCCTGCGAGTTGACTCGACTCGCTACGCAGCCCAAGCCCATGAACTCAGCTCGTTTGTCTCTTGTTGAGTTCTGCGAGTTCAGATCTCATCTCGCATCGCAAAGCCTTGCGACTTGAGATCTCAACTCGCAACAAACATCTAAACAAATAACTCGACTCGCAGGAAATGTATATTGTTAAAATCTATATTCGTCTAACACTTTATCATAATAATATATTTAACGAATATTAATATCAAAACAATATCAATTTACAAATCTAAACCAATATATCAACATGATAACAATTACACTAGTCATATTGCAAAGCTAGATCTGTTGTCACAAACTATGTCTCAACAGACTCCCCCTTGACAATAGCTCTAGCATCTTTATCTTCACATTGTCTTTGGTTTTATGAGTAAATCTTACTACCTGCAAAAATCTTCATCTTCATACAAGTCTTAATCATCATTTGATAATCTCGTGCAAAATCACCCCATGCTTCAGTACAAAAGATTCTGTTCTCATTTAACTTCAATAAATCTTTTCTTGACATGTTCATAAGATGACGATGATCATAAACTCTGAAGATCTCTCTTTCACCACCTTCAACCTCATCATCAGCTTCAACCATTACAGCTTCTCCAGTTTCTGAATCCACATGCCAACTCTTCATATTTCCCAAAATATCTTGAGGCATTTTCTTCAGTGGAATCTGCTGCACACATTTTATAGCTGGATAAATCTTCTTCCTTCTTCTTCTACCAGTTCTTTGACTTCTTTCTTCTAACTTAATTGTCTTTCCTTTCCTTGGCTTAATCTTTTCAAACTTATTAGCTCTAACCTCAGTCTTGATTATGTGTTCAACATATTTTCTAACAAAATCATCACTTGGGTTATTCAATGATAATCTAGCCAAATCTTTAATCTCAAATCTAGGCAAAGAACTAAAAACTGCAAGTTTTCTTTCAAAATATTGAACTCCATCAAATCTCTTAATAGCAAACAGTTTTAGATCAGCATCAAAATACCATCCTATAATCCCTCTTTTTGCTATACGCTTACCCGTAATATCAATTTCTGATATACCAAGCTTTTCTTTCTTTTTCTTTGACAAAGGCTTGAATATAGGATTATCTTTATGCTTATCAAGAAGATCTTCTTCATCTGAATCAGTTGAGTCATCGATCTCTTCATCTACATCGACAACCGTTGGACCTTCAGCATTTTCAATAATAACCTATGTTCTAGATGAGCTCACATGGTGTTCATCAACATAAACATCTGGATCTACACCCATGTCATGCACTATCTCAGAAACAGCAGTCCAATCTGTAGGCGGTTGAAATTCACCCTCTTCAAGATCATAATTAATCTCTTCATCTATCTCATCCAAAATATCATTATCTGAATCTGATAGATCTAGCATTTCCATTCCTAGAGAAAACAATTTAAACACAAATAAATTAATAATTTAAATTCTCTTATTGATTTTCTTGAATCAATCTAAAAATCCCAATATTAAACCTTTTGTGTAATTGATATAAACGCGAAATATATATAACTTATAAATCGTTTATTGATTATCATAAATCAATCTAAGATTTCTTAAGTCTTATATCAAATACTTAACAAACATTAATTAAATTTAAACTCTAATGTACTGTGAAAAATCACCAAACATTTAAGTTTACACTTAATTAACTTATATAATTTCTAAGACTTAATTGAACTGTTATATCATAAGATCTTAACTTTCAATTATATCTTTAAAATTATATATCATTTGTCTAGTTAAAAATCATACAAATTTAACTTGTCAGTTATAAAAACTCTCAAGTCTAAAATGTCTAAGTTAAAATAAATTTTGACCGCTGAAATATATTAGAACACGCCGCTCGACTTCTCAATGAGTCGGAAGACTTTCGATCACTAATTTATTTAACCTTTTAAAATCAAATAACTTAAACAATCTCTAATATATTTAACTTGTAATAATAATAATCTCAAATCAAATATATTACCAAAACCGTTAAGTTACAAATATTTAGTTACAATTATAAATTACAATTACAATTCAACTAAATTCTAAATACAAATAACTACACAAGTCTAAACTGTCTTACCAGCTTCACTTGTTCCTGTAGCACTTGTACCAGCACCATCACCACTTGCACTTACACCAGCAGACTCCCCCTGAATAATAGTCTGCTGACCAGTCGTTGAAGGACCAGCCAACTCACTATCCTTCTGAGCATTGGGATCATTGTCTTTGTCATCATCTCGTTTCTTCCTCAACTCATCTTCTTTGCAAGATTCTAGATATACCAATATCTCCCCCTGAGCTGATTGTCCTGAATTCACTCTCAACACTAATCGTTCTAAGTGTTCAAGCTTCAGTCGCTGGGCAGTAAAATCATCAAGCAAAGTATTATGAGTGTTTAGCAGAGTCAAATATGATGTACTCATATGAACCATCTGCTGAGCAAGAGAGACATTTTCAGCTAACATCCCTGGAATCTTAGAAGTAAGTTTCTCTAACTCCTTAACTCTGGACTCTAAGGATGTAATCCTTTCAGTATCATTCGTAGGAGTAACAGAAATAGTATGTGGTCCAGGTGGTGTCACTGAAGCGATGTAGGAATCATGTGTAAGTGGTGGAATAGCTTGAGATAACGCTTCCGTAAGAAGAGTAGCTGCAAATCTACTAGCGTTATTGGTCTCAGCCTGTTAAGTTAAACAAAATTAATTAAGTAATTGTTACAGATTAGTCTGTCTCAATCTCTAATTAATTATATAACACTTGTATAACTAAACTTATATCCCTTACCTCAATAGGTACAGATATCTGTTCAGTAACCACCGGTGTTACATTCTCCACCTGTGGTATATCTCGAGCAACTGTCACAGAATCAACTGTCTCAGTTTGAACTCCTGATAAACAACAAGTTAAGATTATCTAACTTTTAAATATTACATACCATCCTGAATGGTCAGAGTCCTGGAACGCTTACGGCGTCGAGTAATAAGAGGTGTATCCTCTTCCTCAGAACCTTCATCAACAAGACTGAAGTCAGGATCGACTTCCTTAGCCTTCCTCTTCTCCTTCAGTGCTGGATCTGGAATCATCCGAGATCGATATCTAATATAACCAACATCTGGAGGTGGAGAAGGAGTACTATCATCATCATCTGAAGCCGATTGACCATCACAGCCTTCAGATGGACCAACATCAGGATCCTAAATATTAAATATATTAAACATTTATGATTAGCTAAAAGCTCTATCACACGAGTTCTATATATTTATGATTAATCTGATAAATACCTTAGAAGGTAAAACCTCAGATCCATCTAACTGTCCCTGCTCACCCTCAGGTCGAATGACCTCTGGGTCTGCAGTCTCAGCTCCCTGATTATAATGATATTTATATTTTATAATTAGAAATATTATCTAATTAACTAAATATCGATAACATAAGTATTATATATAATAATAATGTGATAATGATATAACAACTAAGTACCAATATTACTATATAATCATAAAATTACCTCAGGTGAAGCAACATAACTATCAATATCCCGTAGCAGGATATCAGTAGCATCATCATGCTCTACGAGCACCTCCTGTATCACCTGAGCAGCAACATCTGGGTTCACCTGTACCCCAGCATGTAGAGGTTGTTCCAAAACATCCTCAATCAGCTCTTGTGGATCATCAGCATGAACCATATCAGCTAACGGTTCAGGAACCACAGCTTCAGCAGCAACATCTAGCCAACCATTGTTCGGTGGCGTCACATAGGTAGGATCAACAAGAAAACCAAAAAGCTCTCTTTCCTCAGGTTTCACTACCCCTTCCTTTCTCACTGACTGCAAAAACATAGCATTGTATCCTCTAAGGCCAATAGTATCTACATGCAAATATGGCCCAGGAATAACAAGCTCTGGCAGACGAGCACGAATGATCAGCATACAAAAACGTGGATAAACCAGAAAGCATGATCTAACAGAACCCGAAATCTGCCTAACCAGCTCTCCAAAAATATAATCACAAAAACTGTATGGTTTATTATAAACCAGTGACAGTGCAGCTGATACGAGGGCAAGGCTCAATTCGTCAAAGCCTCCCTTCTTCGGTGCAAAAACTGTGACAATCACATGCCATAAAAACCTCCATTGTCCAATAACCAGAGGTTTTTGGAACTGACGTCCCCTCCTATCTCCTGTATACCCCATACGGCCTATCGCCCCCTCAACAAAATCACTAGGATACTCCGTCGGACCATCCTCCTGGTCTACTGTACCCAAGCGTAAAATCTGACGTAGATCGCCAGCAGAGAAAACAACCGGTCGATTATTGACCGTTGTGCGAATAATCGGTGGGTTGATCGTCTCGTCATACTGAATACCTTCCCAGAAGTCGTTCAGTATAGTCTGAGAAATCTGTGGAGACGCTGTAAGTGCATATCTAATGCGTGAACGTGCAAAGAATGTAAGCACTTGAGCTACTCGATTAGCTCCACATGCATCAAGATCTAGATCAACAAGAATATTGTGACCTTTAGCGAATTGTCTCGCCATATCTATAAATACACAAATGACAAAAACAATTAACACACGTTAATCAATTTTAAACTATAACGTATTATGAATAACAATTCATCAAACATCTTAGTTTTTAAAAATTATATATAACTTGTTACATTACAGTCGCAAGTCGTATATAATTATTGCTAACATATATAACTTATTACTAATAAGTCGTAAGTTCAATATGTACATCCTATTAATTACTTGTTAATTTGTAATTCTCAAGTCATTAACGTTTTTGATAAATATAAGTTATACCGCTAATTTAAAATTAGGACACGCCACTCAATTACCTCTTGAATTGGTAGTCTTTCGATATAAACATATATAACTTAATACAAGTCCATAATATAAACATTATTACTAAAAAGTCTTAACATTTATAAAAAACCTTTCTTTTTTTAAAATAATTTTAAAAGTTGCTAAGTACTGGAGTCGCAGAAGTATGATGTGCGAATCGAGTTCAACTCGGTTCGCAACTCAACTCGCAACCATATCAACTCGCTAACCAAGTCAATCCGCAACTCAAGTCGCAAGTCGATTCGCTAATCTACTCGGTCCGCAAGGTCAATAAGTCAAAGAATCAATGTCAACTCGCTAAATGTAATCTGCGAATTGAATTGAAACTCAACTCGCATGGTCAAATAGTCAAGATCAGAAACTCAACTCGCAAAGTCTGCGAGTCGAGTGTTCAACTCACAGCATGAACTGATATGGCGAGTTGAAACTAAAATCAATTAATCTATCTATTAAAAGTGATCTATCGATTTATTTACGTTCATTAAGATGCGTTTAACATTAATCTTCAAGATTCTTGTCAAATAACACCTTAATCTACGTTAATCGTTCAAATTTTGAAACAAAACCCTAGATTCACAAAAACTTCGATTTCGTATAATTTAAACGGTGAAATCCGTTGATGTATACCTCAAAATGTTCGTAATTTGAAAGTAAATATAAGCTACGGATCAAAAACTCTTCCTGGTAACTAGGCAAATCGAAGCAGATGAAATACTCTGTTCAACTCGTTTCGCAATAACTGGATTCGCAGATTTTAAGTGAACTCGCAAATCAGATGGGTTCGGTGGAGAGATTGACTCGTTTGACCACCCTTTTATACTCTATACTCGATTCGCAGTATATCTCGATTCGCAAGTTGACTAGTCAAACTCACAAAATTAAATAAAATGCGAACTTAATACTAAGTATACATTGAAAACCCCGTTATATGAATAGTTATCTCTGTAACTATTTAGCCTAAACATTTAAAATAAAATGTTTTCGCATAATTTTTCCTCAATGATAATCTTCTAACATATATTAACCGACTAAACCCGTGATACAGTTAATCTTGTATAAAGAAAAATCGTCGAGCTAAAATTATTCACTTATATACCTGATGGTCGTAAGTATATATAAAAATATATATATAGGTTATAATAGAAAAATTAACCGCTGATATTAAATCAGGACACGCTGCTCGACTACACTATGAGTCGGAAGACTTTCGATTAATATGCCACGTAGCATATATAATATTTTCAATGTTCAACAGACATTTGTTCAACAGTGAAACTAAATATCCAGTATAATTCAATTCCAAAAGGTAAACCAGAAAAATAATTAAAACTCTTATTAATTCAAAGAAATAATTACAAACGTTGAAATTAATAAAACTACTAACATTCTAATAAAATAACTTAATATAACACGCTTAAAGTTTTAACTGCTTAGGAATCATATTAGAGAGAATAAGCGGTACTTATTAGATTGTAATAAGCCTAAGATGATTGTTAGTATACATACCTCATGAAATTCATATAAGCACAAGAAAATCACAACATTAATCAGTAATAAACTTATATTTATAAAATTATATCTTATGTACCTTTATCCACATGATATAACATTTCATTGAAATATAACTTATGATTTCTTATTATTCACAAAAGTGAATGTTCAAATATCATAGACAGTTCAAGACAATTATCGGTATTATGATCCACATAAACAGATTACACACAGGTTTCTGAGCCAATCTGTTATTGTTAATGTGCACAATATCTATTGTTTTCTACTATACAACATACTGAAGAATTCAAGTACAACACATAACACTGTATCTTGTATTATTAAGGTAGAGATTACTAAATGATGTTCTTTAGAAGCATATAACATACACTTGACACGAGATACTTTGTATCTTTCATATGTAAGGTAGAGGTTACTAAATGATGCCCTTTGGAAACATATAACTCACCTTTTGACAATATGATACTTTGTATTATTTCAGAATTTTTTTTTATTGTAGATCACAGTGCATGGTAGTACTATCATTCAACAATTAAGACATATGTCATACGTTATATAACAGATCACATAAGATAGTACACATGACAGTTATACTTCTTAACTGCTCGGAAAACTTAGCATAACCTGCCTACCAATAAATCGTATGATGAAGCTGACTAGACTTAAGTTATTCTTATCACTTGTTAAGTAAAAGGACAAGTTATAATCAGTGGATATAGGTGTATAATCAGATAAATATAAGTATAATCCTAATTAACAATCATCATTTTGATGCTACTTATAAGAATCTACTAACATATCATCCTTAATGCTTAAGGTTATTATTCGAAACCGTATTCTCCTAATGTACTATCATCTCCCAAGTTTTCACAGCCAAAACTTAAAGCTATTTCTAAAAGAACTTTGGTTGCTCTTTTATTGGAGGCGATTCCCCTCAGGTAACAAGCAAATGAATGCCATACGCCCATTTTTTTTGTTTAACTATTACAAAAATACCCTTGAAAGACTAATCACTCTGGATTTCTTATTCCGTTAAGTTGAACCAACGTCTCAAATCTAGCTCTGTCAAACAGGAAATAAGTGATTAGAGATCTCTGAATCACTGACAAAGTCACTTATAGGAACTTTAAATGACTGAAAGAGATCTGAATAGTCAAATTGCCAATCTAATCCCTTATGTACAGCAGGTACATAGCTCGTAACTTCAATGTTATAAACAATTTCCAGTCGTCCTATGACTTTATTGAAAACTCTTTTGTTTGGTGAGTTGGGCATATAACCTAGGAAAAATCCTTCGTCCGCCTTTTCACCAAATTTAGCTTGATTTCCTGTTTTCAATATTGAACATGGAACTCCAAAGGGTTCAAATCCCTTCAGATTAGGTTTCTTATTACTCAATTTCATAACAAGTCTTGTTACGCTTTTTGACCGTAAGAACCCTATTTAGAACATGACATGCTGTATTCACCGCTTCTGCCCAAAAGAAGACCGAAAGCTTTGAATCTGCAAGCATAGTTCTAGCAGCTTCAATCAACGTTCTATTCTTCCTTTCAGCTACACCATTCTGTTGAGGTTCATATGGTGCACTGAATTGATGAATTATTCCATTGCTTAAGCAATAGATATTCAACGTTGAATTTTTGAATTCTGTTCCGTTATCACTACGAATACGCTTAACTCTAGTTTTATAGACATTCTCTACTAGATCAAAGAACTCTATTAAAATTCCTGGAGTTTCATCTTTAGATCCCAAAAAGAATACCCATGAGAATCTAGCATAATCATCTGTGATAACTAAACAATACCACTTGCCACCTAGACTTCTCTTGCTTATAGGGCCAAAGAGGTCCATGTGCAGCAGTTCAAATGGCGAGGAGATTGAGTTTTCAGTCTTAGACCTGTGTGGTTTCTTGTGCTGCTTTCCTTTGAGGCAAGGAACACACTTGTCTTCAGACTCGAAACGATTTTGTGGTACACCTAGAACTAACCCATTCTTGGTTATAAAATTCATTTTTCGAAAGTTCAGATGTGCCATTCTCCTATGCCATAAAAGTGCATCTGCTTCTGAGGCCTTGGATAGTAAGCATGTCGACACTATTGAAGAATTAGAGACACCCATGTTTATAGCATAGATGTCTTTCTTCCTTGGTGCCCTCATCAGTATCCATTCTTCAGGAATTGTGAAGCCTGGCTTCAGAACTAAAGCCTCCTTTTCATTGAAATGAACTGGATGACCTTTATCGTAGACTTGGGAAACACTCACTAGGTTATGAGTTAGTTCTTCAACGTAATTCACCTCCTCTAGAGTCAAAGTTCCATTTGAAACTTTTCCTTTCCCAGTAATTACTCCTCCTTTGTCTCCTGCAAAATTTACTTTTTGCTTGAAACCTTCTTTGAAGTCCTTCAGTAGACTTCGTTCACCTGTCATGTGCCTTGAGCATCCACTGTCTACATACCACCAACTGTCCTTGTTCACAGTCTGCTCCTACACATAACAAGTTGTACACAGTTAGTTATCAAGAGGGACCCAAGCCATTACGGTCTTGGTTTGTCCCTGATCATCTACAATCTGAACCTCCTTAAAGTGACCATAACTGTTCCCATCGGGAGTCTTGGTAGCTTTCACAGGAGTTTGAGACTGTTGATGATTTGTTGTTTTAGGCCTATGAGGAGAGTGAGTAGAAAACCTCCTAGGCACATACTTAGATCCCTGTGCACTTGAAGTAGAACCATTCTCAAATTGACTATGGTTTCTACTTGGGGTCCTAAACCTCGAAGGTGTCTTATCTCTTGGTTTATTGAAAGTATTTTCGTTTAGAGTATAAGCCCTTTTAGGTTTAGGTGGAGAGACACTATGATTACCATCTCTTTTCAGAATGTTTATAGGTTTGCTTCCTAATCCCAGTTTGGAGCCTAACCTATCTACAATTGAACTAGAAGTGGTCGGTGTCTTATGAGTATTCACTAACTTATGTATAGCTTCCAACTTCTTATTTGGGCAACAAGAAGATACGTGTCCTTTTTGGTGACACTTGAAGCACGACATTTGTTTTCGTGACTTACTAACTTTGGTAACCGCTATTGGAGTCTTAGGCACTAAAGGATTAATAACATGCTCTTTATTAATTAAATCATCAATCTTAGTATCATGAATTACTCCACCCGGTACAAACTGTACTTTGGTGAAAGAAACTCGCTTACTATCATCGGATGAAGGATTCTTAATAAACTCCTTCTGTGCCTCTGACAGATCAGGTTTAGCTACTGTTTTCTCAGAACTTACTTCAGTCATTTCAGTATCTTCTGGAAGCTTTGTGTAATTCGAATTGAAAGGAGGAGGTGTCTCATTGTAACCTAATCCTGACTTATCCTTTACACTTCAGTGGTCCTATAATTTTCTATCTTTCTATTTTGCTCAACTAGCTTCAATTGACAGTCAGCTAACTCTTTCTCCTTATTAGCTATTTTCTGATTTAAGTCTTTTAGATTAATATAGAGACCATCTATGATGACAGCTTTTTCATTAATGGTATCTCTAAGAGCACTCCTATCAGAAGCATCAGACTTAATTTTATCTTTTAAATCCTGTTTATCATCACTTAACCTACGCACATCAATCTTGGCTAGTTCAAGTTCAGATCTAGCAGCCTTACTAGATTCAGTCAATAAGCTAACTTGAGATGTCAGGTTTTTATTTGCTACATTTAAAATACTAACCTGTGATTGCAAATCTGTAACTAAATAACAGACATCAGCAAGAGTAAGAATATCAAGACATACCCTTTTCTTGTCTGTTTGAACTTCAGCCATGCGTGCTACAAAGTCTTCAGGAGTCATGTTTTCAGTTGACTCCATATATAGCACATCTTCATCACTTGCTTTAGCTGCAACCTCTGGCACTTTTACCTCACCCTCTGCATCAGTAGGCATATAGGATGTAGATCCATCAATCTCAGCCATGAAAGCTTCCTCAGATTGAGCTTTCCATTCATATGATCCATCCAACTGTTTCACAACTAAGGCTTTGGAAGCGAGAGTACTTCCCGAACCTTGTTGTCCATTGCCAGCTTCTACCTTAGGTCTTTGGCACTCTCTTGCAAAGTGTCCATAACCCTGACAGTTAAAACACTTGATCTTGGTCTTATCAAACCCTGATCTATTGCCAACTACCTTTCTACCTGTCTTCTTCAAGAAATTCTTTACCCTTCTTGACAACATAGCAAGTTGGTCCTGAAGGTCTATTTCTTCTAGATAATCAGGGTCTATCTGATCGTAATCTTCGTCAAACATAATTGGATCATTGATTTTACCCTGAAGGTAGTTTTCATAAGAAGCTACAAAGGAAGCAAGAACAGATAATTGCTGTTCAGCAGATTTCACACTCATAGGCATCTTTTGATGCTCCTGAGGTGACTTCTCAGTTGGTTTGCCCTTTGCATCACTACCAGATGATGTAAGAAGACACAGATCATCGGTAATCATTTCACCTTTTCCTTCAGCATTACCAACAAATAAAGCAGTGGTCGAGCTCGAGGAAGCAGTAGAGATAGTAGATTTTCCATGATAAAGTCCCGGATCCTGAGCCTGATCAGAATCAGTATCTCTAGTTTTCTTGGTGAAATCATAACCTCTGAGCTTATCAATTGCCTGCTCTAAGGTCATGGTTGCATACCTCTCATCGTTGTCTTTGAGCATTATGCCATGCATTTCCCACTTAGACGGTAAACCCTCAATAAATTTGTCGGTTTTCTCAGTCTCTGTAGAAATAATCTCATGATCATCTAGCTCACTCAGCAAATGGTAGTATCTTGTGGTATAAGCATCAAGATCTTCTCCTTTCATAGCTTTAAACACAGTAAACTGCTTTTTCAGGAGATTTTTCTTGCCTGCTTTAACTTGTGGACTTCCTTCACATCTCTTTTCAAGAGCTGTCCACAAAGATCTAGCAGTATGGAAGGATTTGAGTTGATGATTGAGTTCCTTAGGAAGACTCATCTTGATTGATGAATGAGCCTTGTTCTCAATCTCAAATTCCTTCTTTTGTGTTTCACTCATCTGTTGATAAGTGAGAACCACAATTGCATTTTCAACAGTCTGGGTAGGTGCCGTGTATCCATTCTTGATACACATCCAGATAGATAGATCATGGAATCTACAATAAGATTCAAACCTATCCCTCCAACTAAAATAGTCCTCAACTCTCAACAATTTAGGTGGGACATTAGATTTGCCAATCTCGTGTTCCATCTCAATCATTTTGCTAAGGTCTGACATCGTGAAGTTTAAAGTTAAAATGTATTTGCGAATTTAGAGTAAAAATCTCGACTCGCCAAACTCAGTTCAACTCGCAATCTCAGCTCGACTCGCAGAATCTCGGTTCGCAAGTCTCAGTTCGGATCGCAGTGATGTCAACTCGCAAGTGATCTCGATTCGCAAGAGATCTCGGTTCGCAGAATATATCAACTCGCAAAGAGGTTCGACTCGCAGAATGTCGACTCGCAAGGATGTCGACTTGCAAGTTCAACTCGGTTCGCAAACTTATTCTGAAACCCTAATCTCGACTCGCAAAACGGCTGAAAATTACGAAATCAGAAATTTTTGGTATTTTTACGATTAAAACTGGAAATTTCGATCGTAAACAAACCCTAAATCGTCCAGAGAATGATTTTGATCGTTTTTACACACTAATGCACGTCAAAACAATCCTAAATCACACGCGATTAACCCGAAAACTTCGAACGACACTCGTTATCTAGCCCGAAAGCTCTGACACCAATTGTAAGTCCCTAGTTCTAGGATCGATAACTTCGTTATCTGTAGTATTAAGGTGCGGAATTCCTCAATACGGTGTTATCTTACTAATAACGATTTAGTTCGCGTTTAGGTTAACCAATTGCTTTACTTTATACGTATAAACGTCAAAGCCTAGCCTTTAGTCTTTGTTTCCCTGGAAATACTGAATTCGCAATAAGCAAAAATCCTGATCTCCAATTTGTTATCTCAAAGTTCTGTTTTTCTTAAGTTATATGTTTCACGTATGAAAACACATATATATTATCGTCTCAACTCGCAGCCACTGGGCCTGCGAGTTGACTCGACTCACTACGCAGCCCAAGCCCATGAACTCAGCTCGTTTGTCTCTTGTTGAGTTCTGCGAGTTCAGATCTCATCTCGCATCGCAAAGCCTTGCGACTTGAGATCTCAACTCGCAACAAACGTCTAAACAAATAACTCGACTCGCAGGAAATGTATATTGTTAAAATCTATATTCGTCTAACACTTTATCATAATAATATATTTAACGAATATTAATATCAAAACAATATCAATTTACAAATCTAAACCAATATATCAACATGATAACAATTACACTAGTCGTATTGCAAAGCTAGATCTGTTGTCACAAACTATGTCTCAACATATGATTTTGCATGATTAAGTGTAGTTGTTAGGTATTTAAATGATCATGGTGATTTGAATGATTACTCTATGTTAAGTACACAATGCGAATGAATTAGGATTAGCAAGTTGACTTTTGAAAGTCTACAAAAGATTAGCTTCCTTGCTTGAATAAAATAGTAAATTAAGATTACTTGACAATTCTTGCTCACTAGAATCTTGTACTTGCTTGACTAGTCAAAGTAGGCAAAATAACTAGAAAAACATTATTGTGAAAATAAAAGTCTTGAATAAAATCAAACACATGAATGACATAACTCTTATTGCATGACCTAGCTTGTTTACCAAATAGGAAATGATTGAAATAGTTTAGGTCATATTTACATGCATAGGATATAATTTTGGCATAAGAAGTTATTATTTGAAGTAAGCTTTGACCTAAAAAGTCAACTTGAAGTATTGCATTCTTAAAACAAATCAATTGAATTTTTAAACCTTACTTCAACGTGAACTTTTTGAATCAAAACCTACCGATAATTATAAACAGTGAAATAATGACATTTCAAATTTGGGTAACACCAAACTTTGTAAATTACATTACTTCATAATAAAGCTATTGCCATTTCATGACTATATATTTTTTTCACCTATTAATGATTGCCTTATTATTTGTTTAAACGAATTATTGGTTACTTGGGGACATTTGATATATACTGTAATCTTTGGACTGTCAAAAATTTAAAGCCCTCATTTCAAATCTTCCATTGGAAATTCCAATAAGTGCTTTAAATTTTCTCCTTCTTGAGAATCCATTACTTTAAATCTCTCATGTTCTCAGGTACTATGTCGCTGAAGAAGAAAAAACTAAACCCTGCACGACCACTTTCAGGATCTCTCGCCTATCTTAGTGCATCACCTGATCACGACAAGATGGCACGCATTTGGAGAGATAAGAAGCTCGGGCGTTTTAGATATGTGGACTGGGAAAAGTTGCAAGTATTGGGATTCAGACAAAGACTAGAGAACCTACGAGAACCTACTCAGTTATCTAGTTGAGGGTCAGCAGTTTGAGTCCTTCAAGAAACTGTTCAGCATTGATGAACCGGTATACATGGAAATGGTTACCGAGTTCATGACCACATACACATTTAAGACAAGGAGTAGAGTTGGAGACAGTTTGATCACGTTTCGATACATAGGAAGTTCATTCACCTTGTCATTGGCTCAGTTCGCACAACATTTGGATCTATACACACCTGAGGAGATACATTCCTCACTATTCACTAATGGAGCCACTTCGATATCCATCTCGACCACACCATTCGAGGCATGGAGTAAGTTATCATCAGCAACATATTTCTCGGGTATAAAAGCTACCAAACTCAGAGATCCAGTCTTACAAATCCTACACATGCTGATAGCTTGTTCATTTGATGGAAAATATACGACAAGCGGTCGAGTTGCCAGATTTGATATTGCTATGATGACATGCATCCTCGAAAAGAGGAATATTCAGGTTGCCCATTCAGTTGCCCAGCGGATTCTGGAAGAAAAGGATTTTGGTGCAAAGAGATCATATATGGGTCCAATAATTACAAGGCTGATTCACAGAATGGGATTGCTTAAAACGACAGAGGTAGATAAATTCAAAAGCCTGCCAGTATGGAGTACCCACCCGATAGATTATGAGTTCCTTAAGAGCATGGATATACTCAAGATTATGAGAGACGGCACCGTTTACATCAGGGCACGATCATCAGAAACCGAAAGTATGGAGGAATTGGTACCAGGTCTAATTTTACCAAGAGAGGGAAGAAAAAGGCATCAACCAAAAGAGCCAAATAACTCAGATTCAGACGAAGATAAGGATGATTATGATGACCCAGTTGCACCACCACCAGTAGTGCCACAGCCTGCTAGAGCAGGACCTTCCACCCCAGCTCCTAGATCTCGGGTGCCCCCTTACATATACTACTATGGGACACCACCAGGGCCAGACTATTGGTACTGGATGATGCATATGCAGGTCCGATGTTATAAGGCTATGAGATAGCAAACAACAGGGATACCAGTGAGCCCACTTCCTGACTTACCATATGGATTGGGCCGAGCACCACCACACTTATATCCCCCTGCAGTTCCTATTCCAGCACCTTACCGACATCCAGTTCTTGACCGTGGCCATGGTTTACCACCTCGCACAGTTCCACCTAGGCCACAAGCACCACCAACACAGGTTCCTATTCAGAGATAGCATGTTCCCTCTGTTGTTGGTTCGACTAGAGGTCAGACTTCGAGAGGCAGTAGGATATCCAAAACCCCTACACGAGCCACCATTGTTCAGAGTCACAGGATTCTCAGGAGCACCAGCCCTGCAGATACACCGATTGATCCAGTATCCTCTCATAGACAGACTGATTTATTCAGAGCACACTCCCAGCAGAGGACGCCTGAGATTCCACTTGACAGCTTCGACATGCCCGCAGGGGAATTTGTTGACCATTTGATACAGGATGGAGTATTCACCATAGGTACACTGTATGCAGAGGCTGATTGAGATGCATCAAACAAAGGCACCCACTATCAGCATGATGATTCTTCATCAGATGAGACATCTCCTGGACCTATAGTATCTTCAGCTGCAGTATCACCACCAGCCGAGCAATAGATTGCTCCACTTTCTGAATCCTTTCTATTTTCTATCAAGACCTTATTATTATTGTGTGTAATTGATGTACTGTGGATGCATAGACATCACATCTATCCAGTTATTACTTTATTATGTAATTACTTTACTTTTCTTATCAGCAGCTATTACTTGATTGAACTGAGTGGTTTGTTTAAGAAACTGTAGAAGACCGAAGCAAGGGAAACTGTGGACCACACAAAGAAGAATGCCGAGAGCCATAAGCTACAAGCCACGGACAGACTTCTAACAAATAATCAACAACGTGCACAGCAAAAGCAGTACACCGTTCCAAAACCCTCTACCCGTTTAAAGAATTGATTATCTCATCCGATATTCCAAACACTAAGTGTGGAATAATCAAAACCACACTACACTTACGAAACAATCCGAAAATAAGTAGAATCTCTAAGTGTGGGATACTTCAACAAGAGGTACTCAACGAATAGATTCGAACATTAGGGACAACGTTCCTCTAAGTGTGGGATATACGGCCTTCAACCGCAAGTTTTTACCTTTTGTCCGTAAGTCAAACAATATTTTCATTAAAAGGCAAAAAATGGATAAAATTTCAAAATTTTTATATTCAAAAACATCGTTCTTTAGAAATTCTATCTTTCAAAATTATAAATTACAGCAAGAAACGAGTTTTGACAACGAAACAAAACTGTTTTAGAATAAGATACGGACGAAAAGGGCAACACATGGCTAGGCACACATTGACCAAAACATTCAATTCGTGAGGATTGAGCCCATCATTAGCATTCAACTCTAAAATGCTTCACTTTTCATTTCATGTGTGCGCCGATGTATGCATTTCAATTAGAACTTGCTCTTGTAATGCATTTCGAGATCACACCGATGAGTGCCATACGTGGCATAGGTACAACCCATCTTGATAATTTCTAAGGAATCCAAACGCCCTTCCACCATCAAACATCCACCTACTCAACCTTCACTCTTCACACCCAATCAAAACCTCCTTATATTCGTCCCGAACCTACAGATTTTTCATTTTCCAACAAACTCTCAAAGATACTCTTGATTTTCCAAGACTTCTGCAGCCTAATACAAAGCCATAAAATATATCGGAGCGTTCCCCAAAGGATGAGCATCATCCGTAAGAGGAGCTCCAAGAAAAAGAAATTCAGCAAAAGCAAAGCTGTCAGAAGAAACCTAAAAGCCCAAGGATCAAATAAAAGGGCCAAGAAAAGAAAAATTCCAAAGAAAAAGGAAGAAAAAGGTTATGTAGTCCTTTCAAAATCTGGGAAATTCCAAAGAAACTCTCTCAAGAAAAGTTTCGAGAAAATACAAGGAAAAACCTCACACCTTCTTCAACCCAAAACATCTGATTCCTTCCAAGATATCTCGAAAGGTTAGTACCGTCCTCAACAAAAGTGATGGAGATTTGATTCTCGATCAAGCCTATGACGAGAATGCTGCATGACAGGCTATCTGAGTGATTGACACTAGTAAGTAGGAAACCCTAAACACTTGAGTGATTTGAGTGACCCACTTGTGAGGATTGCCTAGTCATGGTCATCATATATGTTGCTTGAAGAAGGTATCAAATTCTATAAACCCTTAGTTTCCGGTAAAAACTCTTTCATAACTGTAACTTTATATTCTTTGGAAAATAGTATCTCTAAGAACTAATGCGATTAGAATCCTTCCAGAAGCTTTTTAAGAATGAGTATGCTTAAGGACAAGCAAAGTTCTAAGTGTGGGATACTTGATATCGCGTAAAAAGTAGTATTTTTACTACCGATATCTCTCTCATTCTGGAATGATTCTTGGCATTTTAAACTCAAAACCACTAAAAATAAATGATATTATGCCAAGATGGTCAAAACAAGGTTGCACGATAAAAATTAAGCAAAACGGGTGAAAAACGAAGATTCCACACACGTTTGAAGATTCAAGGCATCAAAATGAGATTTCAAGACAAAAGTGCCCATCATCAACATCCATCTCACCCAAGATGTTCGTCTTCAAATTACGAATCCAACAGAAGAAGAATCAACAAAAACGGATACGCCTGCCGGAAGATCCAAATGATTCATACGCAATATCTGGAGATAGGAAACATATTTTGGGATATCTTTACATCAAAGTCTTTGTTTTTGAATTACAAATCCAATGCAAAAATAATCAACGCAAACGGACGCATAACGAAGAAGATACACGCGAATTAAGCAACGCAATGAAAGACGACGGACCGGGGCGGGTGGCAGTCGGCCGCCGCCGGCCAACAGCCAGCCGCTGCTGGCTGGCAGCCAGGAGGCGCCGCCTCCCCCACCCCCGTCTCTTTTGCGCTTTTTCATCCTTGCATGCTGTCACACCCCCAAAATCGGTAATCGCGTTTATTTAGTAATTAGCGGAAGCATTTGATTATTAGCGGAAGCATTTTAAATTTACAGTTTAACAGCGGGGGTGCTGACGTTACAATTGTGCATTCATTGTATCAGAGCATATGATCATATAGAACATATATATTTAAGATGCCATAAGTTTATAAGTTATTACAAAAGAGTACGACTTATAAAGTCGTACAAGTAGTGGTGTTGTAGAACAACATAAGTTTACAAAATACAGGTTTATAAAAGAGGGATTTCGTAATTATAACCAAAGGAATTGGTAATACAAAGGAAATCCAAGTGTCCCAAAAGTGGCATCATAAATAGTCTGGGTTGCCTACGTCCTTTATGCATGCAGAAGTACCTGAGTCCTAATTCCCTGAGAAACATAGTAAACCGTCAACATTGAATGTTAAGTGAATTCACAGGTTTAGTATAAGCGTAGTTAAACCAAGTTTTGTATAAATCATTCATGTACACAAACACAATGTTTATATGTATAGCAGGAAACACAAGTATTCTTATTAAAGAAAACAATTCCTATTTTACTGTAAGAATGTCATTCTTACTACAAATCAGTCGATGTGTTAGGGAACACAAGTTTAATCAAAAACATCTCCTAATAAATAGTTGCAGGAAACACAGGTTTAACAATCAAGTAAACATTTCCCATAAAAGTTGTTTTGTAGGAAAACCAAGTCTAGCCAATCAAGGTAAACGTTTCCTAAAAGTAATCGTGTGTAGGAACACCAATCCTATTAGTTATCACAGGGAATACCTCTCCCAAATCATGTTGTAGTTTAGTTGTTTAGTTTATGTGGAAAATATAGATAATGATCCCTCTAAGGTGAGCTAAACCTTTAGAGTTAAAGTAACGATACCTAGTACTATAACCAATCCATGACTAGTTGATGTTGTTGCCTCAGTAACAATGTAAGTATACACTCCTCGTTATGACTGCCGTTGTGTGGTTGGGATGACCAACGAGTTATATCCTGGGAGGGTTGTCAAATCGATAGTATTATCTGTATACTCAGTGGCTAGAGTCACCTAGCTAATGGTTATAGGTTGTAAGCACTGGGACTTATGTGCACTATAACTACTTCACGTAAACCTAGGATCGTACCAAGATTCGTTGTCTGATTCCCAAACAATAAAAGTTGAGAAAACGTTTCATATAGTTAACAGTTGAATATAAAGCATATAGCATTTATATAAATTAGTTTGATATAAAATCATATCAAGCAATTATATAAACAAGTAGCATGTAATAACACATAGTTCTATGTTTTCCACCCCTATTTTTAAAAGCATTTAAAACAAGTGAAAGGTAGGGGCTGTGAACTCACGTGTAGCAAAGCTTCAGCGAATACAGCTAGTAATATAATCCGAGTGCATCCCTCAAATACCTAGACGCAAGATAATGTACTTTATATAAGTACTTGGACTATTTGTTAAGTATTTGTTTGTACAATATTTGTTGTTGGTGATAATTAAGTTAAACAATACGTTGTGTACAAATATATACATTTATGTACATATTAGTTGAATATATATATTCGTATATATATATTTAAAGTCTATTGTCATCTTCGTATATATATATATATACATTATTCATTTATTAATATCGTATATATATATATATATATATATATAGTTTTTATCGTTGTCGTTTATGTTTTAAAAACATAATTATATTTGTTATAAAAATAACTTTGTTTAATACGATTGTCGTAGTCCATTTATATAACTATATATAAATTATAATCGTCAACTATATATATAACCCGTTTGTCGTGTTACTAATATCATTCGTCTCGTTTAATTCGTCACTTATATATAAACCGGTTTAAGTTTGCATTTTGGAATCACGTAGCCCGTTGGGCTATGTCCAATTAGTTTGGCCCAATATCAAAGTCAAATAGTTTGGCCCAACCATGAGGCCTAAATAGGTGTGGCCCAAATTAATTCGGCCCAAATACGTTTAACAAATTATTTTGACCCGTTAACAAAATACAAATTTTGACCCAATATGGCCCGTTTGGCCCGAAAAGTTATATCATTTATTATTTGTGTCAAAATAATGTCTCGCGCTCGTATATAATTTTATACCAAACTTTGTATCTTCTAGTTTTATAACTTTTACAACTTCTTAATATTTGTATTTCGTACGCGTTAATATATTTGTACTATGAAATATATATCGACAGTGTATTAATTAATCGCATCGAAATAAGTCAGTACACAGACAGCCTAGCCGATCGGGTATCAACTTAGCTAAGCGTTCGGCTCAAACAACACTTAGCCGATCGGCTAAAGTTGATGAGCTGATCGGCTCACTAAATCCAGCCGATCAGCTGTTTAAAATCAACCGATCGGTTTGGTTTCCTTGCCCGGTTCAGCCTCTGTTCGTCCCTGTTCGTGGTCTGTGATGTATATATATATATGTTTTGGTGTTTGATTTCAAATCTTTATACATTACTAATCACTATAATATAGCATTCGAACACTACTATAACATGTTACATACCATACTAACATTATACAATCAAAGTTATATGGAAATATATGTATGAAATTTAAGTTTAATTCCTTACAAAGATGATGATTATGATGATAAACTGATGATGATGATGAACGATCGATGATGATGATGAAAAAGGGATGATTATTTTATCATTTTGGTGTTTGATTGTTTGATGATTTTGAAGAAATGATAGTGATGAAAATGGAGGTTTGAGCTCTGCTCTTTTCATCCTGCTGCTTGCTCGACACACACACAAATCACAGATGATGAATTATTGGTGTTAGGTGTTGTGACACTGAGTATGGGAGTATATAGCAATGTGTTAGTTTAAATTTTTCAAAGGGATGTAAGGTGATATACAGAGGATGGTTGAACAGATATTTAATTGGTTTGATTGTTTGGGTTCTTAACCCGTTAATTCCGTGTACGGGTCCAATTATTCATACCCGTGTCCCACTCAATTATTCGTTTGTTTAAATTTTATTTAAAACCTTACAATTGATAAAATACAAAAATAAAATAATTTTATTTAAAATGATTAATAAAATTATTCACAGTAGTGGGACTGTACAATTAAATTGTGTGCCAGATTTCGGTTGAATTCGGAAATTATATTTTGAGGTAATGTTCTAAATACTAAAACAGGATTGGACAAAATATTACTTTTAGCATTTTTGACCTTTAGGCATGTTTTATAATTGTTTTTGTTCGTGTATAACGCGCTCGGTACGTTTAATATAAAACGTATAATATAGTATATTATTTCAATAATATAAGTTAATAATATTTGTAATTAATAATTTTCGAATTATTAATTATTTTGTATCACCAACTTTGTTGTATTTAGTTGGTCAAGTTTGATACGTTCATTTAGTTCATTTAGTACAATAATTATATAATAATAGCTACTATTTAACTAATACGACACGCATCACATAATAAGTTTTGTTAACTTATCACACAAAGTAGGTTTTGAATTCACTAATCAGGGAATTACTCTAGGTAATGCATGAAATTAGGTAAAGATTAATACCCTAAATGGAGGATTGTCACATTCTCCCCCCGTTAGCGAAATCTCGTCCCGAGATTTAAGTTGAGTTTTTCATGACTGGCGTTTGTTTAAACAGGTGAGGGTATTTCTTTCGTATCTCATCCTCGCGTTCCCAAGTAAACTCCGGGCCATGTTTCGAGTTCCAACGAATCTTGACAAGTTTGATTCGTTTGTGTCGGAGTTTCTGCGTTTTCGTATCGGTTACTTCGATAGGTTCCTCCAAAAAGTTAAGTTTTGAGTTAATAAAGACATCGTCAGGAGGGATGATAAGTGTTTCATCGGAAAGACACTTCTTCAAGTTACACACATGAAAAGTGTCGTGAATGCTACTAAGCTCTTGTGGCAACTTTAGTTTGTAAGCGACAGGACCAATCCTCGCAAGGATTTCAAAAGGTCCAACATATCGCGGGTTAAGTTTTCCTCGTTTGCCAAATCATGCTACCCCTTTCCAGGGCGATACTTTGAGTAGGACCTTGTCTCCTACTTGAAACTCAAGAGGTTTACGATGGTTATCGGCGTAACTCTTTTGTCTGTCTCTCGCCATTTTCAATCGGTTGAGTACTTGAGATATCTTGTCCGTGGTTTCCTGGACAAGCTCCGGTCCGGATAGTTGTCTGTCACCTAACTCTGCCCAACAGAGTGGTGATCGGCATTTGTGTCCATACAGTGCTTCGAATGGCGCCATTTGTATGCTGGTGTGATAACTGTTGTTATAGGAGAATTCGGCTAATGGGAGGTGAGTATCCCAGTTTCCTCAAAAGTCAATCACATACGCTCTCAATAAGTCCTCGAGCGTTTGAATCGTTCGTTCACTCTTGCCATCGGTTTGTGGATGATAGGCTGTACTCATGTCGAGTCGAGTACCTAAAGCCTGTTGTAGTGATTGCCAGAAGCGAGATGTGTATCTGCTATCTCTATCAGATATAATGGACAATGGTACACCATGTCGAGAAATGATCTCTTTGATATAGATCTTCGCCAGTTTCTCTAGTTTGTCAGTCTCTTTGATAGCAATGAAATGAGCTGATTTTGTCAATCGATCAACAATCACCCATATGGAATCAACTCCAGTTGATGTCTTTGGTAGTTTTGTGATGAAGTCCATCGTTATGTGCTCCCATTTCCATTTTGGCATTTCGGGTTGTTGCAAAAGTCCTGAAGGTTTTTGATACTCAACCTTGACCTTTGAACAAGTTAGACACTTGCTAACATAAGTAGCAATGTCTCTCTTCATATTAGGCCACCAATAGAAACCTTTCACGTCTTGGTACATCTAATCTGCACCAGGATGAATCGAGTAGTTGGACTTGTGAGCTTCGTCCAAAATCAGTTTGCGTAGTTCATCATCGCACGGTACCCAAATTCGATTCATGAAGTATAAAACTCCATTTTCTTTGGTTTCGAGTTGTTTCTCCATTCCCTTCAGGGATTCGTCTTTCAAGCGCTCGGCTGTGAAGGCTACTCGTTGCGCATCATGAATTTGAGTAATAAGATTCGAGTGGATTGTTAATACTAAAGCTCGAACTCTGCGAGATTTAACGTTCTCTTTACGACTCAGGGCATCCGCTACTACATTAGCCTTGCCCAGATGGTACTTAATCTCACAGTGGTAATCGTTCAGCAATTCGACCCAACGTCTCTGTCTCATGTAGAGATCTTTCTGGTCGAATATGTGTTGTAGACTCTTGTGGTCGGTGAAAATTGTACACTTTGTACCATATAGGTAGTGTCTCCAGATCTTGAGTGCAAGAACGACTGCTCCCAAATCTAAGTCATGAGTTGTATAATTCTTCTCGTGAATCTTCAATTGACGAGATGCATAAGCAATAACTTTGTCGTTTTGCATGAGGACACAACCTAATCCTTGATGTGAGGCATCACAGTAAACGACGAAGTTCTCTGTTCCCTCAGGTAAAGATAAGATTGGTGCGGTGCTCAACTTTTGTTTCAACAGTTAGAAGGCGTTTTCTTGTTTTTCGCCCCATTCGAATTTCTTATCCTTTTAGGTTAAGGTGGTGAGTGACTGGGCTATTTTGGAAAAGTTTTTGATAAATCGCCGATAATAGCCAGCCAAACCAAGAAATTATCGAATCTCGGTTGGGGTCCTTGGAGCTTCCCAGTTTTTGATCGCCTCAATTTTGGATGGGTCCACATGAATTCCTTTATAATTTATCACGTGACCAAGGAAATGAACCTCTCTAATCCAAAATTCACATTTGGAGAACTTAGCATACAGCTTCTCGTTCTCGAGTAGTTGGAGGATAAGTTTCAAGTGTTGTTCGTGATCCTCTTTCATTTTCGAGTAAATCAGGATGTCATCAATGAACACAATGACAAACTTATCAAGATAAGGTTTGCACACTCGGTTCATGAGATCCATAAATACTGCAGGCGTGTTAGTCAATCCAAACGGCATGACTAGGAACTCATAATGACCATAACGAGTCCTAAACGCGGTCTTTGGTACGTCCTCTTCTCGAACCTTCAGTTGATGGTAACCAGAATGAAGATCGATCTTCGAGTAGTAACTCGATCCTTGTAACTGATCAAACAGGTCGTCTATGCGAGGTAACGAATATCGGTTCTTGATAGTTACCATGTTCAACTCTCGGTAGTCAATGCACATCCGCATGGATCCATCCTTCTTCTTGACAAACAAAACCGGAGCTCCCCAAGGTGAAAAGCTCGGTCGGATGAATCCTAAGTCTAAGAGCTCCTGCAATTGTGTAGACAGTTCTTGCATTTCTGATGGAGCTAGACGATAAGGTGAGCGAGCGATTGGTGCAGCTCCGGGCACCAGATCGATGCGAAACTCGACTTGTCGCGGAGGTGGTAATCCTGGAAGATCATCAGGAAACACTCCCGGATAGTCTCGCACTACATGTATATTACTTAAACTTTGCTCCTCGGGTCTCTTTTCTACAACGTGTGCCAAAAATGCTGGATATCCCTTTCAGAGATATTTACAGGCTTTCAAGCAATTAATCATTTTGACGGCACTCGTCCTCTTATCTCCTTGTATCACCAAGGTTTCTCCAGTCAGCAATGGTAGACGTACCATTTTCTCAAAATAAACAATCTCTGCACGATTCTTCGACAACCAGTCCATACCGACTACGATGTCAAAGCTTCCCAACTCAATCGGTAGTAAGTCTATTATGAAAGGATGACCCTCCAATGTTAGAGTACATCCTGGTACTATTTCTCCTGATTCAATCAACCTACCATTGGCTAGTTCTAAAGTGTACTTGTTGTCTAGTTTACGGGATTTAATGTCTAATAGTGGTCTAAATTCCGTAGACACAAAACTCAAATCGGCGCCTGAATCAAATAACACAGAGGAATAATGGTTGTTAACTAGAAACGTACCAGTGACAGTGTTGGGGTCCTGGCGTGCCTCTTGTGCTCCAATGACAAACGCACGACCTCGAGCTGGTTGGTTGTTGGTGTTACCACGGTTGTTGTTGTTCGGGTTTGCATTGCGGTTCTGATTGTTTTGGTTGCCACGGTTAAGTTTAGGGCACTTGTTTCGGAAATGACCTTGCTCACCACATTCGAAACATCCATTAGCTGGTCGATCCCTGTTTACTTGAGTAGTAGGGTTCGATCTACAGTATTGGGCCAGATGCCCCCAGCGTTTGCAATTCCCACATAAAGTACAATCACCATCATGGTGACGTTCACACTTGCCACGCTTGGGCTTGTTTCCCAAGTAGGTCTTTTGTTCAGCAGTAGTGGCAAGGTAAGCTTTCGTGGTTCCAGTCTGCTTCTTATTCTGTTGACCCTGACGGTCATTCCACTTACGTTTTCCCTTTCCAGCATCAGCACTGCTGGATTCAAGCTTTCCCGAAGCAGCTTTCTTAGTAAGGGTTCCCATTCTGACTGCTTCATCTGTCAACCGATGTGCTAGTTCTACAGCACTCTTAAAGGTGGCAGGATTAGACGAAGTCACCAAGCTTCGAATCTGCGGTACCAAACCCCAGACTTACCTTTCCGTGCGCTTGTACTCAGGTGTGACCATGTGTGGTACAAGGCGTGCCAGTTCTTGAAATCTGGTGGTATATCCTGTGATATCGGTACTAACCATAGCAATGTCTCAGAGCTCAGTCTCAATCTTCTGTAGCTCACTACGGGGACAAAATTCTTCCATGACCATAGCTTTCAAAGTTTCCCAGGTCATTGAGTGGGCGGTTGTGCGTCCAAGTGCTTGAACTTGGCCATTCCACCATGTCAATGCCTTATCAGAAAATGGGCATGTAGCATACTTTACCATGCAGTCACGAGCACAGTTGCTAATATCTAGCACAGACTCCATTTCTCTATCCAATGAATGATTCCAATGGCACCCTCAGTACCACGAAAGTGGCTTGGTTTGCAAGCTAGGAATGTTTTGTACGAACATCCTCTTTGGGTACTCTCAGGGTTACCGTCAGATACAACAGGTTCGGTATTTCTGCTACCGCTAACCCTATCACTACGGTTTCGGTCAGTATCATACTGAGTAAGTGCTTCAGCAATCCTTCGGTTGACCATTTGTTCAGTCGTCTCCTCAACAGCAAGAGGTGGTGAAGGGTTTCTTCGGACGTTCCGGGTATTCCTACGCTTAGGCGGCATGATTCAGTCCTAATCATACACAAGAAACACTCGTAAGATACCCTAATCAAATCATCACTCATAAAGTATGTGATAAATATAGATATAGTATGATAATCAATCACCAATTGATATCACTCATAGTGTACACAGTGACGTAAACTAAACATAAGTTATATATCATATATAAGTCAAAAGGTTTTACATAAGTTTAGTACAAGGATGGGATTTACAATACAGAGAAAATACACCCATCTGATAAATCATGATCTACAAAATGTGATGGATTTAACCTATACATTATCTAGTCAAAAGTTTTGCCCTACTACATCATAGCTACAATCCTAATACATCATAGATACAGTCCTGACATGGTGAGTCTAATGGAAATACGCTAAAAACATCCCTACGACCATCCTAACAATTGCCATCAGCATACAAACTCCAACTGCAGGACCTACTATCCCCAAACGTTTCTCTAGCCTAATCAGACGTGCCCTAGTCGCATCGGCTAACTCTCGATCTATCACAATGTGTATCTCAGAAGTGGCAAGACGTCCATAGATAGTAAGCACATCACCATCCAGTCAAGAGGCATCACTGTGCAGCTCTCTATAGTATCCTGTGTACCATAATGAAATCCAAGAAGGGTATGGATAACTGCAACTACAGTGGGGACAGTGAGCTCCAGAGGCTCCTCAGTCAGATGTAAAGGTGTCGATGAGTGAGATGACTCCCCAGTCTCAAAAGTGGAAGGAATCCTCTCCAGTGTCCTCCAGTGGCGTAGTATACGCGGCATCCAGTCGAGATGTGGAACTCTAGCCCTCTGCAATGACTGCTGATCACAAGGTATCTCTCTCTCCTCAGTCATCGGCTCCTTGTCACGAGATGCCAAGGATCCTACAGGTGGGGATCTAACGCTCATCCTAGTAGTCCTACACAATCCAGGCCCACGTGAAGACTCTCCAAGATGACGAGTCGCCATGAAACTAGATCCTAGCATACGAGTAGTGGGATCAGTGGGTGGTGATGGTGGAGTGCCTATAGTGCCATCTGAAGTAGCTCTAGGAAATGTGGGTGGGTACACCTCCTCAAAAGGGTCATCAATAGCATAGTCAGGCTCCTCCTCTGACTCTGAGATGTAGATCGGAAACTGCTTTGACATAACTGTGACAAAAGCAATTGTGTGTGTTGTGTTAGACGTATGCAGAGGTATGAATGCATGAGTGTGTAAGCCAAGGCTATAGTCTAGGTCTCTAAGGTTTTCAGTCACTTAAAGACTTCTAGTTCTCTATAACCAATGGCTCTGATACCAATTTCTGTCACACCCCCAAAATTGGTAATCGCGTTTATTTAGTAATTAGCGGAAGCATTTGATTATTAGCGGAAGCATTTTAAGTTTACAGTTTAACAGCGGGGGTGCTGACGTTACAATAGTGCATTCACTGTATCAGAGCATATATGATCATATAGAACATATATATTTAAGATGCCATAAGTTTAAAAGTTATTACAAAAGAGTACGACTTATAAAGTCGTACAAGTAGTGGTGTTGTAGAACAACATAAGTTTACACAATACGGGTTTATAAAAGAGGGATTTCATAAGTATAACCAAAGGAATTGGTAATACAAAGGAAATCCAAGTGTCCCAAAAGTGGCATCATAAATAGTCTGGGTTGCCTACGTCCTTTATGCATGCAGAAGTACCTGAGTCCTAATTCCCTGAGAAACATAGTAAACCGTCAACATTGAATGTTAAGTGAATTCACAGGTTTAGTATAAGCGTAGTTAAACCAAGTTTTGTATAAATCATTCATGTACAAAAACACAATGTTTATATGTATAGCAGGAAACACAAGTATTCTTATTAAAGAAAACAATTCCTATTTTACTGTAAGAATGTCATTCTTACTACAAATCAGTCGATGTGTTAGGGAACACAAGTTTAATCAAAACAACTCCTAATAAATAGTTGCAGGAAACACAGGTTTAACAATCAAGTAAACATTTCCCATAAAAGTTGTTTTGTAGGAAAATCAAGTCTAGCCAATCAAGGTAAACGTTTCCTAAAAGTAATCGTGTGTAGGGACACCAATCCTATTAGTTATCACAGGGAATACCCTTCCCAAATCATGTTGTAGTTTAGTTGTTTAGTTTATGTGGAAAATATAGATAATGATCCCTCTAAGGTGAGCTAACCTTTAGAGTTAAAGTAACGATACCTAGTACTATAACCAATCCACGACTAGTTGATATTGTTGCCTCAGTAACAATGTAAGTATACACTCTTCGTTATGACTGCCGTCGTGTGGTTGGGATGACCAACGAGTTATATCCTGGGAGGGTTGTCAAATCGATAGTACTATATGTATACTCAGTGGCTAGAGTCACCTAGCTAATGGTTATAGGTTGCAAGCACTGGGACTTATGTGCACTACAACTACCTAACGTAAACCTAGGATTGTACCAAGATTCGTTGTCTTATTCCCAAAAAAAAAAAAGTCGTGAAAATGTTTCATATAGTTAACAGTAGAATATAAAGCATATAGCATATAGCAATTACAATAACACATAGTTCTATGTTTTCCACCCCTTGTTTTAAAAGCATTTAAGACAAGTGAAAGGTAGGGGCTGTGAACTCACGTGTAGCAAAGCTTCAGCGAATACAGCTAGTAATATAATCCGAGTGCATCCCTCAAATACCTAGACACAAGATAATGTACTTTATATAAGTACTTGGACTATTTGTTAAGTATTTGTTTGTATAATATTTGTTGTTGGTGATAATTAAGTTAAACAACGCGTTGTGTACAAATATATACATTTATGTACATATTAGTTGAATATATATATTCGTATATATATATTTAAAGTCTATTGTCATCTTCGTATATATATATACATTATTTATTTATTAATGTCGTATATATATATATATATATATATATATATATATATATAGTTCTTATCGTTGTCGTTTATGTTTTAAAAACATAATTATATTTGTTATAAAAATAACTTTGTTTAATACGATTGTCGTAGTCCATTTATATAACTATATATAAATTATAATCGTCAACTATATATATAACCCGTTTGTCGTGTTACTAATATCATTCGTCTCGTTTAATTTGTCACATATATATAAACCGGTTTAAGTTTGCGTTTTGGAATCACGTAGCCCGTTGGGCTTGGTCCAATTAGTTTGGCCCAATATCAAAGTCAAATAGTTTGGCCCAACCATGAGGCCCAAATAGGTGTGGCCCAAATTAATTCGGCGCAAATACGTTTAAAAAATTATTTTGGCCCGTTAACAAAATACAAATTTTGACCCAATATAGATTCGGCCCATTTGGCCCGAAAAGTTATATCGTTTATTATTTGTGTCAAAATAATGTCCCGCGCTCATGTATAATTTTATACCAAACTTTGTATCTTCTAGTTTTATAACTTTTACAACTTCTTAATATTTGTATTTCGTACGCGTTAATATATTTGTACTACGAAATATATATTGACAGTGTATTAATTAATCGCATCGAAATAAGTCAGTACACAGACAGCCTAGCCGATCGGGTATCAACTTAGCTAACCGTTCGGCTCAAACAACACTTAGCCGATCGGCTAAAGTTGATGAGCCGATCGGCTCACTAAATCCAGCCGATCGGCTGGTTAAAATCAACCGATCGGTTTGGTTTCCTTGCCCGGTTCAGCCTCTGTTCGTCCCTGTTCGTGGTCTGTGATGTGTATATATATGTTTTGGTGTTTGATTTCAAATCTTTGTACATTGTTGGTACATCTAGATGTGTCTGTCAGTTGGTCTCAGTCTGTAATTGTGTCATTATTGTAATTACGCATTGTATAGATAAGATATAGTTTAATTACAAGTTTTGTAATCTTGCGACACAAGGATTATGTCGCAGATTCACTCTTTGCGACATAAGCATTGTGTCGCAGAACCCGTCCATACGACACAAGCATTGTGTCGCATAATAAGTCTATGCGACACAAGGGTTGTGTCGCAGAAAGCTTAAATTGGACTATAAATAGAAACTCGCCAGTCTCTGTTGGTAAGCCACTTTACACACACATAACTCACTGTCTAGAGAGAAAAAGTCATAGATAGGGTTATTTTGCTTCTTGTGTGTTTTGTCAAAGTGTATGTTTACTTGTTGATAATATATATACACATACATCTTTGTGTTTGTGGTGATATCTAGCTTCAATCTTGCATAACTTGTTGTGTTTAACTTCCGCATTTACATACAAGCAAGCTACTCGTGTTGGTCCGAATAGTTGGAACCTACATACATTACTAATCACTATAATATAGCAATCAAACACTACTATAACATGTTACATACCATACTAACATTATACAATCAAAGTTATATGGAAATATATGTATGAAATTTAAGTTTAATTCCTTACAAAGATGATGATTATGATGATAAACTGATGATGATGATGAACGATCGATGATGATGATGAAAAAGGGATGATTATTTTATCATTTTGGTGTTTGATTGTTTGATGATTTTGAAGAAATGATAGTGATGAAAATGGAGGTTTGAGCTCTGCTCTTTTCATCCTGCTGCTTGCTCGACACACACACAAATCACAGATGATGAATTATTGGTGTTAGGTGTTGTGACACTGAGTATGGGAGTATATAGCAATGTGTTAGTTTAAATTTTTCAAAGGGATGTAAGGTGATATACAGAGGATGGTTGAACAGATATTTAATTGGTTTGATTGTTTGGGTTCTTAACCCGTTAATTCCGTGTACGGGTCCAATTATTCATACCCGTGTCCCACTCAATTATTCGTTTGTTTAAATTTTATTTAAAACCTTACAATTGATAAAATACAAAAATAAAATAATTTTATTTAAAATGATTAATAAAATTATTCACAGTAGTGGGACTGTACAATTAAATTGTGTGCCAGATTTCGGTTGAATTCGGAAATTATATTTTGAGGTAATGTTCTAAATACTAAAACAGGATTGGACAAAATATTACTTTTAGCATTTTTGACCTTTAGGCATGTTTTATAATTGTTTCTGTTCGTGTATGACGCGCTCTGTACGTTTAATATAAAACGTATAATATAGTATATTATTTCAATATTTGTAATTAATAATTTTCGAATTATTAATTATTTTGTATCACCAACTTTGTTGTATTTAGTTGGTCAAGTTTGATACGTTCATTTAGTACAGTAATTATATAATAATAGCTACTATTTAACTAATACGACACGCATCACATAATAAGTTTTGTTAACTTATCACACAAAGTAGGTTTTGAATTCACTAATCAAGGAATTACTCTAGGTAATGCATGAAATTAGGTAAAGATTAATACCCTAAATGGAGGATTGTCACACGTGTACCCGGTGCACCACCTTTCACTACTTTTTCGTACCCGGTGCACCACCTTTCGCTATTTTTTCATACCTGGTGCACCACCTTTCGCTACTTTTGCTAATGTGAGCCTAGGGATGCTAATGTGAGCCATATTTTCCCTATAAATAGCAGCCCCTAAGCCTCATTTTAAGACACACTCAAAATACACTTCTACATTCTAATACACTCACACACTCCTTTTCCATTTCCACTTTCTCACTCTAGAAATTCTCTTATAGTCTAGGATTATTGTAATTAATCTTCGGATTGGTATAGAGGCTAGAACGAACGTTAGGAGGTTTGAAGATTCATCTTTGTACGTGTAAACGAGTTGTCAATCATAATAATACGCTGCTACGCATTTAATTCCGGGTGATATCTAAACCTTTATCATACTTGTTTTATTCCATATTTTAAATATGTGTTATTGCTTGGTATGTGATATATTTGTTGCCATGAATTGCGAATAGTTTATTATTGTGGTTGTTGATGATGTAGATAATTATAAGTAAGGATGACATTATATAATTAATGCACGACAATCGTAAAGAGATATGACGGCCCCTATTCGACTGTTTATCCGATATAGTACTGGAAACGCTTTAAGGCGGAGTACAAATGTATGGAAGTCGGTAAACGACCGAAGGTAGTTATATCTCTGGAATCAGCTCTGGTTTAATAGTTGGAATCCCGAAGGGGTAATACAACTTTACAACTAACTAGTATATCCTACGAAAGTCAAAACACTATAAAATGATGTTCGTAAAATACGTTCAGATAAAATAGGAATTAGTAACCTTTGTAGCGTCAAGACTTTATGAATTCAAGTTTAATTTATGGATTACCCTTTCTGGTTATCCACGTGACTGTAACCTAGTAATTAGGACCTGATCAACCTTAATTATGGTAAGTAGTTATCTGTGCCCATGACATGCAATAAGTAAGATACATTGAAACCACTCGTTGTATATATTAGGTTTACATTTCTGCACTGCTTTACATTTAGTTAGATAGAGTGTCACTTTCACTGTCAATTACTCTCGACCGCATGTTGATGTGAGAAACCGTGGAACTACTATGTAAAGTACACTGTCTATCATTGAAAGGCATGGTCCGCATATGAAACACGTTTTAACAAAATGCGAATAATCTGGGGATGTATAACTATTTGAAAAGGAGAGATTTGAATCATAAGTCGAAGTAACTAGAGCTTAAATGAATGATAACAAGATTTCGGAATAAGATCAAAAGTCGTAATGACCTAGAATCTTTAAAACACCAAATCTTATAAAATCGGCGGTCTAAACATACAAAGTTATTAATCTGCATGCTAATAGAACAGTAAACTACCTAAGGAGTTAAGAACGGTCGGACCTATGAGACGATACGCTACTGATTCATGAACCTCGGTATAGAACCAAAATAGGTTGCTTATCTTTCAACTAGATAAGTATTGGAAGTTTGCGTAGTGCTCCGATCAGAATCATGATAACCTAGTTCCTAGTGACATGCCAATGGGAAATTGAGTTGGTAGGGTTCTAGAGTTTACGCCTAGTAGTTTGGTAGCCACATTAGTATCATCCCTCTTTATTCTGTCATCCCGAAATATTAACTATCGAAATCTCAACAATCACATATTTATCTTTATCTGCTTTCCTGTACTTTAATTTCCTGCATTTTAATTACTTGTCTTTAACCCCCAAACCTACCTACTTTGTTCCATCCTAGATACTTCCCTACCGAAAGTGCCAACTTTAATTTACCCACACATTTGGATTCATAGAACGATCTTAGGTTATACTTATCGCTTACTAACCAGAGTATGTAATACATATAATTTAAGCCCCGCTAATTATAAATTTTAAAACCCCTGATGGCGCCCGATTAAGTTACAATCAACGACACCGACGCTTTCGGGTGCCATCATATACATAGATAGACTTCTCTACAAATCTTAGGCTATATTATATATACGAATATAGGCCTCATTCTTTCTAACGTTTTGTCTCAGAAATGGAAAACACACCGCCCAATTCATCTCGCTCTCATCCGTATAGATCACGAAACCCAAGGGTAGCTAGGAGGAACACTGGGTTGCCTCGATCTAGCCCATATCTCACTCAAAACCAACTCAATAACCGGCCCCAAAGGCAAGCAACAATGAGCCAATGGCGATGGTTATCAGACCGACTCAACACCTGGAGGGACTAGGAAGGAATCCAACTCCCCACCTCAGATGGAGGATTTTCCAGCATGGAAGTCTCTCCCTATACCCAAGAACCTGCTCACTTCACTGTCCCCATGTTAGCTGCTCGAGTGCACCATCACGAAAGCAGGCTACACGACATGGAAATCGAACAACGTAATATTCGCTCTAACTGGATGGAGCAAACTCAAGATGGTATCGCACAATTGTACATAGGTCAGGCTGACATCTATGACACTTTGACCCGAACTCACGACCAAGTGGAAGATACCACACAAACCATGGAGATCGTTCATAACCAAGTAATCAGTAACCGAAACGAGATCTCCGTCTTACAATCAAGGCTGCAAGAATGTGAGACGCGCCTGAAGGAAACCGAGGATGCTCTCCGAATGGTTAGCAGAATGCAGAGTCTGTGGACCATCTCACCACACTGCTCCCACAACTCAATCTACACCGAGATTAGTGTAGTAACTATCTAGTAATCTATTTTACTTCCGTAGGATCTATGTAATTCGACTGGATGTAACAACTCCCGGCATCTTTTGCAAACTACCTAGTCTGTAACTTTTGAAACTCGTAATTCAAAATCGTCTGTAATCATTTAACTCTGTAATATCAATTGGCAATTTCTCTCTATTACTCTACATTATTGGTCTTTATGTTATGATGTGTATATTACCACTTTTATATATACATCTATCTTAATTATCAATTTGGTACAACCTCTTATGTACCTCTTGTTTCTTTCTTGAAGAATCAAGCCACCAAAGAAGAAAAGTTACAGCGATGCAGAAATCGCTGCCCTCATTTCCCGAGTTGTGGCTGAAGCCCTAGCTACTCGGGAATCACCCCGAACCTCTAGGAGAAGCGATGACACCGCTGACACAACTCCTGTCATCAATCCTTGTTCTTACAATGATTTTCTTAGCTGCAAACCACTGAATTTCAAAGGCACGGAAGGTGCCATCGGTCTAATCAGGTGGATCGAAAGGATCGAATCTGTCTTCAATTTGTGCAACTGAATGAAAGACAGCAAGGTCAAATTCGCTTCTTATACCTTTCAAGAAGGTGCACTCACATGGTGGAATACTCATGCCAGTTCTGTGGGCATTGATGTAGCAAACCAACTCCCCTGGGCAGACCTAAAGAAAATACTAAGGGACGAATATTGCCCCACTGAGGAACTCCACAGGTTGGAGGAAGAATTCTGGCATTTAACTGTTCAAGGCAATGATATTGCTAGTTACACCACCAAATTCTAGCAACTTGCCCTCCTATGTCCAGGTTTGGTAGACACGGATGAAAAACGCATCAAGAAATACATCTGCGGCCTCCTGGAGAACATCCAGGGAAATGTCACCTCATCCATTCCAACCACCATCCAAAGTGCTATCTGGCTTGCACATGAACTCATGGCGATGATTGTCATCCGTGAGGCATCCACCACCCCCATCCAACAACAAACGCAAATCTACTGAACACCATGACCAACCAAAATAGAAACCGAACGCCATCCAAGCTTACACCTCCAACACTGAACCCAAATGTGGGTATACTGGGAACAAACTCTATTGTTCCAAATGTAACCGCCACCATGATGGTCCTTGCAGTACCCCTTGCAACAACTGTAGGAGGTACGGACATTCGACCAAAGATTGCAGAACCCCCAAAACCAGCAACAACACCTCCAACAGCAACAACACCAAACAACCCAGAGCCTGTTATGAATGTGGAGACACCGGACACTTAAGGAATGAGTGTCCGAAACTGAAGAACAAGGGAAATAACAAAAACAACGCAAGAGGTAGAGCGTTCGTACTCAACTCTAGGGATGCCCGTCAAGACCCTAATATGGTCTCGGGTATGTTCCTCCTCAACAATTTAACTGCTTCTGTTCTGTTTGATACTGGTGCCGATAGAAGCTCTATTTCTGATGAATTTTATCCACTACTTGACATCACCCCTGTTACTCTAGATGTTAAGTACACAGTAGAACTAGCAAACGGTAAACTCATAGAAACCGATAGTATGATACCTAATTGCACTTTAAACCTAGCCAACGAAACCTTCTCAATTGATCTCATGCCTGTTGAAATTGGAAGTTTCGACGTCATCATTGGTATGGACTGGTTGTCCAGACACTGAACCGAAATCATTTGTTATGATAAGGTCGTTCGCATCCCTCTTGCCGCTGATAGAACTTTGATCATACAGGGGGAGACCGGTGGGACGAGACTAAACATCATCTCTTGTTTGAAAACCCAAAAATTTCTGAGAAAAGGTTATTCGGCAATCCTCGCACACATCATGGACAAAAAGTCAGAGGAGAAGCGACTTGAGGACGTGCCCATCGTTCGAGACTTCCCAGAAGTCTTTACCGAAGAACTGGCTGGTCTACCACCACCAAGACAGGTTGAGTTCTCAATCGATCTCGTGCCAGGTGCTGCACCTATGGCCCGAGCACCATACCGCTTAGCCCCATCCGAACTTCATGAGCTGTCCACCCAGTTACAGAAACTCCTGGATAGAGGATTCATTAGACCGAGTTCTTTACCCTGGGGAGCTCCAGTCTTATTCATGAAAAAGAAAGACGGTTCATTCAGAATGTGTATCGAATACCGAGAATTGAACAAGTTGACCGTCAAGAACCGATATCCACTCCCTCACATCGATGACCTGTTTGACCAACTTCAAGGGTCGAGCTTTTACTCAAAGATCGATCTTCGATCAGGTTATCATCAACTCCAAGTTCGCAACACCGATATCCCGAAAACTGCTTTTCGAACTCGCTACGGGCATTATGAATTTCAAGTGATGCCTTTCGGTTTAACAAACGCACTGGCTGCATTCATGGAATTTATGAATCGGGTGTGAAAACCATACCTCGAAAAGTTTGTCATTGTCTTCATCGACAACATTCTCATATACTCGCGTGACGAACAAGAACACGCGCAACATCTCAAAACCATCCTAGAGCTACTTAGACACGAGGAGTTGTACGCTAAATTTTCTAAGTGTGAGTTCTGGATGCAAACTGTTCAATTCCTTGGACACATCATCGATAGTCAAGGAATCCATGTTGATCCATCGAAAATCGAGGCTATCAAGTTTTGGCAAGCACCAACAACTCCCACCGAAGTACGCCAATTCTTGGGTCTTGTTGGGTACTATCGGCGATTTATTGAAACTTCTCAAAAATAGCCCAACCACTCATGACACTGACTCAGAAAGACCAAAAGTTCGATTTGACGGATAAACAAGAGTCAGCATTTCAACTTCTGAAATAAAAGCTTTGCAGTGCTCTTATTCTATCTCTACCCGAAGGCACTAAGGACTTCGTGGTATACTGTGATGCTTCTCATCAAGTTCTCGGTTGCGTGTTGATGCAACGGGACAACGTCATAGCTTACGCTTCACGACAACTCAAAATTCATGAAAAGAACTACACCACCCACGATCTAGAGCTTGGAGCTGTCATTTTTGCTCTCAAAATCTGGAGACATTATATCTTTACCGACCACGAAAGTCTCCAACACATATTCGATCAAAAAGATCTCAATATGAGGCAACGTCGATGGGTCGAGTTGCTCACCGATTAGGATTGCAAAATCAAATATCATCCGGGTAAGGCAAATGTTGTTGCCGATGCCCTCAGTGGAAAAGAATGATCAAAACCACTTTGAGTTCGAGCCCTCAGTATGACCATTCACAATGATCTAAACATTCAGATTCTCGCTGCTCAACTGGAAGCTCTGAAAACCGATAACATCAAAAATGAAGCCTTGCGAGGCATGAATAAACAATTCATAATCAAACCTAACGGGAGGTACCTCTTTAACCGAATCTGGTTGCCTAGTTTTGAGAACCTGCGAGACTTGGTGATGGATGAAGCTCACAAGTCCAAATACTCTATCCATCCGGGATCCGACAAAATGTATCACGGCATCAAGGAATTCTATTGGTAGCCGAATATGAAAGCTGAAATCGCCACATACATCAGCAAGTGTCTTACTTGCTCAAAAGTCAAAGCCAAGTATCAAAAACCTTCCGGCTTGCTCCAACTACCCGAAATTCCTGAATGGTAATGGGAACAAATTGTCATGGAGTTCATAACCAAACTACCAAAGTCATCGAGCAGTTGCGATACCATTTGGGTGATCGTCGATCGTCTCACAAAATCTGCTCATTTCCTTGCGATCAAGGAAACTGATAAAATGAAATGACTCACACGAATCTACATCAAAGAAATTGTTTCTTGACACGGCATTCCAATCTCGATTATCTCTGATAGGGATAGTCGCTTCACATCTCACTTTTGGCAATCACTACAGAAATCATTGGGTACCCATCTTGATATGAGTACCGCATACCACCCTCAAACCGACGGCCAAAGTGAACGAACGATTCAAACACTGGAAGACATGCTACGAGCTTGCGTAGTTGACTTCGGTGTGATATGGGAACAACATCTACCGTTGTGCGAGTTTTCGTACAATAACAGTTATCACTCCAGCATTAAGGCTGCACCTTTCGAGGCACTGTACGGTCGTAAGTGCCGATCACCTATTCGTTGGACCGAAGTGGGAGATAGTTAGCTCACTGGTCCCGAACTTATTCACGAAATAGCCGAAAAGATCTTCGAGATCCAAAACAAACTCAAAGCCGCACGTGATCGTCAGAAAAGTTATGCTGATGTGAGACGCAAACCACTCGAGTTCCAGGTTGGGGATCGAGTACTACTCAAAGTTTCACCTTGGAAATGTGTCATTCGTTTCGGCAAACGTGGAAAAATAAACCCTAGATACATTGGGCCTTTTGAGATCCTCAAGAGGATTGGTCTAGTGACATATCGATTGCAGCTGCCACCCAAGCTCAGCAGCATGCACCGTACGTTTCACATTTCTAATCTGAAGAAATGTCTGTCTGATGAGACACTTATTATTCCACTCGAAAAAATTCAAATTGATGACAAACTTCACTTTGTTTAAGAACCCGCCGAAATCATGGACCGTGAGGTCAAACAACTTAAACAAAGTCGTATTCCCATCGTCAAGGTCCAGTGGAAGTCGCGACGTGGGCCGGAATTCACTTGGGAACGGGAAGACCAAATGCGACTCAAGTATCCTCAGTTATTCACTAACACTACTTCAAACACGACATCAAGCTAAATTTTGGGACGAAATTCTCCTAACAGGGGGAGAATGTGACACCCGTCAAATTAGGACTAGTGATTAGTGCCTAATCAAATATAATACATGTAATTAGTTCTGTGTTAGGCTAATTAATGTATCAAAAAATATATTGTTGAATATAAACAATTATGCGATTTGATTAAATCGTACGCAATTCAAATGCGATTTGAAAATTCATCACTTAATGATACCCAAATTCAAATTTTAGATGCGTTTTTCACTAAAGCAATATAGTAGAAATAAAAATTTTCCAAGCTGACCTGGCAGCTCGACCCCAGCCAGCGGCTATGCCACTTGGACCCCGCCAAGGGTTGCCACCCCTTGGACCCCGCTACCAGGGGCGCTGCCCCCGGACCCCCGTACCTGATTTCCTACCTTATTAAGTATAATGAAATGAATTAAGAGATTATTATTATCATCACAAACCATCACCAACGGGTCGTACACATTTTCAAAACTCAAATTAATCAACAAAATCGTAGTCATTAGGACATTCTAGTTGGACGAACAACTACAAAGGTAGTCTTTTGAGATACCTAATTAGTTAATAACCTTCACATGTCGTGGACACCCTCAGGTTATAAGTCTTCGGACATCACTACTCTGAAAATCAACTCAAGTTTATTTAGATAAACACTTCAAGACTTAGGTGAGTCTCATAGCCCCTATTTTAATGTTTTACACAGGGGTGTGATATACTGTTCGTTTTATTTTACTATATGAACGCAAGTACGAAAATAAACAAATACTACATGAGTTATCTCACTAATCTTTTCAAAGCCCTCCTCAGCATAGTTTGGTAATACGTTGTAGCGTGAATATTAGTAAATGGTACCATATAGGATTGACCATCCTCGTCCGGGTTAGCACGTACTAACTGGTTAAACGGATGTATTAATATTTGTTCAGACGAGTGTAGATTAGGCACTCGTTGGAGGCACCTTGATCAGGAAACCTTAAATGTGGACCTGACACCTCGATTTAAGCTCAGACTATGTGCTCATGGTTGTATAACTTTTAATTTGCTTAATTGCACTTTAAATTCAATTAAATCTTGCGGTTCATACTATATGTTTTGACATACAAACCTGTGAGCTCACCAGCGTTTCGCTGACTCATTTTAGCATGTATCACAGGTACTCAGCAGTAGGTTGGACTGCCCAAATTAGGATTCATTAGCTCGAGTCAGCATTCAAACAAATCAGAGATTTAATTTCATTATTATATTTTGTATAAAGTAATTATGTAATGTAAATCTCTCAATTCAAGAAACTGAGCTAATGTAAACTATATTTTGATGTAAACATTGGTTTTATCAATTCAAGTTGTAAACGATGCATATAGTGGTCGTTCATTATATATCTTATGTGTTGCGATTATTGATTAGTCACGCCCCGACCCGTTTCGCTTCCGCAACCCGAATCTGGGGGGGTGCGACACTAACCAGTGAAGGTATAGTGACCCTTATGTGGAACGAAGTCCTGGGTGCATGAATAAGGTGACAAACCAACTCGATGTCCGATTTTTCTTAACCCCACAAGAATACTTTAATCTAAACAAAACATTTAAGTTTAAAACTAGGTTTTATGAGATTTTTGATTACTTTCTGTCGATGGGTTTGTAAAGTCTAAGTATAAGTAGATCACCGATGATTCACACAGCGATTAACAACAGCTCTTTCCGTGGCTTCCACGATGTACTTCACCAATGGTGTTTCCATAGCTAAACCAAGTACGTAGCTGATGTACGGTACCCACGTTGCTTATACGGTAACCCCGTCAATCCATAAAGTGAAGTAACAACGACCTTTCCGTGGCTTCTATTATGTACTCGACCAATGTGTTTCCATAGCTAAACCAAGTACTTAGCCTGGTACCTCCGTTGCTTAATAATGGAACCTTAGACTTTTTACTAAGTTTGTATTAAAGCGCGGTAATTATCCATATATGATATAAACCAGCCCTTACTTTAAAGTCTCAATAAATCCCTAATTTATAAACAAAGTAATGTTTGCGTTCATTTTAGAAAACAGCATTTCCACAGTCACGGTGTACTTTGCGTTCAATGGAGAAAGCAGTATTTCCACAGTTCCGGTGTACTTTGCGTTCATTTTAGAAAACATTATTCCGTAGCCGCATTGTACTTTACGTTCATTTCAGAAAGCATTAATTCCAAGATGATGATGTACTTTGTGTTCATTTTAGAAAGCAATGTTTACGCTGTTTATAGATCAGACCATGTTTGTTTAGACACAGATAACTAAGTACCTTTGGATAGGGTTCGCGATGTCCCATCATTAAGGCCGTAATCACGTTTACTGGTTGAAAGGCGTTTAGTTTAATTGAGCATTAAAGTCATAGATAGAAAGTAATTCAAAACACTATAGTTTATAATAACATTAATCCACAACGGATTGTGCCCATGACTTTCATTGCTTCCATGGTTTGTACTACACACATTGGTGTTTCCAGCGCTATACAAATGAAATTCGTTTAACGTTACCTCCGTTGTTTCATAATTACATCAGCCCAACTAATACGACTAACTACATCATAGCAAATACGCAATATAACTACTCGCTAATCATGGTAACCAATTCTAGATCTAGCATGATAACAGTAATAACAATCATCATAATTAAAATAGATAAAGGATAGATATAGCCGTAACAAGAGTGTAGCTGAATACAACGTGAAAGAATACAAGCAGAACTTCGAGTATTCTCCAAGCGATATTACAATATTACCCCTCTATTCATCCGGTTAATACCGTGACTAACTAGCTGCTAACTACTGAAACAAGAAAATAAAAACCTAAATCTAGAGAGAGAGTAGTGAGAGAGAGAGTTTTTGGTGAGAGTGGATGATGAGAATGTGTTGTTGAAATGAGGTGAAGCCTTGTATTTATAGGAAGCGCACAACCGTATCCTTCAACTGTATTCCAACCTCTAAATGCTCAACCATATTGCACAACCATATAAAAATCTCATTTTTATTTCCTGAACACAAATACGGTTGGTTTTGGTTGTATACAGGCGAGATAGTGCAAATACGGGTGAACACCAACCGTATACGGTTGGTTTCAGCCATATGCGGCTGAACACAGGCCGTATACGGTCTGTGCAGGCCGTATATGGTCTGTGTCCAGCCGTATACAGTCTGGGCCAGCCTTATACGGTCCTGCTTAGCCGTATTTGGTCCCTTGGTTCTCCGTTTCTTCGTTCGAGCGTAACTTCTTCCTCGTTTATCCATTTTGAGCTTTTTTATATCCACGCGTTCGTAATTTCCTAGCGAAGAAAATGACATAAGTTTTTAGGCCTTTTTAGTTGATTCTTGAAGCACCATCTATATTTTGGCCTTCATTATGAAATTTAGCATAAAAATGTATATTTCAAATGTTTTCATCCATAATTGGGCTAAAAAGGTGAGATAATAACACATGAAAACTTGACTTTTTGCGTGTTATCAACCCCGACATGAAACGATAATTTTCCCGAGCCTTAGAAACATATTTAAGACTATCCTAAAAGTTTCGGGTCAAACCGAGATCGTTTAACCACATATTTAAAAACGAAAGTTACAAAAATGTTATCAAAACTTAAGTGTCGCTTCTAGACCAAATTATTTGCGACACTCACCCGAGTGTCGCCAAGTTGCACAAAATCTATTATATGCGACACTGAACCTGAGTGTCACCAAATTCAAATGTCGCTACCTGCAACACTAACCCTAAGTGACGCACCTACTGAATGTCTCCTTCACGCGACACTAACTAGAATGTTGCGCGAATACAAATGTTGCTACCTGCGACACTACCTTCAAGTGTCGCCATTTACCTAAAAATCACATCCAGCGACACTGACCTCAGTGTCGCCATCTCAAGCCGAGTGACGCCCTTAGTGTCTCCAATAATAGGGAACTTATAATTATTTTTTCACACCAAGTGTCGAATTTACTTAAACGATAATGTTTACATATGATACAACAACGAATGATACTTGACACTACTTATACATGAAACACTTATACCTTGGGAAGTGTACATTACCACTTAAAAACGTGTGAGCTTACACTCACTTTAAATATGAGATTAAACTCATACACATACGAGTTTACACTCGCACGATAGACATGTGAGATTACACTCACACTTATACGAGTTTACACTCGCTCGAACTTACATTCGAACAACACTTAAGTCGCGATACAAATGATAGACTTATGAATATACTTTGCAAGTATACGACACAACGAAATACATAATAATAATACTTGAATTATTATTACACGCCGTCACCAACAGGCCGTACATATTTACAAACTACAAATACAGACGATTACAAACACATAAATAGACACTGGACATTAACTAGTTAAGTGGACAAGTAGCATGGATAATCTTTAAGATATCCATTTACTTACTTAACCTTATGCATTTAGGACGCTAGAGGTCACTGGTTCGGAGAACCACATTGCTTGATTACTGCCTTACACTGCTAGACTCAGGTGAGTCTCACAGCCCTATTTTTAATATTTTTACTTTAGGGTGAGATGCATTACTTGTTTTACTTGAACACATGTACAGACTTACTCTTTTAGCGATTTACAGACTTACTGATATACCGATTGCATGAGTTATGATTAATCCATTGAAGGACTCTGTATCATAGTTGTTAATCATCGACTTAACCGCGAGTTTTAGTAAATGGATCCATTTGGGACTGCCAATCTCCGCCCGGGGTAGCACACACTACCACGAACCGTACTGTATAGACGGGCTTTTCTTACTCATTACACATGAGTGTTTTTGGATTAGCACTCACGGGGGCACATTACCTGGTACTTGGTTGTACCTTATAGACTTGTTAAGCTTTGACTATGAGGCTCATGGCAATGTATATCTACCCTATTGCATTCGTGCAATCACTCTTAATTATTTTATTGCATACGTGCAATCATTACTTACTACTAGATATTATGTTCAAACTACTATTTACTACAAACCTGTGAGATTCACCAACCTTTGGTTGACCTTTTTAGTGATGTATTCTCAGGTACACAGCAACAGTAGGGTTGCCCAGCAGGATTGCTAACTAGCTCGAGTCGCATGCATTTACACGCTTGAAGATTTTTATACATTACTTTTGTAATAGGTGTTATGTATTAGAATCTCTATAATTAAACTCAAACTATGAGCTAATGTATACTTTTGAAATACTTTTCGAACGTCTCATATAGAGTCGTACACTGTATCCTTTGCGCTTGATTACTTGATTAGTCGCGCTCGAAAACTGCTTCCGCTAAACAGTGAATTTGTGTGACAACTCTCCAAATTAGGTACTGATTAACATTTAAGCATGTGCATTCTTACGCTAATTTCCTGATTAAGTTTAAAACAAAACTTTTGATGTGAAGTAAGCCTAGCAGCCTAGTACTTTTAAACAAAAAGTATCACATATGATGTGATTAATATTAATAATCGCGTACAAACGTATCGAAAAGAACCCGACAGAAAAATACCGCAAAAGTTGATGACATAATATAATTAATAATTCAATTATTAATTACGAGTACTATGGTATCTATAACCTATAGATAAAACGAGTTAAATATGCGTTTGACATAAAACGTATTATAAGACGAACAGAAACAATTTTAAAATGCATTCAAAGATCAAAATGAGAAAAATTCAAATTTTCTCACTCTTTCGGAAACATTTGTAACATTACCTCAAAATATGAACCCAAAATTTGACTGAAATTTGGCACTCAATTAAATGTTAGCAGTCCAATGCACAAATTGTACAACAGTCCAAAATAATGAAAACATCATTATTCCGAATTTAAATAACGAACCAGGAGAGCATCTACAAAATAAAAATATAAAATGTTTACTTTTATATTGCTATAATTATACCTGTACTCGAAACTAACGGGTTTAAAATACCCAACTAACTCCAATAATTGGGAGACCACAGACTGTGATCTCCCATACTCGACTCATTATACTTCTCCTTCTTTTCCTCTCCTGATCATTTGATCAACACACACACCAACACACACATCTACTATCATCATCATCTATCTTTCTCTCCTTCTGCTTCTGCTTCTTGGAGCCAAAACACAAACACAGGGGAGTAGAGCAACAACAGCCATATCATCTTCAACATCGCCATCTTCATCATCCTCAAAAATCCATTGTAAGGAAGCACATTTTCTTTGTTCTCTACATCTCAAATTCGTTACATAACACATATATATATCATAATCCATGTATGTAACTCATAAATTTGATGGTTGTTTGTGTTGTTTTTGAAATAAGTTGTATGGAACCAAACTTAGAATCACAAATCATATATGTGAAAGTTGATACAAATGTGATGTAATGATGTAATGATATTAAAATGGTGTAAAAATGAGCTAAAACTCGTAACAAACACATGTATATATATGTACCACGAACTCAGGCAAGAACAGAGGGCGAGAGGACAGGGACGAACCAACCCGATCGGTTGGCTTGGGCCAGCCGATCGGCTGGATGTAATGAGCCGAACGGCTCAACAAACTGAGCCGATCGGCTAGTTTGGTTGAGCCGAACGGCTAGCCATGATGAGTCGAACGGTTTGTGATTTTTAACCCGAACGGATGATGTGGACTGGACCGAAACGAATAATGGACTAATTAAATTAGACTGGATCGAATGGGTTTTTGGTTGGGCCGGAACCTCCAGCCAAACGACTGAAGGCCCAAGCCGAACGACTGGCCCAAGCCGATCGGCTGGGCTGGGCTGGGATGCAGACTGGGCTTTGGTCGCGAGCTGGGCCGGACGTTCCTTGGGCCTGAAACTTTGGGTTTGAACCGAGAATTTTAAGAACAAATGAGTTGAATTAAATACACGGGCCATTAGGCCAAAACTTGATAATGGGCCCAACGAATTATGTAATCGGGTTAAGTTATTGGGCCGAAAACAAAACTAATCGGGCCGAGCCCAATAAACTTCCAAAACATTCCAAACATAAGACGCGACCCGATTTATTTCACGGAACGTTCATGAATATATATATATATATATATATGTACATACTTAATGACAAACGACAAACCTATATGTATACTTCATATATACATACTAATGACGACTTTCCAATGACGATAACAATTATTTATTCATTTTATAAATGGAAATAAATACAATAAGAAGTTTTATAACAAATAAAACTTATATACGTTTTAATACGTAAACTTTAGAACTTATATATACATATGACTACATACGTGTATATACACTTGACAAGGTATACGACGTGAGAAATATAACAATATTTCAACACAACGTCACCAACGAATGTAACGACTTACATCATTAAGAAATCAACAATTTCTCCAAACAAACAAACCGTTAACATAAGATGATTAAACAAATCAAACGTACTTATGTTAATACATTTATTGTATATAGGTTAACACACCTTGGGCTATTACCTGTTGGTTGCTAGCTTTTCTTACCGAGCACATCGCAGTGAGTTTACAGCCCCTACTTTTAAATGTTTTCTGCTTTTAAACACAGGGGTGTTAAACATAGAAATTGCATGCCAACACATGCAATCAAACTATAAATGCTTTATTGCTTTTATACAACTGTTGATTCGTGATATTACATATTCACTGTTATTTTGGAATTTAGACAAGGTATCCTAGTACGGACCTAGACTTGGATTGTGTGCATGAAAGACCTCATGACATACTACTGTAACCATCTGAGTATACGGATAGTACTATTGCCGTGACGACCCTCCTATGGTGGAGCGTATACTTAAATGTCCGTTCAGGCAAACAACATAAGTTCTGGTTGTGGTTTGGTTATAGGGTTAGGTCGCGTTACTTTAACCTGCGAGGTTTAGCTCACCTTTCAGGGGATCACAGTCTAAGCAAATTCCCACATACGTTTAGGAAGAACGAATCCTACAACTGTTAAACACCGAAAAACATACCGGTAACTTATTTTACACTGGTAAACAACCAGTAACATATTTTGGGACGACATCCCACGTATAACAATACTTTAGGGTAACAACCCTACATAACTTGTATTTTATAAATGAGTAACAAATCATTTATACAAACTTGGTTTAACTAACCACATACACATATAAACCTGTAAATTCACTCAACATATTTGTTGACAACTTTCTCTATGTTTTTCAGGAAATTAGCTGGGTAAGTAATCGCATGCATTCAGGATGGACAACCCTGGACAAATTAGGATGCCATATACTGTTGGGACCGCTTTTGGGGATTTCATTCGTATAACTGCAGACATTGCGGTCATACTGATGAAATCTTATTTTAAACTTACGTATTATTGTTAAAACTGAAATGTTTTAAATTCCACTACTACTATTACGACTTACATAGTCGTACTACTTTTGTAACAAATGTTTGAACTGGCAACCTTATCTATTATGTTGTGCAATAACCATATGCTCTGAGTATGTATGTATCTGTTGGTTGAAAATACTGTTCGCAGCCCCGCCACGTCATTTAAGCTTCCGTAAACTAATCACAACTAATTGTAATTACCGTTTGGCGGGGTGTGACAGACTTGGAATCAGAGCCATTGGTTATAGCGAACTAGAAGTCTTTAAGCGACCTAAAACCTTAGAGACCTAGACTATAGCCTTGGCTAACACATTCATTGCATACATACACACTTTGCATACATCTAACATACGACTGACACGTCACATACGACTTCTTTGTCTCAGCATGTCGAGGCACAGTCCGATCTATTTGTATGCTTCGGATGAGGAGCCGACTGAGGATTCCTACCATAGCGACGCTAGCACCGGAGTTGCGTGTCCACCGGTTCAGCTGAGAGCTCTATCGGATGACACTGGTGATGCCTACATCACCCCACCACCTACTGCACATGTGGTCCCACCTGCTACTACTCCCACTGACCCTACCACTCGTATGTTAGGGTCTACCTTTATGGCGACACGCCATACAACTGCTGGACCTTCCAGAGGACCGGTACCTAGGAGGACACCACGGATGTGTGTCCGAGACTTCCCTAGAGGACCACTTGCGCCCCGTGATAAGGCGCCGATGGCAGAGGAGAGGGTGATGCACTGTGATGAGCTGCCACAGAGGGTACCTAGGCTTGCTCACTTGGAGTGGATGACTCCTATGTTGGGGCGGTGGAGGTCGTTGGAGGGTTTTCCTTCTACTTTTGAGACCGGGGAGTCCTCCCGATCCTCCGCACCACTGCCTACTACTGGAGAGCCCGTGGAGTTGACTCTCCCTACCATTGTGGCTGTGATTCGCAGATTGTTTCGCATTTCTGGTAGTAGGGGTGTTCACGCTACAGAGTGATGTCTCCCGCCTGGATGGAGACATGACAGACATACATGAGCGTTGCCACTTCTTGTTGAGCAACGTGGTTGCTGCCAGAGAGATAGCCGAGACCGCACGTGCTCGTGTCAGGGTACTAGAGAGGCGTGCGAGGACAGCAGGGATGATGATTGGAGCTTGTGTGATGATAGCTGTGCTGAGGACAGCTGTGGGGTTGTTTCTACCTTATTTTCATTAGACTTGTGTATGGCGGTTTGTGCCTACTGGGCATCAGATCGACCACTTTTGGATGATGGATATGTTAGTAGGTCCATCACGTGATGTATAGACTAGTATCAGATGGGTAGATGTATGTATGTACTGGACATGTACTAGACGGGAAAAATCTGTTGTTAGTATGGGTATATGTATAGGAAAACCCATTGACTTTTGTATAGCGCTAACCGCTGATGGGGCGTATTAGGGATCCCATCTTGTTTTGTATAAAACTGTTGTATCAGCGCTACACCTTTTGATATAATATAACTTATGTTTGATGGCATTTCGTATTCATTACATTCAACAACGACTTTAGTATTATATCTACATTTATATAAGTGTGTTAGAAACGGCAGCCAATCAATAACATTTGATCATTCCTTGAAAACCATGAAACATATCACACCATGATTATTGATTCCTATCTTGAATTTTTCTTTAAACTCGATTGTGTTGAATGATGATGAAAAGAAATATGTATTTAGCATTATATAATGACGCCTGGCCAACGTGATTATATTGTACTAACTACATATGGGCGTTTCAAAGTCGTGCGACATGTGATACAAAATCTTGTCCTTCAATTCTTCATATTGTTTCCTTGTTAAAAATGTGAAATCTTGTTCATCACATTCAATACCTTGGCATTGACTTCTGCAAATTATTGCATCGCAGAACGGAATCATGCCACCGAAACGACGAACGACTAAGAACAGTCGACGAACGACACCTTCTTCAAATCCTGAAACTGTTCCCCCACCCAACAACAATGAAACTACTGAACAAATGATCGCGCATCGAATAGCTGAAGGTATTGCTGAGTATGAAGCAAGCCGAAATCACGAGAATGGAATGAATAACAGCGGGTCTACCCCTGTTAATACTGAGGCACCTGCGAATACTCGCCGAGGATGTTCATACAAGACATTCCAGGCTTGTAAGCCAGTTACTTTTCGTGGCACCGAGGGTGCTATTGGGATTATACACTGGATAGAAAAGACAGAGTCGGTATTAGACATTAGTGACTGTTCACCAGACAGTATGGTGAAATATGCCACCTGCACTCTTGCTGACAAGGCTCTTACATGGTGGAACAGTCAAGTCCAATCACTGGGACGACCAGCTGCCTACTCCATGTCATGGGAAGTACTGAAAAACATGATGTTGGAGGAGTTCTGTCCCCGTAGTGAGATGCAGAAAGTCGAAACTGAGCTGTGGAACATCACTATGATTGGTGCCGATGTCACTGGTTATACAACCAAGTTTCAGGAACTAGCACGTCTAGTGCCACATATGGTGACACCTGAGTACAAGCGCATCGAGCGCTATGTATATGGTCTGGCACCGCAAATCAGGAGTTTGGTTACATCTTCCAAACCTGACACATTCAGGAGTGTTGTTGTTTTAGCGCAAAGTCTAACCGATGAGGCAGTCAGGATGGGAACACTGACCAAGAAAACTGCATCGGGCAAGGTTGAGCCGAGCAGTACTGAAGCTGGCAGTTCTGGAAGTACCAAGCGTAAGTGGAACGGCACAGGGAGTGACCGTCAGGGTCAAACAAATAAGAGGGGATCTGGGAACCCAAAGTCCTATTCTGCCACCACTGTGGAATCAAAACCATACTTGGGTAACAAACCTAAGTGTGACAAATGTAGCAAACATCACGAGGGTGAATGTTGGTATTGCAACAACTGTAGAGGTTGGGGTTACAAAACCCAAAACTGCAAAGCTAACCCTACCCCTAGGGAAAACACCGAACGCCGAAACCAAGGGTGTTTTGAATGTGGCGACACGAGGCACTATCGGAACCGTTGCCCTCGACTCAATAACCAAAACCTTAACAACAACAACCAGAATAACCAAAACCGCAACAACACCAACAACCGTGGTAACAACAACCGAGCCAACAACATCATCAATCAGCCGGCTCAAGGACGGGCATTTGTGATTGGAGCACAAGAGGCACGCCAGGACCCTAACACCGTCACTGGTACGTTTCTTGTAAACAACCATTATGCCTCTGTGTTAATCGATTCAGGTGCTGATTTAAGTTTTGTGTCAAATGAGTTTAGACCACTATTAGAACTTGAATCACGTAAGTTAGATAACAAATATACAATTGAACTAGCCGATGGTGAGTTAATCGAGTCAGGAGAAATAGTACCGGGATGTACCTTGGAATTAGAAGGTCATCTCTTCGAAATAGACTTACTACCGGTTAAGTTGGGAAGTTTTGACGTTGTAGTCGGCATGGACTGGTTGTCTAAGAACCGCGCCGAAATCATATGTCACGATAAGCTGGTACGCTTACCACTACCGACAGGAGAAACTCTCATGGTCAAAGGTGAGAAACGAAAAAGTGCCACAAAAATGATTACATGCTTGAAGGCCCGTAAATATCTCCGAAAGGGATACCAAGCATTCTTGGCACACGTTGTAGAAAAAAAATCCGAGGAGCGACGTATAGACGACGTACCTATCGTACGTGACTACCCGGGAGTGTTTCCTGATGAGTTACCAAGAATACCACCCCCACGACAGGTTGAATTTCATATCGACCTAGTTCCTGGAGCAGCACCAATTGCTCGTGCACCTTACCGTCTTGCTCCATCAGAAATGCAAGAGTTGTCTGCACAACTTCAGGAACTCTTAGACTTAGGATTCATCTGACCGAGCTTTTCACCTTGGGGAGCTCCGGTTTTGTTCGTCAAGAAAAAGGATGGATCAATGCGAATGTGTATCGATTATCGGGAACTGAACAAAGTAACTATTAAGAATCGATATCCACTACCTCGCATCGATGACTTGTTTGACCAGCTACAAGGGTCAAGTTACTATTCGAAAATCGACTTGCGATCTGGGTACCATCAGCTGAAGGTTCGGGATGAGGATATTCCTAAGACTGCGTTTAGAACTCGGTACGGTCATTACGAGTTCCTAGTCATGCCATTCGGAATGACAAACGCACCAGCAGTGTTCATGGACCTCATGAATAGAGTATGCAAACCTTATCTTGACAAGTTCGTGATTGTGTTTATCGATGACATATTGATATACTCCCGAACGAAGGAGGATCACGAGAAACACCTGAGAATGATTCTTGAATTACTGGAGAAAGAGAAGCTTTACGCAAAGTTCTCTAAGTGTGAATTTTGGATGCGCGAGGTTCATTTCCTTGGTCATGTGATCAATAACAAGGGAATTCAGGTGGACCCATCCAAAATCGAGGCAATTAAGAACTGGGAAGCCCCAAAAACACCATCCGAGATACGACAATTTCTTGGGCTAGCCGGCTATTACCGACGATTCATCGAGAACTTCTCGAAAATAGCCCAACCACTTACCGCTCTAACTCAAAAGGATAAGAAATTTGATTGGGGCGAGAAGCAAGAGATTGCTTTCCAATTGTTGAAACAGAAACTAAGTACCGCACCAATCCTATCACTACCCAAGGGAGTAGAAAACTTTGTTGTCTACTGTGATGCTTCACATCAGGGATTGGGTTGTGTATTGATGCAAAACGATAAAGTCATTGCTTATGCGTCTCGACAATTGAAAGTTCACGAAAAGAACTATACGACGCATGACTTAGAGCTAGGAGCAGTCGTTTTTGCACTTAAGATTTGGAGACACTACCTATATGGTACGAAGTGTACAATCTTCACGGATCACAAAAGTCTCCAGCATATATTCGACCAGAAGGAACTCAACATGAGGCAACGTCGTTGGGTCGAATTACTGAACGATTACGACTGTGATATTAAGTATCACCAGGGCAAAGCAAACATTGTAGCTGATGCCTTGAGTTGTAAGGAACGGGTCAAACCCCGTAGAGTCCGAGCTTTAGGATTGACAATCCACTCGAAACTCATTACTCAAATTCGTGACGCTCAACAATTAGCTTTCATTCCCGAACACCTTAAGGAAGAATCCTTGAAGGGAATGGAGAAACAACTTGAAACCAAGGACAACGGAGTGTTGTACTTCATGAACCGAATTTGGGTACCATGCGTAGACGAATTACGCCGATTGATTTTGGACGAAGCACATAAGTCCAACTACTCGATACATCCTGGTGCAGATAAGATGTATCACGATTTGAAAGGATTTTACTGGTGGCCTAGCATGAAACGAGACATTGCCACATACGTTAGTAAGTGCTTGACTTGTGCAAAAGTCAAAGTCGAATACCAAAAGCCGTCTGGGCTTTTGCAACAACCCGAAATGCCTAATTGGAAATGGGAACACATCACAATGGACTTCATCACGAAGTTACCGAAAACAACATCCGGAGTTGACACCATATGGGTGATTGTCGATCGATTGACGAAAACAGCCCACTTCCTTGCTATCAAAGAAACAGACAAAATGGAGACAAAATGGAGAAACTAGCTAGGATCTATTTGAAAGAGGTCGTTTCTCGACATGGGGTGCCATTATCTATCATCTCTTATAGAGACGCACGATTCACTTCTCGTTTCTGGCAAACACTTCAACATGCACTGGGTACTAGACTCGACATGAGTACTGCGTACCACCCACAAACTGACGGACAGAGCGAGCGAACGATACAAACGCTCGAAGACCTGTTGAGAGCATGTGTGATAGACTTTGGAGGTAATTGGGATACACACCTACCTCTAGCAGAATTTTCATATAATAACAGTTATCACACCAGCATACAGATGGCACCATTTGAGGCATTGTATGGACGCAAATGCCGATCGCCACTCTGTTGGGCAGAGTTGGGCGACAAACAATTATCGGGTCCTGAGATAGTCCAAGAAACTACGGATAAGATATCTCAAGTGCTTAATCGATTGAAAACAGCACGTGACCGACAAAAGAGTTATGCAGATAACAGACGGAAACCTTTGGAATTTCAAGTAGGTGACAAAGTCCTACTCAAAGTTGCACCCTGGAAAGGGGTCGTACGATTTGGTAAACGAGGTAAACTGAACCCACGATACATCGGACCATTCGAGATCCTTGCAAGGATTGGTCCTGTCGCCTACAAGCTCAAACTACCGCAAGAGCTTAGTAGTATCCATGACATCTTTCATATATCTAACTTGAAAAAGTGTCTTTCTGATGAAACACATATCATCCCTCCGGACGAAGTCTTCATTGACTCAAAACTAAACTTCGTGGAGGAACCTATCGAGGTTATGGACACGAAAACACAGAAACTTCGACACAAACGAATCAAGCTAGTTAAAGTTCGTTGGAACTCAAAACATGGCCCAGAGTTCACCTGGGAACGTGAGGATGAAATGCGCAAGAAGTATCCTCGACTATTTGAAACCGTGACCGCGACTCACGACACGAATTAAATCTCGGGACGAGATTTCCCTAACGGGGGGAGAATGTGACAACTCTCCAAATTAGGTACTGATTAACATTTAAGCATGTGCATTCTTACGCTAATTTCATGATTAAGTTTAAAACAAAACTTTTGATGTGAAGTAAGCCTAGCAGCCTAGTACTTTTAAACAAAAAGTATCACATATGATGTGATTAATATTAATAATCGCGTACAAACGTATCGAAAAGAACCCGACAGAAAAATACCGCAAAAGTTGATGACATAATATAATTAATAATTCAATTATTAATTACGAGTACTATGGTATCTATAACCTATAGATAAAACGAGTTAAATATGCGTTTGACATAAAACGTATTATAAGACGAACAGAAACAATTTTAAAATGCATTCAAAGATCAAAATGAGAAAAATTCAAATTTTCTCACTCTTTCGGAAACATTTGTAACATTACCTCAAAATATGAACCCAAAATTTGACTGAAATTTGGCACTCAATTAAATGTTAGCAGTCCAATGCACAAATTGTACAACAGTCCAAAATAATGAAAACATCATTATTCCGAATTTAAATAACGAACCAGGAGAGCATCTACAAAATAAAAATATAAAATGTTTACTTTTATATTGCTATAATTATACCCGTACTCGAAACTAACGGGTTTAAAATACCCAACTAACTCCAATAATTGGGAGACCACAGACTGTGATCTCCCATACTCGACTCATTATATTTCTCCTTCTTTTCCTCTCCTGATCATTTGATCAACACACACACCAACACACACATCTACTATCATCATCATCTATCTTTCTCTCCTTCTGCTTCTGCTTCTTGGAGCCAAAACACAAACACAGGGGAGTAGAGCAACAACAGCCATATCATCTTCAACATCGCCATCTTCATCATCCTCAAAAATCCATTGTAAGGAAGCACATTTTCTTTGTTCTCTACATCTCAAATTCGTTACATAACACATATATATATCATAATCCATGTATGTAACTCATAAATTTGATGGTTGTTTGTGTGGTTTTTGAAATAAGTTGTATGGAACCAAACTTAGAATCACAAATCATATATGTGAAAGTTGATACAAATGTGATGTAATGATGTAATGATATTAAAATGGTGTAAAAATGAGCTAAAACTCGTAACAAACACATGTATATATATGTACCACGAACTCAGGCAAGAACAGAGGGCGAGAGGACAGGGATGAACCAACCCGATCGGTTGGCTTGGGCCAGCCGATCGGCTGGATGTAATGAGCCGAACGGCTCAACAAACTGAGCCGATCGGCTAGTTTGGTTGAGCCGAACGGCTAGCCATGATGAGTCGAACGGTTTGTGATTTTTAACCCGAACGGATGATGTGGATTGGACCGAAACGAATAATAGACTAATTAAATTGGACTGGATCGAATGGGTTTTTGGTTGGGCCGGAACATCCAGCCGAACGGCTGAAGGCCCAAGCCGAACGGCTGGCCCAAGCCGATCGGCTGGGCTGGGCTGGGATGCAGACTGGGCTTTGGTCGCGAGCTGGGCCGGACGTTCCTTGGGCCTGAAACTTTGGGTTTGAACCGAGAATTTTAAGAACAAATGAGTTGAATTAAATACACGGGCCATTGGGCCAAAACTTGATAATGGGCCCAACGAATTATGTAATCGGGTTAAGTTATTGGGCCGAAAACAAAACTAATCGGGCCGAGCCCAATAAACTTCCAAAACATTCCAAACATAAGACGCGACCCGATTTATTTCACGGAACGTTCATGAATCTATATATATATATATATATATATATATATATATATGTACATACTTAATGACAAACGACAAACCTATATGTATACTTCATATATACATACTAATGACGACTTTCCAATGACGATAACAATTATTTATTCATTTTATAAACGGAAATAAATACAATAAGAAGTTTTATAACAAATAAAACTTATATACGTTTTAATACGTAAACTTTAGAACTTATATATACATATGACTACATACGTGTATATACACTTGACAAGGTATACGACGTGAGAAATATAACAATATTTCAACACAACGTCACCAACGAATGTAACGACTTACATCATTAAGAAATCAACAATTTCTCCAAACAAATAAACCGTTAACATAAGATGATTAAACAAATCAAACGTACTTATGTTAATACATTTATTGTATATAGGTTAACACACCGTGGGCTATTACCTGTTGGCTGCTAGCTTTCCTTACCGAGCACATCGTAGTGAGTTTACAGCCCCTACTTTTAAATGTTTTCTGCTTTTAAACACAGGGGTGTTAAACATAGAAATTGCATGCCAACACATGCAGTCAAACTATAAATGCTTTATTGCTTTTCTACAACTGTTGATTCATGATATTACATATTCACTGTAATTTTGGAATTTAGACAAGGTATCCTAGTACGGACCTAGACTTGGATTGTGTGCATGAAAGACCTCATGACATACTACTGTAACCATTAGCTAGGTGACTCTAGCCACTGAGTATACGGATAGTACTATTGCCGTGACGACCCTCCTATGGTGGAGCGTATACTTAAATGTCCGTTCAGGCAAACAACATAAGTTCTGGTTGTGGTTTGGTTATAGGGTTAGGTCGCGTTACTTTAACCTGCGAGGTTTAGCTCACCTTTCAGGGGATCACAGTCTAAGCAAATTCCCACATACGTTTAGGAAGAACGAATCCTACAACTGTTAAACACCGAAAAACATACCGGTAACTTATTTTACACCGGTAAACAACCAGTAACATATTTTGGGACGACATCCCACGTATAACAATACTTTAGGGTAACAACCCTACATAACTTGTATTTTATAAATGAGTAACAAATCATTTATACAAACTTGGTTTAACTAACCACATACACATATAAACCTGTAAATTCACTCAACATATTTGTTGACAACTTTCTCTATGTTTTTCAGGAAATTAGCTGGGTAAGTAATCGCATGCATTCAGGATGGACAACCCTTGACAAATTAGGATGCCATATACTGTTGGGACCGCTTTTGGGGATTTCATTCGTATAACTGCAGACATTGCGGTCATACTGATGAAATCTTATTTTAAACTTACGTATTATTGTTAAAACTGAAATGTTTTAAATTCCACTACTACTATTACGACTTACATAGTCGTACTACTTTTGTAACAAATGTTTGAACTGGCATCCTTATCTATTATGTTGTGCAATAACCATATGCTCTGAGTATGTATGTATCTGTTGGTTGAAAATACTGTTCGCAGCCCCGCCACGTCATTTAAGCTTCTGCAAACTAATCACAACTAATTGTAATTACCGTTTGGCGGGGTGTGACAATTTGGGGGTGCGACATACATTCTCTCACTTAGCCTTGTGCTAATCCCATCACCCTACTTCTTGCAGGTTATGTTTTTGGATGTAACGGGCAGGGGGCAAGAAGCTGTATATTATGGAATGTTTGACGACGAGTTTACTCTGATAATGTTTGAGGCTTAATGTTGGGATTTTGTAGTATATAACACCTAGTCTGATAAACTATAGTTTTGAACATTATAGCTGCTATGTATATATGTAATGTAATTGATAATGTAATTACCAAATGCTTCCGATAATATATTTTATATTTATATAAAAAAAATGGTTCTGATTTAAGGGGTGTTATATTGTTAAGACTGTCCAAATGAGAAGGAGTGGCTTTCTCAATTGGTGTTTTTTTCTCATCGTATGGATTCATTAAACGCGTGTAGAAGACTTGCAAAGATGGTGTGAAATTTGGGAGGAGATAAATTTATATAGCGGGGGAAGATGAAACAAATATGGAAGAAAATATTTTAAGAAAATTGAAGATAATATATTTGAATGAGATTTGACATGGTCAGTCAAGAGAAAAATTCGGACCTAGGATGCGTAAATATAGGACCAATTTTTTGAGGTTGGATGATTTTTTTAGCCTTAGTATGTTTTCTTTACTTAATTGTTCATATTTATTAACTAAATTTTCTAATGATTTACAGTTTTATTAAATTTACAATAATTATTATATTATATTAGATACTAATCAGTTATTAATCGTTGGATCAATATGGGAAAATTCAATTAAGGGCTGCTATTATCCTAAACTATTTTGCTTCAAGTATATGTTATAGATTTAGTAAACCTTATTTATTTTGTATTACTTAATTTTACTACTGCGTAATTTTTTAATTTGTATAATAAACTCGAACAACTCATAGTTTTATTAAATGATATCAATGAATCCAAATGTACAAAGGTTTTTTTGTAAAAATTTTGACATGTTTGTTTTATAAAATTAGAATATTTCATGAAATATATAAAGATAACATTAACACATTATTGCACGTATTAAAAATATATGAAATAACTGTCACCGACGCATTGCGCGGGTAATATGATAGTATTTATTGATCGAGATACATTTTTGAACGTAAAGAACATGTTTTCGTCCGTATAATCCAACCATATACATTTTTGATCATGTTCGTTTATATATTTATTGAACAAATACGTGAACTTCCTGCCAAACAGTTCATGAATTATTCGTTGAATGTTTGGTTCGCTTACATATCTATATAAAAAATTGATAATGGTTTAATCCTCAAAGTTTCACTTTATATTTTATTTTAACCACTCAAACTTTTTTCTAATGACTTAATCTTTCAAGTTTGCATTGACTTAGTGGTTTAACCCTTCAAAGGGTTAAACCATTATTTTTTGAAAGTTTGATGATTAAACTAGAAAAACTTAAAATGATCAAATCATTATAAAAGATAAACTTTAGGGATTAAACCATTAAAACTTTGAAGTATAATCAAACTTTCGGCTTAAACCACCAAAGATTTGAAACTTCGATGGTTAAATTATTAGAAAAAAACTTGAGTGGTTAAAACGAAAAAAAATGTGAAACTTTGAGGATTAAACTATTATTAACCCTTATATAAAACCATGTAAAATAAACCGAAAAATTGTTAAAAAAAATTTATGGAAATACTAAGACCACTCCCAACCGTTATTCGTCATTTGTGTCACATCAACACACCCAAAATTGACGAAAGATAGACACAACAGTGCCAATAATGCTTTCTTCACTTCAATTTTTGGCTCCACATTACCAATATACCTATATTTAGATACATGAAACAAAAAATAACATGAAAAATAAGCTGACCCATTTCTTCTTCTTTCCTTTCGTCGCCAAACCGACAGATATCAAAGAAGAAATATATTGAAGAAATGGTACCAATGGTGTCACTAAGTGACGAAAGGTGAAGAAACAAAGCGACTGGTCAAATTGGATTCATTCCGTTTAAATTTGATTAATATATATTGCTACTATAATAATACAATTTTCATAATCTGATTAATTAGAAATAATTTCATAAATTATAAAAGAGAGTTGATCAATATATTTTTGTATAGATCTACCAAAACTTTACATTAAAAATTTATATTGTGCAAGCTCTTAATGTACACATTTTTTTTTTAAATAACTAAATATGAACCATTGATCTTAAGTTCAAAACCATGATAACCTAAATAGTGGAGATGATGTGACAAAAAGTCTAAATTGCCCCTACCCTTTAAATAAACAATCATTTAAAATCCTATTAAAATTATCAACATTTAATATTCTCATTCAATTTTTAACACTTAAATTAAATTAAATACAATTTATTATACAAATTAATATCTAATAATTAATTTTTGGTTACAAATATAAACTCATAAATATGTCTTTTTCATAAATGACACATTAATGAATATTTAAATTAATTGTATCTTAAGATTATTTTAATATAACTACTAATGAAAAGTCATATGTTTTTTATAAATATAATTCACTTCAATCTTCTATATCTTTTATCATTTATACTAATATATACAGAATTTACTACTAAATTTTTAAGCTATAAAAATGAAGAATACTTAAATTTTATATAATATACTGTTAGATATGTTATTCAACACTTAAATATTTGCATTGACTCCAAGTAATTATAAAAGTTAATATTTTAATATTATATAAAGAATTTGCCTATTTGATTTGTAACAAAAATGTAGAAATTATTATATTAGTTTATACAATAACAAATTCATAACTGGAAATATTTTATAGTTATATTAAATATAAGTGTCTTGATTTTAATTAACTTTCAATTATTAGAATTAGAGATTGCGATGAGGGTCGAGTTAGGTTTGCGGGTTAAGTTCAAATTATAAACCCGAAACTAATTTGATAAATGGGTTAACGGGTTAAAAGTAACCAACCCATATACAACATGCACTGCGCTGTTTGGCCGGTCAAACTTTGACGTGGACTTTAACCCAAACTCAATAAGATATGATAAACAAGTTGACGGGTTGAGAATTGAAAATGCAACTCTTCCTCATTTACTTCTATGAAAAAGTTCAAGTTGTGTCGAGAATTATCAATGTTAAAACTGAGACTGGGTAAACTATTTTCTGTAATTCATTCAGTCAGCCATGTACACAATTTATATAAGTGAGAATACATTTATTTTAGGAAGGTAATAAAACTAATACTAAACTACAGCCAGTGATTTAGCTATTACAGCTATACAATAATATCTATATACTAATTATTTCCAACACTCTTCCTCAAGTTGGAGCAAAGATATTAATCATGCCCAACTTACTACAAATAAACTCTATTTGCGTTTTACGTAGTAGTTTCGTAAGAATGTCCGCTAGTTGATGCTCAGTCCTGATATGCACCGGCTGAATAGATGGAGGGTTCGATTGAGTTCCAACAACATGGTCGCTAACCAAGTGACAATCAACTTCAATGTATTTGGTCCTCTCATGGAAGACTTGGTTCTTGGCTATATGGATAGTTGACTGACTATCACAATAAAGCTTCATCAAGTCATCAGTAATAACCCCGAGCTCTTTGAGAATTCTTCTAATCCATGTCATTTCACATGACACATCTACCATAGCTCTATATTCTGATTCAGCACTTGATCGGGACACAATATGTTGTTTCTTGCTTTTCCAAGAAACTAAATTACCACCGACAAAAACACAATACCCTGTAGTTGATCTTCTGGAAATAGGAAAACCTGCCCAATCTGCATCAGAGAAACCGGATATTCTACCATCTCCTTCTTCAGTGAATGCACCTACTCGAAAATGGCCCTGATCTAAGTAGAGTATTCCAAAGCCTGGTGTGGCTTTTAGATACCTCAAAACACGAAGAGCTGCACTCCAGTGATCTGTGTATGGATCAGACATGAATTGGCTTAGGATACTAACTGAAAAGGATATATCAAGCCTAGTAACCGTTAGATAATTTAACTTCCCAACTAATCTTCTGTATCGTTCTGGGTTCTTCATAGGATTTTCGTCCTTGGGAAGAAGTTTTCCGGTAGTAAGCATTGGACTATCCACTAGTTTGCACCCTAATAACCCACACTCTGTAAGCATATCAAGGACATACTTCCACTGAGACAAAAGAATTCCTTGTGGAGATCGGGACACTTCTATTCCAAGAAAGTAACGGAGTCATCCCGAATCGGAATCTGAAACTGAGATTGTAAGAAGTGTTTTAAATCAGCGATCCCGGTGCTATCATCTCCCGTGATAATGATGTCATCTACATAGACTACAAGAATGATTCGGCGGCCCTGGTAATGTCTAAAGAACACGGAATAATCTTGAGAGCTGCGAGTCATTCCAAAATCTCGGAGAACATCATAAAATCGTCCAAACCATGCTCTTGGAGACTGTTTGAGGCCATATAATGAACGTCTTAGTCGACATACTTTTGATGCCTCCTCCTTAATAATAAATCCAGGTGGTTGTTCCATATACACCTCATCCTCAAGAACGCCGTTAAGAAAGGCATTCTTGACATCCAACTGATGGAGCGGCCAATGATTAATAGCAGCCAAGGCTATACAGATTCGTACAAACGGCATCTTGGCAACTGGGGAGAATGTCTCTTCATAATCAATACCATATGCTTGAGAATAGCCCTTTGCAACCAACCGGGCTTTCAGTCGATGCAATGAACCATCAGGATTAAGTTTCACTGTGAACACCCATTTACAACCAATTTTACGTTTACCTGAAGGAAGTTGCACCAAATCCCAAGTATGATTCCTTTGTAGGGCATCCATCTCATCCTACATTGCTTTAAAACCATCCCGGGTGATTAAGTGCCTCAGTAATATTTCTGGGAACAGGGTGTTTATCAATGGCTGTTGTGTAAGCACACGATTCAGGTGAAACGTGGGAGTAGGCAAGATGATTTTGGATAGGATATCTCGTAGAACTTATGGTGCCTTTTCTAAATGCAATTGGAATGTCTGGAAATGGGGCACCAGGCGGGTTATACTGTTCACTTTGGTGTGGTATGTCTTGTGGTTCCGGATCAGGTTGTGGTTTAGGATCAGGTTGTGGTTCAGGGTCAAGTTGTGGTTCAGGATCAGGTTGTAGTTCATGATCGAGTTGTTGTTCAGGATCATGTGTTTCAGATGATGAAGGTGGAACAGAAGAGTTACCTGAGTCATGACATGTAGGTGAGTTCTCTTGGGTCTCTGTCGCTTGTTTGTAGCACTGCCTGGCATATACATTGGTGTATCGAATGTCTCTTTGTGTTGTCGGAGTCAAGGGCTTTGTAGTTTGAACGGGTATGGTATAGACCGGAGGATCAAGAGATTCGGATGGGTTAGGAACAGGATTAAGCGACTCTGAAGGATTAGTAAAGTAAGAAACCGACTCATTAAAGGTGACATCAGCGCTAGTGAAGTATCGGCAAAGGGTTGTGTTGTAGCAACGATAACCTTTTTGAACTCGTGAGTACCCAAGAAACACACACTTTATAGCACGTGGTTCAAGTTTATTATGTCCAGGACGATTATCATGGACATAACACACACATCCAAAGACCTTGGGAGCTAAAGGAAAAAGGGTACCATGAGGAAATAGAACGGAAAATGGTATTTTCTTGTCACGGACAGAAGATGGCACACGGTTAATTAGATAATTTGTTGTAAGAACCGCATCAGCCCAAAAATGTTGTGGGACATTATAGTGAATCATCATGGTGCATGCAACGTCTAACAGATGACGATTTTTACATTCAGAAACAACATTCTGTTGAGGTGTATACGCACATGAAGACTCATGTATAATACCACGTTCATATAAGAAACTAGTGAAATCATTAGAGAAATACTCTTTTGCATTATCAGATCTAAGTGTTTTAATGCAAACATTAAACTGTGTTTTAACATAAGCATAAAAGTCACGAAAGATAGATAATATTTCATTGCGCGATTTAAATAAGACAAGTCAAGTTGCACGAGAATAATCATCGACAAATGTAATGAAATATTTAAAACCATTCGTCGAGATAACTGGACAAGGTCCCTAAATATCTGAATGCACCAACTAAAATAAAGTACTAACTTGACTCGACTCTTTAGGGGGATAGGGACTACGGGTATGTTTTCCTAACTGACACAATTCACAAGTAAACTCGTAAATAGACGAAAAATCTGGTCGTAGTTGCTTCAAAACGGGTAATGAAGGATGCCCTAACTGACAGTGAGCTTTCTTGAATCATAGACGTGCTGATGGTGACTTTAATGTAAACAAGCGATAGAGACCTTGAGACTCAAAACCTGTGCCAATCAATTGGTTCGTCCCCAATTCCTAAAAAAACAGTGTGTAGGATAGAAAGTTGCAAAACAATTATTGTCACGTGTAACTTTACTAACAAACATAAGGCTATTAGGAAAAGTAGGGATATAAAGAACAGATGATAAGTTTAAGTTTGGTATGTTGCTACTGGATCCTATGCCTACAATTGGACATGAAGAACCATTTGCGAGTCTAACGGGATTGTGGTTGATATTTGTTTTTAGGTTAGATATAATGTCTTTGTTCCCAGTAATATGATCAGTGGCACCGGTATCAACAATCCAAGATGATGATGAGCATGCTGAAAGACAAGTTGAAGATATACCTGACTGTGCTGTATTAGCACAAGGAGTGGATACAACCTGTCCAGAGGTTTCATGTCGGGTTTGGCAAATATCCTCTTCGTCGGTACATGCTAGTTGAGCACGAGGAGGATGCGGGGGTGGTTGAGATCCAGGTGGCCGATTCGGGCAGTTGTACTTAGTATGTCTGTACTCTTTGCAGTAATGACACTGGATCTTCTTGTTATAATCATTCTTCATGTTACCGCCCTTTCCATGATTTTTGACACTAGAAGCTGCAAGTGCAGATGTTTCAACCCCACCGGATGGTTGCACTTGTGAGTTATCTGAAAACATTTCCCGAATAAGATGATATGTCGAGGCTAGGGACTCAGAGGCTGTGTGACTCAGTAGCAAAGGACGAGCACTTGAGTACTTGGGGGATAATCCGGAAATGAATGTCATTACATCCATTTTTGCTAATCGCTCCTCTTGAACTTTAACATCGGGAGTAACAGGAAAAAGGACACGTAGTTCTTCCGCTAGCTTTGAGATCCTGGTATAATATTCTGTAAGATCAGAGTCACCCTGCTCGCACCTGAAGTAGGAACCAAACACAGAGTATGCATGGGAAAGAGATTCTTTGGCTGAAAAAGATGACTGCAAATGTTCCCACATTTTCTTTGTGGTAGGATAGTTTTGAGCAATGTTCAAGACTTGTGGTTCCACTATCATCTAGCTTCCATTCGCGGGTTTTTGGGTTGGGCGGTTCCTGGGTCAAGTAACCATCTTTATCTAAACTCTAGAGTCCTGTCTGAACAAACATACTCCATTGAGCCCAATTTGTAGAGTTTAATTTAACGAGTATCTTCAAAATAGCAGAATAGTTGATAATTCCTGCAACTGTGGTGTCACTCGATTTGGCTTCATCTCCTCCCATGATACAGTTTATAAACAAGGTTGGAATAGTTATGCAAAGTAAACAGAAAACAGATCTTGAACAGTTTAACAGGATTAGAATTCTTGACACAGAGATAGACTTACTGGATTTAGGGTTCCGGCAAAGTTGGTGCCGGAAAAATTAGGGTTCCGGCGAAGTCGGTGCCAGAAAAATTAGGGTTCTGGCGAGATAGAAGGAGACTATCTATTTAGGGGAAGGAAGGGAACCACAATAATGACAGAACTTATAACAGAGTTGATATCGGATATTGTGTATGATAGCAGGTTCAGATTCCGCCAGAAATTCCGACGACTGACTGAATCCGGTGAAGTTCAGGCCATTATGGCTCTGATACCATGTTAAAACTGAGACTGGGTAAACTATTTTCTGTAATTCATTCAGTCAGCCATGTACACAATTTGTACAAGTGAGAATATATTTATTGTAGGAAGATAATAAAACTAATACTAAACTACAGCCAGTGATTTAGCTATTACTGCTATACAATAATATCTATATACTAATTATTTCCAACAATCACCACTAATTAGAACATTAAAAAAACAAAGTATACAGAATAATGTACAAATAGCATTATTATTTTACTATTTATACAAGTCCGCTATGTCGTTAAACAAATCTACCATGAGTAATTTTATTGTAGTGTAGTTGCAAAACATGCACCTAATCAAATTATATGCAGAGATACACGGTGAGAGTCATTTGAAACAAAATAATTAGATTTATCATTTTGGCAACCGGCGTGATTTATCGTATTGTTCATTAGTGATGTTGATTTCATTTTCAGGTATTGAAGTTAAAGTATTAATCACTACTTTCGATGATATAAACGTGCTTAATATGTCTAAAACTACTATAAAAAAATAAACATCTCCTTAAATTCGAAATCTTTTACCAAAGTCATATGTGAAAAAGTGTCAAATGATACGTTATACAATTAAACAAAAATAAATCTTCGTATTAAAATTATGAGGTAGCCCGCAAATTTTACGAGTTATAATCTAGTATCGTACATAAAAAGGTTAAGCAATATATGAGAGTTTGACTTAAATACATCTAATTATTTGATCAACACGTGGATATAATTTCAATCAAGAGCGCCACACGGCGCTAACCCATTTACAAGTTACAAACCATTTTATCCTTCTTTTTACCATTATAATTCTGAATTCTAATATACATATATACTCTGTAGTATTTATTTTTTCCTATTATTCTTCAAATTCACTATTTAAAGATGATAATATATATCAATACTTTTTATGTATTAAAAAGTTAATACACGTGGATATGCTTATACTAGAATTTATATGTAATACTATAAACTCAAAAACTCATACTATGTTATTATATCACATCCGTTTCAAAATAAACATCCCACTTACTATTTTATGTAGGGGTGTCACTTTTATCCGGAATCTAAATAATTCATCCGATCCAATCCGATTTAGGTTAAATGAACAGGATTATTTGGATTACGGATTGCTTAAACGGATTATGTACTACTTAAATGGATACACGGATAGGATTAATGATCAAAATTAAACTGTTTGGATATATCCGTATAATCCGAAGAATCAAATATATTAAATAATATTTTTTAATAATATATTAGATATTAATGTTACTATTTTTCAGTTTTTGAAGAACATAAGTCTGACATTTTGGATGCTATGAACTTAAGAAAAAAAGATTTAATACTTTTACTTTTTGGTTGTTTTGGAACTCCTCTTTTGGATTAGATTGATTGGAGGTGTATTTAATTTTGGAACTAGGAATATGTTTTGGATCAAATTGTATGTTAGAAGTTGGAATTGGAATTTGGATGTTATAATATGATGTATCGTTTCATCTTATCTTATGTTTGTTTATATACTTGTTTTATTAAACGTAAATTTAGTCTTACTCGGTATCACACGTTTAACTTGAGCTTATTCGGATGAAATCGTTTAATCCGAAAATTAATCCGAACCATTTAAACCATATCCGATTAATCCGTTTCTTATTTGGATTGGATTAAGAATGAACTTGAGATTGTTCAAAATCCGATTAATCCGATCTGAATAATCCGAAATCCGAACAATCCGTCCGAATAACACCCCTAATTTTGTGTTGCATCAATATAAATATTCAGATTCCATTACAGTCCATCAAAAAAGATTTTAGTAGATAACAATGAGACATCTAATAAATAGACTTTTATAAAACTGTAGGGAATATGTATACAGTTTTAGAAAAGTCACTATCTAGTATTTACCAACAATATTTCATCTTTAAACACTAAAGTATTTTCTGATTAGTTATTGTGAAATCTAGGCATTTATTTTGAGACAACTCAAAATAGTAAGTGAAACACTTATTTTGAAATGGATATGGTATAATATGGTAATACGAGTTTATAGTATTACATATAAATTCTAATACACACATATCAATGTGTATTACGTAACTTTTAATGCATAAAAAGTATAAATAAATGTTTTCATCTCTGAATAGTGATAGTTGAAAACAAATAGGAAAAATAATAATACGACAGAGTATATATTTATATTAAAATTAAATTAAATTAATTAAATTTAAAATCAATCTATCTATCTTATATATTAAAAGATAAATTTTGAGAGAATAAGAACCATTAGATGAAGATCAACTATTAAGATCTAACCTTTAATTTAAATAATGACATTATTAATCCTGTTATTATACAATTAAAAGACTAATTTACCCTTTTATATTTATAATATACACCCTTTAATATTTACAATATACACCCTTTAATATTTACAATATGAATTCTCTGTTTTTTCCTTTAATTGTATATAATCCTCCAAATACTTTATAATTAATTACTGTTTCTATAATTTAAATTTTTCCTACAATCTTATTTATTTTATTTATTCTAGAAAAAAAAAACTTCGATATGTTATTTTCAATTCCAAAAAATTCATAACGTCATTCCATCGTCCAGTGTTTTAAATTCTTATACGACTTACTCTTTTTAATCCTTTTATTAATTTATAATTTACAATTTTTGGATCATGGATGTCAACAGGTCGGCTTCTGGTGGATTTTAGTATATTTGTATCCATACTACTGCCCTTTTTGAATTATTTTATCAGTTTATAATTTACAATGCTTGGATTATGGATGCCAACGGATTAGTTTCTGACGGTTTTAGTATATTTGTACACATACCGCAATACCGGTTTAGAATATTTGTACTGATACCTGGCCCAATACCCGTTGTGTACCCAATTAGTATTACCCATCAGTTTTTCATATCTATTCGCGAGTTTCGGTTATCCTCATGTATGTAACTTTGGCGAAACAAATAAAAAAAGTTATTGAAAATACGACGCAAATTTGAAACACGAAAAATAACGAAACCGAATTACAAGAATTGAAATATTAAAGCTAACAATTTAACTTTTTAATTAACTAATTCAAAGTTTTGGTACATAATATAGTATTATCATTAAAGAACAATACAAATACAAAAGAAAAGAATGGTATCATCCACAATATTATGAATATTTGATTAAATAATTTACTCTTTTGCCACTAATTTCTCCATATCTCGATTTACATCCCTAAAATAATTTACCATTTAATCTTATAGGGATGTGTTAACGTCATTTGGGTCATTAGAGTATGCATTTGAGGTGTCATATTTTGTTATCTTTTGTCAAAGTTAAAAAGACAAAGTAATGCATTATAGGTTGTTAATTTAAAAAAAAAAATACAGAGAGTAACTTAGATAGACGAAAACCATCAATGCACTGCAAAGAGCTTTATATTTTTATGTACAAAATAGTATTAACTTACTGAACTAGTGAATATGCTTATTTGGAAAAACATATCGTATGATTTTAAATTGAATAATATAGCGTTATTAAATATCAATACAACTAACAAAGTGATATCATACACAATATTATCCATATTAATTAGTTTATATATTTGGACTCATCAATTCAAAATCTATCACAATTCAAACCCTTAATGCATTTTTTCATTTAAAATTAAAACAATACAAACCGATATACTATACACCAACACCAAAATAATTATTAAGTTTATATAACACATCCATATATAAGATATATTTAAAGTCAAGCCGTAAATTTTGCAGGTCTTTAACTAGTTAATTAATGATAAAAAAATGATTAAAATGGTTTGTAAGTTGTAAATGGATTAGCGCCTTGTGGCGCTCGTGATGGAAATGATATAGACATGTGCCAAGAAATTAGGAGTATTTAAGTTAAACTCTCATATTTTGCTTAACTTTTATATGTAGTTATGTACCATATTTGGTTGGATATTGTACATTAGCGTCATTAGCTATCCGACCGGCGCGAAATGATAGATATTTTGGTAAAAAGTAAGTTAAAAGGATTATTTTGTTAAAATGTATTGGTCAAAGAAGTTAATTTGTTATTTTTCCTGAGATATATCATCATCCAACATATAATGAATTGTTGTATCACGTGTTAATCAGTGATTATGGCTAATGTAGTCTTGAAAAACAAAATAATATTGTGACATAGAAAATATTGGTAATTTTAATAAGTGACTATGATGCAATTACTTCATTTGCTCCTACTAAAATTAAAGAGACACAATTATTTGGCACGCGCAATACAAAACACACACACACTGTTGTTCTTTCTCATCTCCTTTTGAGGCCAAATAAAACCAAACCCTGTTCTGTTTATCATCTTTCCCTTTCTCTTTTTCTCTTTCTCACTTGTATCACCGTCACTCACAAATATCAAAATAGCATTAAAATATAATAATTAAACGAATTAAAAATATAAAAATAAAAAATCACAACAACAGTCAGCAATTACAATGGCATCCCTTTATTTCATCCTTTGATCATTCCCATTTTACTTGTACCTTTATTTTTCTCAAAACCCTAGTCCTCATTGGGTCCCCAAAAGTTGATAAAGTAATCAAAAGCAAGCAGCATCACATCCATCCCTCATAATCTTTAATTACCCATTTCCCAATTCCCTTTCTTTTTTATAAATCTTTCATCTTTTTTACCAAATCTGTAGCCTGTCAGCTTCTGCTCCACAGCTCAAATACTATGTTGTAACCTCACATACACACATACTTATACATACACACTCCCACTTACTACTTGTATAGATCCAATGTCAAGTTAGGGCAAAAGGGGTTTTCAAGAACTCAAGTTATCAGTCATCATTTATCAAGTGGATGTAAATCTTTTTGTATGTGTGTTTCATTTTTTTCAAGAATTGAGATCAAATTTAAAAGGGGTTCATTTGATTCATTGATTTAAGCTGAAAATGGCTTCCGAGCAGAACAGATTTCTGCAGCAACAACCACCTTCTTCCCGGGTAAATTTTGTAAACCCTAGATCCTTACCTCATTTTTAGTTGGACTCATTTTAACCTAATTTTGCTAAATTATTAAGAGAACTCATCTTGTACTTGTTCAGATCTGTTTATGTTATTTTTAGTTACTGTTTATAATGTACTCTATACACTACACTCTAGTTACATTATACCATTGATGATCTTCTTTCAGATCTACATTGTATTTGTTGATACTTTTATAAAATTTTAATAAGTTGCAGATCTGTTTCTGGGTGCTTTTGTTTTCTTCTAAAGCTACTTAATATTAGTGTACAAATACTTTGTAGTTCAAGAAATTAGAATATTGATCAAACCCCACAAACATTTATGTTAGAAAATGATAGAGTTGTTTTGATCAGTATCTTGAAAAGTGAAAAACAATCTGAAACCCCATTTTAGGTGGACTATAGGGGCCAAACAGTCAATAATCGGAAGTTGAGTTTAAATTATGGAATTACCTATTTAGGATGCCTATCACAGAATTGTATGTGTTTCTAAATTTATAAGCGTAATAAAGTAATCAAAAAATGGAAGCTCTTATTGAACTCTAGTTGTATTGCAATAAGCATCACTGTCTATACCTAACTAGCAAATATATAATGATAATGTTATTAATTAACGCAATAACTTATTACTTCTTCATTGGGAGGGTGATATTGTTCCTAATAAGTTCATGTTGCTTTTTACATTATATGCTTTGTCTTCTTGCTGAATAAGTCAAAAAATGAAAAAAAAAATAATAATGATTTTTTTTTAATCGTGCTGCAGCGGAAAAGATGGGGAGGCTGTTTAAGTGGTTTATCTTGTTTTGGGTTGCAAAAAGGTGGAAAACGAGTGGTGCCCGCATCTCGTATGCCGGAAACCAATGCGACTGCTAACCAACAAAACGGGAGTCAATCTGCCGGTTTAACCAATCAGAATAACTCAGTTCACCCGTCACTATTAGCTCCACCATCCTCACCTGCATCCTTTACCAATTCCGCCTTGCAATCTACTGCCCAGTCGCCAAACTGTTTCTTGTCTGCAAACTCACCTGGCCCGTCTAACACAATGTTTGCCACCGGGCCGTATGCTCACGAGACCCAACTTGTATCTCCACCCGTCTTTTCAACCTTCACCACTGAGCCATCCACGGCCCCACTTACACCACCGCCCGAGTTGGCCCATCTGACCACACCCTCATCTCCAGATGTCCCGTATGCACAGTTCCTTTCGTCTTCTTTGAATCTTAAAGGTCATAAGAATAATTATATGAATGCAAATGACCTTCAAGGAACATATTCTTTATACCCCGGAAGCCCGGCTAGTACACTTAGATCACCGATTTCACGAGCATCGGGTGAAGGTTTATCATCATCTTTCCCCGAAAGGGATTTCAGCCCACAATGGAATCCTTCACCGCCTTCGCAAGAAAAAGGATCGGATGCCAAGTTACCACAAGATGCTAATTTCTTCTGCCCTGAGACATTTGCACAGTTTTATTTGGATCAATCTTCGTTTCCTCATTCTGGTGGTAGGTTGAGTGTTTCTAAAGAATCGGATGTTTATTCCAATGGGGTTCAAAGTAGGCAGAGTAAAGCGTGCAAGCAAGATATTGAGGAATTAGAAGCTTATAGAGCATCTTTCGGGTTTAGTGCTGATGAAATTGTGTCCACGGCTCATTATGTAGAGATCTCTGATGTTATGGATGAATCGTTTTCCATGATGCCCTCCGGGTCCAATAAGATGCATGAGGAAAAAAACATACCAAATCTTGTGATAAACGAAGTGGCAAGCCCCAAAAATTGCAGGGTGGAAGCAACTCACTCTAGCAGGAGTGAGCCAAGTTCATGTGATACTTTAAAAGGTGAATAAAATATCCAACTGTTTATGCACAGTTAATGCCTACAACCATTAGAATCCATCTGGTTTTGAGTTTGTTATTTAGAGGTGGCAGTTTTCCGACACATTTACTTGTTATTTAGAGTTTGTTATATAGAATCCATCTGATTCAGGTGATGCATCATCTTTGATGGGTCAAGAAAGTAAAATAAAATATAGCTATGATTTAAACGAGTCAAATGGGTAGGGTGGTTCACACAATATTAAAGTAATCCTAATGTGTAGGGCTTCTTCTTAGTCCGTTAGGTAGTTGCCTAGAGCTAGAAAGAGCCGTTAAACGATCAGACCTATGTTAGTACATAACACATCAGAAGTTATCTTATTCTAAGATAGACTATTTAATTTAAGTGATCTTGTATTACACACTAATTGTTTACAAAAAATAAATTTCTTCTACATGAAGTGTTTTCATGTGAGCACAACCGGTTGCCCATGCCAAAAGCCTACTGTTTTGATCTGTGTTCCAAGCCTGCCTGCCCCACACAATTTGCCACCTACTTCTTTGCCATTCTGTCTCATTGTGCGTGACTGAATTATATGAACATATGGAAATCTTTATACTGTATAAAAATTGCAACTTGTATGTTTTTGAAGCAATAAAGCTTACTTTGAGTTTCCAGGATCTTCATCTGATATAGCATTTTGTTTTGGTGGTGACTTTAGATGTGAAAGAACCTTTTGAGCATTGTCTGACGGATGATGAAGACATATTTTCTAAGATGGGTGGTTCAAGAATGAATGGAAAGTATCATGGGTCGAATTCTGATGCAGAGATCGAGTATAGAAGAGGGAGAAGTTTGAGAGAGAGCAGAGGAAACTCGAAATGGCCATGAAATTGCATAGTTGGTGTCTGTATGTATTTAATAATATTAATTAATGTGCTTGCTTGCTCTATCTATTTCCTCCTTCCTAAAGAAAGAAAGCACTGATGGATGCTTGTGTTGTCTATTATTATATGTTGTTTTTTCTTGATGTAACTATTATTATGTATCTGGTAAATGTCCATTTGGTTAAACAAATGAGATGGGTGTGACTATTTTGTGAAGAATAGGAGATGGGGTTTAAATATTAATTGCAGTGGCTTATTGTTACATCACGTCTCTATGTCTCTATAGTTAAATGCATTTCTTTAGTCGGTAGGTAAAGTTTTTCTAGTGTTTTCATTGTTCTTCTACTTCAACATTGTTGAAGCAAGTTTTTTAATATATTTGTTTTTCGCAAAAATATATATATATATATATATATATATATATATATATATATATATATTAGGTAGAGTTGCACAAAAAACCGGTTTCCATGACCCGACCCGAATTGAACCCGAACCTGACCCGGTCAAAACTGGTTTTGACCCAAACCGATTCGGGTTTGACCCAACCCGCCGGTTTGGAATCGGTTTGGACTTTTGACTGTTAAAACCGGTTTGGAACCGGTTTATCCCAACCCGGTTTCAAAAACCGGTTTCAAAACCGGTTTGGAACCGGTTTTTTTGTGGAACGTTTTATATTCGTTAGCTAGCCGTTTTCTAGCCCTTTTTTTTTATATATATTTTTACATTTTTGCCATTCAAATTTACTATAAATACAAGGCTTGAGTATAGGTTCATTCACAACTTCACATATCTACAAAAAACTCAAAAACGTATACTATATTCTCATGGCAACTCAATCCTCTTCGGCTTCCCATTGTTTTGGTTCATCAAATGCACCAACGATTGTGAAACAATTGCCCAACAAAAGAAATCTGGAGGTGTGGGGTGCTTACGAAAGTGTTGTTGTCGGATGGTACAACTAAGGCACATTGTAAACGTTGTCGGAAATTCTTCAAACCCGACTCCAACACAACGTTGAAAAATCATACCGAGAAGCATTGTGAGGGACTCAAAGGTAATCCGGAAGCAAGTGGTCAATCTTCGATGTCACGAGATGGAACGATTTTTACATATGATGCGGAACGATGTCGAGAAGCTTTTACGGATTTTGTAATTCAAGAAGCTTTGCCGTTCAACCACTTCGATAACCCTCGGTTTACTAGGGTGGTTCAAAATACACTTCAACCGCGATATAATAATGTAAGTCGTACTACTCTTAAACGCGATGCCCTTAAATTGTGGAAAGAAGCTAAAAAACAACTAAAAATCGGTTTTGAAAATTTAAATACAAGTGTATCATTAACAACCGACGTTTGGTCGGCTCCTCATGGTTTGCCCGGTTCGTATCTTTGTGTTACCGCACATTGGGTTGATCCCGCAACTTGGCAAATGATGAAACGTACCATTGCTTTTGAAGACTTTGAGTATCCTCACACGGGTCAAAACTTATTTTACATGTTACGAAGTGTGATTAAAACGTTTAAATTGGAAGAAAAAGTATTTTCAATCTCATTTGACAATGCGAGTAATAATACACTTGCCGTTTCAAAATTAATTCTAAAATACCAACCACCATTGAGGGGCATTTTCTTTCATAGTCGATGTGTTGCACATATTATTAACTTAGTTGTACAAGCCGGACTAGCGGTTGAAGAAATAGACGAAATAAAAACCGCTTATAAAACTATGTTGCAAGACGTATTTCAAAGGGGTAAAGCTAGATACAAATCTTATATGAAATTGTGTAAGGAAACAAATTTCATTTTCTTAACTCCTAATTGGAACATGCCCGTTAGATGGAATTCGACCTACCATATGTTTGTTTGTGGTTTACGCCAACGTGACACTTTACAAGTTTTTCATGATCAACTTGTTGCAAAAGGTCGTGCAACACCATTTCCAAACGAATTTTGGGAGATTATTAAAAAGATAACTGGTTTGCTTAAACTTTTCAAAACCGCGACTACTTTATTATCGGGTGTTTATTATCCCACTAGTCATTTGGTACTTAATCAAATTTGGTTAATGACTACAAAACTAAACGAATACAAATATGAATGTCCTTTATTTGAAAAGATGGTGGCTCCCATGAAAGAAAAGCTAAGAAAATATTTTCAAGAAATGCCACCGGTAATTACTTGTTCCGCCGCAATGAACCCGTGTTTGAACCTTACCGGGGTGGAAATGCTTATCGAAAGCATTTGTCACAATTTGGATTATTATGAGATCTAAAAATAATATAATTTTGATGGAAAAGAGGGAGAAGGATTTCATGCCAATCATTTAAATAAAAGGTCAAAGAGTAAATTAGTCAATTCTATTTAGTTAATAAATTAAATAACATATATTTTAAATTCAATGAGTTGGTGGTTTCCTTTCTCCAAAATTTTAGGCCACTAACAACTACTGGTATCTATGCAAATCCCTAAAAATCATAAATTCATTTAATTGAAATGATTTATCACAAATAACATCCGAATCACATCGCATCTTCATCATATTATTCAGTTATTCATACTCAATTTCATCATTCAATAAAATATAAAAACTACAACTTCATTTCATATTTTTTAAGAAATTCCTATACATATCATCACAAAATGGTGAACCGATATGGTCAATGATGAACATGATATGGAACTTTGTGATGAATAGATACTACAACGTTAAAAAGTATAACAATGCCAACTAATAACTACAACGTTAATTATTAATCTATAGATCATAGTTGTTAAGATCCTCAATTTTGTATCGTTTCAAAAAATCGTTCATATTTTCAACAAAGTCCTTCTGTCGCTCCATAAACGTTCTTGAAGCATCAATACAAACTTTGGTCTGTAAAATAAGACATCATTTTTGGTTAATCACCTATGATTCAACATATAACCAACAACGATTCAATAATTAATTAGCTTTGATCCGGAAACAATAGGTTATGACTCAGAAACAGCTTCTGTCACTCCATAAACGTTCTTGAAGCACCAATACAAACTTTGGTCTTTAAATAAGACATCATTTTTGATTAATCACCTATGATTCAACATATAACCAACTACGATTCAATAATTAATTAACTTTGATCCGGAAACAATAGGTTATGACTCAGAAACAGCATACTATGATTCAGTACACAGTATACTATGATTCAGAAGAGCATAATATGATTCACTATATACTTACCATAATGCCCGTGTTCATGAACACATTTAGTTTGCGATCTGGCCCATGATGCTTCTCTCTAGCATAAAGAATAAATGCCCATATGTCGATTACATCCGGATGGACCCTTGAGCCCGGCGTTAATGTTTCCATCACGCCTTTCATCGTAGTAATGTCAATACCCCATTGAAGAACCAGCGTTAATGTAAACCATGAATCATAAGAAGCGATTACAAAAACATTTATGTGAATTTATAATAAATTATCAATCATAAGAAGCGATTACAAAAACATTTATATGAATTTATAATATATTATCAATCATAAGAAAACACTAAAAAAACACTAATAATAAACCATTAATCATAAGATGCCATTTATAATAAACCATGATTTATAAGCTATCGAATCAAGTTGATTCAATTTTGTGTTGGGACTAGAGAAGGAATTTTAAACGTTTTTAATTTTGCATGCGAACTTATCGGTTCCTTTTTTCTTGCGGGTGGTTAATTCCAAATCGAATGGGTATTGTTTCCTTTTTTGTGGTTATAAGGAATGTACAATTATGCCCCCAACTCCTTAAAATTTGTTAACAAATTTTACATTTTCTTTTTGACTAATCACAACCATTAAATCAATAATCTGATGATCAGGAATACTTCTTCATCTTCTCCACTTAAAAAACATTCTCCCTAGATCTCAATCATATATATACCATAAAATGTGCATTTGGTAAAGTAGGGCAGTTCTGTTAATTAGTTATTTATTAATTAGTTATTTATTTTTTTAATTTGTCCTGTTATTAACATTGTCATCTTATTTTTTGTTTGTTACTATTATACATGGTGGGGATATGAAATTCTCCCTTCTCTATTCTACTAGTCAAATAGTGAGGTACACTAATGTTTTCTTTTTGAAGGGCAAATTTACAACTATCGTGTATATTATGCACAATAACATGTTATATGTGCATATAGTCTCAGGCAGGTTGTAAAAAACGCCCACCCTGGTCGATTACTCAGAGAGTACTCAGCCAACAGCCTTGGGCCCTGGCGACTCGGTGTAAGACGGGCAAAAAAACGATCAACAGCGGCCAAAGGTTTAAAAGTCGGTCAAACTCGGTCAAAATCCGATTACACGGTCAAAGTCGGATCAAAATTGCTCAAACTTAGTCAAACTTGGTCAAAGTCAAAATATGGTCAATTTTTAACAATATTTAAATTAGAGTTTTGATCTCATTTAACAAAAAGGCCATTCTATTCTATAGTAACAAATATTTATACAATTATGCTTAATGTTTATGTTTATAGTTCTATTTTATATTTTTGCACCTATAATAAATTATTAATTAAATGTAAAAAAAAAGGTCTAATCAGAGTACTCCCTGATTACACCTAAACTTGGCCGAGTACTTCCTAGAAGGTCCTTACCGAGTACACGCCGACTAGCATCTTTTTCAACCTTGGTCTCAGATACTTGGTTTAAAAAGGCACACATAAGGCGCTAGGCGCAACAAGGCAGTGAGAAGAGTTCTTTATTTTAGTCTAGGAAATAGGAGAACAGGAAGAGGTGTAAGGCGGGCGGGGGCTATGAGTGGTGCTTTATGTATTTTGTGGGTGTAGTTGGTTTTAGACGGGTGCAAGGCGGACGCTTAGGCTCCACGCGCTATGAGCGATGCTTTGGTGCTTTTGTATTTGGTAGGTGTAATTAGTATTAGACGACTATAAATAGTGACATGTCAACGGGTATAACTGGGCGAATATTCTTCTTTTTTAAAACCCATTAGACCCCTTCCATCGGTTAGACGGTTGGGTAGTTGGTTTCAATAGATGAAAATGACGGAAATGACGTTGTTGACACGGAGCCGTCGATTGGGGCCTTCGGTTTCGACTATTAGTTTGGCGATGGAAAGGGACGAAGGGTGGGGCCCAGTTGCAATTTTTTTACTCGATTCCAACGACCCAAAAAATATATGTTGATTGTCGCACCCCAGATTCATGATTAGCGGAAGCATATGTTTGGGGGCGACTAATCCGGTGATCAACAACACATAAGATATACTGAACGACTCTATATGCGTTGTCACACCCCGCCAAACGGTAATTACAATTAACGAGAGTAGTTTGCGGAAGCTTAGTGACGTGACGGGGCTGCGAGCAGTAATACAACCAATAGATACATACATCCAGAGCATATGGTTATTGCAGAACGAAATAGTTTAAGATGCCACTAGTTAAAGTTTTACAAAAACAAAAAGTTGTAACAGTAATAGTAGTAGTAGTGTTAAAATGGTATTTTATAAAAATACATAACACAAAAGTAGATTTCTTAAATATGACCACAATGAATTGCGGTTATATGAAGGAAATCCCGTTGTCCCAAAAGTAGTGGCATCCTAACAAGTCCAGGGTTGTCCGTCCTGATATGCATGCAGTTTCTTACTTACGCTGCTAATTCCCTGAAAAACATAGAGAAATCGTCAACAAAATTGCTGAGTGAATTCACATGTTTGTATGTAGTGTAGTTGTTTATACATCGTCAAATAGTTGTAGTGTAGGAAACACAAGTTTATCAATTAAGAGAAATATTTCCTAAAATAATAGTTTGTTGGAAACACATGTTAATCATTTAAGAATAATATTTCCAAATCATAGTAGTTGTTTGTTTGGTAGGAAACACAGGTTATTCCTGTTTGGTAGGAAACATAGGTTCCTCCACAAAATTGAGTTTTGCGTCAATGAAAACTTCGTCAGGAGGGATGATGAGTGTTTCGTCGGAAAGACACTTTTTAAGGTTACTAATGTGAAAAGTGTCGTGCATGCTACTAAGCTTTTGCGGTAGTTTGAGCTCGTAGGGGACAGGACCAATCTTAGTAAGGATTTCAAAAGGTCCGATGTAACGTGGGTTAAGCTTTCCTCGCTTACCAAATCGTGATATCCCCTTCCAGGGCGATACTTTGAGTAGGACCTTGTCTCCTACTTGAAACTCAAGCGGTTTTTGACGGTTGTCAGCATAACTCTTTTGTCTATCTCGTGCCGCTTTCAATCGGTTCAGTACTTGAGTTATCTTATCAGTGGTTTCTTGGACAATCTCAGGTCCAGATAGCTGTCTGTCACCCAACTCTGCCCAACAGAGCGGTGATCGGCACTTGTGTCCATACAACGCTTCAAATGGTACCATCTGTATACTGGTGTGATAACTATTATTTTAAGAAAACTCTACCAAAGGTAGATGAGTATCCCAGTTACCCCCAAAGTCTATCACACATGCTCGCAACAAGTCTTCGAGCGTTTGTATCGTTCACTCACTTTGGCCATCGGTTTGAGGATGGTAGGCAGTACTCATGTCTAATCGAGTACCAAGTGCCCTTTAAAGTGATTGCCAAAAGTGAGATGTGAATCGTGCATCTGTATCAGAGATGATGAATAGTGGCACACCATGCCGGGAAACGATCTCTTTCGAGTAGATTCTAGTTAGTTTCTCCATTCGATCCGTTTCCTTAATAGCAAGAAAGTGGGATGATTTCATTAGTCGATCGACAATTACCCATATTGTATCAGCTCCAGACGTCGTCTTAGGTAACTTCGTAATGAAGTCCATAGTGATGTGTTCCCATTTCCATTGTGACAATTCAGGTTGTTGCAAAAGTCTTGAAGGTTTTTGATATTCAATCTTAACCTTCGCACAAGTCAGGCATTTGCTAACATAAGTTGCAATTTCTCGTTTCATACCAGGCCACCAATAGAAGCTTTTCAGATCTTGATACATCTTATCTGCATCAGGATGTACCGAGTAGTTGGACTTATGAGCTTCATCCAATATTAATCTACGCAATTCATCGGTATATGGAACCCAAACTCGGTTCATAAAGTACAACACTCCATTGTCCTTGATTTCAAGTTGTTTTTCCATTCCCTTCAAGGATTCTTCCTTAAGGCGTTCGGGAACGAAAGCTAATTGCTGAGCGTCACGAATTTAAGTGATGAGGTTCGAATGGATAGTCAATCCCAAAGCTTGAACTCTGCGAGGTTTGACTCGTTCCTTAAGACTCAGGGCATCTGCTACAACGTTAGCCTTGCCCGAGTGGAATTTGATCTCACAGTCATAATCGTTTAGTAACTCGACCCAACGTCGTTGTCTCATGTTGAGCTCTTTCTGGTCGAATATATGTCGGTGACTTTTGTGATCAGTGAAAATCGTACACTTCGTGCCATATAGATAGTGTCTCCAAATCTTGAGTGCAAAAATGACTGCTCCCAATTCCAAGTCATGTGTCATATAGTTTTTCTCGTGCACCTTCAGTTGACGTGATGCATATGCAATGACTTTGTCATTTTGCATCAAAACGCAACCTAATCCCTGATGCGAAGCATCACAGTAGACAATAAAGTTTTCTACTCCTTCAGGTAATGATAGGATGGGTGCGGTACTCAGCTTCTGTTTCAGCAACTGAAAGGCGTTCTTTTGTTTCTCGCCCCAATCAAATTTCTTGTCTTTCTGAGTCAACGTAGTGAGGGGCTGGGCTATCTTTGAAAAGTTCATGATGAATCGCCTGTAATAGCCAGCCAGACCAAGAAATTGCCGTATCTCAGATGGGGTTTTAAGGGCTTCCCAGTTCTTAATCGCCTCAATTTTGGATGGGTCCACGTGAATTCCCTTGTCATTGATCACATGACCAAGGAAATGAACCTCTCGCATCCAAAATTCACACTTAGAGAATTTTGCATAAAGCTTCTCCTTCTGAAGTAGTTCGAGGATAAGTTTCAAATGTTTTTCGTGATCCTCTTTCGTTCGTGAGTATACTAAGATGTCGTCAATAAATACAATGACGAACTTATCAAGGTAAGGTTTGCATACTCTGTTCATGAGGTCCATGAACACTGCAGGTGCGTTTGTCAATCCGAAAGGCATGACTAGGAATTCGTAATGTCCATAACGAGTCCTAAACTTAGTTTTCAGTACATCCTCTTCTCGTACCTTCAGTTGATGGTAAACAGATCATAGGTCAATTTTCGAATTGTAGCTTGACCCTTGTAGTTGAACAAACAGATCATCGATGCGTTGTAACGGGTATCGTTTCTTGATAGTTACCTTGTTCAGTTCTCGGTAATCGATGCACATCCTCATAGATCCATCCTTTTTCTTGACTAACAAAACCGAAGCTCCCCAAGGAGAAAAGCTCGGCCAGATGAATCCTAAGTCTAGGAGCTCTTGTAACTGTGTAGACAGCTCCTGCATCTTCGATGGAGCTAGACGATAAGGTGCTCGAGCGATTGGCGCAGCTCCAGGAACCAGATCAATGTGAAACTCAACTTGTCGCGGGGGTGGTAATCCTGGCAACTCCTCAGGAAACACTCCAGGATAATCTCGTACAATAGGCACATCGTCTCTACGTCGCTCCTTGGGTTTCCTCTCTACAACGTGTGCCAAAAATGCTTGGTATCCCTTTCGGAGATACTTATTGGCTTTCAAGCAAGTAATCATTTTTGTGGCACTCTTTCGTTTCTCTCCCTGTATCACTAGAGTTTCTCCTGTCGGTAGTGGTAAACGTACCAACTTATCGAAACATATAATCTCGGCGCGGTTCTTTAACAACCAGTCCATGCCAACTACAACGTCAAAACTTCCCAATTAACCGGTAGTAAGTCTATTTCGAAGAGATGACCATTTAATTCCAAGGTACATCCCGGTACTATTTCTCCTGATTCGATCAACTCACCATCGGCTAGTTCTATAGAATATTTGTTATCTAACTTACGTGATTCAATGTAACACCCCCAAATTTAATGTTTTGCGGAAGCATAATTTGGGTGTTACTAATGAATAATCAAAGCACACGATCTATATAGCAAACGACCACTATATGCGTCGTTTTACATTGATATTAATAAAACCAAAGTTTACATCAAAATATTGTTTACATTAGCTCGGTTTGAAATTGAGAGATTTAAGTACATAATTAATCTATACAAAATATAATAATGCAGCTAAATCTCTGATTGTTTGCATGCTGACTCGAGCTAATGGATCTTGATTGAGCAGTCCAACCTACTGCAGGTCACCTGTGATACATGCTAAAATTGGTCAGCGAAACGCTGGTGAGCTCACAGGTTTGTATGTCAACACATATTTGTATGAACCGCAAGATTTATAATTGAATTTAAAATGCAATTAAGCAAAATAAAAGTTATACATGAGCACATAGTCTGAGCTTAACTTGGGTGTCAGATCCAATTAAGGAAACCCAACTGAGTTGCCTCCTACGAGTGCCTAATCTACACTCGTCTTCCCAAATGCTAATACGTTCGTTTGACCAGTTAGTGCGTGCTAACCCGGACGAGGATTGTCAATCCTATATGATATCATATACTAACATTCACGCTACAGATGTATCACCAAACTATGTTGTGGAGGGCTTTGAAATGATTAGTGAAAACAACTCATGTAGTATTTGATTTGTATTATACTTGCATTCATATTGTAAACTAAAACAAGCAATGTAATCACACCCCTGATTGAAAAGCAGTAAAATAGGGGCCATGAGACTCACCTGAGCCTTTAGTGTTTATTTAAATAAACTTGGATTGATTAGCTGCGAATCGATGTCCGAAGACTTGTAACCTGAGGGCGTGCAATACGCGCGATGGTTATTAATTGCATAGGTATCTTAAAAGACTACCTTTGTAGTTGTATATTCAACTATGATGTCCAAATTACTACGATTTGGTTGATTAACTTGTCCAAGTTATTACTACTTGGTTGACTCGATTGTGTTTTGAAAGCGTGTACGGCCCGTTGGTGATTTGGGCAATAATAATCTCACATTATTATTTTGATTTTTGAAAGGTGTTATACTTAAAAGTATTTATAACTATAAGTGACGGGGGTCCGGAGGCAGCGCCCCTGGTTAGCGGGGTCCCAGGGGTGGCAACCCCTGGCGGGGTCCAAGGGGCTGGCCCCTGGTTGGGGTCGAGATAAAATTTGGGTGAAATCAAGTGATAAAATTTGGGTGAAATCTGGGTGAAATCTACTAAATTTCTTTGGTGAAAAACGCATTTGGACTTGAATTTGGGTGAAATCAAGTGATAAAATTTTAGGTCTCGACACTTAGTAAATCTGTGTTTTCTTGGTTCTGTTTCATGCGACACTACGTGCGACATAAGGCTTGTGTCGCTAGGTGCGACATAGTCTGTTGTGTCGCAGATCATGTCTGCGACATAAGGCTTGTGTCGCTAAGTGCGACATCCTCAATTTAATGCGACGTAAGGCGTTGTGTCGCTATATGCGACGGGAATGAGTTTTGCGACATAGTGTTTTGTGTCGCTATATGCGACGTCCGTGATTAGTGCGACATAGTGGCTTATGTTGCTATATGCGACATAAGGACTGATTTAGCGACATAAAAGCTTATGTCGCAGGTGGCCTGGAGCCTCTGCGACATAACGCGCTGTTGGCCAGAAAATAAGCCGAAAAGGTGTTTTCCGGCCTCCGTTTGACTTGTGACTTTTACCCAACCCATATTTGGACATTTCAAGCTTAAATAAATAATTATAAGCTGAAAACAATAGAAAATGAGAGGTGTCGGGATTTGTCAGAAACTTACGAAGTTAACGCCGTGAAAATCCAGAAAGATGGGGTTGTAGATTGTGACGCGGTGGTTCTTTTCTTCCAAATGAGCTCAATGAATTGATGAAGTTTGGTGGTGTTTTTGGTGGATTTTTGTGATGGTGGTGGTGTTTGGTTTTGAGAGAAAAGAAGAAGGAGAAAGAGAAGAGATGTAAGAAATAAGAAGGAAGAAAAAGGAAAGAGGAGGGAAAGAGAGGGGGGAGGGGGCCGGCCCACTTGGGTCCCACCCAAGTGTGGTTGGCTCCAAATTTTAATTCCTGTATTCACGCTCTGTGCGGCGTTCATTTTTCGATCGTTTAAACGTTAAATAATTATTTTATACGTTTAAATATATGTTTTAAAATACGAATGTTTATTCAATATTTTTGTTGAAGTATTTTACCAAATACTTAATAACTTAAATGGTTTCGTTTGTTTGTGCGTTAAATGTTTAAGTCACGTAGACGTTTATTATACGATACGAAATGTAATTGAAATACTATCAAAATAATATTTTGGGTATGATATCGTTATTAAATGATTTTATATTATTTAGTAAAAATTTATCACCAACGTCCGTATTTACTTGAACTAAATTACATTCGATTTGAAACTTGTACGATTTAATTAAATCGCATATTCATATATATTCAACAATATATATATTTCGGTACATTAATTAGCCTAAAACCAACTAATTACATGTATTAACAAATGATTAGGTACTAATCACTAGTCCTAATTTGGTGGGTGTTACATTCAAGTTCTAATAGTGGTCTAAACTCAGTAGATACAAAACTTAAATCAGCACCAGAATCACATAACACAGAGACATAGTGGTTTTATGATAAACGTACCAGTGACGGTGTTTGGGTCCTGGCGTGCCTCCTGTGCTCCGATCACGAATGCTCTTCCGCGAGCCGGTTGGTTGTTGTTGTTGGCTCGGTCATTGTTGTTACCACGATTGTTGTTGTTATTGTTTCGGTTGTTTTTGTTGTTGCGATTGTTGGGGTTTTGGTTGTTATTATTGTTATCATTGTTGAGTTTGGGACACAGGTTCCGATAGTGTCTCGTGTCACCACACTCAAAACATCCAGTGTTTTGCTGCTCAGTATTGACCCTAGCGGGAGGGTTACCTCTGCATTGTTGGGTCGGATGACCCCAACGTCTACAGATTCCGCAGTAGGCACACTCACCCTCATGGTGCCTTTCACACTTATCACACTTGGGCTTGCTTCCCAAGTAAGGTTTCGACTCAGTAGTGATGGCAGCGTACGCTTTTGGGTTTCCAGAATTTTTTTTATTTGATTGACCTTGACGGTCATTCCATTTCCGTTTTCCTTTTCCAGAGTTTCCAGCATCAGTACTGTTCGGCTCACCTTTTACCGACATAGCTTTCTTTGTGAGTGTCCCCATCCTGACCGCCTCATCGGTCAAACTTTGCGCTAGAGTAACAACGCTCCTGAATGAGTCCAATTTAGAAGATGTAACCAAACTCCTGATTTGCGGTGCCAACCCATATACATACCGCTCAATGCGCTTGTACTCTGGTGTCACCATGTAACACCCCCAAATTCGTCGATTTAGTTTAGCGGAAGCGTTTAGTTAAGTATGGGGAGTGCCACATACATAGTACATGCATACGCATCAGAGCTTATGATTACAACAGAACATAATATATTAAGATGCCAAATGTAATAGTTACAAAGTTTACGATTTATCAAATCGTACAAATGTGAAAGTTATTAAATTTACAAAAGTAGATTTCGTAAATATGACTAAAACAGATTAGTTATATAAAAGAAATCCAGTTGTCAAAAGTTGGCATCCTAGTTTCATCGTGGGTCGCCTAGAATCCGTATGTGCAGGCGGTCCTTACGTGTGCTGCTAATTCCCTGAAAAACATAGTAAAAAGTCAACAACAAGGTTGAGTGAATTCACAGGTTTTATGATTACAATGATAGTTGGTTGTTTCAAAACGTTCACAATTTGTTATCGTCATCACGATCAAATAAAGTTTCATGGAGTGTTATCCAATGTGTACGTTTAGTGGGATGTAGCCCAAAGATGTAGTTATGTGGGATGTTACCCAAAACATAGTTTAAGTTTCGTAGGAGAGCGGTATCCTATTAGTATTTGTAGGAATGTAAGTATCCTAATGGTTATTCGTAGGAATGTCAGTATCCTAATAGTTGTTAATGGATCCATGTCAGTAGGATCGAGTACCCATGTCAGTAGGGTTCACCTAGTGGGGAGTGTCAGTGTCCCCTGTTCTACAAGTATAACGGATCCATGTCAGAAGGATCTAGTACCCATGTCAGTAGGGTTCAAATAGTAGGGAGTGTCAGTGTCCCATGTTCAATAAGTATAATGGATCCATGTCAGTAGGATCTAGTACCCATGTCAGTAGGGTTCAAATAGTAGGGAGTGTCAGGGTCCCTTGATCCATGTCAGTAGGATCTGGTCCATGTCAGAAGGACCCATTAGTTACCTAGTCAATTTTGTAGAAGCGTTGCTGGTCATTCTCCAGCGTTTCCAAAACAAGTTTAATACGTTTACAGTGTTTGTAGTATGAAAACGTTTATTCATAAACGTCAGTTTGTGTAACAGTTCAACAGTTCAATGTACTCTAATTGTTCGAGTAAATCAGTATACAATCATGTATTTCAAACGTTTGACTATGTTTTCCACCCCTGTTCAAAAGCAGTTAAAACAGTAAAAGTAGGGGCTGTGAACTCACCTGTTGAGTTAAGTAATGTGCGAGTGCTAGCAAAGCCTAAAGCCCAACTATAGTCTGGAATCTCCTAACGCCCTAAACGTATGAGATTAGATAAGTATGTGGATGTCTTAGTTTGACCATCCATGCTAGTGTTCGTTCAACCAAATTATGTCCAAAGCGTTTGTTTGTAGTTTAAGTTTGTAGCTTTAGAATGTATACGACTTGTTGGTAGTGGTTTGTAATAATAATTTCTGAAAACATTATTATATTCGTTTCGTTTTATGATTAGCAAAAGTATATACTTTTGTATGTCAATCATCGTTGTAAGAAGTGTAGTGGTCATTACGCGAACGTCGAATCGTTGTGCAAAACTCAGTTCGCAGACCAGGTCAGTTCGGCTCGCTCGTTCGACTCGCTCGTTCGGCTCGCAAGCTCGGCTCGCAAGCTCGGCTCGCAAGCTCGGCTCGTAAGGGTTCGACTCGCATCTCGGTTCGGTTCGCAGCTCAGTTCGGCTCGCAGCTCGGTTCGGCTCGCAACTCGTTCGGCTCGCAGCTCGGTTCGGTTCGCATCGCGAGCTCGGTTCACAGCTTGGTTCGGTTCGCATCGCGAGCTCGGTTCGCAGCTCGGCTCGGTTCGCAGGAAGAACAGATCTCAGCTCGCAGAACGGGCTGTTCGTGTTTTTAGCTTTTAAAAACGCATTTTTAAGTCGATTTTTGGACATAATAAGTTGGTAGAACACTAAAACATGATGTATTAAGGATTGCAAACATGAAATATCAAAGGAAATAGCAAAATCTAAGAGTTTGCGGGAAATGTCGGAAACTTACGCGCGTCGGTTTTAAAATCCGAAAAGGTAGAAATGTTGCTCGTGATCTCGTGAATATTTTATTCCAAAGGAGCTAGATGATTCGAGTCGTTTTTGGTGTAGTATTTGGTGATTTTGTGTGATGTTTTCAGAGTGAGAAAGAGATGAGAGAAAAGGAGAATGGAGAGAGAGAAAGTGAAAGAGAGAATGAAAGGAAAGGAGGGGGAGTGGGTTTTGGGGCTGATTTTTGTGTCCCTCAAAGGAGGGGTTTTTGTTCCCAATTTGTGATATTTAGTCCGTGTTCGTTTACCCGTTCGTTAAACGTTAAAATGTTTTTAAATGAATAATTTTAAATTACATATTCGAATATATTTTTAGTTGAGATATCTTATAAAAGTAAGTTTTAATTAATTTGTAAAATTAAAACTTTGTTTTGTTTCAGTTGTACGAAATAAGTGTTATACGATTCGAAATACTTGCTAAATATTATCAACATAATATTTAATAAACGTTCATGTTATTTAATAATCTCGTTTTATTAAATAATTTTTGTTCACCAACAGTCGTATGTTTTGTCGCGTTTGTTCCAATTGTTTAGTACGTAATTACGACTAATTACGAAATGTAATACTACGCGTATTAACTAGTTGGGCTTTGCTAGACTTATCTCTAAAATGTGTTGTGAATTCACTCAAGTAGGGAATTAGCCTAGATGTGCATGCTAATCGCATTTTTAATTATGTCGAAATTGCGGGGTGTCACACACCATGTGTGGCACTAAACGTGCTAGTTCCTGGAACTTGGTTGTATAACCAGTGACATCGGCACCAGTCATAGTGATGTTCCACAACTCAGTCTCTACCTTTTGCATTTCACTACGGGGACAAAACTCTTCAAACATCATATTTTTCAATACTTCCCATGACAAGGAGTGGGCTGTTTCCCGACCAAGGGATTGGAGTTGACTGTTCCACCATGTTAGGGCCTTATCGGCTAAAGTACAAGTGCATACTTCACCATACAGTCTGGTAAACAGTCACTAATGTCCAACACTGACTCCATCTTTTCAATCCAATGAATAATACCAATAGCACCCTCGGTGCCACAGAAAGTACTTGGCTTACAAGCCATAAATGTCTTGTACGAACACCCTTGGCGGGTATTCGCAGGTGTCTCACGTTAACAGGGGTCGTCCCGCTGTTATTTACCACATTATCGCGGTTTCGGCTTGCCTCATACTGAGCAATACCTTCAACTATTCGTCGTGTGATCATTTGCTCAGTAGTTTCCTCGTTGTTAGGTGGTGGAGTGGTTTCGAGGACTGGAGGAGTAGTCGTTCGTCGACTGTTCCTGGTAGTTCGTCGCTTTGGTGGCATGATTCCGTTCTGCGATGAAGAAAATGCAGAAGTCAATGCCATGATTACGAATGTGAAAAGAACAAGATTTCACATGGTTTAGTTATTGAATATCATGGAGAATGAAGAACAAGATTTCACATTACGTATTATACGACTTTGAAACGCCCATAGGTACTTAGTATAATATAATCACGTTGGCCAGACGTCATTATATGATGCTAAATACATACTTCTTTTCATTTTCGTTTAACACGACCAGGTTCAAATGAGTTCAAGATAAGAATTTACGATCAAGATGCAATAGGTTTCAAAGAGTACTAGGAGTGATCACAAGAGATAGTCGGTTGGTTTTCGTTCTAACACACATAATTACATATAAATAAGTTACACTAGTTAATATCAACTATAAAGAAACACAAGATATAAACCAAACATATATTATATCATTTAGTTAAAGTGTCTATACAAAAATTTTAGTACAAAATAGGATGAGATCACCTATATACCCATCCGATATCAGTCTATACAAAATATGATGGGTCTTCCTATACATATACCCATCTAACAACAGTTTTTAACCTAGCATACATAGTAAACACAACCTTCCGTACATGAGCCTAACGATGATATAGTAAATACAACCTTACCGCCGTCATCAACACAGTCATCAACAAACTAACCCCAGCCACTTCCTCCGCTACAGTCGCACGCCTCTCCAACATATCCACACGTGCACAGGTAGCGTCATCTGACTCACAGTCAACATCCACGTGAGTCTCTATAGTACCCAGCGTCCATAAATAGAGGCCACATCCCCGTCCAGACGGGATGTGTCGCTCCTCAACTCTCTAACATATCCCTGTGTACCATACTGCAGTCCAAACATGGTACAGATCACAGCTACCAAAGTGGGGACAGTGAGCTCCAGAGGCTCGCCGGTGGTGATAACAGAAGGTGGTGTATGAGATGACTGCCCAGTCTCAAAAGTAGACGGGATACCCTCTATAGATCTCCATCGTCTCAATATGGGTGGCATCCAGTCCAAATGAGTAGGGCGGAGCCTCTTCGGTGGCGGCTCCTCTCTCGGTACCTCCGGCTCAGTCATAGGTGCCTTGTCCCATGGCGCTAACGGTTGAGTAGAGAAATCTCAGACACATATCCTCGGTGTTCTCCTCAGAATAGGTCCTCGTGAAGGCCCAGCAGCCATAAGACGTGTCTTCGTAAAAGTAGATCCTAACATGCATGTGGTAGGATCAGTAGGAGTAGCAACAGGTGTGACCACAGGTGCGGTCGGTGGAGGTGCTACATACGCATCGCTAGTGACATCTGACATAGCTCTAGGGTGAACAGACTGGCTCTCAACTCCTGAACTAGCACCGCTATGATAGGTGTCCTCAATCGGCTCCTCATCCGAAGCATAAACGTATATCGGATCTTGCCTCGACATGCTGAGATAAAAGAATCGCGTGTGACGTGTCAATGGTATGTTAGATGTATGCAGATGTATGTATGAATGCAATGAATGTTCTAGCCAAGGCTATAGTCTAGGTCTCTAAGGTTTTAGGTCACTTATAGACTTCTAGTTAGCTATAACCAATGGCTATGATACCAAGTCTGTCACACCCCGCCAAACGGTAATTACAATTAAAGAGAGTAGTTTGCTGAAGCTTAGTGATGTGGCGGGGCTGCGAGCAGTAATACCACCAATAGATACATGCATCCAAAGCATATGGTTATTGCAGAACGAAATAGTTTAAGATGCCATTAGTTAAAGTTTTACAAAAGGTTACAACTTAAAAAGTTGTAACAGTAATAGTAGTAGTAGTGTTAAAACGGTATTTTATAAAAATACATAACACAAAAGTAGATTTCATAAATATGACCACAATTAATTGAGGTTATATGAAGGAAATACCGTTGTCCCAAAAGTAGTGGCATACTAACAAATCCAGGGTTGTCCGTCCTGATATGCATGCAGTTTCTTACTTACGCTGCTAATTCCCTGAAAAACATAGAGAAATTGTCAACAAAATTGTTGAGTGAATTCACAGGTTTGTATGTAGTGTAGTTGTTTATACATTGTCAAATAGTTGAAGTGTAGGAAACACAAGTTTATCAATTAAAAGAAATATTTTCTAAAATAATAGTTCGTAGGAAACACAGGTTAATCATTTTAGAATAACATTTCCAAATCATAGTAGTTGTTTGTTTGGTAGTTAGGAAATGTTACTCCTGTTAAGGAGTAACATTTCCTAAATAGTTAATAGTAGGAAACACAGGTTAATCTAACTAAAGATACGTTTAGCCATAACACTAGTTGCTCCCTCCTTTTGGCAATTTTTCCTCCATGTTCCTAGCTCTTTCAATCGATTTCTCTAGTCTGGTTGTTGATCTTCTAACCTATTATTAAAAACTTTAATAATAGCTAACGAACTCATAATCTGATATAGGGTTTCTTTTGTTTAGGGTTTTGTGTTTACAAAAATCGTTCAGGGTTTAGTTCTGTTTTGCTTGCGGCATACATATCTACACAAATCGTCCCGGTTTTCTTTTGCTTGGTGATTACTCCATAAGATCTCGATCAGGTTGTATTTGTTTCTTGGTGATTTGTTTCCTTTTATTCTGATTGCTTGGTGATTACTTCAACTAGATTTGAATCTAGTCTTGGCTGCGTTTTATTTGTTGGTTCTCGGTTAATGGTGGATTTGTAGTTTTATGTAATATGAAGCGGGGTAAGGGAGCTACGGACAATAAGAATCATTCAAAAAATCAAACTGTTGAGATTAATGCTGCTTTGCTTGGAGGTGGAAAACCTGTCCTAAAATCGATTCTAAAGGACAAGGTTGAAAAGAAAGATGACAAGCAAGATTCACCTTCACAGCAGGTAGGGGAAGATGTTTTGAATAGCCTCGTTGGTTCTGGGAGTGATCTTCATGTGGTGTGCGAACCTATTGTTGATAATCAGGTTAGGGTTGAAGAACCCTATAAAATCCCTGGTTTTGACACGATGGGTGATGGTAACGATTCTAATAATGAGGTTCCGAGGGGTGATGATCAAACACTTAAAGTACCGGTCATGCATACGTACATGTTTGAGAAAGGATTAGATAGACTAGAGGCTGTTACGGAGGTTGTTTCTGAACCCGGTCAGAATAAGATGACTAATGTTGCGGTTGGTGCAAAGCCTGGAGTTTCATTTGCTAATGTAGTTTCTAAAGAGACTGTATCAGGTAAGATTAATTTTCGTAAGATGGAAGATATAGTTCCTGCTAATTCTGATTTTGATGTGGGTTTTCCATTATCGTCTGTGGAAGAAGTAACCGGTAGATTGAATAATTCTTTATATGGCTATTTTATTGGTAAACGTCTTGCTTTCCCAGTTGTTGAAAATTATGTATGGAATGCATGGGGAAAGTTTGGCATACAAAAGATTATGATGAATGTGAATGCCTTTTTCTTCTTCAAGTTTTCCTCAATGAAAGGTGTTGAAAGTGTGCTTGAAAATGGTCTTTGGTTGATTAGGGGTGTTCCAATTATTCTTAATAAATGGAATCCTTCTGTTAGCCTAACGAAGGAAGATTTAAGTATGGGTTAAAATGCATGATGTTCCGATTGACGGGTTTACTGCTGATGGGTTAAGTTTAATTGCTAGTAAAGGTTGTGATCCTATGATGTTAGACACGTATACTAGCAATATGTGTGTGGACTCATGGGGTAGCAGTAGCTATGCTAGGGCTTTCATTGAAATTCATGCGGACAGGGAATTAAAAGAGAAGGTTGTTGTTGCTGTTCTGAATTTAGATGGTCCTGGATATATGCGGGAATCTGTACGGATTGAGTATGAATGGAAACCTCCGAGATGTGACACATGTAAAATATTTGGACATACATGTGAGAGCTGTCCGAAGCTGGTTAAGGAGTCGTCTAATGTTGTTATTGGTGTAGATGATGGTTTTCGAGCACCGAAGAAGCCTATTAAAGGGAATGGTCAGATAGGGTTTTTGATGAATAAACAGAAACAACAATTTGAATATCGTCCTGTTGACCGGAGACCTGCCCAATGGGGTCCTTCTATTCGTCCAACTGAGCAAGGGGGTTCTAAGGGTCCAAATGTGACTACATCTAATGTTTTCTCAGTGTTGGAAGGTGTTGATGATTCAATAAATCACAATATTCAAAAGGGTGCTAATGAGAACTGGAGATATCCAGTGGTAAACAGATTATGGAGGAGGAGGATGATGAGGAAGTTGAAAATGTGTATGATGAAACCTCTGAGTTTGTGTCATTGAATGATTATACTACTAATATGGAGGGGGAAAGCACTCCCGTTTATATGGTTCCCAATGTTTAGCATTGCATCGTGGAACATTAGGGGTATGAACTGCACCCCTAAACAAAAAGAGGTTCGTCAGGTGATGAATGAAAATCTACTTAGTATTTGTGCTATTCTTGAGTCTCATGTGGATGTAGCTCGGTTACAAGGTATTTGTAAAAAGGTCTTTCGATCTTGGGAATGGATGTCTAATGGTAATGTATGTGATAAGGGTTCTAGGATCATTTTAGGATGGAACCTGAAGGTTATTGATGTTATGGTTATTGCTATCACAAATCAGGTCATGCATACTCAACTCATGGTCAAAGCGGATAAAAAAGCTATGTTCTGCTCATTTATATATGCTGATAATAGCTATATACGACGTAGACAACTGTGGAAAAATCTTGGTATGCATAAGCAGTTTGTTAGGGGCAAACCATGGTTCCTTATGGGTGATTTTAATGCGGCTCTTAACCTAGAGGATTCTTCTGTTGGGTCTGGCCTTAATATCGCTATGAGTGACTTTAAAGAGTGTGTTTAGACTATTGATGTCATGGATATTAATGGCATAGGGTTACATTATACTTGGACTCAAAAACCCAAAGGTAGGGACGGTGTGATGAAGAAAATTGATCGTATTATGGGAAATCTTAAATTTACTAATGAATTTTTGGGTTCGTATGCCATTTTTGGGTTCGCTATTGCTCATGATAAGCCCAAACCGTTTAAGTTTTCGAATTTCTTGGTCCATAAAGAGGGTTTTAAAGCACTGATCAATAATGCTTGGACAAAATCAGTCGAGGGCCATAATATGTTTCGTCTGGTTAAAAGACTGAAAGCTCTTAAGCCTCCTCTTTGTAAGTTACTGTATGAACAAGGTAATGTACATAACCGGGTCACTTCTACTCGTAAAGAGTTGGATGAGGTTCAACTTGCTCTGGATCAAGACCCTTCAAATTTGAATTTAAGGGATCAGGAGGCTTATTGTTTACATGCTTTTCAAGAGGCGGTTTTAGATGAGGAACGATTTCTTCAACAAAAAGCCAAAGTTGAGTGGTTGAAGGTTGGTGATTCCAATTCATCATATTTTCATAAGATGGTGAAGTGTAAACAGAATAGAGCTCGCATTGACCGGGTTAAAGATGGTGATGGGTCTGATTTTGATGGGCAGAATGTGCCATCTGTTTTTGTTAAACATTATGAGAACTTTCTGGATGTGGAAGGAAATATTACCCATCGCCTAAGTGAGGGGTTGTTTGTCAATCGGTTAAGTGGCCTGAAAGCAAGTAATATGATCCGGGAAGTTACGAATGAGGAGATTAAATCTGCTATGTTTTTGATTGGTGAAAATAAAGCGGAAGGCCCGGATGGTTTTACTTCATCTTTTGTTAAGAACACTTGGGATATTGTTGGCAAAGATGTATGTATGGCTGTTCGGGACTTCTTTACTAATGGTAAACTTCTGCAAGAAGTTAACCATACTATTCTTTCTTTTGTTCCTAAAGTTTCTACCCCTTCTCGGGTGATTGATTATCGGCCTATTTCTTGTTGTAACGTTATCTATAAATGTATTAGTAAGATCCTTAATAACCGAATCAAGGATGGGCTGGGTGATATTGTCAACATCAACCAATCTGCATTTGTGCCTGGAAGACGTATCTCTGATAATATCCTTATTACTCAGGAGATTATGCATAATTATCATCGTGAGGTTGGTCCGTCTCGTTGTGCTTTTAAAATTGATATCCAAAAGGCATATGACATGGTTGATTGGATGTTCTTAAGAGGAACCTTGGTGGGATTTGGATTTTATAAAGTTATGGTGGATTGGATTATGACGTGTGTTACTAGTACTTCTTTCTCGTTAAATGTTAACGGCCATCTTCATGGCTACTTTAAAGGTAAAATGAGGCTGCGCCAAGGGGATCCTCTATCTCCATACCTATTCACATTGGTTATGGAAGTTCTTACCCTCATTTTACAAAAGAAGGTTAGTATGTCAGAGAACTTTAGATTTCATCATCGTTGTGCTAAGGAAAAAATTATTAATGTCTATTTTGCTGATGACCTGTTTTTTATTTTTCCATGGGGATTCGGTTTCTGTCAATGTCCTTATGGAGGGGTTAAATGAGTTTAAGAATGTTTTGGGGCTGGTTGAGTATCCCTAAAAGTACGGTTTATTTCTGTAATGTTGGCCCTCATGTTAAATATCTTGGTGTCCCGTTGATATCTTCCAGATTACTTTATAAGGATTGTAAGGTTCTTGTTGAAAAGGTTAAAAATTGCATCGGAGATTGGAAGAATAAATATTTATCTTTTGCTGGTAGACTCCAACTGATTCTTTCTGTGCTATCATCTATGCACATATACTGGGCCTCGGTGTTTATTCTTTCATGGGATGTTTTGTGTGTTCCAAAATCAGAGGGTGGTCTTGGTATTCGAAGGTTAGAGTCTTTTAATGTTGCGCTTATGGTTTCCCATATTTGGAGCATTATTACCCAAAGAGAATCTCTTTGGGATAAATGGATTCATTCATATAAATTAAAAGGGAGGAGCTTTTGGGATGTTCCTCTTCGATCTGGTGTAATACGGGGTTGGCGTAAGATACTTCAAATACGGGGGCTGATCAGGCCGTTTATTCATGCTTCAGTTGGTAATGGTAAGTCTATTAATGTTTGGCTTGATTCTTGGTGGTCTCATGGCTCATTGATGCAGCATCTGTCTTCAAGATGGATAATGCATGATGGTTTTTCTATGAATGATAAGATTTCTGATGTTATCTCTAATGATTCATGGAGCTGGCCGATTGAGTGGAACCATCAGTTCCCGGTGTTAAATCATGTCCATTGTCCGAATATTGTTGCTGATCAGAAGGACAAGTGGTACTGGCATGATAATAATGGTAACCAGAAGGTGTTCTCGGTTAGTGTTGTTTGGGATTCTATTCGTCCTACTGGTATTATGGTCTCCTGGTATAATATTGTCTGGTTCCCGCAATGTATCCCAAGACATGCTTTCCATCTTTGGTTGGTGTTCAAGAGAAGGTTGAAGACACAAGATTCTATGAAGCAATGGGATGTTGGTCCTGCTACCAACTTAAACCTGCTTCGTTGCCCCTTGTGTAAAGTTCAGAAAGATTCTCATAACCATATTTTATTTGAATGCCACTTCTCCCTGCAGGTCTGGACGGCTCTTAAACACCTTGTAGGTATGCAAGGTGTGTCTGGCATATGGGAGGATATTATCTCTTAGATTCAGCCGATTGCTAGTTCGAGGAAAGCTAAGAGTGTCATTATTCGTCTTCTTCTTGGAGCTTCTTCTTATTATATATGGAATGAATGGAATAATCGATTATTTGGAAAGGGCTCGAGAACTGTGTCCCAAGTGTGTGATGTTATCTACTCTACTATTCGGCTAAAGCTTCTCTCGTGTAGATTTAAAAATTCTATTCAAGTCGACCAGGTGTTGAATGCTTGGAATATTCCTCAGTCCTCTCGCAGTCATGATTAGGGGTGCCTTTTTATTTATTAAGTGTTTGTTTGTGTTATATTGGCTACATTTTCTGTTTCCATAGGAAATTGTAATTGTATATGGCCTGTCATATACTTAGTTTGGCTTGTTAAGCATTGCTAGTGCTTTTTTGGAGGTTGATGTGGAACTCATCCACATTTCGTTGTACTTAAAAGTTTAGTGGTAATACAATTCACCGGGGTAAAACCCATTACCCAAAAAAAAAAAAAAATCTAACTAAAGATCAACATTTCCAAGATAGTAGTTTGTAGGAAAATACTCCCTAAATAGTATAGTGGGAAAAACTTAGACTGTGATCCCTCGTGAGGTGTGCTAAACCTGACGAGTTAAAGTAACACGATCTAACCCTATAACCAAACCACGACAAGCAATAGTTGTTTGCCTAATAGGACATGTAAGTATACGCTCCGTATCTGTAGGGGGGTCATCACTTCGATAATACTATCCATATACTCAGTGGCCAGAGTCACCTAGCTAATGGTTATAGTTTGCAGCCATAAGTACTTTTATGTACTACATTGTGAGTCTAGGTCCATACTAGGATTCGTTGTCTTAGTTCCCAAAATAGTATGAAAAATAGCATTTCATAAATAGTTCAAGTAATCGTATGAAACAATAATTTCATAAATAGTTTAAGTAAATACATACAGTATTTAAAGCGGTTAACGCATGCTGTAGTATAAATGTTTGCTATGTTTTTCACCCCAAGTTTTAAAATCAATTAAAATAGTGAAAAATAGGGGCTGTGAACTCACAATTTTGCGTGATGTGAAAGCTAGCTGGAAAATGGCATGCCCAAGGTATGTTAACCTATACACCATAATTGTATTAACATAAGTATCTTGATTATTGATCAAATTATGTTAATAGTTTGTTTGTTCTGAAGAAATTGTTAATTTCTTAAGTTGTACAAGCCGTTGGTGATGATGTTAGAAATATTGTTATTATTTTTCAAATCTTAACATTTGTTACGTGTATATATATATATATATATATATATATATGTATGTATATATATATATATCTTAACATTGATTTGATGATTGTTTACAACATTTGAAGCTATTACCATATCCTGTGTTCTGAAAATGAGAGATTTCAATGCATAATTACTTTTACAAAATAAATTAATGCAAGAAAATCTATGATGTTTGCATGATGAATTGAGCTAAAAGTATCCTGATGGGCAGTCCAACCTAGGGCTGAGTACCTGAGAATACATGCTAAAATGCTCAGCTAAAAGCTGGTGAGCTCACAGGTGTATCTGAAAAAATAATGTATGAACCACAAGGTTTATGTATGAGTTTGCAATCAAGCAAAGAAAATGAAGGTATACTACTGCCATGAGTCCATAGTTTGAGCTTAACTGAGGGGTCAGAATCCACATTCAAGGACCTGAGCGAGGTGCCTCTGAGCGAGTGTCTAATCAACACTCGTGTGAACAAATGATAATGTGTCCGTTTGACATCACATTCATGGTAGCATACACTAACAGGGAATGTCAATCCCATATGGTACCATACACTAACATTCACGCAAAAAATCCATATAAACAAACTATATGTGGAGGGCTTTCATGATTAGTCAATTGTCTCATGCAGTCAATATAGATAGTTTTGTACTTGTGTTCATATGTAAAACTGAAAACTGAGCATGTATTCCCACCCCGGGAGTAAAAACAGTAAAATGCGGGGCTATGAGACTCACCTGAGTCGAAATGTTGCTAACAAGCAAATGATGTAGTACAAGTAAGTGATGTCGTCCAACGATTGTAACCTGTCAGGCGTCCTAAATGCGCAAAGTTATATAAATAAGTAGGTATCTTAAAAGATTACCCATGCTAGCTGTTCATTCAACTAATTATGTCCAAATACTTTGGTTGTTTGATTATGTTTTGAAAACATGTACGGCCCGTTGGTGAGTTTTTGTAATAATAATTGTCAAAGTATTATTACCATTATGTTTCGTTGTATACTTATATAAGTATATGTTTTTTCATCTACAAGTGGTGTCGTATAAGTTTTGATTATTGTAAAAGTTAAACACTTAGTGTGAAAAGTATTTTCAAACTTTATATGATGGGGCTCCAGGGGGTAGCGCCCCTGGTAGCGAGGTCCAAAGGGTGGCAACCCCTGGCGTGGTCCAAGGGGCAGAGCCCCTGGTTGGGGTCGAGCTGCCAGGTCAGCTTGAAATTTTTTTTATTTCTAATACATTGCTTTAGTAAAAATGCTATTGCGACATTCGCAATTTAATGCGACATAAGGGTGTTGTGTCGCAGTATGCGAAATTCAATTTACTACGACCTAAGGTGTTGTGTTGCTATGTGCGACATAATCAATTTTTAGCGACATAATGGCTTGTATCGCAATAGGGCTGGGCCTTATGCGACATAAAATGCTGTCCAAAAGTTCAAATGTCAGGAACGTGGTCAAACGACCTCGGTTTGACCCGAAACTTTTACACAAGTCTTAAATGAGTTTATAGAGCTTGTATAAATTTATGGTTTGTGTCGTGGTTAACCCAAAGTGTCGGTTTTATTAAAATGGCCAAAACTGTGACTTTTCGATAATGTTTAGAAATTGAGTTTCAACTCCTTATTTGGACACAATCTTACTAGATGAACAACATAACATGAAAATAAGCATATTAAAAGTATTTTCAAAAGTGTAGGGATCTTACAAATCGTCGTATGAAGAAACCGAAAAGGTAGAAATGTAGCTCTCTGTCACACCCCCAAATTCGTTGATTGTGATTAGCAGAAGCATTTAGTTAAGTATGGGGGTAATGACACTAACATTGTACATGCATACGTATCAGAGCATATGATTACAACATAACATATATTATAAGAATGCCAATAGTAATAGTTACAAAGTTTTACAATTCATCGAGTTGTACAAACGTAAAAGTAGTTATGTTTACAAAAGTACATTTCGTAAATATGACTAAAACAACTTTAGTTATATAAAAGAAATCCATATGTTTCAAAAGTTGGCATCCTAAAGATTCAAGGGTCACCTACATTCCATATGTGCGGGTGGTCCTTACGTGTGCTGCTAATTCCCTGAAAAACATAGTAAAAAGTCAACAATGAGGTTGAGTGAATTCACAGGTTTTAAATTTGCAAGTACAGTTCATTAAACCAAATACGTTCGTAAACAGTTATTGCCATAATAGTCAAGTAAACGTTTTGTGGAATGTTATCCAAATATAGTTCAGTTGGGATGTTGCCCAAAATACAGTTAAAAATACGTTGCTGGTCGTTCTCTAGCGTTCCCAAAACAGTACCAGTCGTTCTCCAATCTAAATACGCACGGGTCGTTCTCCCATCCAACTCGGCAGGTCGTTCTCTGGCACTAAACACTGCTGGTCGTTCTCCAGCGAAACACAGTACTGGGCGTTCTCCGGTCTAAACACGCATGGGTCGTTCTCCCGTCCAAACACTGCTGGTCGTTCTCCAGCGAAACAAGATAGTTTATCAAAACAGTGTACCGGTAGTTCTCCGGTTTACCCAGTATAGTTTAACACGTTTGTATTAGCTTGTAGTATGAAAATGTTATTTCATAAACACAGTTTGTACAAATGTTTAACAGTTCTAACGTACTCTAATCGTTCGAGTAAACAAGCACGGTAAACAATTATGTAAGCAAAAGCAGTTATGGCAATCAGTAAAATAGTTGACTATGTTTCTCACCCCAAGTTGGAAGTAGTAAAACCGTTAAAAGTGGGGCTGTGAACTCACTTGAGAGTGCTAGCGATCCTAAGACACACGTATCACCCGAATGGTAACCTCATAGTGTCATAAACACGTGATGTTATATAAGTAAGAGACAAACCAGTTTGTCTAAGCGAGTTGTGTAAGTATTCATTAATTGTTCGGGTTTGGAAATAATGTACGGGGGTCCGGGGGCAGCGCCCCTGGTAGCGGGGTCCAAGGGATGGCAACCCCTGGCAGGGTCCAAGGGGCAGATCCCCTGGCTGGGGTCGAGCCAAATTCGGAGTAAAATCAAGTGGTAAAATTTGGTTCTGACACTTAGTGAAAAACATGTGTTTTTAAGGTTCTGAGTTTTGCAACATAAGGACTATGTCGCTAAAAGGTTCTGCGACACAAGGGTTTGTGTCGCCATGTGCGACATCCGTAATTTAACGCGACATAAGGTATTGTGTAACTATATGCGACGTTCGGATTTGATGCGACGTAATGGCTTATGTCACACAATGCGACATAATAATTTTTACGACATTGACTGCGACATAAACCTGTGACATAGGCTATGTCGCAGTACTGTTTTTTGGGCCAAAAGCGACATAACGATCTGTTCGTGCGATTTTCACCCAAAAACAAGATTTAACCTATTTTCGAGCCAAATCTAGTTGATATAATGTTGAAACGTTATATTTTAAGTGTTCTAAGCTCGAAATCAACAAAAAGGGAGTAAGATCTTACGATTTGAGAGATCCAGTGAGGAGGAGGATGATGAACTTGATGAAGAAGATGAATATGATGCAAGGATGATGATGGTGATGTCGATCTGCTGTTGCTGATGCCGATTTTGTTGTTGTTGTTGATGATTTTTGTGGTTGTTGTTAGAGTTGTTGTTGT